>BRKX01000012.1:14397500-15597500 GCA_026008535.1 Perilla frutescens | reverse complement strand
CACAAAATCCGTCGAAAGTTGAATTTTTAAAACATTGCAGCAGCAACATCATAGTCTTCAAACCTCATGGATTCGATCGAATATTTGACCCTTATTGAATCTTTTGGTAAGTTTTTTAGGTTTTAATGTTGCCCATTGAACTTCTTCGATTCGATCTTGGTTTAGATTCAAGTTTTTTAGGTTTCAATCTTCGATCTTCGTAGCCATGAAATTGTTAACTTGCTTTGAATTTAAACCTAGAATTGATAAATTTAGGGAAAACCCATTGATAGAATCATGTTCGAACTGCTGAATTTGTTTGATGGAATTTGGAGAAAAACTATTGCTGAATTTGTTCGAACTGTATATTGTCGACTACTTGCCCAGACAATCAAAAAATGGAATAGTGAACTAAATGTTTGTCATTTGGAAAACTAATTTGTCAAATCTATTATTCTACATTCAACGATCAATTTTTTGAACAAACTCAAAGTGATTCGAAAATTCAATTTTCGATCCCTGAACAGACAGTTTCGAAATATATTTTTCAAACCAACTTTATATAATGTGGCAAACATTTTTCCGAACCAATTCAAAGTTGATAAAATTGTACTTATATCTGTTTTAAAATATTTCAGTATCAATTTATCGGAGGAGACCATTTGCGTCTATAAGGAGACGATATGCAGTAGAACGTTATGAGGCATCACGTATTCAAAGGATTGGAAAATATAGCTAATGGGGAAAGAGTAGAGGAAAATATAGATATAGAGGACAACATCAATCAAGAAAATGAAAGTGTTGTTGATGATGATGATGATGAGATACTGAGAGCCATTTCCAGGGGCAATGATCATTCAGTATTGAATTTGTTGGATATTTTGGATATATTTTGTATTAGATGTGTTGGATATTTTTTTGATAAAAAAAATGCAACTTTGAAGGGTTTAAAAATCAATTATTTGGATCTATATATGGGTGTTCGAAAAATAGTTCTTCGACTCGCACTATTTGAGTTTGGAAAATATATTTTCCGAAAAACACAATTATTGCTATATATTTTTAAAAAAAAAAACTCAATTCATTATATAAGTTACAAGCTAATACATCTAAAAAAATAAATTGACCATAAATTACAAGTTCTTAGATTCACAATACACCAACAATATTTGTAACTACATTTTCCTACAAAATTGATCAATTTATTTCGAGAATCAAATTAGTCCATTATGGTGTATACATCTTGATAATCAGAAAGTAATTCATGATTTAATGGGTCAACTACACTGCTCTTCATAAATTCCTATAAAATTGTTGAAAATAGTAGAATCAACATTATTCCAAAAATGAATTTTCAAACACATAAGTGCTTGTTCAAAACCAACATTTTAGAAAAAATATTAATTAGTTCGAAAAATTGAATTTGTAAACCACTCCATATTTACTTGGAAAATTCATTACTGAACCCTATCAGTGTCATTTGATAATATAGTTTCCGAATCAAAGCATACTAGATCGAAAAATGAATTTTCCAACATCCAAGTTATTGTGTAAACTATATTTTTTGAACCAATCAAGACGATTTGTAATTCTCAGCTAGATAGACCTCACAAAAATTAAAAAAATCACGGTGCAAACAATAAGAAATCACTTACATTGCTCGCGTCTTCTTCATTTTTAACTACATGGTGATTTAAACACATAACATGTTATCCAAAGTTTGATAAATAGGGATTTTGGGTTTCTTGCTTTTGTAGTCAATTTCCATCTGATCAGAAAATTTTCACTGACAAACTGAAATCTTACACTTGTAATTGTGTCATGTGGTCATGCTTTTCATTTGATTTACGTGTGTTTTCATCTCAGTTTATTCGGATCTCACTTGTTTTTGGAGTTTGGTGTGTTGAGTTATTTTTATAGGATTTTTTCCCGAGATTTTGCTGTATTTTGGCCAATAGATCGTTGATGAAATCTTGAAGTTGCACGGCAAAGAATTCATGCTGAGAAAGGACGGAAACGAAGCAAAAGGACACTTGTGAGTGTGCTCGCGAATTGGGTCACGAATCAGCCCTTGGCCCGTGTTTTGGAAGTCACGGGGTTTTTCTTTAGGAAATTCACGGGTGAGATCACGAATATAGTTGCCATGTGGACTTACGACCCGAGTCACAAGTGACTAAGTCGCGAGCGAGGTCGCGAACATCGTGGGCTTATCCGAACTAAAGCTAGTTTTGGGTTTTTTCTAACTGCGTATAAAAAGGAATTTTGGGCGAAAACTTATCATAACTTAAAGTTACCAGCAGAGAAATACAACAGAGAAGAACGTGAAGACTGAAGAATTTAAGGAGTTCCAGATTAGAGGTAGATTAAATCTTCTGGGTTTTATTTACTCTAGTTATCGAATTACAATGTTTTCTTCTGGATTCATTTTGGATATTTATTTTACGATGAATAGCTAAAACCCTAGTGTTCTAGGATTAGATTATGATTTATTTATAAAGTTTTTTTTAATTTATTTCATTTGGTATCTTTGATCATGTTTTGATTATTCCCGTACTTGATTTTGTATTATTTAACTGATCACTAAATGATGAAATCAGATGTATTAATTCATAAATCGAGAGCGTAGTTTTAACACCAGATCTAGAATAATTGTCTGGTTAATCAATATCACTCGACAAAATTGTGATTAATTGAGAGAACAATAAATCTTGAGAATCATTAGGAGTTACACGATAAGTATTGAACGCACATGTTAATATTTGTTGTGTGATCTACAAAAATGGTTTGTTCTAGCATAATTTAAATACCAACATATATGCTTAATGAAATGCTTAAAAAAGTGGATTAAATAATGAATTTTCAATCCTAGAACGCATTTTCTCTTCATTGTTTAATTCGCCTGTGTTTATTTATGTGGTGATACTTATTGTTTCATTATTTTTATTCATTTAGCAACTAAATTCAATCATGTCAGCTAGTCTAGATATATTTATTCATTTAGTAATTAAATTCAATCACGTTAGCTAGTCTAAATAACTGTAGAAAGTTAAGTTTAGATAATTATTAAGTCTCGGTGGATACGATCTTGTTCATTGCTATGTCATGAGTTTTCATCGTACACTTACAAGTTTGCTATGCCATGAGTCTTAGCCTCACTGTACACTTACAAGTTACAGCCTAGATGAAACTCTATACCTAACATTCATGCTCCAAGCTTTGATATTCATTGAATTATATTTTCTATTTTTTAAATATTTATCATGTTATTTTAATTAGTGGGTATGAAAGTAAAATTATATATTATTTTGATTTTGTGGTACATTTTTCAAATATGTAACTTAAGACTTTATCAGAATCAGATGCTCCTTCCCATCCAATCTATACAGACAGTAAGCACATACAAGAAACAATAAATCCGCAGCCACTGTTCAAGACTTAGTTCGTGTTCTATCTTATTACAACAAGGAAGTCTCTTTATAATTTGTTGATCTCTAGTGTTAATACGTTTTCAGCTACGAACTCGCTCACTCATCGAGCAGAGACTCGAGCCTTTTCGGGTCGTCCACTGCAGGACTGCACGTAAAATTCTGGCACACGAGAGCGATTACCTTGTCAGATGATAAATTGTTCTTGGCCATCAGTGCAATATTCTCATTGTTTCTCTCCCAGAATCCTATTTCCTCTGCATCCGTAGGGTCTATATGAATCACCTGCATCCAATTTCACTAGAGTTAACGATGCCGTCCCAACGACGAAAAAACCAGAGACGCTCTGGGCTTACTGTTCTATTGGGATTGTATGATGAGTGAGCAGCAGCTAACATTCTGTCGAATTCCTGAGACGGCTTGCGCCCGACCACGACGACTTGCTTCCTTGAAGGGACGGAGAGCATATCTGCTCCGCAGCACATCAGAGGCATGGCCATTGCTGTTTCTCTCAACCTCCTCTCGAATACGGCCTGCAAGAGAGAGAGAGAGAGAGAGCCAAATGAGCAAGAGAGAGATGATAAGACATCCAAGAATTAGATGGTTGCAGAAAAAAGCAAAGACCATACTAGTAGAAGTTCTGCATTATGCCTGTAGCGATCAGAACCTGGAGCTACCAACGATGCCAATCTCACTAAATTGATCACTGCGATGGAGTTTCCCGAAGGTTCTGCCCCGTCGTGGTCCTCTTTCACACGGAGGAGAACCGAGGGGTCCTCCCCTGCAGTGTTGAAATATCCACCCCCCTCCTTGTCAAGAAACAGCTTGTCCTGAAAAAATATAGGGTTCGTGCACAACAAAAGATGCAATATTGGTCTATAATTTATCACTGCTTTACCTGTGTTTGCTGTAGTTCTATTGCCCAAGATAGCCAGATTATTGAACTGCCACATTCATACATGTCTAGAAGACCAGATATTAGGAAGGCGTAGTCGTCTAAAAATCCAGGTGCCTTAGAGGGGCCATTCCTGAAACTGTGATGCAGCCTTCTCGTCTGCTCGTTGTATAGATGTTTCCGGATAAAAGCTGCTGCCTTTTCCGCAACTTCCATGTACTCTTTTGGCTACAATTCAATGGCTAGAAGTTAGGACGAAATAATCACGATAACTAGTGATAAGTTCATCGTGATATATCTCAAAGCCATTATGCGAAGTGAAGGCTAACTAGCATGGTTGTAAATACATGAGCCCAGAAACTCAATGAGGTAAATGCAGACAACAATCAACAAGTCAAGAGAAAATCTGGAGATCATGGAGAAGAGAACTCGTTTCCTTTCCAAGAATGAGTATTGAACATTCAAGGAAACAAATCTTAGATATGCATCATTGTGAAAGTCACATGATGCAGGCTTGAAATGTGCATTTTACCGGCTAGATCAGTCACACAACTTACATTAGTTCCAACAACAGGAAAGTAGAACTGCGTTCCTTCTGGTTCATCCATCAGGATTTTTGACGCTCTAGCAAATGAGGAAATTGCAAGTCCATTCCATGACACGATGACCTGAAAAAAACAAGGCAATGAACATTGTCTTGCCCATCATAAGATAGATATTTTGATTCATAGGAAATCGATGAAGCTGAAATATGACAGAAATTTTGCTGATTTATCTACATCTACCTTATCATCCAAATGTGGCTTTGGGCGTTTCAACCGAAGGTCATAAAGCTTCTTCCTACAGGTCCCCATTATCTTTAGATACTCCTCCAGTGGCTTACCAGATTTAGACGCCATTGCAGATGTACTATTTCTCTCTATAAGCACATTCTTACCCTCGAATTCATCATGAGGATCACTCATTCTTGATAGATCACAGTTACCTGATGGTTTAATGTAGTAGTGCTCTTTAAAGAGAGGGGCATGCTCTCTGAGTATGTCATCTATCTGCTCACGAAAAGATTTGAAGAGATTAAAACAAAGTGAAGGAATGACAAGAATGAATAAGGTGACAAATGTGTACCTCTTGGCTGGTCCAAACATAGAAGGCACCCTCCTTTTTCCTTGACGCACCTTCAAATTCGGCACTGTCTGCATCCTCAGCTGAAAATATCTCCCCACTAGGACCAATCATATCCCTCCGCAAGTAATCAAGAATGTCCCTCGACGTGCGTGAATAGAGCACATCTTTTGTAATTGCAAAAACATCCAGGTAAACATTAACAAGTTGCCCTTGATCGTATAGCATCTTCTCAAAATGAGGTACTGCAAGGAGATCAAAGATACTGATCAGATAACCAGAACTCCATGAATCCAAAAATTATATGTGATTTAGACTAACTGACCATGCCAGCACTCATCCACGCTATATCTGTGAAAACCGCCTCCAACATGATCGTGGATACCACCTCTCGCCATGCACTGCATGGTCAGTGCCACCATACTCAGGTCATACTTTGCTTCACCACGCATTTGGTTATCCTTTAGCTTCTTTTTATGATAAAGCATCAGCTGGATTTCAACAGGTCTAGGAAATTTCGGAGCAGAGCCAAATCCACCAAACTTTGAATCATAACTATCTGCAAGCTATGACAAGCATAGAATTGAACACTCACTATAAATAATGGTTTTGATGAACTGATGAAGAATATAAAGTAAAAGCTGCATTAGGTCCATTTCTTTGTCAGCATGTAATAAATCAACCAATTCATTTACAATGAGTGGCATTGGCAAGTATCATTCTCGGACAACAAAGATATTACTTCACTTTATTTACCTCAATACATGGTCCCTCTATAGGTCATAATTTATGACTGCCAGCACATTATATAGCTACAATTCTAAGTAATAATACATGTGAATCCAACTCATGTAGGCAAAAGCTAAAATGAAATAAACAGTAAGAGGTGAAAGACAAATGAGGGGGAAAAAGACAGAAAATGCTACCTGTTCAGCACATTTCTGGACTGCCCTCTCTGGAAGTCCATCTGGAAGCTTTTCTGACCTTGCAACAGCAGATAATGCTTCGGAGAGCTGCTCTATTGCGAATTCCCCACTTTGGACCAAGGATTCCTTCTTAGTGTCCCAAGCTTCTTTAACCTTCCTATTAGATAGAAAAATTTCCTCAAGCTATACATAATCCTAGAAAAAAACCTTGTGTACAGAAAAGTTAATTGTATCCATAAAATAATAATAATAATAATAATAATAATAATAATAATAATAATAATAATAATAATAATAATAATAATAATAATAATAATAAAAAAAGTGTACCTGCTAAATTTCACTGAATATATATCTACAACAAACTAGAAGTAATTGGATCACAAAACTGTTACCTAAGTACAGTTTTGAAGCCAGGCCTTCCATATTTATCATCTGGCGGAAAATAAGTGCCGCCCATCAAAGGCTTTAGGTCTGGCGAAAGGAAGACACTTAACGGCCAACCACCACCACCATACAATGCTTGTACATAGGTCATGTATACCTAGAAAAGTAACGGGGAAGCGCTGAGCAACGTACAGAACCATTGAACCAAAATGTTTGCCCCATAAAGGTATCTAGCGTGAAGAAAATATCACCTTACGCAAGCTAATTACCAGGGGTGATTCCAACTCAGGAAAGCCAAACAATTTAGTAGCAGGAGAAGTTTTAGTTTATTTATAATAATAAAAATAAAAAGCAGAAACCAATCCAGTTTTACAAAATGTAACCAAATTACAACAAATGTAGGTTCAGGATTCAAGACAAATTTAATTCAAGACATATTTAAGACCTACTGCTACCTCACCACACCATCAGAAACACAGAGAATTCAATTACTCAGGAGATGAAACAGGATATTATCACATTTCTAGGAGTAAAATGAAAAAAAATACCCCTTCTTAGTGCTTCAACTAACAAAAAAATATGCCAACTAAGCATGTTCTGATGTGTGTATATATACCCCCACCCCCCTCCAAAGGGGAGAGAAACCAGTTAGGAGTGAAGGCAAATACAAATGAATACCTTATCAACATCTGGTCTTTCTTCACGATCCACCTGACAAACAGATATTTTTAGTCTACAAACACTACAATTCAGAGAAGGAATCCCCTACGAAGTTGAGAAAACACACCTTGATACTGACAAACCAATCATTGAGCAGTTTTGCTACCTCTCCATCCTCAAAAGATTCAACTTCCATCACATGACACCTAAAATCAAAGGATCATCACGACACAACCTTCAGATATTTGATGCATATCAGCTCAATGATAAAATTCAAGATCGATGTGACCCACAACTAATCCTAAAAAAGAACATACCAATGGCAAGTGCTGTAACCAACTTCAAATGCAAGACCACCGAAACACAGCAACAACAGAACCCCACCCAATTAAAATAAAAATTATATGTATGTTATTACAACGATTCCAAAAAAAAATTAATTAAACGTCAAACACGAAAAAAAGCAAAAACTTCAATAATTAGACGACAAACATGCCATACTTGATAGGAAGATAGGGACATCTCGTTTACGAGCTTCTGAAAACGCCTCCTCACCCCATGGATACCAATCAACCTATTCACACAATAGGAATCACCAAAATTGCTATGGATCCACCGCAAATCATAGCTGCGCAGCCCACTTAAAAAAGAATCAAAATTTTTCAATAATTTCACAAAATTATGGAAAAAAATTACAGGATTATGGGCATGTTGAAGAAGGTAAGGACTGTGCTCCGCCGCAAGCCGGTTAGTGTGCTTGGACGACGCCGTTTCTGGGGACCCTCCATCCGCCATGGCCAAAGCTCTAGAAAACTTAATGGGCCGGCAAGAAACCACCGATAACGGCCAATAAAATGGAAAATATTCCGAATTGTGGGATTGTTTCGCCGAATTATAGGAGGGTTTGTAATGATAAATGAAGCGGCGCGAGGAGAAGGAAGAAAAGAGAAGTCTCTTGAGCATATTAAAAAAATTTGATCGTAAAAGGTGAAGAATTGATACTGTGTCGATGCATAATTGAAGAAACGGATTTTGGGAGAGAGCTTGACATTTGCCATTTGGTAGTGATGATGAAGCTAATCTGCCTACGTGGCAGAAAATGGTCAGTTGGGAGTAGTTTCTTTTAGGGGTCTAGCTAATAGCTATCACCAAACGGTTAATTGATAAATCAATCTATTTTTTCCATTAATTATACTAGTTTATTTCACATTTTAAGCATTTTATTTAGGGGGTCCGGATTTTGATGGATTTTAAAGGACTTTTAAAATTCGGGTGTATTCAATCCAAACTTTTAAAAATCCTTTAAAATTCGAGTGTATTCGCTTTTAAAAGTCCTTTAAAATCCTGGTGCATTCAATCCAGACTTTTAAAATCCAAAGTATTAAAAAATTTATGGACTTTAAAAGTCATTGACTTCATTGGATTTCACCTCAAAATCACGTTAAAAATAATAAGGATGAAATCCGTACACGAGAATTTGATAGATTTGTAAAACCCAGCGAGCGGCGGCTGGAGCGAGTTTGGTTGCAATTGCATATATGAAGTTGAATTTCTCATTGCCTTTGTTGGATCTTCAATGGTTGTTATGTTGTCTGCCGGAAAACGCAACTCCACCAAATTCACTGTCATTTTTTCGCTTGCATTCCTTATTGGGATCGCTTTAATGGTGGATTTCTTCTAGGCGTCGTTGTCTTCTTCTTTCTCGCCGTCTTTATCAATTGAGAAAAATGAAATCTCTGTCGTTCCCAACCCCAGAAATGATACTCATGAAAAACGGGAGGTTGACTTGGTACTCAGTACTGCTTTAGCTTTTATGTTTTCGTGTTTTGCTCTTGAAAATCAGTATAATGCCTAATTAATTAAGAAGATGCAATAGTTGATTGGTTTCTCGATTTTAGTTGTGCATTTCAACTCAAATCTATATTTTCAGCATCACTGATGATGCAAATTAAAATGTGTTGTTTCTTTCATTTATTTTCCCATTTTAAATGTGGCCGGTAGTATGCGATCCATTTGCAGAAATATGATGGGGAATTATCATTATCTGGTACATTTGGGGAATTAGAGTGGGGAGCAAATGGCTTCTGCTCCTGTGCCGCGTTTGGATGGTTCCGCTATTCAGATTCAGGATCTCTATACGTCATTCTGATAATTAATAAGTGATAAACCATTCATGCTCTTGCAGGTTATTGAGAAGGTATAACTTGCAGAATTGTCATATATCAACTCATTTGCAACATAGTGCGTTTGAAGGAGCGGATTTTGATGTATGAAACTGGGAAATGAGATTTCGTTAGGAGGCTTGAAACTTATATTACAAGTTTGTGATGCATGCATGTCATAAAATCTATGAGATTCTTGTGAGTCCAGTGGTCGCTGGTTTATTCGGTCGGCCGCTGGGTGTAATTTCCCCCTTTCCAACAGCTGTTGGCTTGGCTTCCCACGGTCGTTGGGTTCTATTTTTTCCGTATCGAACAATCGTTGTGTTTCATCAAGCGCTGGAAATAAGGATTTCAAATCCATTAAAATTATCCAAAATTGGTCTGAAATCCATACCCAAAGTCAGACAGACTCCACGTGGAGTTGAGTCTATGGATTTATAAAATCCATAGACTTTTTAAAATCTTTTAAAATCCATCCAAATCCGAATTGAATACACCCCCCTAGTATGCAAATAGCATACATGACATTACTCAATATACAGATTTTAGATATTAGCAGGCTGTAATGAAGATCACTGATTTTTGGTTTGATTCCATTGGATACAAGCACATTTAATTTAATTATTTAAATATAAAAAACATACTCCTGGTGCAGCAGCATCTGTCCAAGATTAATTCCATTACTCATGCGTAGCTTTTCTCACACAGATCAGCTCATAAAATGAAATACATGAAAGGAAAATTCTACAACGCATGTAGAGATAGTCCCTCCCACTTCCAGTACATAAATCACGGAACTGTCATCAATCTCTTTTTAAATAAAAATACCATTTATTAATGTATCGTGACCTATAGGGTAGAATGTAGTACCCATGCATGACTTACAGAATTTTCCCACATGATACTCAACTACAATTCCATAAAAACTCAAATGCTAGAAATCCAAACTACATTTCCGATTAAAAGCTGAAGCCAAATTTTCCACATCAATATCACATTTTTATGAATATAAAGCAGTTCAACGAGGTTGGAGTCGGCATTGCAACAGGATCATGTCAATCACCCAGGAGGCATTTCAACCAACGGAACTCCACAACTGCGGACTGTGCGTACAATCTGAAACTTTCCATGTGAATTACAAGACGAGATCATGTAGCCATGGAGCCTACAGACTCGGCAAGCTCCTCAAGTAATTCCTTCTGCTCCATCGTACCACAAGACTGCATATAAAAGCATTAGAATGGCAAAAGAAACCTCTGCTTCATTAAGATCACCCTATAATTTACTCAAACCATACAGGATGATATCTCAAGAAGAGTAAAATAGTGGATTTAAACGAATTAGATCGGACAAAGCATGCAGAAATCATGCACCTGAACGGCTGTCTCCATGTCCCCATCCAAAAATGAAGTGAGCTCAAAATTCATTTTCAGTCTGTGATCTGTAACCCTATTGTCCTGGAATTCAGGGAGTACAGAAAGTTAAAACCTTGCGCCCAACAGCCCTTGAATGATGTATTTAACAATTCATTAGACTCATGTTCCCTTCAGCATTACTTTCACATCAACAAAGCATAGTACTAATCAACACATTGTAGAATGAGGGCATTTCTCGCTTCCAGATTTTCTAACTTCTACTTTTAGATATCTAAAGTTTCTTGAAAGCAATTGTGCCATTCAAACCCTAGGCAGTAAATGCTGGGAATACCTTATAGTTGTATGTTCTGATCTTTTCTGAGCGAGCACCGGTACCCACCTGCCATACATTTAACGTTAGTCCAATTTGTGGGTTTACAGCATGAAAAAATAGGACATAACTACTGCAGTTATAATAGTGCATGGCAGGAATGCTAAAAAGTTATCGCCTTATGGACAGCATGCACACAGGATTAGGTATCATCAGTTAAGCATTATATACAAGTGTGAAGGCACTATTAATCTATTGAAGCAATCATGCCAAGATGGAAAATATTTCATTCCATGCGTAACATTTTAGTCTGTATGGTGGTTTACTTTACTCATTACCCAGTGAAGACCTCAAGAAAGCATATAACAACAGAAAATCGGTCTTCCAAAGGTAATTGTAGTAGAAGGATAGAGCCAAATATGATAAAAGATAAGGTATTCACTTGTAGAAGTCACATAAGGCTGTTGGCCCTGCCGTAGAAGCATTTGTCTGTAAAGACCAAACTACTGAAGGCTGAAACTTTATAAATAGAAAGAAAAGAGAAACTTTTCTGTGCGTGTGGGGGGGGGGGGGGGGGGGCTCCAACTTATTTTCAGAAAATGACAAATCTCCAACTGGTCTAGTGTTACGCTCTACCCCTGCTTCTATAGAGTAGAGCTTTTTCTGCAGTCATGCCTAGAGAAAAGCAACAAACTCAGAACAAGATGCATGAAGCTTGGACCGAAATGAAGATTTTTTCAAAACTCCTTCCTCTTAGAATATATGTAAGAGAAGCATTCAAGTAAACCTGCATCTTTCGCTGATTCCTTAGCCTCTCTTGTTGTTCTCTTACTTTGATCTCATACCTGGCACAATGTTACCACGAAGAGGTTAAAATCATCGATTCATTGTACAGTCAATCTAGCGTTTACATACATATATAAAGCACATTTCAATTAGACAGTTGATTCACAAGGTCAGAACATCCATCTAGAATGAATAAAAACCACCAACTCTATTAGGATAGAGAACAAAACTTCAGTGTATCGTATGTTACAATTTTGCTCGCAAAAGTTGCATTGCTCGATTCTTGTTTTTAAGCTGAGTTCTTTCTTCTGTGCAAAAGATTCTTATTCCCGTCGGTTTATGGTAAAGATCAACAGCAGTCTCCACCTTGTTGACGTTTTGCCCTGCAAAAGGAATGCATGCATAAGGCCCAAGTAAGATAAAGAAAAACGGTAATTTGTTAAAAGAAAAACTAATTATGATAAATAGTTTATCACAAAGAATATGGAAAACGAAGTTCTTCAAAAACCAATTCACCAAGCATACCTCCAGCACCGCCAGATCTTGCTGTTGTAAGCTCAATATCCTTCGGATCAATTTCCACATCGACTTCGTCAGCCTGACACACAAGCAGCACAGGAAGAGTGAGATCAACGCAGATATAATATATTGATTGAAGTTGAAATACAAACAAAACAAAAGCTTCAGATTAATCAATATTCTATGATATGATTGCCATCAGATAGCATTCAGCTACTGCTTCAGATGCTAAATAAAATTATAACTGGAGCCCCCAAAAACCAGTCGCAAGGGTACACAATAAAAACAATTTAACATATTCGGGTAACCAAGTAAACTAATGTGAATTAGTTACTAGGCAATCAAGATGCTTAAGGACATATGTCTCTTGTCTATTTTTATTTATTGATCAAATAATTAGCATATGTTTATATTACATTACTGATTTGGAAAATAAGCGTGCAACCATGTCGGAGTGCCACAGCAGATAAGAATGACTCGGCCACTTTACAAAAAACGATACCTCTGGCATGATAGCAACAGTTGCTGTAGATGTATGAACACGACCTTGGGCTTCTGTTCTGGGAACACGTTGAACTCGATGAACCCCTGACTCATACTTCAGTTTGCTATAAACACGTTTTCCTTTTATCTCCATTACATATGTCTTATATCCACCATGTTCAGCCTTGAAAGCAGAAGACCATTAAGCTATCTGCAAACATAGTATCACATGTCTTAAATGTACAGGCATATAGATACGTGATACCTCAGAGCAGGAGACAGCCGAGAATTTCCATGAATTACGTTCACTATATCTCTGATACATGCGGACCTAACATGGATTCAAAAGGTAAGACAATATTTAATTCATATACTCAAGCTAAAGCACATTCCAGAGAAAACATGGGTTTCCTGAAGAACAAGTGAAACATGTACCTACAAGATCACCAGCCCAAAGTCCAGCCTCATCTCCACCAGTACCAGCTCTCACTGTATATAGGAACACATAAAACACCTTAGGAACACCAAATAAGCATATTGTAACAAATTAACTAGTTGATAACAAGAAAACCCCACTGAAGGTATCACAGAACAAGATCTTGCATTCGAAGGACCACAAGAATGATACAAGACTAGTTGAGAACTGTTAAATTATATCTCATCCAGTAAATATAATCAATAAAGTGGGCAACACCCTTCCTCATGCAAAGCACTAAGATCAGAAATGATAAAGATACTGGATACATATTCCATTTATCCAGAAGAAGCATTCTTGACAGGCTTGTACTCCCCGTTATTTGTTATGTAGGATAACATTGTATCAAGGAACTTAGTACATCATAACATTATGATGTACTAAATCTTCTCAGATAAAATGTAAGAGAATAACTTTACCTTCAGTTAGCAGGTTGATTACAATGCATACTTTTTTAACATATTCACATGAGAGAACAGTAGAACTAACCTTCAAGCATTATATTTCTTGCATCAAGAGGATCGGATGGGAGTAGCAAGAGCTGTATGACATAAGCAAAGAGGTTTCAAATGATGAATATATATATATATATATATATGATCAGCTATTAAAGAGATTAGATAACCTTTAGCCTCTCTTCAAGCTCTTTAATTTGATTGTTTAAGCTTTCAATTTCTGAATTTATCATCTCAACCATGTCTCCATCATTACCCGCCTCTTTTGCCATAGCTAATTTTAAAGTTAAAAGAAGTCACTAGTCAGCAAATAGATGTGCAAAGTAAAGCTAAAGGGGATTTCAAAATTCCTTTCACCAAAGAGACTAGAAAATGATGTAAACCTTTTGATTCCTCTAACTGCTTTTCACACTCCTTGAAGCTTCTAAATGTTGACACGACCTGCTAGTTCAAGGAAATCCGCTTTCAATGTGTTAAAGGACATCATATATAAGTACCACAGTGAATAAGACTATGCTTGGAACATATCTCAGTAGATTTCTCAGAGTGCAGTACCTCATCAAGCTCTGCCAAAGATTGTGCTAATTTCTGATATTCGCTTGGATTTGAGACTACATCTGGATCAGCCAGTTTAACCTAATTTTTGTTTTTGTATATAAATAGATAACTTCTGTCAAAATTTGAAAGTAGGTTTTAAATAATAGGAAAAAGCAAATTGCTAAATTGATCATTTGGAAATAAATGAATCTGACAACAATTACATGGATGGTACCACAAAGGATAGAACTAAAAAATAAGGATAATTGTAGGTCATAGAAAGATAATTTTCCAACAGCAATAACATAAATGACCATACACATGCAAGCATCGAAATCACTGCATCTGAAGAACCACAAAGGTTATTCCTATGGACCCCAAATTAACTTCCGAGAAAACATGCATCCGTATTATTTTCACTTTCATTGGTCTCACCTAATTAACAGTATCAATTATTATCTACCTTTAATTTTATTATTGTATCCCAAAAATGTTTGGAAGCACCGTGCAAGAGAGCGTGCACCGTGATAAAAGTTCGCTCCAAGCTCCAATCAACTACTAACATAATTCATTGACTACCTAATAAATTATCCGATGAAAGCAAAAAAAAAAATCCCCAAAACTGATCAAAATTTGACACCAATAACAGAAAGCAAAAAAAAAAAATTAAAAAAAGCAAGATATGCCAATAACATGTTCCAAATAATACCGATAATTCTTTCCACGTCTTCTCAGCGGACTCTAATTTCGTTATCAAATACGGTTCCTACATTTCCCAATAAACACAACATCAGCAGCAGAACAATAACAACAGTAATATAAAAGAGAGAGAGAGAGAGATACAGAAAGTATCCCCTTCTCTCAACCCTATCTTCTTCACACTGACTAAACTATCATTTGAGTCTAAGAACAAAGTAATTACCGCCATGCACACTAATCTTCTCGAACGACAGCGTCGCATTGGAGGTTGTACAAAGAACGCACGCCGTGAAACGCGACTTCCTGCAGGAAAATTCGCGGCGGTGGCGGAGGAGAATCGAGCGGCGAAGCTCGCCGTTAAACTGCTCATCGTGGTAGCGGCTGAATTTGGGAGGTTTGGATAAACGCGCGAATGGGGAGAATCTTCACAAACTTTTTATTTGGCTGCGCTTTCCTTCTACATATACTTTAACAAATAAATCGTGGTTGTGTCGTAGCGATTTTAGGGTTGGATTCTGATAGAATATGTGGCGGTGGCGGTGAATACGGGTCGGGTTGTCTTTAAAGGGCATAAGCGTGTGGCCGAACTGCCGCCTCGTGATGATTGTGTGGATCATGAAATATATGGAAAATGGTTAATTACACGGCCAAATATATACTTATGTCCCGAACTTTGACGTTTTTTCTAAAAATGTCCCGAACTTTAAATAATACTAAAATATGTACTGAACTTTGACATTTTTTCTAAAATTGTCTTGAACTTCAAATAATAACAAAAATGTCCTGAACTTTTCACTTTTTTGTAAAAATGTCATAAGATTTAATTTTCAGTTTCGGATTAATGACGAGGCATACCAGAGTCCAACGTGTCAAAGTAAAATATAATTTTTTTTTTAATCTCAATTTGAAGGGTATACAATTTTTTTCTGCAAATTTGATTGATTCTGTTCAGATTGAGATTTGAGAATTTCGAAATGAATGAAAATAAAACATTTTTTTCTCTTCAAATTGGATTGGCATGAGACATTTGTTAGAATGAAAAGTTACAGTTTTGGAGATGAAAACGGAACTTAATGTCGTCATTATTTATTTATTTTAAAAAAATTACGAATTCCACGTCACTTTGGCATGTTAGATTTCGGTATGCCTCGTTACTAATCCACAGCCGAAAATTGAATCTCATGACATTTTTGAAAAAAAAAATGGAAAGTTCAGAACATTTTTTTTTATTTTTTATAAGTTCGGGTCATTTTTAGACAAAGGTCAAAGTTCATGATATTTTTAGAAAAAATGTTAAAGTTCCGGACATATTTTGGTATTATTTAAAGTTCGGGACATTTTTAAAAAAGGTGTCAAAGTTCAGGACATAAGTATATATTTGGCCTAAATACACCCATGACATTTCTTGCTATTATTGATTAAATTTTAAAAAAATTATTAATTATAAATAAGGTTTTAATGTTGGTAATTATTAACATGCATGTCCCTTCCTATTATTACTACTCCAAAATAGTTTGTTCCAAATTTTCTTCTATTTATTTTAATTTATAACCAAATTCTATTCAATTTCTTTATATATTGTTTATAAATTATGTCAAAAAATCATATTATTATTATTATGAAAATTACTAAATAGTGAAATATTTCGGGCACTTTATTTTACAAAATTTTATACATTTTGTTTATTTTAAATTAATTGTTATAATTACCACTGCAATGTTTTTATTTTTATTTAAATTAAATCATAATTTCATCTGCAACCCAATAGAAGAATACGTAATTATCCTTGATATTGGACTTTAATAACTTTAGTCGGGACATGCTATCTAATCAATAACGAGACAGTTATACCAATAAAAAGTACTAGTTAAATATAACAGTAAACATTTTCTGGCATGACAAACAAAAATAATAAAAAATTAATACTAAACCATTTTAACTGAGAATAGCATGTGTTGAGAAAGAATTAGTTTATTTGGTTTAGATTCATTATTTTTAAAATCGAAATAACTATGCTTTTAATTAAATACAAATATTAATAGTAATATAATTGTTTAATTTCATACTTCATTTTTTTATCATTTTTTTAATGATGAGTGTATTTGAGTGTCAACAATTTTGAATGACATAAATTTTGTGGGATTTAACAATAGAACCGATAAAACATTGTAGTAGTAATTATAATAATTAATTTATAATAAATAAAATTTCTAAAATAAAGTGCCTGAAATTTTCTAATATCACTACAAGAAAATCACGGAATAGCGACGGAATTTTCCGTCGCCACATACTGAATTTCCGTCGCTAAATTATCGGGCGGCGGAATGGCGACGAAAAATATCCGTCTCGTAAATTTAGTCGCTAAAAAAAGAAGGCGACGGAATAGACGGACTTAGCAACGGTATAGTATGTCGCCTTAAAGTGTCGTCGTAATGTGTCGTGGAATTGGAGGTGACTAATAAGGCGATGGAACACTTCTGTCGCCTTTATTGGCGACGGAACAGTCCGTCGCCACATAAAAAAAATAATTTAATTCAGAAAATTAAAAAAAATCGGGCGACGGAACATTTCCGTCGCCATTTTTATTTTTTTAATTTTTTATTTTTAATTCAGTTTTTTTTAATTCGATTTTTTAATTCCTTTTGCTTTTTAAATATTTATTTGTACTCAAATATAATAAAAGATCATAAAACTAAAATATATATACATATATATATAATTGTACATAATTTAATACAAAAATGTATAATACATATAAATAAATATCAAAATTGTAGCATAAATACATATATAGTACAACTACGTGCCCTCCTCACTATCCGGCCATCCGGAACCGCTACCAGACCCTCCGGATCCGTTACCAGCACCACCCGGCAGCTGCTGTCTCAGAAGGCGCTCAATCAGGGACTTCATCCTTGTCTGCTTCTCCAGCACCTGCTCCATGGATGCATGCTGGGCACTCAGCCTCTCATCCATCTGAGCCTGCATCTCAGCCAGGCGAGCATCGAGCTCTGCCTAGGTGTACAGCGACCCGGAGCCCAGGCTCGATGACGAGGAGGATCCTCCAGCTGCAGTAGATGGGCGACGAATGGCAGGGGCCATGTTCCTCAGCCAGATAACGCGCCCCTTCCTGTCAGGCGCCACCACCTGGTGGAAAATCTCGCCCATGTCCGGCTCTCTGCCGTCCGTTATCTACTCAGCAGCTAAGGTGTCACATTTATCCTGCATTTATCAGGATAAATGTAATTCATTTTTTAATATAAATTATTTATATATACATATATATTAAATTATTAGTAAAAACTTACCTTGTTCTCCATCACCTTGGCTGTGGTCCAAAGACCGTCCGGGCAGTGGAGCTTGAGATAGGTCTGGTAGCGCGCCTACCACTCGGACAAATGCTGCTCTGTAGCCTGATTCAACAAAATAAAACAAAATACATTAGAAAATGTTAATTTATTATACTATAAACTTGAATAATTATTATAATTCATACCAGATCGCGCATGTGATCCACGGCAGATCTGGCGCCTCCGTGGTGAGTCTGGCTGGATGATCCTGGTCCATCGAGCTCGGTGTTGCGGTTCCTCTTGGCCAGACGAGCCTTCTCTTAAGTCTCCTCCGTCTGTCAGTATGCTATCCAGGCAGGTCAGTCCTCCTGACGCACAAAATCAAGCTTCTTGCCCGCCTGGTAGTCATCATTCTTCATGTGGTACACCATATCCATGTACCGGTCCTGGCACTTCTTTCAAAAGAGCGGAAGGACCTCCTTATCAGGGAATGACCACCTGAACTCCTTATGTATTAACACATCAATAACCAACGACGTTAGTAATAATATCAGACAACACAAAATATATACATATATATATATATATATATCAATTTTTTACCTTGAACTCAGCCCAGTAAAGTATCCTACTATCAACAGGCACCTTCTTCCAAGCAAAGCCCGTATGATGCATATACCTCTTGAAGATAGAGGCAATTGCCCTCGAACAGGCGTTCGAGGGCCTCATGACTCTAAAAATGCAAATTAGATTCAAGTAAAGATTCAATTAATATACATAAAGTAAATTAATTGAATATATTGATATATAAATCAACATATATACCTCTCCCTGCCAACGGTCTCGAGCTCGAGCTCCTGTCTCGATTCAATGCTACGGGACTCCTCTCCTTGAGCATCGGTCCCGGCCTAACCGACACTATCATCAATGGTACCGCCAACGGATCCCATAGATGACATAGCTCGTGACCTAGCCCCGTGAGATCTACCACCTCTAGTCATCTAACAAAAACAACTCATATAAATATCTATACACATGATCTTAATTAAACAAAAATATAAAATTCAAAAAAGATAAAAATTCGGAAGCATAACGACGTGAAACCTATATTTTGACAAAGTCATCGACGTAACTTTACTAGATTCGGGGATTAACTAGCAAAATCCAAACACCAGAGGGATCCAGGGGCCCACGTCTCATTTAACTAATACGTACAATTAATATAGAGGGATCGAGGGGCCCTCGTCCCATTTAACTAACATGCTTTATTAAAATTGAACTAACATGCTTGCATAAATTTTGGTGTTAGTTAACAAATTAATTTAAGTAAACTAGTTGAATTGTGTGCATTTGATCATTTTTGAAGGCTCAATATAATACAATTAATATATTTTAATCAAAAAAAAAAAATTCAGATATTTTAATCAAACAATTGTTAAGTTTCAAATTCCAATTAAGCTTAATTATATATATTCGGTAAGTTAACTTGTGATACATATAGAAATGTTTAAACATACCTTGTAACTTGTTAGGATAAAATTATAGATTTAGTAAAAACGAAAAAGAAAAATCAAAAGGGATTTGTTTCTTTAATGAATTGATGAGTAGCTTTAAGTTATGATTTATATTAGTTTAGCTAATGATGACTTTTTCATATTAAAGGTGTAAATGAATTTGATTTTTATCAAGGTTTAACTACATTTTGAACAAGTTAAAATTGAGCCCATACGGATTAAGATGTATATCTTTTTTCTTTTTTGTTGGAATTTTATTGATACATAAAATCTCAAAGAATAAAAACTATCAATTATGATTCAAAAAATAGATATTTTGATTCTTCTCTATATTGTTATATTAATTATTAATGAATTTTTTTTTATTAATCATATATCAAATTTAATAAAAATACATGATGTATAAAGAATCGAAACACATGATTTTTTAAGTTTTAAATTGATACATTTCGTGATTATTATTTTTTATTTTTTTAATTCAATATTTATAATTAAAATAAAAATAAAAAATCCTAAACTAACTGTAATAAACACCAATAGTTGGTGATTATTATTTTTGCCGATAGTAACGAATCTCGTGAATATTTGATTTCTAACCCAATGAACAATTGCAAGTTTTAACACATTTCATGAATCTAATATATTTTTCTATTTTTAATAAATTCATTAAAACACTAATTTTCATTTAATTGATCAAATCTGAATGGAAACACTTTTTGTGTGTGTGTGTGGTGGGGGAAGCAATCAAGTAACATCAAAATGAAATAAAAAAAAAGGAAACAACAACTTACCGGCGGCTGTGGCTGCAGGAGGTGGGCTCGTTGGTGACTAGTCGACGGCTGGGAGGTCCTGGTTGGCGGCTCGGCGGCAGGTAGAGACAAAGCGAGAGAGAGGAGGAGAGAGAGAGGGAGAGGGAGGGAGATGGAGGGATCGTCGGTGGGGATGGCTGGGGGGATCGCCGGTGGGGGGATTCGATTAGGGTTAGGTTGAATTGGGGAAAATGGGGAAGAAGGGTTCCGCGCTCGTTTTTTTAAATTAAAATTTAAATTAAAAATAAATAAGGCGATAGAACTATTCCGTCACCTTATTATTCGGTATTTAAAAAAAATAAAAATAAAATAAGGCGACGGATTAGTCCGTCGCCTTAATTTTTCCGTTATTAAAAAAAATAAAATAAAATAAAATAAACATGAGGCGACGGAATAAGTTCATCGTCTTATGTGGCGACGGTAAGTCTGTCGCTAATTCCGTCGCCCCACGTAGCGACCGCTACGCCCGTCGCCCTTCCGTCATTCGTGTTGACGGAATTTGTTCCGTCATCATTTTCGTCACTATATTATTGTATTCTTGTAGTGTATGTAATGTTTTTCATCATCATCATAATAATAATAATAATAATAATAATAATAATAATAATAATAATAATAATAATAATAATAATAATAATAATAATAATAATAAGGATTTTGACATCTTTTATAAATATAGAGAAATTAGAGAAAGTACGACTATACATTAAAAATAAATAGAATAAATTTTAGCACAAATATATTTTGGAGTAGTAATAGTAGTGAATGGCTTGTATGTTACTAATTACCAACATTAAGTGTCTATTTGTACCTAAAAATAATTCATGGGCTAAATTGATCCTAATAAGAAACATTAAGGGGTGCATTTGACCAGTTTTCCTAAAATAAATATTCACTCAAAATATATATTTCATTTTACAATTCTACGTCCAAAGTCCAATAACATATTTATTTTAGGTGTTGCTATTTGCATTACAATTGGCACCACAAATTAAAATTATTTTAAACTAATTACTTATGAATATACTAAGACATCCTTAATAAAATTTGATTTTTTTTAAAGTACAAAGAAAGAAAATTGATAAGACATAACAGTTATGTTATTCTTCTTCTTTGAGTCTTTCTCCCGCTGCCCTCTCTACCGCCGCCACTGCAACCAATTTGTCACTTTATATAAGAAATTCAATTCCATAGATCAATCCACAAAAAAAAGCAAAGAAAATCAATTCGAAAAATCCAGTTCCATCTATTGAATCTCATATTTGCAAAAAATCAGTTCGAATTGAGTTATAGAGGTTTGAAATGTACATGACATGTTCCGAAAATGTTTTTTGAATTCGTTGATAATAGTTCAAAAAAAAATCGAATCATAAACTAACTTAGATTTGTGGGTGAGGTAATTCGTCTAGGAGTGGTGTTGGATGTCCATATTTGTAGGAAAGAGGAGGGTGAGGGCGGCGGCGGGCTCGGCAGCTGAGCGATCGGAGCGAGGTGGAATTCGTGGCGACGGTGGTGCTTGAAGGGAGAGAAGATGAAGAAGATGAACCAGTCGGTGTTTCTCCCCTTCTCTCTCTCCATTTTTTTTAATGATGATTAAATTATATCTTTTTAGGAAGATGTGAGAATAAGTAATAGTGTATGGTGCATAGAATAAAATGTGAAGTGTATAAAGTAAGTGAAGTACGGGAAGTAATACTTGCAGTTCAAATAGCAACTCTTTTTATTTTTTAGTGAAATGAACTACATACAACTTATAATCAAATATGTCAAATTTAAAAGATTTAACAATTTTATGTGCACATGATTGATTCTAAATTACACATACCTTCTATACGATCGAGGTTTGAATTGCTGCTAGTATATATTAGCTCAATAAAATATATGACTAGCAACAATTTATTTTTTATGTGTGTTTTATGGCTCAACATAAAGTTTACTCATGACACACTAATAAAAAAAAAACATGCCGATTTATCCTCATCAAACGTAAAATCACAAATATAATTGTCAAGGCTCGAATCACATTAAATAGTGAGTATAATTTTATATCAACTACAAATACTTCACGTGTTCTCATTTTAAAAATAATATCTAGTCATTCAATATGAATAGTTGCTTACTTTTTTATTTTTATTTTTGATGTCGAGGGTAATCCGCGCACTGGGTATACTATGTCCCTGTGTAATAGTCTGCAAATCACACAAGGGAGATAAACCACACTTGGCAGGCTCCCTGCGGATCAAAGTGCGCACTGGGTAAACCTCGCCCCTGTGTAATAGCCAAACCACATAGGGGAGGTAAACCGCACTTAGCGGATCAGGTGTAACATGCTCACACCGAGTGGTACACTTGGTGGACCAGGTGTAACAGGCTCACACCGAGTGGTGTTGATTGTGGAATTCGAACTTGAGACTTTTGACTTTAAGATAATATCACTCCACCACTAGACCATCATATCCCCGAGGCGACAAATAGTTGCTTATTGATCTCATGATACTTTGCATGCGTAACATTTAGTTGTAAAACATGATTCAATATTGCTTGATATTCATTTAGACTTCAGAGCATCCGAATGCAACAATCCACATACAAGTTGATGCTTACTCATGAGTTGATGTTTTGAGGGATCGGTCCCATTTTTTGTCAGTGCTACAATTTTCAGACAATTTGAATGTAACGAGTAAATAATAAATCGGACATTAACCTTTTCGATTATTCAAATTAATTTTTAATATATTTTCCAATACCCCACCATTAGTATATATATCTTGCCATATGAATTTAACGGAATTTGCATCTGAATTCTTTTGATTTTAATAATTAAAATATGTTCACGTTCTCACATCTAATCTAATGTATATAATAAAAGAATCAAATCAAGTTTTGGAACCTAAAACAATCATTATCGCAGCTTGTCTATACACTATCAACTATATACGATCCATATTGATCAAGACATATTTTGTGATTTTGCTACAAAATTCCGAGGGCAAGACAGTGAATAATGTACTACCGATTAAAAATGGTTAATTGTCACAAATACCATAATATTTACCTGAATTTATAATTTTCACGAGTTTTAGAATGTTGTGATTGCAGCATCACCTTTAAATGTTTTTACAATTGTAACATTCTCACGTTTTTTTTCCATTCATAATTTATGTGATGTATAGCACTTAAACGACGTAGTTTTACTGTTGAAAAAATTAGTATGTTATAATTATAAACAAATTAAAGATATTGTTTAATTGCAACATTTTAAAAGTAATATTACATAATAGAGTAAATAGTGTGTTTTGCGTGAAGCCAACTTTGAAGTAACACGTAGTTAAAGACGGGTTAAAATCTATAAAAAATTACAAATATATTGTTAAATGTGAGTTTTAATTAATCTTTTGAATCTGAACATGTGAAGCAAACTCACAATAATTTTTAAATGTTATAATTATTTGGCCTAAAAAAAATAAAAAAAAAATGAAGGCAAGCAAAGTATTAAATAGGTGATGGTGATGATGATGATGATGATGATGGGTAATTTATTTGGCATTTAATTTGGAAAAGAGTGAGAGTGTGAGAGGAGGAAGTGGTACACCCCGTACCCCTACCACCCAATCAATACACCTACTACTTTCAACTTTTTCGCAAATATTGAGTAAAGACAGATAGCAATAAAACAAAAAGTATTAAAGACGAGACAATAAATAAAATATTCATAAATTCCTAAGTCACGCTCACGCCCAACAATCTATTTATATTGCGAAAATCATATTACATATACGACCGGAGATTCGAGTCAACAACGGTGAAATTTATGTTGCACTTGCTTATAATAATAATATAATACTAAACTATCTTGATTATTGTTTTTATTTTTTTCAAGGACAGTAAATTAATCATTATCTATTTATTTTCTAATAAGCTATGGTTGCAACCCCAGGGCATGACACGACTTTAACTCTATTATTAGACCATGCTTCACCCACACCCACCCCCCACACATCTGAAATTATTCATTTATGAACATTATTCCAATGTATAATTTCTAAATAAATCTCATCCATTGAATTTGTTACATGCACGGTTATGCTTGATTTCATTTTAATTATTTTTTTATATTTATTTTGTGGTGAGATCATATTTGTCATGAGAAATTTATGTTATTTTAACATTTCAGAATATTTAAATTAATATTTCATAATGTTTTTTTTCACATCCACAATACTTATAATTTAATTTGGAGAATATGATGACATAATATATTGTTATGTTATTTTTACATTTCAGAATACTTAATTTATTATTTCTTGAATTTTTTTCCACATTGAAAATACTTTTAGAAAACAAAAAAATGGTAATTTGATATATTTACATTTAAGTGCATCTACAATAAAAATAATTACATTTTTATTAATCCCCTTCAAATTAATAATGACTATTGATCTTAGAAATTAATGGATATGATTCATTTATAATTTAAACACAAGATCTATGTTCACGTGTTAAAAATCTCATATGTATATTGTGTAGACAAAAACTTTTATAAAACTGTTTAACGGTTCACAATGTCAAACTGGGTCAAAATCTGCATAAAATAGCCCAAAATCCATCCAGCCCAATACATAGTCAGGCCCAGGCCCAACATGATACCACACGCCAGTCCTTTCCTTCCGCTCCCCCTCCTTTCTTCCAATGATGAAATTATCGCTATCGCACCATATATCGCAACTCCAATTTTACGAATATATCGCTGGATATATCGATATCGCAGAAAATTGAAAAAAAATGACGGAAATTATATTAAAATCTTGGAAATTTAGCAAGAAATTTTAGGAACTATTATAACATATTACTATTATGCACATATTCTACTCAAAAATTTGATAGAATTATATTTTGAAAGCAAACATATGAATAATACATTATATAAATAATGTATGAGACAATACATTTGACGAAATAATACATAATACAATATAAAATAACTAAATAAACATCATATAGTACAATTAATACCAAAATGATTCCTAAAAAAATACTAAAATGAAGATCCATGAGATTCAAATATAGTAGATGGAATGTCATATTGTTCCAAACAATATTGGTACTAACTCATCACATTAGAGTAATTTTGTATATAATTATGCACATGCGCTTGATATGTTTCTTGATTTCTTCCAACAGCTCCACCATGGATTGGATAATGTCCACTGACCCAATTATTTTGTTGATACACATTTTGATTTCCATACACATTTTGAGTAATCCAATCAAATTGTGAACTCCCATATGTGTAAGAAGCATATGAATCCTGGGACATATCATTATGATTAGTGCCACCCATATTCATGGAATCAAGATTGACTGAAAGTGATTCAATATCAGTGCTTGAACTTTCTTCTTGAATACATGCACGTCTCGTTATTCATTCCTTTCTTATTGCACCTATTCTAGGACCTTCACCTCTACTTCCGTGGTCCATATCTTGTGTTGTATGAGTGAAGTCGGCTTCACAACTGAATGAGCTCAATAACATATGACTTGAACCATAATCGTATTGATTGTTCCCACCATTTCCACCACCATCGTCATTTCCACCACTTTCATCATTTCCTTCATCACTATTTCCCCCCATCATCTGTTGAGCTATCTGTTTTTGAATAATAAGAAGTATTACCAACTTTTTATTGTAATACTTGATTCACATCAATATCATAATCACGAGCTATAGTAGTTATTTTTTTTCAGGATTTTCCTCATTATCATCTAAATGTGTAGGGCGAATCCATTGAAAAATCGAATTTCCTTTAGTGCTTGGTTTATCATGTCCCCTAAAGTTACCAATCATAGCCAAGTCACTAAAAAAATGAAAAAAAATAAAGTTGGTGCATCTCACTTTTCTTTGTAAGACATCCGTTGGTTTCCCGACTTCTTTCTCTTATAATTTTTTGTAGTGTGAGTGTCTTTGTAAAATAAAAAATATTACAACTCAAATAATTATGTTGAAGACCTAAAAAAGACCACAAAAATATATAATATTAAATAAATCAAAATATATTATGGAAACATAAAAAATCGCGATATATTGCGATTTATTGTGATATTTCATCGATACCCGAAAAAAAAGATATTTCCCCCATATCCATATCGCAATGTCAAAATTCGCGATATTTCACAATATTTCAATCATTGGTTTCTTCCAGATTTTTTTACTTTTTCGATGTTAATCTTTTTTTGGTTTTATTTCACCCCAATTAATTGTTGAGCATAGTGCATAAGCCCACGCCTTAGCATCAGACAAGTATATTGCACGAGCCGCCAGATAAAAAATTAATTTAATTAAAAAATTAATTAATTCAATTCAATTTTAGGGTTCATTAATTTTATTTTAGGGTACATATTTTTTTTAAAATTAATTATCGAACGCAGTGTACGATTCCACGTGTTAGTGTTGGATTAGTGCACTACACGAGACGTCGAATAAAAAAACTGAATTGATTCAAAAACTCAAATTAATTTAATTTAATTTTAGGGTTCACTAATTCCATTTTATGGTCTATATTTATTTCAAAAAATAATTATTGAGCGCAGTTAGGCGAGTGCACTGCGTAAGATGTCTAATAGATTTTTTAAATTAATTCAATTTAATTTTAGGGTTTACTAATTTCATTTTAAGATATATATTTATTTTAAAAAAAATTATCGAGCGCAGTGCACGAGCCCACGCATTAGCGTCGGATGAGTGCACTGCGCGAGACGACAATAAATAAATTTAAATTAATTAGAAAAATTAAACATATATTTGTAAAAAAATTGAAGAAATTTAAAGTGAAGAAAAAACTAATAAAAAAAGGAAAAGGGGAGGGAAAGGGTCCACCGAAAATAAAGAAAAAATGGAGGGAAAATAGAAATCCGTTTAATATAAGAGATTTGTTAGAGTTTCACGGGAGTGTATCTATATTGTGTAACCACTAATGTTATGAAATTTCAAAATAGTTATATCCAACTACCATATTTTAACTATGAAGTTGTCTACTATATCAATTATGTGTTCTCGTATGGGTTTAAAAGTATGTATAAAATAATATTTTCATCAATATAAACGGGAATCAATTTAAGTATATATAAAAGTGTAGCACTTGCATTACTAAATTGTAAGTCCAAATTATAGTTGCACTTTATTGGTCAGATATTAGTGACAATAGTTCATTTGTTTGTTTAGAAGTCAACTCAGGCATGTCTCGAAATATTTTAATCCGGCAATCACTTAAAAAGGGAATAATTAATTACTCATAATCAATGAAAATAATGTTAGAAAGCCACTGTGGAAAATAATCTAATTTGTCCATTTTAACACACTAAAAGTACTCAAGACATGATGTGCTAATGAATGTGCAACAATATTTATACAACGATAAATATGAAAAATACCCACAATAAAATTATGTTGAGATAAATTCATCATATCAATCATACTAGAATTAATAATAACACTATCGATATCAAGGTCGGCTAATGCTCCAATAGTTAAACCACAAAGAACATCGTGTTTCATTAAAACCGCAAATGAATTGAGTTTTACTAATTTATTCGGTACCCTGCATCATTTTTGTGCCACATGATTATTAAGCTTGCTTACATTTGATTATTGTATGACTAAATATTGATAGTACTGTAATAAATTTCCTAACTCAATTTATTATAATTAACAACGAGGGTACAATGGTAAATACAGACAGTAGCAAATTAATATCATCAAATTTTTTTCTTTAAAAACATGCCATGTCGCCCCTCGTCCGATCCATTAATAAAATATCGATGTGATTATGTGACCAACCTTACTTTTCTAAAAGATTTATTTGTAATATAATAAGTTTTAAATTAACTTCTATCAAATAAGCTTTGGAAATATTATATAATTAAATGGTAATGAAGAAATTATAATTCTTAAAATGACAGCTTTAATTTATTAGACAGCAGAAATCTGAATATTTTCAGTTATTAATTATGTGAACCAATCTTAAAAAAAGAATTTTTTTTTTTTTTGAGGATAAAGGAGTAATTCTAAGGGGATGGCTGGTATGTTGGAATGGAATCAAGTGGGAATGGAATGAACTTAGTAATGGAATGGTGATGGGAATGGAATGGAATGACTATTACCATTCCTTTGGCTGGTATCACAAGTAATAAGATATGAATGAAACTTACATTGTTGAATTGTTTATTATAACAATATCTAATTAATAAATATAATACATGGATTGGCTTATTTAGTTCTAAATAATAAATTACTCTTCTTTCAAAGATACTATTATATTTTAATAACATATTGTTGAATATTATGTGATTTTTTTTTACTTTATTAACATTTGTGAAAAAATCTGAGTATACTTTAAATAAATATTTCGCTAATGATTAGCGTGTTTATATATTTTATGTAATCCTATAATATCATTAGTACTTTTGTGAAATTTTACAAAATTTTATGAATCGTTAATAAATTATTAATGATTTTTTAAGAAAAATTCATAAATTTATTTTTTTAATAAAATATTTTATAAGAATATGAGATTTCATTTGTCAATACAAAAAACAAAGTATAGTTTTGCAAAATAAAAAATAAAATTTGTTTTGATAATCAGGAATACATAATACCATGGGAACGGGGAGTAATGGCTAATCATATATCATGGTAATGTGATTCCTTCGAGAATGACCATTCCCAATTGAAAAAATCATACCAGCCATAGGAATGGGAATGGACGTGGGAATGTGATTTGATTCCCATTCCATTCCATCATACCAACCATACCCTAAGTGAATTTCAGCTCACGATGCGAGGGCACAGAAGTAATTACGAAGGGGAAGTGGGAGTGTCGGTTACGACTGTAGATTTTAGAAGCCCCGTTTTTAAAGGAAAACGCCGTTGAAAAATAAACTTAAAAAAAAAAGCAGCAGCCCATTCCGATGGCGATGAGCAAACTTTTCATTAAATGCTTAACCCGCTTTTGTTTGACACACTTTGGCGGGTATGCATACAAACAGACGAAACTCTAGAGAGAGAGAGAGAAAGTGAAAGCAGCCTCGCTTTGACAAAGAAGAGAGAAGAGAGGAGAGAGAGAGAGATTAAATACCAGACCGTACGAACGAACACTATACTTACAAGTTACAACTCAGGAATCAGACACTGTACAAAATACAAGAAAAAATTAGAAAGAAAAAAGGGGAAACACTCTCAAATCTCACTGTTTGACAAATCTCTCTCTCTCTCTCTCTCTCTCTCGTACAAACCGAAAACCCCCGAGCAGTACATAGTAAAACACCCGCTGATCATTAAATTCTCCGATCATTTAGAGCGAGAAAGAATCAAAACGTCGTGTACAGAAGCGGATTCTTTGGTGTTTTGCCCCTTTTTTTGTGTATGCCCTGTCGGAATAGTAAAGTCGGGCTCGAATGGCGTTGTACGGGGACCAGCAGCAGCTGGAATGGGGTCAAGATTCGGGCCTGGAAGGTGTGTTTGGATTTGAATTTCGGGCTTTCCTTAAATTTATGTGCTATATCTGCATTGTGAGCTTCTAGGGTTTTAGTGATGCTGGAGGTTTCTTGATAATTAGTTTGTTCATGTAGAATCTATGCGGAGGTTGAATTTATGGGAGAGAGACGTGTACCCGGAGAGGCCGGGTTTACCCGACTGCGCCTACTATATGCGAACCGGGTCGTGTGGATACGGCGCCAAGTGCCGTTACAATCACCCCCGGGATCGTAGCAGCTCGGTGAGGTTCTTACCGCGAAATGTGTGTGTGTGTGTGTGTGTGTTTTCTTTTGCATCGGTTGTAAGAATTTTGATGACGTGCGTTAATGAGGTTGTAGTTTTACTTAGTTTTATGGTAGTTAAAATTAACGATCCCACTTCTATAGTATGTTTCGGACCATATTATATGCAGCATTGTGTGGTAATTACTCTCATTAGGCTACTCTGTTCTATTCTTGTCGGTAGTTGTAACAAGTTGGGGGGGGGGGGGGGGGTGGGGGTTAAGCATTCTTAAAGTTGATTTGGGTTACTTTCCTTGCTGCGGTTCTTGATTGCTATTTAGAGAGGGGTTATTGAATTTATTTCTTATGGAATGGAGTTTTGTACATCTGTTTTTCTTATGCGGAATGTTGGGTTTATTGTTCATGGTGTCGGTGATTTTGTGCAGTTGGGGATGGGAGAGTATCCTGAGCGAGTAGGGGAGCCTCCATGCCAGGTATTCTGCATTCTAATTCTTGAGTGATACGCTGTGTTATTTTGAATGCTGAAGAATTCAGTTGCATTTCTAGTTTATATTTTGTCTGAATTTTAAATTGAATTGCTATGTTTACTTGCATGTTTCTTGGATGTGCAGTACTATTTAAGAACAGGGACCTGTAAATTTGGTTTGTCGTGCAAGTTTAACCACCCGAAAACTGCTGGTGGTTCATTGACTAATGCACCTCTAAATATTTATGGATATCCATTACGACAGGTGATCATTTGTTGTTTGCATGTTTATGTTATAAGGAAGGATTTCGGTGATCATGATTCATGATAGCATCCTTTGCAACAGGGAGAGAAAGAGTGCTCCTATTATTTGAAAACGGGGCAATGCAAATTCGGCGTAACCTGTAAATTTGATCATCCTCAACCAGATGGAACATCCGTGTCAGCATCTGCACGTCCATTTTATCCGACGGCGCAGTCTCTTTCTTCCCCTTCTCCTGAGCAATATGACAACACAACAACCAGCTACAGGGTCGCAAGGCCTCCTTTGTTGCCTGGTTCGTATGTCGCTGGTGCTTATGCTCCCATGCTGCTCCCAGGAGTTGTTTCCATTCCAAACTGGAACCCCTACTCAGTAGGCCTTCTTATCTTCCTTTAAGTTTATTTGCTAATCCATGCGTTTGTAATTTTGCTCGAAGTAGGAACTATCTTTGTTTCCAGTGCAATGGTATTGGTTGATGTTGTTGGCTTGGATGATGCAGGGACCAGTTAGCCCTGCACCATCACCTGGTGCTCAACCATCAGTTGGAGCAACTTCAGTATATGGACTGTCGCAGCTAGGTTCTTCTCCCCCCACCTTTGCTGGAGCTTATTCCCAGTTACCATCGTCTGCCGGTCCTTCGGGGAGTATAACACAGGAACAAAAATTTCCAGAAAGACCTGGCCAGCCAGATTGCAAGTACTACATGAGAACTGGAGACTGTAAATACGGATCATCTTGTAGGTATAATCATCCGCCAGATTGGGTTGTCTCGAAGACCAATTGTGTTCTTAGCCCCTTGGGGCTGCCTCTACGTCCGGTATGATCGGTCCTTCCATCCATCCTTGTTTATCTGAATAGCTATTCTGTTCTTTTTCATAGTCGTGAAATTATCTCTCTGTTTTACCTAATGTTTCTTGGGGCAGACTTTTGTGTGGGCTATTGGCCCAACTTTTTATCCTATCTGTGATTTTGGTATGCCTAGTAATATAAGTGCGTGCTTCTTATTCTATGGTTTAGGATGTGAACATAATTCGAGTGCTTAGAAAATATGGAATGAGTAGGCTTTTATGTCCACTCTGATTGGATTTAGCATTCTGATTATACTCCAAAAAGTTTTTTCCACTAAGATCGGATGGGTTGGTTTCCTGATTTATATTTATATACTCGTGGGTAACAACTGCGATCTGTACATTTTAAACTGATTGGATTTTGTTATATCACTGAATTACGCTAAGAGTTCTAAACACAAAATCTTACTTTCTCATTTCTCATCCCCCCCCCCCCTAACTTTCTGGAATTTTTGTTTACACGTGGCATTACGAACCTGCCTGCTGTCAGAATTTCGTAAAGTTGGGATTGTTTGTTGATTTTGTCTTTGTGCAGTGTCCAGAAAACTGTAAAACTTTAACATAATTTCCTTTGAAAAAAACAAACAAACTTTTATGTGAAATATGTGCAGGTTATTTGAGAACTTCAACTTTCTTGCTTTTGAAATCCCTTTACATGAAAATAAACCTTTACATTTTAGAGTTGATACCGGATTAAGCCTTTGCGATGGCCATTGAGTTCAAGTGTAGGATGTAATGCTGATGACTTCACCTTTGCATCGAACCTTCTAAGCTTTTATTTTTTTTTTCTTTTTCTTCAGACCTAATCTTTTAAGACGCATAGTTAACCTTTTGGGTGATGAACAGGGGATGCAGGCCTGCTCTTTTTACATGCAGAAAGGCCAGTGCAAGTTTGGACGAACATGCAAATTCGACCATCCTATAGCAAGTCTGAAATACAGTCCAGCTTCATCTTATACTGAAATGCCAGGTACACCTTACAGGCCCGGGCTTTCTGCTCCTACGACCTTGTTACCAACTTATTCATTTCAAGAGGTGCAGGGTGAACATATTGCAGGGTCTAACGTCGATCCTGGCAGAAACAGGGTGTGGCATTCTGGGAACTCTTCCAGTGATCCTGTTGGCCTAATGTTTTAGCTTAGGATTCTGTTTCACTAAAAAAACGACATCTAGTTCTTGAGCCGAAGAAGCTCACCTTCAAGTCCCCAAGTACGAATACGAGCAGAATAAAAGATGGTGAAAAGCTCCACTTTTCCTTGTGATGTATATATATCTTTATATATGTCCTTGTTTATTTGCTTTAGCATCATATCGGCTAGTCTTGAGACTTTTGTAAGCTTCATTCGACTTACATTGCTAGATTGTTAGAATTTCGATTGGATTCTTCATATATGGTATGTGTAATTCAGATTGATATTTATTGGAAGTGCTTCATTGAACGGAGGTCTGTTGTGTTCACATTGATATGGTTTCATCATTCATAACCATTTCTCCATCTCATATTTATTTATTTATTCATCCCCATTGCATGAATAATTTGTATTATTCATGACGATACAAATGCATGACATTTTTTTTTTTTTTTGTATTAGTGCATTTTATTTTTTCTGGAGCCGTATGAAAATATATAGTCGTGTGACCGTGTCAAATGGCTAAATTATTTAAATTCAATTTCAATAATTAAGTCATGTAGGCGAAAAGAAGATCAATTGTCCTTTAGGGATGTGTAATGGTGGAGTGGTGTTATCTTGAGGTGAAATGACTCAAGTTTGAATTCCACTACCAACATCACGAGGTGTGAGTCTGTCACACCTAACCTGTCAAATGTAGTTTACCTCCCATGCGTGATTTGCAGGTTATTACATAGAGACGAGGTTTATCCGGTGCGCACCTCAATAGCTGCTGCAGGTTTACCTCCCATGTGTGATTTGCAGGTTATTACATAGAGGCGGAGTTTATCCGGTGCGCACCTCAATAGCTGTTGCAGGTTATCCTCGATATGAAAAAAAAAAGGAAGAAGAAGATCAATTTAGACTTTATACTATGTTAAAAGGAGAGAGAAAATAGAGTTTGGTGCAACAGGCCATTTATAGAAATGGTTTCTTAATTCTTCCCTTTGAAAAATTGATGTAGAGGGAGAGAGAAACCCACGTGATCAGATTCATGGAACAATATTATAAAAAATTGTATAAAAAAGGAGTAGCCTCTCCCAAAAAAAAAAAAAAAATTATTTGAAAGATCGTTCAAGAATTTTGGGATTTGTTTATAGTATTTTTTATTTTTTTCAGAGTTGGGGAATTTATTTTTTATGAGAGGAGGATTTGAAGAATCATGGATCCTAAAAGTTAAAAAAGGATGCGGAAAGTATAATAGATCATTTAATTATATTTATATTTTATTTATTTTAGGAGATTATAATGAGAAAAATGAAAGGTATGTCCCTATATATAAAATATATAAAATTATTTCAGATCCTCTCGAACATTCTCCGTGTCGAATCACTATTTTTTTTTTCATTTTTAATTTTAATTTACTATATGATTTAGTTTAATTGTAATTTTTATTTAGGTCTTCCTCAATTAGGGTATATTAAAAAATTAAAAAAATAAAAAATAAATTAAAAAATTAGTTATGACGTAGGAGATGTAACTCGAATCAACACAGATGATCTAATACATCATAAAATCATCAATATAAGTGTAATTCTAAATACAACACCCATTTTACTCTTCATAGCCTCTTATTTTAATAAAATAAGGAAAAAAAATTCAAATTAAAAAACTAGTTACGACATGGGAGATGTAACTCGAATCGACACATATGATCTGATACATCATAAAATCATCTAATGTAAGGGTAATTCTAAACACAACCCTCATTTTACTTTTCACAGCCCCTTATTTTAATAAAATATGAAAAAAAATTTACTTTTATATCCTTAAAATCTATTGCAACATATTATGTTCCAAAATCACAATTCCATCTAGGGATGGATTAGTACGATATACAGAAAATTTCACGGCGTACCGCATACCGTACCGAAATATCGATATCAAAAAATTTCATACCGTTCTCATACCAAAACTTTCAATCTAATGAAGTTTTGGTATACGCCGTAACATATATCGATATTGTATTCATATTTTCGATATACCATACTGTACCGATATTTTATGGAAAAATACCGAATTTTACATGCTATACCGATCCAAATTCTACAAATAACAACATTAAAATTCATATCTCGACGATCAATTTTTTAATTACTTTTATTAATTACTTTAATAATGTATATATCTTAGGTAATTATATATAATATTTTTATTTAGTATTTTTCTTTTATTTATTATATAACATTCTTCAATATCTAAACATCAAAGTGTTATTTTTTAATTTCATATTATTTTTTTGTTATTTTTGGTACTTAATATTGGAGAAGAATACAATTGTTCACTATCAATTCATAACTTATATTATATTGGATTAAATATATTTGCTAAGCTTTTATATTAAACTTACTATATATTATATTTTTTGTAGAATTTAATGCACTCTAACATTTTTTTTTCTCTTCTTATGAAGTTTTTTATTTTTATTTTTTTTATATATCATACTTTACTCGTAAGTCATAATTGTAATAATGTTAGTTTATTATCTTTAAATATTAGTCATGTTCATCTTCAATATCTAAACATCAAAGTATTATCCTCTTAATTTCATATTATTTTTTTGTTATTTTTTTAACTTTTAGCGCTTAATATTGGAGAAGAATATAAGTTATTATTTATTATGTATATTTTTAAATTGTTCGCTATCAATTCATAACTTATATTAAATTGGATTATATATATTTGCTAAGCTCGTATGTTAAACCTCCTAAATATTATATTTTTAGGAATTTAATGAACTCTAACATTTTTTTTAATCTTCTTATGTAGTATTTTTTTTTTCCCATTTCTTATATAACATGCTTTACTCATAAGTCATAATTGTAATATATAACATGCTTTACTCATAAGTCATAATTGTAATAATGTTAGTTTATTATCTTTAATATTAGTCATGTTCATCTTCAATATCTAAACATCAACATATTATTCTCTTAATTTTCGTATATTTTAGTTTCATATTATTTTTTTGTAACTTTTAGTGCTTAGTATTAGAGACGAATATATAAGATTAATAATTATTACATTTTTTTTTAAATAGTTCATTTTCAATTCATAACTTATGTATTTTTTATTGTACATATTTCCTAATTAAGTTTTCATGTTAAACTTACTAAATATTGTATTTTTTTGTGTAATTAAATAAACTCTAACATATTTTTTACCTTCTTGTTTCGTATTTTTCTTTTATTTCTCTTATAACTTACTTTACTCATAAGTAGTAATTGTAATAATGTTAGTTTTATTATCTTTTATTAGTTTTGTTCAACTTCAATATCTAAACAAGTGTTATTCTCATAATTTATGTATATTCTAGTTTCTTCTTATTATTTTGTTATATTTTTAACTTTTAGTGCTTAATATTGGAGAAGAATATAATGTTGCTATTTATTATGTATACTTTTAAATTGTTCATTTTCAATTCATAACTTATGTATTTTTTTATTATATATATATATTTCTAAACTTTTATGTTAAACTTAATAAATATTATATATATATTTTTTAAAATTTAATGAACTCTAAAATACTTTTTATCTTCTTATTTAGTAATTTTTTTTATTTATCTTATATTTTTTTTAACTTTTAGTGTTTAATATTGGAGAGGAGTATTGGGTGTTTAATAATAAAAGGAATAAGATTACTATTTTTTAGTTATTACATATAATTTCCAATTGTTCACTTTATTATGTAATAGTTTAAATTATACATGATTTATATGATATATTCAAATTGTAAATATATGTTGCAATGTTGTAGATTAACATAATTTAAATATAATCATTTGATTTTTTTTTCTTTTATTGATATTTATTTATCATTTATTATATTTTGTAGTCATGTGTACTCAAATGAAATTAGTGTACTACAACAACCATAAGTTGTAAAAAAAAAATCATCTGTATGGTAAGATATACTAATATACTGTTTATACCGATATATACCGAACTATTAGTATATATCGAAAATTTGGTATAGCGTACAAGTATATATTGAAAATATCGATATATATCGAATACCGTAGTATACCGAAAATTCGGAATACCGTGGTATACCGAGAATTTTCAAATTTAATATCGATACCCTACCGAAAATTATCGATCAGTATCATACCGTACTGAAAATTCGACATTTTCGGTATTTTTGCGGTATTTTGATATTTCGATATTTTTCCCCACCCCTAGTTCCATTTTCCCCACTCTACTATCACCATTGAAATATATCACAAATACAACTTCATCATCTGCTCCACTATTACCATTAAAATATATTATGATTTAGTTGAACTGTAAATTTTTATCTAGGTCTTCTTCAATTAGGGTATATTAAAAAATTGAAAAACATATTAAAAAACTAGTTATGACATAGGAGATGTAACTTAAATCGACACAGATGATCTGATACATCTAAAATCATCTAATATAAGGGTAATTCTAAACATATTCTCCATTTTACTATTCATAACCCCTTATTTTAATAAATTAAGAAAAAAAAATTCAAATTTACTTTTATATCCTTAAAATTTATTGCAGCATATTATGTTCCCAAATCATAATTCCATGTTTCCTATCCCACTATCACCATTGAATTATATCACAATTCACAAACACAACCTCATGTCCGCCCCACTATCGCCATTAAAATATATCATAGACACAATCTTATCATTAATAGTGAGAAAGACAACTTATCTTCTGTTGTACGTTCCCAATTGCTGAAAATAAAAACATAGCTTATACCTCAACATCTTTAATCTAATTTTAAGGGACGGAACACACTTATAATATGATTCCCTATCAAACCAATTTTTATTATTATCGAAAATGCACAAGTAGAAAATTTATTAACTTTGATTAAATGTGAGCAATACCTGAAAATTTGATTTCTTGGATTACGCATAATTTGATTTCACATTTGGATTATGTATATTGTATTTTTATAAATTACGCATAATATCAGTTCTTGGTAAAAATGATGGAGAATTTTGAACCACCTCCAATATTACCAGGCAAAAAAAAAAAACTTCATGTTTGACTTGCTCTAGATGTTGATTTCTTATGATGGCATAAAAATCTTCACCTAACATTTTCAAGTAGCAAGGATTATAATTAATCATGTTCATGACGAATAATTAGTCTACTTCATTTTTAAGAACTATGTTCAATATCTTAAGAATTAGTATAAAATAAGAGAAGTTGCGTGGGTTCATCTTTTGGGGCTGTGAATAAGCTCCTTCAATGCTTTTTTTTTTTTTTTGTAATTTAATTAAGCAAGAATGTTGGGGTTGGGCCCTTGGGCTCTGTACATGAAAGGAGTTTTACGTCTGTTTTTTTGGATTTTTTTCATAAGTATTGGGGCTATAGGGATAAATAATCTAAAAAAATATATTAATATATTAATTAATTTCAGGGGCTACAAAGTAAATTGGGGGTTGTGTTTAGAATTATCCTAAAGTAAATACCTTCTGATTTATATGGACTTTTTGGCCCAATTCGAAGTTGTGAAGAATTTCAGCACAACCCAATGGGTTGTGAATTTGTGATTTGACAAATCAAGCCCTAGTTCGATTATGAATATGTAAAAACTATAAATTAGAGATTGTGATGGTCCATTAATCTTTTAGGTTATCGACCCTTAAATTTGCATGTACGATAAAATATAATGCACTAATTTTCCTGTTTCTGCCTAGACCAGGAATTTAGCATGAATCCTACCAATTATTTATTTACAAGAATGAAAAGTTCAATTTAAAAACCATAAACTAGCTAGTATACTTAATACAACGGAGTAATATTATTAAAATACGAAAATAACTTAGAAACAAGTAGTTGTCTTTTATTGTAAAAATAAAAATAAAAAATGAGACGTTTCACTGTGGCTGTTTATAAAAGATATATTTTAGATTTTGTTAACGACTCATGAAAAAAAATACACTTCATTTGAAAATCTTGGTTACCATTGTGTGTGTACTGTGTGAAAAATTATGTCGATAGGCGACATTTACTAGGAAATAGGAAGTGGGCTCGAATGTTTGATTTACTGAAAAAATGTACTGTTCCATGTTTTACAAGAGAATTATAGAAATTCCCTTTTTGGACTACCAATTTTATTTTATTAGTGAATTAATATGTATCGACAAAACAACGCGAAAAACAGAATATGATGAATACACGTTAATTCATAATATTTGAATATTTTTAATAAAAATAACACTAATATTTATTTAATTCCCAATGTTTGAATGTTTTAACGTAAATGACCAAATATTTCATAGGTTCCTTAGCTCACTTGATAGTAAAAGTGATCAAAATCGACCGAAATGGTATTTTCATCGAAAACGTTGGTTCATTTACATTAAAATATTCAAATATTCGGAATTAAATTGTTATTATTAAACATTGAGGTTATTTATGGTAAAATCTCAAAACATTGAAAATTAAATTCTAATTATTAAAACGTTGTGTTATTTTTGTTAAACCTTCAAACGTTGGGAACTAAATCGTAATTAGCCCAACAAAAAAATAAAGTAAAAGATACCGAATGCTTACTTTAAAATGGATGAATAATTACTCATTGCACATAATATTTAATTAACTGAATTTATTTAAGGATTCTATATCACAATTTTCACACTTGTTTTTTGTTTTTAGACACGACCTATCATTTTTTACTATTACAATATAAAACGGTCTTTTCTGAGTAAAAAAAAGTCATTTTCTTTAAAAAAAATTAAAACATACAAGGAAAATCCCGTGTAATTAAATTTGATGCAGTGGTAGCTTGTGTCTACGTACCAAATGATATGATATATATAAATATATACAAACTAAAACTGCACAAAAACCCTAATGACCCGATTCACCCAGACGTATATATAGTATTGTTGAATTCTATATATGTTATGAAAAACTCGATTTTACAGAAAATTAATTAATGATCCAAACCGCAATGCATATCTATCCCATGAATGAAATGCAGTATATGAAAAGCCTGCCAATGTGGTCCTAATATGTAACACCAAATTGAAAAAACATTAGTATAAATAAATATAATTAAAAAACAGATTAGATGGGGGCAGAAATTAAAGCAATTTGGCAGATATGATTCCACCCACCAATGTAGGAATTTTGGCAGTCAAATTAATTAAAGTGCATGCTCTGGTTTATTAATAACCTTTTATATATGATCTTGTGTAATGTATATATATAAGCAAAACAAATCACAACTATTGAAACATGATTGCAACCTCACTGCTACAATTTTAACCATCATTACTCCAATACTTTTTTTTTTTGTTGTCGAAGGTAACCCGCAGTCGCTACCGAGGTGCGCACTGGGTAAACTCCGCCCCTGTGTAATAGCCTGCAAACCACACAGGGGAGGTAAACCACACCTGGCAAGCCAGGTGTGACAGGCTCACACCTAGTGATGTTGGTGGGATTCGAACTTGAGACCTTAGGCCTCAAGATATCACCACTCCACCACTAGGCCATCCCCAAGGGGCTACTCCAATACTTATTAAGTACACCAAAAGCTGTCCAAATTACAGAAATTTGCTATATATATCATACTATTTTCCTCTTTTTTATTCTTTAAATGTCTCTAAGTCTATCTTGTTTAAACATTTTATCCATCTTGGTGGTTCTTGATGAAGATATAATATATATTATTTTTCTCATAGTAGAAATATTAAATTAGTTTATCTCAATATTCCCAAACGGACGCTGAGTTTTAAATATAAAAGTTGAATTGACATTTATTTTTTAATTATAATGAAACTAAAACTTAGCCGAATTGAATAAATTTTTTTACCGATGTTTCCAATTCTAGCTTGTGGTTTTGCTACTATATCAATATATGTAGTGATTCTCGGGTAGGGAGGAATATGCTTAAAGTTTCTAAACTAGAGGGTTAATTTTATTTGTTTTTATGGATTTGATTTGGGTAAATAGTGATCAGCCATTTTCATTTGTAAAATTATTAAAATATCACAAAATCTAGAATTTTTACTCTGGTACATGAAAAGAATAAGGAAAAAGTAGCAACTAATTGAGCCCTTAAAACTTAAAACTCTTGTCTGATCCAAATATATATGTGGAAAGCAGCTCAATTAGGACTTTCCGTTATCACTCCAATATTAAGTAAGTTACGCCACATCTGTGTTTCTTATAAATATTATGATTTATATTCACCACCCATATATCCATATTATATATAAGATGATGAAAATGCACAAAATAAAAATTCTTCACATGATCAGCGTTCAAATACATTGAAAGACGACCTCAAAACGTCAGGGGTAGCTAATATAAGTGCTCATCAAATAAATTATTATTTAATCGACCTAAGATTTAATAGCTAGGGGAAATTAATTAGTTGTCAAATCAGCATTAAAGGATCTGTAATCAAATGGAATACATGCATCTATAATTCACTATTTGGCTTTGAACATGGCTGTTATCATTAGCTCAGCTGCGATATTTCATCTTTATACCTTTCTTAATTCTTATAGTCTAAAGAATCATCATGTGTTCTTTATTATCCATGAAGCATGCTCATATCAATGGCCCATATGCTGCAACTACACCACAACTATATATATATAATATATATATATATAATTTCTCTATAATTTCCATCATTTTTTTGGTTTTTTTTTTCAGAATTTTTTTCTGACAACCTAGATTCTTGCACACAGGTTTGCTGAATTATGTGAAGAAATCAATTGTGTTTCAGAATACGCTGCAGAGGTAAAAACAAAACATCATGTGTAACTAACTTCAAGAGACTGGACATGTTTCCTGTTTAAGATGAAATATTTATGTTATAATAATATTTAGTTTGCTTTATAACAGAATTGCATAAATAATATATGTTTTCGGTTGATCCAAGAAAATGGGTTTATTACTGTATATATTTTCCTTTGACAGCATCCTAGGTTAAGTTTTTGGGTAAACAAAAACAAATACAAGAATCATTGCCGCCATTAATTAGAGGATCGGAGGACATGTAATTAAAAAGAAGAATAGTTGCGACTTCCTAAAAATATTTCATATATGAGAATATTAATTGGATTCCCCCAATCTATCTATACATTTATTAAAGCAAAATCGTGTGATAGATAACAGTTCTGGTATACACCGTTGTCTATCACATGATTTAACAATTATATTTTAGACAACATTTTTGAGCTAATAGACAACAATAGTGACACTTGTAGATCCAAAATTCTGCAATTAATCGTATCAGTCCAGATCAGCGGTCAATCTGTGAAATAAAAACAGAAAATGCCGTAAGAGCCAAAGACCGTCGGGGGGTGACAATCGCTGGGCCTCCGACGCTCAAGTCAGAAAAAGAAGAAGAGTAGAAAGAAATAAAATACGAAATAATTGAATAATTAAATAGCTTAATGACGGTAATCTCTAGCCAGAACGTGACTAGAGATCAAGGGGAACGTCGTTCGATCATGGAAGAACGTAGGAAAGAAGCTCGGATGTTGAATCGCCGGAATGGAATGAATTCAGAAAACGATAAACTCAATATTCTTAGGGTATGGTATGAAGCTTGTGGGTATTTCCGCGTGGTCGTCAAATGAGGAGGGGGGTTTCCTTTTAAAGATGGAGGTAACAGCTAGGGTTCACGAGGATTGTGGAGGAGGTTGAAAGACATGCCAACTCCTCTGAACCCGTCAATGTTACCGGATAAGGCGGAACTGATCGTTAATTTAAATTTAAAATTGAACGATTATCTATTAGAATACCGATTTTACGCTATCATTCAACCCTTTTGGGCCAGCATATCGGGTTGAGGAAAAATGACCACTACAGTTAGCCCCTCATTGTTTAGGTTCCACCATGGGAGCTGGACAATGAATCGTAATGCAAATAAACAGGTAAGGACATAAGACGTTCGTCGTGAGGCCGAACATCGAGTCCAAGTAAAAATTAGAAGAGATCACCCCCAATACATGAAAATGACTCTAGAGGTCAAACGCCAAAGTTTTGCACGCACGCTATAAGGTAGGATGATCGAAGCCTTGAAAGCAAACCATAAGATCGAACACCGAAGTCCTGAGTATGGGTTATAAAGCTGAACGACCCAAGTCATAAAATAACCTGGAGGTCGAACGCCTAAACTTTGAGCGCAAGTTGTAAGGTAGGACGATCGAGGCTTTGAAAGCAAACCATAAGATTGAACACCGAAGCCCCGAGTATGGGCTATGAAGCTGAACGACCCAAGTTATAAAATAACCTGGAGGTTGAACGCCTAAGCTTTGAGTGTAAGCTGTAAGGTAGGATGATCGAGGTTTTGAAAGCAAACCGTAAGATCGAACATTGTAAATCTAATATTGTTTGTTATAAGTCACTATTGTTTGCCAAATGCACACGGGATTGACCTTGATGCTTTTAAGACCTTAGGGTCGATATTTGGCATAGTAGACCCTATGGTCGACATTTGGCTTAGTAGATCATAGGGTCGATTTTTGACGCAGTAGACCCTAGGGTCGATTTTTGACGTAGTAGACCCCAGGGTACGCAGTAGACCCTAGGGTCGATTTTTGACATAGTAGACCCTAGGGTACGCAGTAGACCCACAGGTCGATTTTTGATTTTTGACATAGTAGACCCCAAGGTACGCAGTAGACACTAGGGTCGATTTTTGACGTAGTAGACCCTAGGGTACGCAGTAGACCTTATGGTCAATTTTTGATTTTTGACGTAGTAGACCCCAAGGTACGCAGTAGACCCTAGGGTCAATTTTTGACGTAGAAGACCCTAGGTTACGCAGTAGACCCTAGGGTTAATTTTTTATTTTTGACGTAGTAGACCCCAGGGTACGCAGTAGACCCCAGGGTACACAGTAGACCCTAGGGTCGATTTTTGACATAGTAGACCTCAGGGTACGCAGTAGATCCTAGGGTCGATTTTTGACGTAGTAGACCCTAGGGTCGATTTTTAACGTAGTAGACCTTATGGTCGATATTTGGCGTAGTAGACCCTAAGGTAGATTTTTTTTTTGAGGGATATTTTTTTTGAGCCCCCCCCCTTTTTGGAGGTTTTTTTTTAGATTCAAGATCAACTGCATAAGACCATCACATGAAAAGGGTCTACTTGGAGATATAAGAGTTATCGACCCTAGAGTCGACAATTAGCGGAGAAAGTCGTATAGAGACCGACTTTTAATTTAACAGACCCTAGGGTCGATCATTTTGACAATGACAAGGGTTGATCATCATGATGAGATTTACCATTATAGAAGATCGAATTTAAGGTTGATTTATTGCTTATCCGAGTCTCAAATTTTGATCAATCTCGAAGTATAAATGACGTTGTAGATAATTGACTCCAAGGTCGACATAATAAGGCTAGTATATACAAATAAACACGCAGTTTAAAATACAATTTGTCTTGACTCGAGGTTGAACTTGCATTCAGGTTGAACCATGCCTTAGAGATGTGATATCGAACAATGTTCGAGAATTTTATCTTTGAAGTAGTGTCAAGATTGACATCAATGATATTTCTCATCTTCGGAGTGTAAAGCTATTTTTTTCACTTTGTTATATTGGGCGTTGACCCTAGCGTGCATTCGAGATCTACACGATCGTTCTTATTTAATTTGAGATGTTAACATTGATTTTCAACCTGTAGGCGGCAAGGTTAGATGGTCGATGGCTAAGCCATCGACCCTCCGACGCTCAAGTCAGTGGCGAGTTTAAAAAATAAATAAAATAAACTTGAGAGATTTAGCCAAGATTTTAGAAATAATACTGTTTGAGGTGAACTGCGTTCCAGCTATTTGCACTTTATCTGCCTTCAACAGTTTACAGCTTGTAAGCCCCATTTCCTACTATCTTGGTAATCAGGATCGACCTGTAACCTCGATCCAATTTGAACGATGTGGTCTGGGTAGTCGGGGTGAATCTGTACTTCATCTCGAGATCTTTCATCTCGGATTCGACGTAGGAGGTCGACCTTGAACTTTCTCCACGCTCATACTTTGAGTTTGACGTCGATACCTCATCGACTTGGTTTACTTCTTGTACCTGCACGTGGTTAGTCTTAAAAGCTGATCTGTAGCAGTCTCTTGACGCAAATTACTCTCCACGGATCTGCTTAATTCCCCACAGGGTTGGGAAGTGTATGACTTGGTGGTAGGTCGAAGGTATAACTCTAAGTTCGTGAATCCAAGGTCTCCCAAGGATGACGTTGTATACTGAGGGTGCATTGATAATTTGAAATTTGGTGTTCATGTTAACCCCTTCCGTATATACAGGCAGTGTAATTTCACCTATGGTGGCTTTGTGCTCGCCGCTGAATCCAATCAAGGTCATTGATTGTTTTATGATGTGAGCCTCGGGGACATGCATTCCCTTCAAAGTAGATAAGAAAATGACATTAGTCGAACTCTCACCATTGATGAGAGTCCTCTTGATCATACAGTTAGAAATAAGGACAGAAATAACAAGTGTGTCGTGGTGCGGGTGTGAGAGTTCAGAATCTTCGCTGTTGGTGAAACTCAAACTTATGAGTTCCATTTCAATGTCAGGCTTTGGTATCATAGGCGTGTATTTAAGAGATCTGCAATGCCATTTTACTGATGCATGGGATACTCCGCTAACCTCGGATCCTCCAGTTATGCAATTAACTACATGCTCGATTGATGGAGGCTTTGACGGATCCCTCGAGTTTTCATCATTTTTGCTGAAGGTTTGCTTTCCCTTATCAGTCAGCAAATCTTTCAAATGGCCTCGCTTGAGTAGGTCGATGACTTCGAGATGCAATGCAATACAGTCATCTGTTTTATGGCTGTGGTCTTTGTGGAATTCGTAGTACTTTGTTGTTGCACGTTCATGATATGGGCTCCTCATCTTAGGCAGCCACTTCACTGTACTACCAAGTTCCTTTAAGGCATTGACGACTTTTGAGGGTGTGAGGCACATGTTGTATCCCGATAAGTGTCGGTCATATAGATCTGAATTATCCTCTCGACCTCAAGGTTTGTAACGATCATTGCGAGGGTAAGGGTCAACTCTCCTTCTATCATTTCTGCGGGAGTCTCTTCCTTCATCTCGACCTCTCGGCTCGGGTCGATAGTATTGATCCTCATCTTCCTCCCACTTAATTTGTGCTCATGCCTTCGCTAAAATATCATCCATTATCTTACACATGTACTTTATGAGTTCTTTGTAGAGGTCTAAATCCCTCTTGAGCCCATTTCTCAAGGCTGATATGGTGGTGTCAGCATTGCAGCTTGGTATCTCTACCTTCTCTCTATTGAACCTTGCAACGTAATTTCTAAGTGTTTCATTTGGGTACTGGATAATGGCGTAGAGGTCATCGAAATATTTCTTAATTTTTCGGCTGCTGGTGAACTGTTCTACGAAAAGATCTGTGAGTTGTGCAAATGATCCGATCGAAGCGTTGGGAAGGTTTGTGAACCACTGCAGTACGGCTCCTGATAGGCTTGACCCAAAACCTTTGCACATGCAGACTTCTCTAAGGTACTTTGGTATTGCTGCGACGAACATCTTCTGTTTATACTGTGCGATATGATCATCCGGATCTGAGGTTCCATTAAATAACTTCATAGATGGCAGGGTGAACTTCGAAGGCATCTCTGTTAACCCAATTTCATGCACAAATGGTGAGTCAGCAAAGCTATTTGGTGCAGCCTTGCGGATTGGTAGAAGTACACTAGGAATTTACGTTATCATTACCTCGATGCCAGCTAGTCGTTGTTCTAATTCACTTGGGTGATCGATGCTTCTCTGATCGAATCCCTGGTTGAACCTACCATGATGTTCAATCCTTTCTTGCTCAAGGGTCTGGTGTCGGAACCTTTCCTGTCCAGAAGCATGATACTCAAACTTTGGAGGTGGCCTTAGCGGGCTCTCCTCTATTTGTTGTCTGGCGTCTACCTTCTGTGCTGACGCACTAGTACCTGCATTAAATGGATCAGTAAAAGTAACAAAATGACGGTGCTCAGAGTATACCAAATTTGGTTCACCAAACAGATTGGTGGGTTTGATGTAGTTCTGATGGCGTGCACTGTCATTGATGGTCAGCTCTTCAAGTTTACTACAGAGTGAAGCATTCTCATATCTCAGAAGCGCTAACTCCCTCCTGGTGTTTGCCATTTGATGTTGTATATTCCTCAGAACATCATCCAACGACAGATCAACATCAGGCCAAGGCGTAGCGGTTCTCCCATCTTGCTGGGGTCCTTTTCCATCTCTGCGGCTCTCATTAGGCGTTGCCATTTCGTTTCACAAATACGATCGCCGCCCCACGGTGGGCGCCAAATTGTAGATCCAAAATTCTGTAATTAATCATATCAGTCCGGAGCAGCGGTCAATCTGTGAAATAAAAACAGAAAATGCCGTAAGAGTCAAAGACCGTTGGGGGGTAACGATCGCTGGGCCTCTGACGCTCAAGTCAGGAAAAGAAGAAGAGTAGAAAGAAATAAAATACGAAATAATTGAATAATTAAATAGCTTAATGATGGTAATCTCTAGCCAAAACGTGACTATAGATCAAGGGGAACGTCGTTCGATCCTGGAAGAACGTAGGAAAGAAGCTCGGATGTTGAATCGCCGGAATGGAATGAATTCAGAAAACGATAAACTCAATATTCTTAGGGTATGGTATGAAACTTGTGGGTATTTCCGCGTGGTCGTCAAATGAGGAGGGGGGTTTCCTTTTAAAGATGGAGGTAACAACTAGGGTTCGCGAGGATTGCGGAGGAGGTTGAAAGACGTGCCGACTCCTCTGAACCCGTCAATCTTACCGGATAAGGCTGAACTGATCGTTAATTTAATTTTAAAATTGAACGATTATCTATTAGAATACCGATTGTACGCTATCATTCAACCCTTTTGGACCAGCATATCGGGTTGACCGGTTCCTGTTGGGTCACAAGGCGAACCGTAATACTATATAACCGGACCGGACAAATGGCCGGTTCGCGGTTAAATCGGTCGAATCGGCCGGTCCGGTTTTAAAAATATTGGTCCCAACGGCCGCTGGGTAGATGAAATTGGCACCCCAGCGGTCACCCGAAGCCAGCGGTCGCTGGCTTCACTGATGATGATCATCAACCTCGAACAGACTGATGATGATCATCAACCTCGAACAACAAAGTAAAGTCATGTTTACTGTCCTGACTCAGGAACTGATTTGATAACAGGTACAAGAAGACACGGACGATTATTACTTTGTGGTGAGGTACCCACCTGATAACAGGGTTGTATCCTTCCACAAACATGACTCGCCACATTGTTCATCATAAAATAGCAAGAAATGACATTATATACTCAAATTAACATGAAATAAATAGAAATTAATTGACGCCCGTGTGTTTTTGGCATAGGCAAGGATAACTGACCAAAATTATGCAACATACAATTCAAGAAAAACGAAAAACCAACATATTCAAAAACAAATTCATGAAAAAGACAAGCCGGAAAAGTAGCACGTGCAATCACAAGTTCATAGAAAAAAGGAAAGACCTGCACATAGGCTAGTATGTCACCAAGCATCACTCTGATACCATTTTCTTGCTGCCTCAAAATCCAACTATAAAGCTTCTCCTGCAACCAGAAAATAGATTACCGTGAGTAAAAAATAATTCTTCAGTAGGTAAATCTCTTAAACACCCAAAAAAAGAACTCGAAAATAACTTTTCTACACTTGGAAGTTATCCTTTATCAGTGATTCAATATCAAGAAGTCCACAAAACATATAATTGAGCTAAGAGAATCACAGATACCCAAATTCCCAGAGCCAAAGCAAAACAAAGACATACTGCATACATGATGCATACGCACATAAACTATTAATAAATGTTATCAGGTATCAACCAAAATTTCTTCACACCATCAACTCAATCGCTCGAGACTAAGATAAACAACATCAAATTACCGCTCAATTAACACCCACCCATAATTCGATACACAAAAAAATAAAAATGAAAATGAAAAAAAGCAGAATGACATAGAAAGGGGAAACAAACCATGGAGTGACGTTCGCCGGCCTGGAAGGAGAGGCGCTGGTGGTTGATAGCCTGCGAGTAGAGTTGCGAGAGGGAGTTGGCGGCGCCACAGAAAGCGGTGTACATGCCTCCCAGCGGCCGCTGGCTTCCAGGAGAAAATAACATTTTATTAATTTTTAAAAATTGAACACAACATATAGAATTCAAAAATAATCATACTAATACAGATCTAAAAAAATAATTATTATTTATGCATCGCACAGGAGAAATACTAGTATATATACAATTAAGATCCTCTATTATAATACAACATATAGAATTCAAAAATAATCATACTAATACAGATCTAAAAAAATAATTATTATTTATGCATCGCACAGGAGAAATACTAGTATATATATACAATTAAGATCCTCTATTATAATACAACACACATTAATATTCTCTATTGTAGTATTGATAATTCTTCTATTAATTATTACTCTCTCCATCCTAATTATATAGTCTTTTTTTCTAGTTGCACATAGATAAAAAATATTTATGAAAACAAGATATTAAAGTTAAATTTTTAATAACACCCTTACGGAATATTTATGACTTTCAAATTTTAAGTGGTTAATTTTTTAATTTTCAAGATTCAACAAGGGTGTATTTATATATTAATATGAAAATTAATAATACTTAATTATAGTAATGAGATTATATAATTGAGATAACTCAAAATAGTATTAGAGACTATATAATCGGGACGGAGGGAATATATAAATTTGTAACTACACGATGAAATAATAATTATGAACAAATAATTAATAATTGAAATTATTAACCCCATAGTCTAATTATATATCAGACACATGCTTTGCGTTCAAAAATATTTATTTATGCAAAAAATCGTATATGGGTATATGATCGATCCATCCCCATCCGTGTAAGAAGCTGAACTACATGAAGAATCAAGAATTTATGCAAAAAATGTCCTGTAATTAAGGTCGTGTTTGGCAATGGCCCCGACAACTTACCTTAATTTAATGAAGTTATTATAATTAATTAAGCATGTAGCCCAACTCACAATTGCTTTCCACTTCCATTAACTTTACACACTATTCCTCTATTTAAAAAATCACTAATATTTGCAAGATGTAGCTTTCACCTCCCATCATTACATACCCCAAAAGCTCCACACTCTTGAGAATTCCTGTGAATTTTTCAAACATAAGAAAAACAGTGAAAAAATCATAAAAAGAGCAGCAAAAATTAAAAAAAAAAAGCAAAAAAAAAAAAAGTCACTCACACAGTCACACTCTCTCCACCTTTCACCGAAAAGTTGACACCAATGCAAACACAATGCTTGACTTTTTTCTTTTAAAATAAAAATTGAAAACCATCTTTTCATCAATCAAAGTGGCTTTGTGAACACTCTTTAATTTTGCATGAGTTCGTGTGTGTGTGTGTGAGTGATAAAAGCTCTCTCCTTATTCCGACCTTAATTCTTTCCTTTTTCTGGTTTTCTAAACTGACACGCAGTTTACACACATTGAATGTGTGTAGAGCCATGTCTGTGCAAGAAATCCTGCACTAGCCATTGTTCTTGCTTTGAAAGAGGATTTCCAACTTTTCTTTCTTCTGTAAAGCTGAAATTTTGAAGCTTTTTTGAGGAAATGGGAGTTGTTACAGTTGCTGAGCTGAAGCCAAGCATTTCAGGGAAGAGGTCATTTCGTCCAAGTTCAAGTGCAAGGCATGTTACTGAATGGTAATTGTTTTATTGATTTAGTAACAACTTCACCACCTTCAATTTCGAAATTGAGTGATATATGTTTGATAACTATGATATATCTTTTTATATATTTCATTGGTTTCTATTCTTCTTCATTTTTTTTTTCTGATTTTGTGGGCTCTGTTAGTAGGAAGGCCTTAATATTGAATGTTCGCTGATTTTGAATTCCTAGGTTTTTATTTTTTTGGTGGTAGTGTTTTCACCTATGATTGATTGGGTCAGCAATCAAGAAAGTTGGTAGGGTAATGTGGTTTCTGCTCTTGACTTGTTTGTACTAGTTCAATGTGAATGGAAAACAAAAATCCTAATTGTAAAGATTTATGATCTTTTCCTTGAAGTTTCAGAATCAAGCCTTTCCTGATGTGATTTGCGTGTGTATTCTTCATTTGCATGATTAATTAATAGTCAACTTTAGCTCCTTCCCATGTAATCCAGTAAATCATTTATCTTTTTTGGATTATTGGATTAATTTGCCATGAATTAGGGGTCACTTCCATGATGCAGTACTAGATTTGTAATGTGTTTATTACAACATGTGCATGTGTCTTGAAGATTCAGACATATTTACTAATCAATAATGCATGTTTTCCCCCTATTTGTACGGAATGGTATGAATTGTGGCCCCAGTTCTTTGGCTGCCTGCTAAACAGGACAAACCTAACACAGTTTGTTAGTGCAGCCTAGCAATTCAGTTGAAGGAGACAGATGGGGTTAAATCTGGTGTTATACTAGGTGTATCAACTTACTCTTGCAACAACGGCCTTAACTAGTTTAGATTCTAACATGGGGATTCATGTGTAGGAACAACATGAGATCTTCTTTTCCACAGTTCAAATTTGTTGTTCATGGTTCAATGATTCTGATATGGTCGTATTTTTGTTTTGCAGGCCTATATCTGATGTCTCTAGTGATCTCACCATTGAAGTTGGAACAGCAAGTTTTGCTCTTCACAAAGTGAGAACAATGTTTTCAGACATATCTTGATTGCTTGACAGTGTTTTTTTTTTCTTCCATTTTTGCACTCGAGTACAGAAGGAAACAGCAGTGGTTTTCACAATTAGCAAGAAGCTCAAGACATGTATTGTATTTGTATACTAGATAGATATGCTCTGTATTAAGCTATATATGAAAATTTGCAGTTATTTGATAAAAGATGAGAAATTTGCAGTAGAGAGAGGTTGATTCTGGGATGATATGTTATGATTATAATCTGGATTTGTGTGCAGTTTCCTCTGGTTTCTCGGAGCGGAAGAATACGAAAACTGTTGCTGGAAGCAAAGGATTCCAAGGTATCAAGGTTAAATCTGTGTGGTATTCCTGGTGGATCACAAGCATTTGAGCAGGCTGCAAAGTTCTGTTATGGGGTGAACATTGAGATCACAACATCAAATGTGGCTATGCTGAGATGTGCAGCTCATTTTCTTGAAATGACAGAAGAATTTTCTGAGAAAAACCTCGAAGCCAGGACGGAGGCGTGCCTCAAGGACGCCATCCTACCGATCATACCTAACTCAATATCGGTGCTTCATCACTGTGAAAGCCTGTTGCCAACTGCTGAGGAAATCGGCCTAGTGAGCCGGTTAATCAATGCAATTGCAAACAATGCATGCAAAGAGCAGCTTACGTCTGGATTGTCGAAGTTGGAACATAATTTCCCTCCGAAACCTGTTGGTGGCACGGATGCTGAAACGCCGTCGGATTGGTGGGGGAAGTCACTCACACTCACTCAGCTGAATCTCGATTTCTTCCAGAGGGTTGTATCGGCTGTGAAAACCAAGGGGCTGAAGCAGGATTTGATGAGCAGGATTTTGATAAACTATGCTCAGAACTCCCTTCAAGGCCTTGTGGTGAAAGGGAACATGTCAGATCTTGATTTGCAGAAGAAGCAAAGGATCACCGTTGAGACGATCACCGCCTTACTGCCCACACAATCAAGAAAAAGCACAGTTCCAATGGCTTTTCTCTCGAGTTTGCTGAAATCTTCAATATCTGCATCAGCATCTACTTCTTGCAGGTCTGACCTTGAGAGAAGGATTGGTCTACAACTGGACCAAGCAATTCTTGAAGATATTCTAATACCTGCTAATTCACATGGAAACAACCACAGCCCTCTGTATGACACTGATTCAGTGCTCAGGATATTTTCCATTTTCTTGAATCTTGATGAGGATGATGAGGAGGATAATCAGCTGAGGGACGAAAGCGAGATGATGTATGACTTCGACAGCCCCGGCTCTCCGAAACAAAGCTCAATCATCAAGGTCTCCAAATTGCTTGACAATTACCTTGCAGAAATAGCACTAGACTCAAACTTGACACCATCAAAACTAATAGCACTTTCAGAGTTGCTCCCTGATCATGCTCGTATGGTCTACGATGGATTATACCGAGCAGTGGACATCTTTCTCAAGGCAAGAGAGCCACCATTAAATCCTCAAAAACATAGTGAATTGTATTTAACTTCTGAATCTCATGATCACAGGTGCATCCCAACATGAAGGACTCAGAACGCTACCGGCTTTGCAAAACCATAGACTGCCAGAAACTGTCTCAAGAAGCCTGCAGCCATGCAGCTCAGAACGAGCGGCTGCCAGTGCAAATGGCAGTTCAAGTGCTCTACTTTGAACAGATCAGGCTGAGGAATGCCATGAATGGAGTTGGGGGGCACAACCAGTTCTTCTTTGGCTCAATGAACGGCTTCCCACAGCGCTCCGGGAGCGGTGCAGGGAGCGGATGCATCTCACCACGAGACAACTACGCCTCGGTTAGAAGGGAAAACCGCGAGCTGAAGCTGGAAGTGGCCAGGATGAGGATGAGGCTAACTGATCTTGAGAAAGACCACGTCTCCATGAAACAGGAGCTCGTTCGATCACACCCTGCCAACAGGCTATTCAAATCATTCACTAAGAAACTAAGCAAGCTCAACTCATTGTTCAGGATCAAGGATATCAACCCCACTTCTGAAACGCGCTTTCTTTTCCAGAAAAGAAGGCGCCATTCTGTTTCTTGATCACCTTTACTTGTAAATAGAAGAGGGTGTATAGGGAGATTACTATTTCTCATCATTTGCTTCGTCTTTTCTTTTTCCTATGTTTTTCTTCCATTTTCTACTCAAGATGCTTTGCCTTTTTATTTCTTCACTTCTTTAACAGCATCACCTTCAACTTTGTTGCCACACTTGTCTTAACTAAATCATGCCATTCATGCCTATGTACAAAATTTACAACTAAAAATTCAATCATATGATTACTCTTTTCTGTCTATATTTGCTTCTTAATTTCTTAGATTACTCTCCAAATCAAGACAAAAAATTCCAACTTACTTTCTCTCCGCACAATTTCTCTTTATATCATTACCTTTCTAGTTTCTATGACCCTTGGCAATGTTTTAATCAAGATTGAGAAACTAAAACTAATCACTCTACTACTCTTTTTTCTTTTTTGATGTCAAGGTAACCTTCTCTCTCTCTGTTTATGCCCAGGGTAATTTTTTTGTTTTTGATGTGGAGGACAGCGCACCTATGTAATAACCTCTAAACTACACAGTGAAGGTAAATCACATTTGGAAAATCACGTGTGACAGCGCACCTGTGTAATAGCCTTCAAATCACACGTGGAAAACTATGTGTGACAGCGCATTCGTATAATAGACTCCAAACCATACAGGGAGGAAAACCACATTTGAAAAGTCATGTGTGACAGATTCACACCTAGTAGTGTTATTGCTGGCATTCGAACGTGAACCATTTGACTTTAAGAAAATATCACTCCACCATTAGATCATTCTTGAGAGACTCACCTTACTACTCTTATTACAACAAACAAGCTGCACACGCATATCTAGATTTAAACAAATCTGCACACGCATTTCTAGATTTTGGTCCCCTAAAATATGCACCGATAAAATAAAATATGAGATAAAAACACGATAATAAATTAAAACATACGAAATAAATTTTAAAAAATGAATTATGTAGGGCTGACAATTTTAGCCCGACCCACTTTTTGGGCCAGATCAAGCTAAAAAAATTAGATCCGAGCTAATTTCGGGCCGGGCAGGGTATAAAAAATTGGTCCGAAATAATTTTGGCCCGGCCCGGAAATGAGAGAGGCCCAAACGAGCCGGGCTTTTTGGCCCAAAACACTGAAAATTACACTAAGCCCGTGGACGGTCCGGCCATCCTTTTCGGATCGGGCCTCAAAAATATGCCGAATTAATTCCGGACCGGGCCTCACAAAAAATGTCCTGAAAATTTTCGGGCCGGACCAGCCCAGGCCAGCCCAAATTTCGGTCACGGCCGATTTGCCACCTCTAGAATTATGCAACGCAAAAAAAAAATTCCGCTCACGGAATTTTCCATGAATTCGTTGCCACAAACACGCACAAAAGACTGAATTACTAAAAATCAGATTTTTTTGAAAGTGTCGCGTTATGAATTTGCGACATGTTATCAAAGAACGAAGGCGAGCAGTGAAAAAACTCCCTACGGGGGATTCTTCCCTTCCTCTCTCAAAAAGCTTCTCTCTCTCTCTCTCTCTCTCTCTCTCTCTCTCTCTCTTTTGAGGAAAAAAAAGCTTCTCTCTTTGAATTGGGCGAATTCGTGGCGTGCAGATTGTATGAGAATGGCTCTTAATTTATCAAGACTTCCCTTTTCCAGACTCTTCAGGTTTTCTTTGCTCGTTTTGTTTTCCCCTTAATTTGATATCTTGCTGCTATAAACTGCGTTTATAGAGTGCGGAATTCGGTGCTATTTCTTATGCTATTGTTCTTTTTCCTTTTGTTTTTTTTTGTAAATTGAATCGTGGGTTGTGTGCAATTTTTTTTTACTCTAAATCATGTGAAGTTTTAACCTGGGTGGAGAAAAGAATAGGAAATTTCTTTCTGATTTGTCAGGTAGTTCGGAATTATCTTTGTTTTCAAGTTTATGGTAGTTATTCTGGTGATTTTTATGGGTCGGGGATGAAGAAATACTTGCGATTTTACTGTTTCATGGTGAATTTGGGACTAATTTTAAGACTCATGAAGCTATTGATTAATTCTGGACCTATCTCTTCTAAATACATTAAAAAAGATTGCTGGACCTGTCATTATCTATGAAGTCTGGTATTTTTGTGCATCAAAAATCGTATTTTAAGATTTTGATGAGAGAAGAGGGATGAGGAATTCACATTGGTTAGCTAGAAAACCATTAAAAACGCCTATTGTTCCTAGAAGTTCAGCATTGGCTAAATGCTGAACTTATACGTTATACCGCCTCTTGTCTTAATTGAATGCTTATAATGTTTATTAGCATTGGCCAATTTCCGAGCTTCAGCTGCTTCTCTTCCTAAATTGTATGCTTAGAAGGTTTAGCATTAGCCAAATGATGCACTTTGACTGCCTCTTGTTGGGATGATACAGGAATTTAGGATCCGTAGTTTGTCTCAAAGATTAATGTGTTCTCTCTCTTTCCTTTTAGTCTTTATGGAGTGGTACCTTTTCTTTTTTCTTTTTTGCTGAGATGAACTAGGACTGATATTTTTCTCCCAAATAATCCCAGCAACTACTTTCAATTCGAATCAATTGAAAAATTATGTTTCTGTCTTTCTGATGCTGTAATTGTTCACAGATTAGGCCTTTCCTGTTTCCTTTTTTCACAGGCAGCTGGAGCAGGACATGGAAACTGTTGTTAAGGTTCTGCAACCTGGACCTTTGGGAATAATAGAACACAAGTTCACTGATGAGGAGATAAAAAGTGCAAATTCAACTGTAAACAGAGCAGTAGAGAACTGGCGAAGGGCTGCTTACAGTGAAAGGAATAATCCTATAATGAAAGATTTCATAGATGCCAAGACTTTTACTTTTCAACACCGTAGATGATTGGTGTAGTTTGTAAGCTGTCTGATCTTACATGCTGCTACGGGTCTATCATTTACTTCTTCGCCACAGATGTTTCGTTTTCACTATAGATCAAATGACTTTAGGTTCCTGTTATGCGTCTGTTGCAGAGACCCTTCTTTGCAGACTACAAATAGAATATACTTATCCAACTCAGTTTTCATATAATGTCAAAAAATGCCTCTGTTGTGAGTGTACTATGCTGTTCTGAATCCATTTCTTGATTTCTTGTTGAATATGTGTTTAAATTTGTAGCAATGAGGATGCATAAATTGAGGATTCTGCCAACAGATGGATCTCTAGTAGTCTGTTTCTTATAATTCCATGATAGAATAATGTTGGATGGTACTTATTAGAGTTAGAGTTGTCATGGTGAAGTTTGCCATATCTCGTCTCAGAATCGCTGGATTATAATTCTCTATCAATGCTGAATCACTGGATACTTGGACTATTTTGTTCTTGAAACATTCCACAGAAAGTGGAATATATATAGTTTTTACTATGGTTCATGTACATATATGGGGAAGAGAAATTTCGGTATGAATTTTTTCTACTCTTCTAGGGTATTCGACTAGTAAGGTTCTTTGAAGTAGAGAACATATATTATACAACATATAGAGAATATAATGATCAGAATATCAAAAGTTAGAGCTTGTGTTGCCTGATCATTGAGCTCCATGTTCCTCCCCCCCAACCGATCCACCATGTCTGGAACTGACTCCCAGTTTTCTACCTCTTTCATATACGGGTCTTCCAGCTTCATCCTCATTTTCTCTGCTTCGCGGCTTGCTGTCTCCTGAGCCAGTGTCCAATCATAAAACCTGCGCCTCTCTTCATTGCTTAGGACATCGTAAATCTCTCTTAATTTCATGAACATGTCTGATGCTGTTCTTATAGGAAGTACAGTTGTGTCTGGATGATATTCCTTCGACAATCTCCGATATGCTGCTTTGATTTCTTCCAGGTCAGCATTTGCAGGTACTCCCAGAAACCTGATTGGCCAAAACATGGAGGCATCAATATAGTTAACTGATCAAAAGGTAAGGAACTGACTGAGAAGATTGAGGTCTAGTATAGTACTGGTAATATGAATCAGATGAACTGTTGAGCAGCTCTGAAAATTTTTCTCCTAGGAATTCGTCTTCTTTCTTGGCCTGCTCCTGTGTTGAACCTGAGCTATTGCCTCCCACCCATCCTTCATCCTCGTTTTCCCAGTGAATTCTCGTATCGACTCCAGGTGGTGCCCTCGGCCTCTTCTCACTGCTTGGGCCTTGCGCAGCCAGGACCCGGAAGCTGCAGTTGTGTCCACGGTGGGCGAGTTCTCTTATCCTCTGTGTTACAAGATGAATTCTTGATTTGTTGATTTGATTACTAACTGAAAGTGAGAATGAAGCAGGGGGAGTTGCTGTTGGTGCAGCCATGAGAGAGGAGGGATAAACTGTTGTTTCCGGTCTGAATTTGCGATTCAGAATTCAGACCAGAAACTGAGGGTTTCACCACCTCATCTTTCTGTGTGGCTCAGGATTCTCTCTGTAGTTGTTTTCAAATGGCGTTTGTTATTAATGTCCAGACAAAAACAAAGGAGGGAAAACTTAATAATTTTTTTATAGAAATGATTTTTTTTTTCTCTGGAAGATAAAAGAAGCCCATCTGAGGTTGACGTACCCCACAAAGAAAAAAACAAATTAAAAAAAAGAAAAAAGAAATGAGGTTAAAATTATTGGTTGTCATATTGTTTGTTTTATTTTTACTAGAGCACGGCGCATGTATAACTATGATATCGCCAATGCACGTGTGTTGGTGAAATGAAACATGAAACGAAATATTATGAACTGTTTGAAAATCTTGGCATTGAAGTAAGAATACCATAATTGAGATTATATGATGAGGGGGTGGAAGAGAGACAAAAAAGAAGACTACATGAAAAATCAGTCATCAAATTAGCTTGAAGCATAAAAGAGAATGACTGATTATATATATATATATATATAGGTCTCTAAGATTTGTGTTAATGAAAATGCTATATCCAGATAGCTCTAGCCTTCTTGAGCAGCGGGACGAGCTCCCCTTTGACTTGAAGGGTCATGACCTCATTGGCGCCGCCGATGAGTTCTTGGTCGATGAACACCGCCGGGAAGGTGATCCTCCGCCCTGATGCCGCTGTGAGTGCTTTCTCCAGGTGGTGGGCGTTGGGCAGTTCGTCGAGCTCGTAAACTGTGGGGTTTGCTCCAAAGCTGCATATGAGTGTCTTGATGGTGTGAGACATGCAGCAAGTGGTCTTGCTGAATATCACCACCGGTTTGTCCGCCGTTAGCCTCTTGATCGCCTCCATAATGCCAGCTACTATTAATTATATATGTTGTTTTGTTCGTGTTGGACAAAACTTGTTCGGTTTGCGTCAGTTTATATAATAGGAGGAGAGGCTGCATGGTCGACAGATTTAGTGGGCTCCACACTATATCTTTTATATTATATCAAACTTTGATATATTCTTTTCTTCATAACACACTACAGTCTATGACTATATATGTGTATCCACGAAAATATAATAACAGATTAATTACTCATCATAAAATGAAATATATATATATATATATATATATAATATGTATTTTGATGAAATAGAATATGAAACTAAAGTAGGATAAGAATTATGGAACCAACTAATTAATTTGCCCCTATTTTCACCTTAAAGGACAAGGGAAAAAAAAGGTAGCTTAAAAGAATTGTTCGCAAAGATATTTAACAGATTCTTACCATAATTTAGGATTGGTGCATGCGTTGCACTATGCCTATCTTCATCATACATGGAGACCAACTTTTTTTTTACTCTGAGTTGACGTGAATACCAACTTGTACCTGCGAAAGAAGTCAAGTTGCAATGTTGCATATATCAAGAAAATAAAATGTCTTTTGTATTTTGATTTTTTGTTCATCAATTTATGTATTGCAACACATATATCTAAGTCGATCAACCTTTACAAATGATGTCGTAACTTGTCGGGGGGAATTCTCAGACACACCAACACATATTACCCACTTGCATGTTCATACTTGTATGTACATGGGTAGTATGTGTTAGTGTGTTTAGGAATTTTCAAGTTCTGACTATATTGGTATTGTACTATAGTTTGAAATAATTTGTTATAATTAAGATGGTAAAGAGCATTAAACGCATTAAATTTAGTCGTTGAGGGGATTGTTCAGAAAACAATGCAAACTCTAATTTTACTATTGTAGAACCCTAGTTAAAATAGTTCAATGACAATGTAATAAGTATAACTAAAAAAAAAAGACAATGTGATAAATAGTTAATTGTTGGAATGTAAATAAGGGTAAGGGTATGAAGAAGAGTTTCTTGGGCCCTTCATCAACCCACATCTAATACAAGAAAATATTTTCCAAACATTCATCATTTGTATCAATAAAAATTATTTGGTAATTCAGAGGCCACGTAAAATATATATACATACATACATACATACATATATATATATAGACACACACACACACAAATGTTGGAGGGCTTGATTGAAGCATCAGCATTGAGCAAGGTGGGAAAGATGTTTGATATTATCCATTTGTTGGTCTTCTTTTTCCCCTTTATATGATTCCTTTTTTTATATATTCAAGGAAAATAGAAAGGCCTCCCATATATAATATGTCAATTTGTCCTATAAAATACAATTGATAAAAGCTTTCTTAGAAGATTGTGGTGGGGTTTAAAGAACAAAATGAAATCAAATTTAATACACAAATTTTTCAATTGAATCTTGCACTTTACTAATTTAAGAAACAGAGTATGTATTCTATGCCTCCACGGCTCCACACACACTATCTATTTTTCAAATATTAAATGATTTTATTTGTAACTTTTAAGCTCAAAAATTTAAAGCTATGTTTTATGATATGTGCCCCCGAAAATGGAGTCCATAGAAGTGAGTAAAATTAGAATCTGTTTCCTTTTTTCAACTCAATTTGCTTTAATTTTTTTTCTTACTTACTTGTAAATTAATTTATATTTCATACATAAAAATAAAAGAGCTAATTACCTTAAAAATCATAAATTTTAAGCTTGGTTGCAAATTTAACATGAACTTTAAAAGTATGCAATTAAAACACAAACTTTGAATTTGTGTGTTATTCAACGTCCCCAAATTTTTATAAAATAAATTGACCTTCAATCTGACATACAATTTGCTCGTCTCTTCAAACTCGTAATGACTCGACCATTAATTTTTTAAAATGATGTCAAAGTGACCACAATTGTATGTTTAAATTCATGTTAAGTTTAGAACTAAACTCAAAATTTATGATTAAATAAATTTGGGGGGGGGGGGGTGTAAAAGAACACGTTTTCAAGTTTGAAGTAGCTTTATTTTCCTAGTCGCATTTTATTTTGACACGCCGAAGGCAGTAATTTCATTCATCAAAAGGCGTAAAAAAAAAATATTCCCCGCTTATTGGCAAATAATTAGTGTAATAAAAATACACTTGAGATCTTTCAGTCCCAATTTGTGTGTCAATTGTGTACCAAATCTCAAAATTATTACTTTTTCTTTCATTTTTTTTCAATTTTAATTTCTTTTGGTTTAGTATAATTTTACATTATTATTTAGGGTTTATTCCCCCTAATTAGGGTTTATAATAATTTTTTTAATATTTACTTTTTAATTTTAGTTAATATAATTGATTTTTAGGGTTGATTATTCCAAACTTAGGATATATAATTTTTTAAAATTTTAATTTTTAGCAATAAATATTAATTATAATGAGTTATAATATAATAAATTTTATTTTTATAAAATAAAATTAATAACAATATATAATTTTAATGTTGGCATACGATCGGCACACAAAGTTGGGACTAAAGAATCTCTACTCATAAAAATGTGCGAAACGCTATCAAATAAATATCCATATCTAATGCGATTCTTAGTGGAAAAAAAAGGGGCATATTTAAGCATCAAATGCCGATTATTTTGTCGATAAAAAGTTTCAATTAATATATAATTAATAATAAGATCAGTTTGGTCGGTAGTATAGTAAAAGAAGTTATACTTTTTGAATAATTAACAGTAACACATCATAATTAGACGAATTAATGAAGATTCTTTGGCTCTGGAGGAGGCTAATTATAGATTTATAGGTAGATACATGACAAATAATTATGATGATGACACACTGGCGGATCCAGTATTTCAAAATTGGGGGTACGATATATAATTATAAAATATGCATAAATAAATACTCTTCATTGTTTAAAACTCTAGTAATTCAACAATAAAAATACGAAATTAAGAAAGAAAATAAACATCAATCAAATGAAAATTACAACTTCAATTGGGTCTGACAAAATACACGATATTCAAATAAAAACTATAACTTCAATTGGGTCCGACGAGTCTTCATTTTTTGGAAGCGGTCTATAACATCATCATCACGAACTTGTAGAAAAACATCATTCTCAGTGAAAGTGACCAAACAATCATTTAATAATTGATCGCCATGCTATTTCGCAACTTATTTTTGACATAAGTCATTCCGGAGAACACTCTTTCAACACTTGCAGTCGCAACAGGGAGAATCAACATCAACTTGATAGGCAAATAAATTTTTGGATAAGCACATTCTTCCTTGTTTCAACAAGCATCATCAAAAGTGCACCAAAATCATGCAAATTCTGAAATCTATCATCTTTTTGCATATCTTGAATGAATATATCAAGTTGACACTGTAGAGCCATTAAATCAATACTCGAAAACTCAGAAGGATAATATGTGGCAAGTGTAAGTACTTTTTCCTTGTCAAAAGAAGAGAAACCATCTTTAGGACTTAAGCAAGCCATGCACATAAGTAACTCCGTATTAGCCTCGTCAAATCGCTCGTTGAGTTCTTGAACTTGTAAATCAATCACTTCTACAAATAAGTCAAAGCGAAAATGATGAATGTTTGTCACTTGTGAAACAAAATGCTTTGACCTTCCTCGTGGAATATAAAGAGCATCCATATCATGAATAACAATGTCATACTTAGTGCAAAATGAGTTGACCTTATCCAAGAGAGTCTCCCATCCATTGTCTCTTGTGTTTTGCAATAGATCTTTAGTTAAAGAAACAAGAGACATGTCATTAACAATATCCTTCTTTGCAAAGCAAGACACAAATCATTAGTGTACCCAAAAATGGTCAACATCAAGTGCGCCATAAATGCAAATTCAAATGATTCTAATGAGTACAAAATGCCTTGAGCTTTTACTCTATCTTCTGAAATTGAAGCATTCTTCCCAATCATCTAAAGCACCTTAACAATTGTAGGAAATAACTGGATAACATTCAAAAGAGTTTTGTAGTGAGATCCCCAACGAGTATCACCAGGCCTCTTCAAACCAAGTTCTTGATTCAAACCCGATCCACTCTCAACTTCACCCATTTCCAAGGCCTTTGCAACTTCTTGAGCTTGAAATTCTCGAATCATTTCTCTCCGCTTACAGGAAACTCCAACCACATTTAACAAATTTGCAATTGTCTCAAAAAGCCAACAACAATCATTATTGTCTCAAATTCACATATTTCTCATAAGCAATATTATGTGCACTTCTAACTCCACCTATATGTTTCTCAAACCTACTAGGTTTATTCCATGCTCTGAATCCATCATTAACAAATGCATCTCCACCCGCATTAATCTCAACTTCATTTTTGAACAAGTAGCAAACAAAACAAAATGTCGCATCTTTTTCAATACTATATTCAAGCCAATCATATTTTTTGAACCAAGAAACACTAAACCGACGAATACCTCCAAGGTCTCTTTGAGGGAAGTCATGTATTTTTGGTTGACAAGACTTTTTAAGAATATATGCTCTCCTCACCGCATTTCGTTGATTTGGAGGATTATCCATTATATTTATTCTTTTCCCCGGATCATGCGGAAGAAGTTCGACATCATATAAGAATTCTTCCTTCTCTAGTGGTACACTACTAACACTAGAGCCATTCAATCCTATTTTATTTTCTTGAGCATGAGAAGAATTAAATGATGGAGATAAAAAAGACTCACTGTTGTTGGAAGAGACATCATTGTCTTTTGGAATTGGTGAAGAACAAGACGTCCCGTGAAATTTCGCTTTCTTAAATAAAAATTCTCGAAGATCGACTTGCTTTGTCGTTGCCTTGTTTTTCTTTGATTTAGATGTATCATCCGTCATTTCCTAATTGAATTAGAAAATTTAATTAAAATACAACCCTATATAACAATAGCAAAAGTGAAATAAAATAAATAAAAGATTGGCAAAATATAATAAATCCCTCAACAATACTACAAATTTCTGTATATTAAGAATTTCTCAAAATGATGTTCCCGAATTTGTAATACGCATACTAGGTATATTCACTGTCAAAATTATATTAGATTATATAATGAGGGAAATCAATATATATTATAATATTATTCAAGATTAATTTATATTAACTAATTGCAAATTTAAATTGTCATTGTGTTACATCAACTAAAAGTAAAAATTTTAGTCAAACACCCTAACAACTGAAAAAAATATGAATTTTACTGTAAAATTCATATTTTTCATTCAAATTGATCATATATATCGTACACAAATAGTCAAACACCCTAACAACTGAAAAAAAAACTTCTGATAATTTCCGGTACGAATTAATTAATTTGTACTGCAATAAATAAATTGTACTGTACTATCACACTATTTTAATGATCACATTCAATATTAACATTGTGAATAATTGATATACATTAGCTAAATGAATAATATAAATAACACAGTAATTTGCACTTAAAATAAATCTAAACAACACTACTCGAGGGATTTAGAATAATAAACAACATACTAAACAACACTAAACATAAATAATAAATCTAATTAATAATATACAAAAAATAAGAACGAAAAGAAAAATAACCTCGATAACTCGATTGATAACGGTGGTGCTTGGGCACTTCTCAATTTAAAATCTTGATGTAATTTTTAGATTTGTTATGAGAGTATTTTAAAGACTTGAATAGTTGTACAATGTACATGTATTTGTTCATATATTTATAGATATAGGAGACTTAAAGAGGAGTAAGATGAAGAGTCACAAATTAATGTTAGATTGATATTATTGAGGAGGAAGATTGAAAGTCATCACTTTATTCTCTTTATCCATGACTTTAGGACTTCTCCAATAACAAAATAGATATTTATAGAACTCCTAAATATATTTGTATCTACTAACAATATTACAATAAAAATTTGGGGGTACAATTTTATTTAAATGTATATATGTATCTACTATTTATTTTTTTTATATAGAACTACTAATTTTTTTATTTTTTTTTTGGGGTACAGCTGTACCCCCTTGTTACCAAGTGGCTCCGCCACTGATGACATGTGGGAGAATTTGATTTTGGCCTCTAAAGAGTGGTTAGTGGGGAATTTTAATGGTGGCTAATTAATTAGATACTAAACTACAAATAATTAATTTAACCTCTCCCATTATGTGAGGAGAAGGATTAAAGACAATCTTTGAAACTGATTTAATATAATTGTGATTAAGGGCAACTTTCAATTTACTTTCCTAAAGTGCTGATGTGTCACTTGACTTCGTTTCGCTACCAGGAGTAAATATAATTGACCACTCAAAGTTTCCTTGCTTTCTCGAGTTTGATCATACCCCTATTTTAGTAGTATTGTAAAATTAATATTTTTGCATACATTAATAAAATCCATCATTTTTCCTTCGCTACAAGCCTACAACATTATTTTTGTTAAGAAATTAATTTATGTTATTCGGACGTGCATGCAATATTTTGATTTAAAAAATATCGAGATTGAAATTGAGACATTTGAGTTACGAAATTTTTGCTGAATCAATTAGGCCACCCAAAATTGAGAACTAAGGGTAGCAGTAATGATGAAATCTAATTAAGTAGGTGAGAGATGTTTTCACTTCTAAAATAGTAAAAGACCTAATTCTTTCCACTAAATTAAAGCTGCGGTTATAATTCCAAATTGTTTGCCGACCGAAAATTAATCGTACAACTTTCGCTCATAAATCAATAATTTGATTTCTTAATAAATAAGAATTCATTAAAATTATTTTCATTTGTTAAAGTAAAAAAAAAAAAATCATATAATATATATTAACTTTGAAAATATAAAGAAAATAAAAATTAATATTAGAATATGCACATTCAACATACGGCCTAGTGCTTTTAACCGGGCCTAAATGGCCTGTTTTGCTTTGAGTCATACAAGCCCATACATTTGAAAATGTCAATAGCCCAACGTCGAAGCTATCAACTTAGCGCTTCAACGATCCTAATAATCAATCTAAGACCAAAATAAACTATAAAAATTTATACTTCTTTTTAGTTTTTAATTATTTTTAATAAATTATTACTTCCCTGTATTTTTTTGAAAAAAAAAAAACTTCTTGTATTAAATAAATAGACTAGAACACCCCCCACCCCCTCCGTTATGTATATTTCATCAAAAAAACTCCTTTTGAAGATAGTGAATTACACTTGCTAAAAAAGAGTGTGTGATTCTTACTTTTACAATTTTTGTATTATTTTTTAAATATAATTAAAATTTTAAAATAGTAGTTTGACCAAATATTATAGATTTTAAATAATATAAAATATATTTATATGTAAAAAAAATACGAAACTTAGGAAATTTTCAGAATAGCTAAAAAGTAGTAGTATAATCAAATACTATAATTTTCAAATGATATAAAATATATTTATCTATAACAAAAATTGTAAAAAAAAAATCATGCTATCTTTCTTAGAATGTGTAATTGATCACTTTCTCCAAAAAGAATTTTTTTTTGATGGATTATACGTTACAGAAGGGGGGTTTTAGACTATTTATTAAACAAAGGTGATTTCTTGATTTTTCGGAAAACATAATGGAGTAATATAAAATTTGCCTCAACATAAAAAATAATTAAAAATATAAAATGATAAAAAAAAAATTCATGATTTTTAAATCTTGCACTGATAATTTTCATTTTTGAGATTCTAAATTGATAGCTTATCTCTTTTGGGTCCTAAATTGATAAAACTTTATCACTACTAACAAACTATGCTTATAATAATTAGAAAGAAAAAAAGAAAAATCTAGAACTTTATATCATCGTTGTATTTATTTTTGCGATATTTTTTCAAATAACTTAACAATCAATTTCTAATTATAAATAAAAGACCTAGTGATCAATGATTAGCAAGCAGTTTCTTTTTTATGTCCCTTTACATATATTAAAAATATGGTATCAGTTTACAGACATGATTCTCTTTTGTAAAATGAACCTTGACAATTTGTCTGATCAGATTTCAGAGATTAAATCATATTGTTCAATTAATATGGTCGTCTTATGTATCGCACACACACACATATATTATTCAAACATGTTTTAATTTTGAGAATGAAAAATGTTGATGAATCTGGATAAGGGGCAATAGAGATTGATTCAGACATAGGTTATTAGCATCTGAGTATATATGTTGTCATACATATTTTGGTTGGACATAGATGTAAGATGACAAGTGTATTGCAAGAATTATGCCAACTTTCAAACTAGATTCTTTCTTCATCATCATCATCATCATCAACATCTCAAAACAAACAAGATTTTCTAATCTTCATCACATCTATCTGTTGGAATAAATCACCATCCAGTTGCTAATCTTGATCATTCACACTTTTTTTTCAGTCACATATGATTTGGTCCGTTTTTCAAAACATATATATTAATTACCAAGTTGCAGTAATAATAGTTTAGTTTAAATATTTATTGAAGAAAAAATGACGTGCATGCAGTTAGATGATTTAATTTATTGTAAAATATAATTAATTAATCAATTAATTATATTGTGTGTGTGTGTGTGTATATATTTGTGTGGAGTGAGATTCTAAAGTGGGACATGGGAATTCCTCAACACCACAAGGTCGGGTGTATGAGTGAAAAAAAAAATGGGACATGAGAATGCATTGGATAAGATCTTATCCTGTTTGAAGTTTTTTACACATCAACTGAGGATTCCACAATAGAAATTAAACCAGAGTATCGGAATTAAAGAATAAAGTGCCACAAAAATCTTAGATGATAATTTTCAAGAATTCAAAACTTAGACAAACCATTAACCACTTACATAACATCAGAAATTGCACAGTAAAACTCAAGCAAACAATAATTAGGTCTAAAGTGATATGAATATTAAATATATGATATTGATGATGCTGCATTATCCATTTCCAGATAACTGTAGTATATCTACTATCTAGAGGTTGATATTAGAAAGGTGCAGTGATGTTGACGAAGAGGTGGTGCTGCATGTGCCACAGCTAGCATGCATGATGCATCAAGGCCTTGTTCTACAAGCTCGATAAAGACTCCACACGGATATGATATTAATGAAATGGAGTCTTCAATTCAAGCAGAGGCTCATCAATGCTAACGTACGCCATTTGGTTCTACCTACCTACCTTAGCTTCTTTCTACCTTGTAATTACCAGCAGCTTCATCATTTTTACCTACTCTACTTTTGGTGACTTGTGCTCTGCTCAACAATTTTTTTCATTTCTTACTTAATCAAATGGTCAAATGGTCTCCTTAATATAAATCCTTTAATTTCTCTCCTTTTTCTTGTTTTATTTTGTGTTTATTGCAATTTTAATCACTATCTTCGATTCGTAACAATTTTCACATTTTCAATTTTTCTAACGGTCAAAAATTCAACGTATAGCGTACATTCTTTTTTTTTTTTTTTTTTTTTCAGATTTATAGAGCGTTCTCTTATAGGATGCCAATAAACTTGTCCTATTTGAGCCACGATCGCCGCATAAAAAATTTCGGACTGTTGAAATAATTTGGGGTATCAAAAGTAATGCTACAAATTGAAAGATATAGTTATTATTGCATCGTTTTAAAAATTATTTTGAAATTGCAAATTTGATCTAATGTGATGATTAAAACTACAATTTATCTATTTTATTTAAAGGAGCTACCTTTGCACTACGATTATACTCTTTGCAACACAAATGTAAAAAAAAAAAATTGCATTTACTAATTAAAAGCTTTATAAATTGCTTTCTTGCATCACAAAAATTTCTCAGTGCACCACAAATTTAAAACAAAAAATAAAATAAAATGAAAAGATATTATAAAACATTTATTAAACCCTTCTCTCTCGTAATTCTTCTACATATATTTACCCATATTGTTATACATCTACTCATATGTGTATATATCTACAAGAAGAAACGAGCAATGCAAGCTAAGTCATTTTCTTTAGTTTGTATCAAATACTTTTTTTTTATATTTCACATATTTGACGGAGCTGGAGTCGCATTTTGTTCGAAAAAAATAGTTTGAACACATTGAAGTGTGTTTGAAAATTGAATTCTGAACGCAAAGTAGATTCGAACTTTTTGCAAAGTCCAAGATCGAAAATGAATTTTTGAAAACACCATGTTTGCTTGAAATCCAATTTTCGAACACGCAATATTTTTAAAATAAACAGTCAGGTTCGAAGATGAGTTTTTCAAAAAACATGGTGTATTCGAAAATTCATTTTCAAACGTACTCCATGAATTTTTGTTTAAGTAACGTTTCGAAAACACAAGATTTCAACATATCCAGTATATTCGAAAACACAAATTTGAACATAATATGAATATACTAAAAAAGCCCAACCATAACACATTCCAAACTTGATTTTGACTGACGGGTTGGCGATGGCGGTTGCGGGATGTGGTGAAGATGCAAACGGTGGGCGGTGTATTCACCCAAGAAGGTGACGAATCTGCCGAGAAGAAGTCCATGTTGAGTTTTGATTTGTTTTTTCTTTTTTCATTTTTATTTTTTATTTACTAAAAGTTTTAAAGTAAATTTATAATTAATAAAAGAATAGGAAAAGTAATTTGTAGTTCAAAGAGTAAAAAAAAGTATATATAATGCAAATATCATCTCCCTTTATTTAATAGATGAAGCTAGACGTTGACGTACAATTATATTAATGCTATATGTGAGACAATATGAAGCTTGACAATTAATTTCAAACTTGGCCAAATGTGAGACAATATGTATTCTTATGGTATCATTTGGGAAGACGCGATATCTAAGGTACCAAAATTTCTAAGAGACCAACTTATGAATGCAATCTCTAATCCACTTTCTTACATTTTTCCCCTTCTATTTCAATTTATTAATTTGGTTTAGTTTATTTTTGCAATTATTATTTAATACTCGTTCCATTCAATTATGATTTAAATTTATTTTTAGTATTTAATTTTTCAATTTTAATTAATATAACTAATTATTAGCTAGGGTTGATTGTTCCATAATTAGGATATATAATTATTTAAATTTTTAATTTTTTTCTAACAATAGATATTAATCATGATTAATTATACTATATTAAATTTTATTTTTATAAAGAATGAGATAGAGAAACTATATTAGATGATCTCATCAACCAAACATAAGACACCAAAAAATGCAATTTTCCCATAAATATTGTTGGGTATCAGAATGATTGCCTCAAAAGCCATCCCTAATTACAACTGATTAAGCCCGAGAGAATCACAGAGAAAATTGTATTGATTGGCTCAGTCTCGTTCTACGAAGGAATGGCTGACGATTACAAGCAAATACATGCAAGAACCACAAGGTAAGAATGGCGATCAAGAACCCTAACTACTGGGGCCTTCACTGGCCTAGAAGAAGAAAACCCTAGCCGAACCCTAACCAACTCTCAAGAACGATCCACCAAGATAGTGAATCTAGGAACCCTCAATCTATACAGAAATCAAGAGAAGTACAGAAACTACCCAAATCTCACTGATCTCACAGATTTCACTCGAGAAGACGAAGAGCTTTCTAGAACATACACTAATAATGAGATAGTATGTGTAAACAGTACAACAACATCAAATAAGTAGGCTTCAGGGAGTTGGGTCGGGTCTCGAGCTTCTAGGCCAAGTGTTGCCACCAAACAAATGGGCCTTGACTAAAAATAAACCCATTAGCACAATTGGGCTTATATCACTACATTCTCCACCTTAGGTCCAGCTGCATGATAAAGCTTGAAACAACACCACTTGCATCATTGCCAATCTCTCTATTCAATCATAGTCACAAAGAAAATATTAAATAGAGAGAATCAAACACTAAATCTGTATGGGGAATATTAGACCCTTTATTTTAAGTGAGAGGATCAAAGCACAAAGCAGTGAAGGCCTAACACTCCTTGATCAATAAGGTTCCTTATACCAGCAAGCTACTGAACTTGCACCAAGGGAAAGTAACCAGGCACCCTCTATTATACACACAGCAATAGAACAGGAACATGCACACACACACACACAAGCAAGCACAAAGCATGCATAAATCATACAAGAATAAGCATTCAACCATTATCTATATGAAGAATGCGCATGCAAGAAACATGCTTTTCAACAGGCAGACATTTTGTTCTCATATCAGTTGGGTTGTATTCAGTAGGAATTTTTTCAAGTAACACATGCTCCTTTTCAACTGCATCTCTGATGAAGTAAAACCTAACATCTATATGTTTGGTTCTATCATGAAACATAGGGTTTTTACACAACTGGATAGTAGATTGACTATCTGAGAAAACAGTAACTTTATCTTTTAAGAAACCAATTTCAGATAGAACACCTTTTAACCAAATTGATTCCTTAATAGCTTCAGTGATAGCCACATACTCAGACTCAGTAGTAGACAGAGCAATCACAGGCTGAAGTTGGGACTTCTAACTTATGCATGCACCACAAAGAGTAAACACATAAGAAGTATTTGACTTCCTATTGTCCCTATCAGCAGCATAATTGAAATCTACATTAACCACACAAAGTAACACCTTTTCCATGCTTATGAAAACTAACACCTGTCTTAGTAGTGGACAACAAGTATTTGAGAAGCCATTTCAGTGCCTCCCAGTGAGGTTTACCTGGATTAGACATGTACCTACTCAAGCAGCTAACTGCATAGACAATGTCAGGTCTGGTACTCACCATCAAATACATTACAGACCCAATAGCATTAGAGTAAGGTTTTTTCTTCATAGCAAGTATTTCAGAGTCAATGTTAGGACACTGATTCTTAGTTAACACAAAGTGAGATACAAGAGGAACATTAACAGCTTTAGCAGAAGACAGAGAAAACTTCTCAAGAATCTTTTCAACATATGAAGTTTGATTCAACACAAGAGTACATGCTTTTCTATTTCTTACAATGTTCATCCCTAGGATTTTCCTAGCATCTCCTAAGTCCTTCATTTCAAAATTTTCACTGAGACAATCTTGAACATGAGTGACAGACTTAGCACAAGGACTGATTATTAACATGTCATCAACATAGAGCAATAAGAACATAGGTACTGAGTCAGTTCTTTTATAATATAGACAATGATCAAACTTACTCCTTACAAATTTCAGAGACTTCATACATTGATCAAATTTAATGTTCCATTGTCTAGGAGATTGCTTCAAACCATATAAGGATTTTTTTCAACAAACACACATGATCAGGTTTAGAGGCATCAATAAAACCCTTAGGTTGAGACATGTAAATAGTCTTGTCCAAATCACCATTTAAGAAAGCTGTAGTTACATCCATCTGCTTCATTTCTCAGTTAAAATGAGCTACAAGAGCAAGCATCATGCGCACAGTAATAAATTTAACCACATGAGTAAATATTTCAGTATAATCTACACATTCTTTTTGAGTAAAACCTTTTGCAACAAGTCTGGCTTTGTATCTTACAGATTTAAGTTCATGTTTGACTTTAAACAACCACTTACAATCAACCACAGAGCAACCAGCAGGTTTAGGAACTAAAGCCCAAGTGTTGTTGACTTTGAGAGACCTCATTTCATTTTTCATAGCACCTAGCCATTCATTAGCCTTATCAGACCTTAAAGCTTGTTTAACAGTCTTAGGTTCATCACTAACTAGAGATTCATGGACATTGAAAGCATAATTAAACATGCAAGATTCAAATTCAGAAGAATGTCCTACAAATCTAACAGGCTTTACAATGTTTCTTTTCCCCTATCTCTAGTTAGCTGATAGTTTCTCAAGTCATCATTGTCAGTTTCAGTTACATGCTCATCAGATTCAGAAGCAGACTCATGCTTAGTTTCTTCATGCATTTGTTCATTTTGGTTTATAGGCTCATGTTCAGTTTCAACATATTCATTCATCACAACAGGTAAAGGAACATGTTGAGTGACTACAGAATGAGACTCCACCTCAAACAAAGCATCATTAGATTCAGAAGTTGAAAGGGGTTTGTTCACATTAGACAAATCAGCTAGAGGCCAGAACTGAAGTCAGTCAGCTTATGATTAGTCAAGCTGACAGGAAAGCTCATAAGAAATCAGTCAAACTGACAAGCTAGCCAAGAACTTGAGTCGAACTGGAGAAACAAGCTCAAAACTGCCAACTGGAGCAATGGCCAAACTGAGCTGACAAGCTCAGAACTGCCAACTGGAGTAACGGCCAAAGTGAGCTGACAAGCTCAGAACTGCCAACTGGAGTAACGGCCAAAGTGAGCTGACAAGCTTGAAACTGTCAACTGGAGTAACGGCCAAACTGAGCTGACAAGCTCGAAACTACCAACTGGAGCAATGACCGAACTGAACAGACAAGTTTAGTATTGTTAACTGGAACTCAAAACTGAAGCCAGAGAACCCTAGAGTTATTGCTCAAACCGGCGAATCTTGGAATAAATGCTTCAACGAAGATCCTGGAATTAAATATCCAATGAAGATCGATTGACAAAGTAACGGCTACTTCAACCAAAAGCTCCAGCGACCAATAAAGACCATTTGCCATTAATGAGCCAATAGAGCCACCGATCAATGGAACTCAACGGTCATAAAATCACTCCTCTATAAAAGACGAGTGAATCAAAGTTTTAAACAAAACACTTCGCATTCACAACTTTCGCATATACATTCTTGAAATATTCAAGCAAGAGCTTTTCTTTCTTTCTCCCAATTAGCTCAAGTTCAGCATTTGATAAAAACTGCGAGAGTTCAACTGAGAAGAAGAATTCACAGAGTCAAGATATTCAGCCAGCTGTTGACGATCCAGCCAGGGCAGCCTTCTCAGTTTCGGCTATACAACGATCAACTACCCAGCTCAATTGAAGGAGCACATCAGTTGATACCACCTGTTCAAGACTAACCTCTTGAAGATCGAAAGAGATCTAAAACCTTGTAAAGACGACAATAGCACCTACCTTCCTAGCGAGCAGTTAGGGACTTCAAGTGTGAGCCGTCGACCCGCTGAGGTAGCGAGCAGTTACCAGGTTCAGCCAACTGTCCTTCATTGTGTAATTTGTAAAGAAACTCAAGTTATATAGTGAAGTTGCCCTTCTGCGGAAGGAAGAGAGGACGCACTACAAGAAAAAAGGCCATACACAACACTAAATAGACAACGGTAATTTTGAATTAACGTTACGTATGTGAAAAAGACAACGGTTTTTTAAAATACCGTTACGTATGTATGTGGCCTCATGTATAAACATAACGGTAATACATATACTGTTGTTTATACACTGATTATACGTAACGGTAAAAAACTTACCGTTGTATTTTTTCAAATTATTAAAATGAAAATTGAAAATAAAATTACAAAATCTACACTTATTAAACTTGAAAATATTTGAGATCTGGATATCACTTCTATCCCGCCATAGTTTCAGAAAATTCTCCAAAAAATTGGCGTCATCCCTTCTACAGTTCTACCCACAAAGCTTCTCTCCGGTCGTCGAGTCAATCGCCGGCAGTTTTGCCGGTCGACATTGTTCTCATCATCTTCTCTCGCTCAACCCAAACCATTGCTCCTATTCCATCCTCTGTATGCGCGCATACTCAGTCGAAAAGAAATTAGCCTTAATTCTCTTCTACCCATGAACCTTCTTCTCTCGCTCAACCCTAACTCTTTCTCCTTTTGTTTCTCTTTTTGAATCCCTTCTATGTGTGCCCTAGATGAACCTTCTCGCCATTACGTAGCTGAGTCAATCGATGGAGATCTTGGCGGTATCTGACCCAGCAGTGAGCAGTGGTCTCTAGCCGGTATCTAACCTAGTCGGGGTGCTAGTGTTTTACTTCTATTTCTTCCTATCTCTTTCTAACCATTTTGAAATTAGTGTTTTACTTCTATTTCTTGATTCGTGTCTAAAATTTCTAGGGTAATAACCCATCTTTGATTCAACTGTATTTTTCTTCTTTGGGTTGTCTTATAAATCGTCTTTATAAATTATTTGGAAGACCTCTTATAATCTGTGATAGAAACAGGTAGTTAATTAGGAACTTTTTTTGTGAGAATTTATTAATTTCCTGTTTTTTAGGCCAGGCATTAGTGTTATCTCTGCCATATTTAATTTGAGATGCGGTTATCCATTAAGAGTTTATGACTGGGTAGGAATGGGTTTATGATTGGCTTTAATTTACAGCTATGTTGTATGCTTTACAGTTTATGGCTGGAAATGCAGAACCAAAGAAGATAGTTTAGATGATAATTTAGCCAATCAACAGCAGATGCTGTTACTTTTTGGATTTTCTGTTTTGGGATTTTTGTTGCAATAATCTCCAGCCAATCAGCTAAATCTGGACACTCATTCAGCATTAAAGCATTTATTTGGTGTTGTTGCTAATGGTGGTAAATCATGAAGCCTAAACTGCTTATCAAATTTTTTCAGCTAGTGTTGTATAAGTTAATCTGTTTTTCTTCAATCATCATTTACTGTCTAACTACTTCATATTCACTTCTAGGCTTGTCAAAGTTGCTGGTAAAAGATGCTATTTCTTATGTCTTTCTAAACCCTCATATCTGGGTTCACACAGCCTAGAAGGTGCAACGTGAGCTCTACATGTTCCTCATTCAGCAATTTGATAATGATCCCAGGTTTCTCAAGAGTATTTGCAGGCTTCCTCGTGTTCTTGATATTATTCGACAGTTTTACTAGGATAATGCTGAGAGCAAACCTGCTGTCAAAAGCAAGCAGGTCTTGACAGACCAAATTGTTGGAGAGAAACCTGACAGAGAAAAAGTACATAAAATTCATCTTCTTTTATTAAGTCTTGGGGAGATAAGTCTGAGGTACTTTATGTGTTATAACACTGTTGTATCTGATTCTTTATTTAAAACCATGATTTTTGGGTGGTGTGTCTGGTATATTTTATCAAACATCTCTCAGTTATTCTTATGGTTTATTTGAATTTGTAAGGAGCATATAACAGCGTTGGACATAAAAGCACTCATCGCGTTTTCTGTAACCTGTCAAGATATGGCTTGCATTGAAGACATTTTAAACATGATCATACATGTTGTTTCCTACAAACAACTCCTTGCTTTCTTTCTGGAACAACTGAACAAGTGAATACAATTGGAGGCTTTCACATTTTTGTCAATCTTTTGTTGAGGTAGTCATCAATTTTGTGATGCAGTCCAATGTTTTAGTTAACAATAATGATTATTTTGTTGTTTTCTTCTTATACATTGTGTAAAAGCATAATAAAGCCTCTTCTGAAAGAATCTTTGTCTCATGTAAGGGTAGCAGTGGATACAAGAAAATCTTTGTAGTTCTGAACAACTGCCTCTGTTATAGAAAGGGTGACAAAGATGTTATTTAGATCTATACTGCATTGTTGAAATATATAAAACATTTAATTAAGTTATTTTGTTTTTGATCCTGCCTAACGATGTCATATTTAATTCATGGAATTTTATCAAAGCCTTTCAATTATTTTCCCATATTTTGTATTGAAAATTCTTCTTGCAACTGTTAGTTTCTTGCATGATTATTGGGTTCTTTGTATCTTGCTAAAATCTTTAAGGGGGGTGACTTTGACTTGTTTAAGGTGTATGAATTTCAGATGTCTTTAGTATTCTTTGCAGTTTTATCACCTCCGCTTTTTTACTAGAATGTTTAAGCTTTCTTTTGAGCTATTAAATACTACTCAGAAAAATCCGAACTTGAGGCTTTTCTTAGAACTTACTTTCTTTGCCCTTACCTTTTGTTCTTTGCATCAGTTCAACGAGATAGTTGGTGGTTTGGTTCATATATATTTGTGTCTTATCATTACTGTAGGAATTTTGAGCCAGTTAGATTGCTTGGCTTATAGTTTATTGGAAGACTTCTTGTTGGTCTTCCTTCTGAGAAGAAAGGATCCAAATTTTTCAACATTTCAGTTAGGCGATCCAAATCTGTATCTGAAGGTCATAAGAAAATCAGCGTAGGCACGCAACCAATTTTCTCCATAGTATCAGACAGGCTCTTCAAGTTCCCACAGACAGACCTTCTCTCTGCTACATTGTTTGATGTTCTCCTAGGTGGTGCTAGCCCAAAACAGGTAACATACAGTAGCCCACTCTGTTTAGTCTGGATTTTCACTAACCATTATACTTGTATCTCTTTGTGAGTTAATGGGCATGTATGCTGCAGAATTTAACAACAAATTTGTCTTGTCTGCAGGTTTTGCGGAAGCATAACCAACCTGATGGATAGAAAATCAGCAGGAATAATTCTAAGTTCTTTCTTCCTCAAGTTTTACCTCTCATTTTCAGATACTTGTCAGACTATGAGGATAGCTCTTCAAGAGTGAAAATTATGGGCGATCTATTAGATCTACTAGACTCAAATCCTTCGAACATTGAAGCTTACATGGTACTAAATTTTCTTGTTTGATGTTGTTTGTATCCAAATTCATTCCTCTAAGCACTAGAATGTTTTTGCAGGAAAATGGATGGAATTCTTGGTTGCTGGCCTCTACAAAGCTTGATGTGTTAATGAATTACAAAGTAAAAATGGGAACTCATGATTCAGAGATAGATGAGCAATGTTTGGTGAAAAGTGTTTACAGTCTTGTGCTTTGTCACTATATTCTTTCTGTGAAAGGTAGCTGGCATAATTTAGAAGAGACTGTAAACTTTCTGCTGATTCAAACTGAACAAGTATTTTCTACTGTTTCTTCATAAAATTTTGTCATTTGCAGTCTCTACATTACCAAAGGACAGACTCCGTCATTGTCATGTTTTTACAGGTTGGCATCTCATATCAGTTATTTATCCGTGATATATATGAAGATTTGACACAGAAGCTAATAAACTCATCTGCTGAAGAAAATACTTTTGTCTCTCAGCCATGTTGTGACAACACATTATAACTTGTAAAGCTAGTTGATGAAATCACATGTTCATGCCCTCTTAGAGTTGGTCTGATTATCCTTGTTTCCATTCTAAAATAATTAGACTACTCTTCATCATTCATAATCGTAGGAACCTTCAAAGTTTGCTCCAAGTAAAATATCAAAATATTAAAGTAATAAATTGACAATTTAACCCTATACTTGAATAGTGAAAATATGAAGTTATATTAAGTTGTCTCTATAAACCCTCTACTTGAATAGTGAAAATATGAAGTAAATATGATTGCCTTCAGCACTGCTAACATATCTGACACGACTGAGCTTAATAAATTTGAGGCAGAAACACGAGGTGAATTTGGGATCAGATTAGCCGCTCAATTTGGCTCGGCAGACCTCAAGTCAGTTTCTACCATAATTTATTACCAATTTATAAGGGTTTAATCAAAATTGTTAATTGTTGGTGTTGGTTTTTCTCCAGGAAAGTAGTTCATGTCAATGAAACTTCAGGTAATTTTACTGTTACCTCTTCAGATTTGTATTCATGTTACCTTGAAATGGTTGATACAGAAGAGCTAATTTCACACCTGCTGATATGAGGGAATCAGATTTCAGTGGTTCAACTTTCAATGGTGCATATCTTGAGAAAGCAGTTGCATACAAAGCCAAATCACAGGTTATTTATCATTCTTCGTTGCATTAAACACAAGTGCCAGTCAGATTTCATATCCTAATTGCATCTTCTTGAGTTGTGGATTTAATCTGCTCCACATACTTTTCTGGCTAAAGCATGACAATCTTATTGTATCTTGTTTCTATAGTTGAACAAATACCAATATTGGTTAAAGATTTTTTGGGTTCTAAATTATTCATAACTTAAAGAGTCACCATGGTGAGGGCCCAAATATGCCTTTTCTTTAATATATGAAAAATAAATCTTTTTGCATAGTTGCATAAATAAATATTGAAATTGTGCCCATAGAGACAAGTGTAAAATGTGTCACTTGGATTTTGTTGCTTGACAATAAAACTCCATCATCTGTCACATATTGTAAAAAAATTTGCTTCTTGTTTTGTTTTTGCTCATAATTTTTTTTTATTTTTCTTACCTGCCAGATTTACCCTTTTCCTTAAAAAAGCTGTTAGTGGACCAGGCATGCATGATTATAGGAAATGAAAATGATTTAACATGGCCATTTCCTATGGACAAAATTTCTGACATTCTGTAGGCATGTGGCAGCCTTGAAACTATCAAATGAACTATATATTATTAGAACCAAAAACAAAAAAGAATTCTTTGAAATACTAGGGTGAATAGCTTGTTTTTCTGCAAAAAGAACTAAAAGAGAAAATACTGGTGTATGCAGCATTGTCTTGTTAATTGCATTTTTCCTTCTTCAAGTTGCATCAAAGAAACAAATGTGCCATGTTTCTAACTACAAATTAGAGATGAAAAAAGGGGGGAAAACTCATAAATTTCCTACAGATTAGATCAGTCCTAGTCTTGGCACCTTCATAGTGGAGGTATTATAGCAATGCAGATATACTAGTTACAATGGCTTTTTTCATAAGTGTTGCACCGTACAATTTAATTTTGTCATAAATCATTAAACTATGTACGTAATAATATTATAATATTGTCTGGAATGTCTATGTTGGCATGTTAAAGATAATATATATTGTTTGTTATTGCTACTAAACTCTACTATCTTCTAGCATTTACTCAACTGATCATAATTTGCTTGAGTCCTTTATTCACTAACCCTGTGACTCTTGAAAATGGGAACTGAAATGAATGAGTTTTTAAATGAATTGTTCCCAGAAACTTGTAATGTGTGTTAATATATTCTCTACATGGTATATTGTGTGATATTTAGCTAAATTTGATTAGTTTTATAGACAATGCAGTTTCTGCCATATAAAATACTGCTCAATTTATAGTTCATGATAAAAATGTGATTTTTTCTTTCATTTTATTGCTTTTGTGTAGCTTCAGAAAAGTCCATATTCTAAAGATGAGATTAAGGAAGTTCAAGTGGAATGGCCGAATTGTGTGAGCGATCATTTGTAGGATCAAGGTATTTTGGATTTCTAGTTATCTACAACTAGGTTTGTTGGAGCATATTGTCAGGATGCATTGCAACTACTTGCAATTATTATTTTTTTATTTTGATTATAGCTCTTTTGGAGCTGTTTTGTATTAGATATTAGAGATGACGGACATTTTAATGTTTTAAGTCATCTTAATATGTTTATGGATAATATTTCATGATATTGTATTTTTGGATAATATTTGATTATGCTTTGGATGATTCGTGAATTTAATTTTAATTATTACATTATGGTGCACAGGTGACGAATAACCCTAAAAATAATATACAACGGTTTTTTATAATTCTTCCATAATAGAAATTATCGTTGTCTATCATAATTATCTACAACACTAAAATATGCATTTACAACAGTAATTATCGTGGTATATATAGAAAAAATACAACGGTAATAAAATATCACTGTTACGTATACTATTAATATACAACGGTAAATAAAAAAATGTTACGTATACTGTTAATATACAACGGTAAATTTCATTTTTACAACGATAATTACCGTTGCGTATGATTATATTATACAACGGTAATAATAGAATAAACCGTTACATATAATCACTATACACAACGGTAAATTTCATGAGCACGACGGTATTTACCGTTACATATAAGTATTTTATACAACGGTAAATGAAATGTTACCGTTATCTAAAGTACATATTACACAACGGTAATAATAAGAAACCGTTACATATAATGTGAATATACAACGGTATTTATGCAAAAGACAACAGTATATTACCGTTGTGTATTAGTAGAATACTCCACAGAGATTCTCCGTCATGTAAAAAGGGACTATAGACAACACCACTATATACGACGGTAGAAAAAATGAATAGACCACGGAGAATCTCCGTGGTGTATGCTGTTTTTTCTTGTAGTGACGTAGAAGTTTGAGACTTCAAACCTCTATAAATCTCTTGTGTGATGTATTGTTTTGACTATTGCATATCTTTAAACTATACACAAGTTCACACAAGCTGCACCCAAACTGCCTTAACTGATCAATAAGTTTGTGCATAGATAAGTTTCTCTAGCGAGTCAAAGGGCCCTATTATTCCGCATTTAAAGTAAAAAGTTTTCAATCAGTTTATTCAACCCCCCTCTAAACTGATATCAACTCGCCCGGGACCAACAGGACTGTTGTCATTCATTTTGGCATCTACTTTTCATTTTTTTACATGCGTACGATGTCCTTTTGTTATTATTTTTTTAGTAAAATAATATCTTTTTTACATTTAGAAAATCACTACGTTATACATAAATATAAATTCAAAAAGAATAATATAAATGATTACATACAATTATAATTATCATAATCTTATAACATCTACTGAATAAATATAGTCCTAAATTTTTATTGTCAATTATAATCCATAATATCTTTAATTCAAATTCTAAGCTTGAAACCTAATTTAAGTTCTCTAACTAAGAAAAATCAAAATTTAATTTAATAATCTATAAATATAAACATATATTTACCAAATCAAAATAAAAAAAACTTTAAACTAATATCAAAAGGATAAATTAATAATAGGATAAATCATAAATTAAATAAATAAAAATTACTATATAAATTGGAAAATAAAATTGAATAAAACTTACATGATTGGATGAGCGTTGTGCGCTAATTTTTGTTCCAAAAAAAAAAAAGCTTTGAGTACTGATACACTATTATTATTATTTTATTATTAAATATATATAATTTATTAAGTTGAGTTAATTTTAAAACATGGCCCACCCCTCCCACTCTTTAATTCTCTTTCTTCTCCCCCATCTCTCTCATCTGTCTTCTTCTCGCAAACAGATCTGCATTTCTCCCAAACAAGCTGTTGTTGCAAATAGGTTGCAGACAAAATCAATTTTTTCTTCTATTTTTCTCCCCTCTTCTTACTCTCACCTAGTAGATTTCATTTGCCTTCCTAAAATGCCACGAGGATCGAAAAACTGCAGGGGTTAAGGCAAAAATATCAAACACCTTAAGTAGAAATTTCCGACGATTTTCCGGTTAGGGGGGGCTGGAGCCCCCCGCCCCCTGGATCCGCCACTGTTAGCATGTAAAAAAAATGGTGAATAAGCATAACAAAAGAAAAAATCTGATGTTTGATATAGATGAACATATTAAAGAATTTTTTTACATTTATAGACAAATATCACATTTTAAGAGATACATGGGGTGAAACATATGAATGAATTAAATTTGATGAGTATGCGTCACCGTTCTTCCTCTTCATAAATAAATAAAAACCCTCATTTTCAATTTTGAAAAAGCTTAAACACCAATTACACCATTGCCAAACTCTTTAAATGAAAATGAGAATGTAATGAAATCTACATAATTCCCCGCTGGCCATTAGATTCATTTGTCCAACATGTTATTCTACTAAAAAACTTTAATTAATTAACTCGATCAAGCAATGACTTTGATGATTTCTGAATTCATTATAGTCAATTAAAAAATCATGTACAAAATTTTTTAATTGGTTGCCAATTTGACCTAAAAGTAAGCAAAATATTTTTAAGATCTAACGAAAAATAGCATGCTAGTGGTGATGCCTTATAGCAAGAATGCTATTAAGATAATAACTTTTTATTTATTTATTATTTTGAGGAAAAGATAATAACTTCTTCGATTTCTTGTAGTGGTTATAATTCTCCTACATGACTGCAAATCATGAACATAGAAAAAAAGTCATCATGACCTCAATGTATGGTGATAGAAATGTTCAATCTACAAAATAAAAAAAATAGTACAGTACAAATTTATATGTATATATATATATGTATATATATTGTATCAGAATGAAAGTGTACCTTTATAATATATATAGTAAATTAAATTTCAAGGAAATAAATTGAATGTTGAGTTATTCAACATTAGATCAATTAATTTGTTAAATTGGGTATTTGATTTGATGATCATATAAATGCAGTTTTTACTAATTGTGTAAAATATGACTGATAACATAATTTTTTAGTAGCACGGGAATTATAGACATTGAATAGAATATATAATTTTAATAATTAATATAATTGACCTTAATTGAGTTGCTAAATTTCCGTTAATTGATACAAATTTAATTTAACTAAGTTTTACCTATTTCACTCGATATGGTATAGTTAATTGATTGGTACATATTAATCAAGTTAATCACTTGATTAAGGTAAATATATAACATATTAAGTGATTGATGCTAGTTTGCGAATTATAATTAAGTTACAAAAAAATAGATATGAATATTATTTTATATTTATTGCTTCTTTGATAGAAATCATAGAATTACATACATGATGAAATTAATTCAAGCCATTTTTTAATATTATTGACAATTTTCATTATATAGATTGGGGGGCAAAGATGCGATATTAATATTGTCAATTTTAATTTTTAGATCGGGATAAAGAGATTTACATGTCCAAAGAGTAAAAATATGACCGAAAGCATGAATATAAGTTAAAAATTTATCAATCTCCATTAATTTTGGTCAGTAACACTACAATTGAAACATCACATGTAACTCAATAAACTTAACACTCAGAGGTTGGATCTTCAATAATATAAATGTTGAGTGCATTGAAAATACCACGTAGTTGATTTACTGCAAATATGCACTTCACTTTAACTATTTGAAGACAATGCTTCAAGAATATGCATTGTAAAATTTAGATCTATTAGAACTTTACAAACATGTGTAAAAAGATTAACAACTTAAAAAATATTTCTAGATCGAAATATAGGACTTATTATGATTATTACATGCTCATGAAATTTTGAGTTTTTCTTCATTTCAACAAAATGATTGCACACCACTCAACAATTTGCAATCAAGTTCATATTTTGTGAGATATAACAAAAGCTAATGCATATACAAAGAAATATAATTAAATTAAGGTCGAAAATGAAAATAGGGAATCGAATCAAATGAAAGCACAAACTTGATTGTTTGGCCATCAATTCGAGTGCTTGGATTATTTGGAACAAAAATATGTGTAAGAAAATTAGAAAGATAATACAAACAAACCAAAAGTTGCAAAGAAGAAATCAACATTAGGGATGGGTCGGTACGGTATACCGAAAATTTCACGCCGTACTGTATACCGTACCGAAATTTCGATATCGAAAAATTGCATACCATTCTCATACCGAAATTTCGGTATACGCCGTAACAGATATTGATATCGTACCGATATTTTTGATATACCATATCGTACCGATATTTTTGATATACCGTATCGTACCGATATTATACGGTATACCGAACATACCAAACTTCCAAGGTATACCGAACTTTCACGGTATATTGAAAATACCGAAATTTTAAGGTATACCGAAAATACCGAATTTTACATGTCGTACTGATCCGAATTCTACAAATAACAACATAAAAATTCATGTCTCAACAATCAAAATACCAACCCTAAACAAGTTTAATAGTCCATTTCTTTTCCTAAAAAAAGTCCATTTCTTAGCAACCAAAATTCAAATATAATATTATTAAATGAAATAACATAGCAACTTGATGTTGAGTAGATCTCGATAATTTTAAGATATACTTAATATTTGTATATTATAGTATAAAAGATCAAATATAATCTTGATGATGAGAGTTATTCACTTTAGATGAAATTTATATAACGAGATTTTTTATATAAGCAGTTCTTGATTAAGATTTATTAAATTAAATATTCACTAATTTGTATCGAATTTATTTACTAAAGATTGAATTATTATTATTACATGATGATTAATTTTATTAGATATAGATATAAATATAATTTTATATAGTTTATAATTTTTTATGCAATAGAGTTAATAACTAATTAACGGACAAATAAAGTTTTATTTCATCATTCATATATATAGATTTCGGTAATTTTTAAATATACTTAATATTTATATATTATAGTATAGAAGAATCAAATATAATCAAAATTAACATTTAACTTTTCAACGGAAAGTGTCATTTATCTAAACTTAGCTTAATTTTAGATTAGTAAGTTTTGATTCAACTTTTCAATGGAACATCTTATATTATTACATTGTATTTCAATTTCTAATATATATATATATATATATGTGTGTGTGTGTGTGTGTGTGATTAAATACTTGAGTTTTTGTATTTTCATCATCATCACAAACATATATATAAATTATTTATCATTCATATATACGTACATTAGTCATGTTCATATTCATATATTCATTTTCTATTTATTAATTTATTTTTAATTATACTCATAATTGTAATTTTGTTATATAATTATATAATTCCTCATATTAGTTTATTATTTTTCATTAGTCATGTTCAAAAGTCATTATATAAATATTAAAGTTTTTTTTGTATGATAAAATTCTTAAATGTTATATTATTGCATTGTATTATTCTTTCTTATTTTGAATCTTTGATATATTTGATTAAATATTTGAGTTATAATTATGAATCCAAATTTTAAATAAATGTTACAATATTGTAGAATCAAATGAATTCAAATATAATTATATGATTAACTATTTCTTATTTTATTTAATTTAATTTTTCTAATTAATTATTTTACTCATATTTGTAATCCACATTAGTTAAGTAGTTCATTCATATTAGTTTATTGTTTTTCAATATGAGTCATATTCAAAAATCAATATATAAATAGCGAAGTGTTTTTCTTATATCTCATATATATTTATTAATTTTCAAATATTGTATTTTTGCTAAACTTTTATAAAAAACTTATTAGATATTATTTTATTGCATTATATTTCTTTCTTTCTCATATTATAATTACAACATTGAATTATAGATGTGATTTTTTTTTTTTTTTGAAAAAGACGGTATGTATATCGTACCGTACCGAGACATCAATATACCGTTTGCATACCGGTATACCGTGGAGTTTCGGTATAGACCGGTATTTCAGTATATATCGAATACCGGTATATACCGAAATTCCACGGTATACCGAAATCTCGGTATACCGTAATTTTTAAAAGTTCATACCGTTACTGTACCGAAAATTCACGGTACGGTATCATACCATACTGAAAATCTCGATATACCGAAAATTCGGTATTTTTTCGGTACGATAAGTGTTTCAATATTTCGGTATATTTCTCCACCCCTAAATTCAACATAGTTCAAAAATATTTCAACAAAAAAAAAATTAATTAAAAAAACAATCAAAATAGTTACTAACTCATTATATTCCAATAGCATAAAACGAATTCAAGAAAAAACCTTTACTCGAATATCAATTTCAATAACCAATATTTATACTAATAACGTTCTTAATTTCAATCACTATCTAAAATGTGCATAATCATAGCTAGATTAATTAGCTATCAATAGATAACGTAATTATAGGTATTGTATCAATAGCTAGATTAATTAGCTATTAATTGATTTGCTTGTGTATTGCATGTCATAATAACTCATGTTATCATATATAATATATATTATTATAAATTGGTAATATATAATATTATATTATATTTCTATTTGTGGAATGTAAATTTAGGCGGGAAAAAGCGAGTTTCTAATTAAAGTATACTTATTTACTTTTAGATATAGTAGGAAGTAGGATATTCATTTCATTATAACATGGTAAAAATGTATAAGAATGACATGTACATCTCATAATGTTAATTATATAAATGTTAATTATATATGTTGAACATGTACATTTTTTTTTTCTTTTTTCTTTTTTAAAGTTGAACCATCAAATTTTTACTGCATTTTGTTGGCTCGTTCTATAATTTTTACTATAGTACTCGACGGTATTTGAATCTGGACGACGATAGAATTCATTTTGTAAATTGTTTTATCCTATTTTTTGTGGTCAAGCAAATGCCATCATCATCATCATCATCATCATCATCATCATCATCATCATCATCATCATCATCATCATCATCATCATCATCATCATTATTATTATACCAGACCTTACTTTTCAAATTAATTATCATTTTATAATTTTAAATTTGTTTCAAAATAGTTGTCATTTACTATCTTTTCACACACTCTCAATTTTAACCCTATTTATATACTTAAATCGATAAAATAATTTCGCAATAATTTTTTAATTTTTTAAACTTAATTTTGCTGATTTTTTTATAGAAAAAAATATATATTATATCTCACAAATATTAGTTCATAGCAATTATAAAAATAGTTATTATTTTATATTAGATATAATCATTTATTTAATAATTATATTAAATATTGTTTTGAAAATCCAACATAAGATTAATATTACCAAAAAAATGTCAAAATTTATTAAGTGCCTATAAAAACATGTTTATAAGAACAATTGTAACACTTTTTTTAGATATTTACATTTATTTGATTTTCCTAATACGTACGATATGATGTTATATTTCACAGTTAATATTAACTTAAGTTAAATTGGCATAAAATTTTGGATCTTCATTTTTCTGGGCACAATATATTGCTTTGGTGTCAGGTCATTTCTTTTCGTATCAACCTCTTTTGATCTATACCACAAATACTTAAAAGGCACCAAATTTTTTTTAAAAAAATTCCGAAGCAAATCGGATTAGATCCCCTAGCTACTACGAATAGCTAGTGTGATATCTCTCGTGTCATAATTATATTTTTTTAATTTTTTAATATATTTTAATTGAGAAATGATGAACTCTAAATGAATATTTTAAATTACAATAAATCATAATAAACTGAAAAAAAAAAAAAAAAGAGAGGTTTGGCACAAAAAATGTTATAGAGAATGGTATAAGGATCTGATAGGGGATCTCATTTGGAAACAAAGAAGAGTGATGAATTGTCCCTGGGGATAACCTAGTGGGTAAGTGGTGTTATCTTGAGGCCAAATGTTTCAAGTTCGAATATCACCAGCAACAGTATTAGGTGTGAGTCTGTCACACACTCACACCTAGTTTTTCAAGTGTGGTACACAGGGATATAGTTTACCCACCTCGGTAGCAGTTGCCAAGTGTGGTTTGTAGGCTATTACACATGGATATGACTTATCCAGTGCGCATATCGATAGTAGCTGCGGTTACCCTCGACATAAAAAAGTGTGGTTTACCTCTCCTATGTGGTTTTTGCAGACTATGACACATGGACAATGTTTACCCAATGCGCACATAAGGGCAACGTTTACTTAATACGCACCTCGGTAGGAACTGCGGGTTACCCTCGACGTAAAAAAGAAGAAGAAGAGAGATTAAATGATTAATTGTATAATTATCTGTAAAGAGTTAATTACGAGAAGTTAGATTTGTATCGTGTGCGGTGTTTAGTAATTATGATGAGATTAATGTATTAATTATTTATATTATCTTAATTAGTATAATTAATATTAGTATTATTTTGTTATAGATCGATGTAAGATCACGTTGATTGACTCAATTTTTTTATCTTTTTTTTTATTTTTAATTTTTGGAAAGATGAGATATTCCACAGCTCATGTCACATGACTTGATTTTCGAATAAAATTATTCTAAGTTGCTTTTAGTCATGTTGTCCACACAAATGTCATCTAAATCTTTTCGAGGCATAATCCGTCTATCAATCATTTAAAGAAAGTAAATGTAATATTATTTAAATGAACACATTAGCCACATGTAATTGCCATTTATTTTAGAGAGTATTTTATTCATATAGGAAAAATGAAACATATATATCTAGCAACATAATGTTTTAATACGTTTGTACACTTAATTAATTTGTTTCATGTCATAATTTTATATAATCAATTAATGTACATTATATCATATATAATTAATGAATTAAACATTAATTAATTGTGATATATATAATAAAGGTGTTAATTAGAGATAGCTAGTACACAATTCATAATAACAAAATTAATTCGTATGCTATAGAAATTATACGGAACTACGTACAAGATCCTTCATTACGAATATTATTTTATTAATTTTTATTTTAATAACACTAAAGACACGCTAGTAGAAAGCACATAATGTTGAAATTAATTGGACTAGTAAGATTATTAATTATTATTATTTTTTGTACTAGTTAGACATATAAAAGTGGATAATATCTTTTAATAAGGTGAGAAAATATTCTATACGAGAAATGACTGATTAATAAGCTATGATCTCACACTTGTCTCCTCTTAGAAGAGCAAAGATGAAGCAAAATTCCCCAATTTCAACATCAAATTTAGACAAGATAGATATTCGTGCATATCAATGTTAATCACGATCAATCTATTCATCTCATATATACTTAATTTTTCTGTTATCTCATTTCAATCAGACAGCAGGATAGAGTCCAACTTGTTTTGAGTTCTTTAGTTTTGATACTTGCATGCCCATCGTCATCAATTAATCATATGGCCACAAAAAAACTTTTTATATATTCATTTATTTTGTTGAATATATATATATAGACACACCCCCTACCCACACCCTAGGTAGCCATGTGCAAGTCAGAGTGTCTATATAATGAACGATCAATTTATGTCCCCACAAAATTCCTTCACATCCAAGATTTGAGGAACTTGTTTTGAATTGTCAATTATAAAGTATCTCCCCCAATGCAATGTTGAGATCAAATAAATATCATATCGTAACTTAATTGGGAAAAGGGAATCATATTCATTCACGATCGATATAATAATATATATATCTGTAATTGAGAATCATGCCCGGATGTATAATTAACTTAAATAATTAAAGCTTATCTTTATTTCACATGTTCAAATGACAATTAATTAAGAGCATGCTAGCCACATCATTTTACCGTCTATTAATTAACAAAGCATAGCGGTATGGACTTGTTTTTTGTACTTTTCTCATAGATGACTTTATCGATCGATGAACAAAACACACACACTCACATACCTATATATATATATATATATATATGTATTATTTTTCAATCGACTTGTAGAATTCAATGCGCGCGATTAAATTTGTTGTTCATAACAAAATTGTATATAATTAATTTGTAACGTATATAGATATATAGTTGTAGTTGAAGTCGAATAACTGTATATAGTATATGCGTATATATGGTGCAGTTGTCACCCTCCCCAGCTCAACATTTTCGAGGGTTTCATGCACTATCACAATCTTGTCTAGTCTCTAGGAAAACTCCATTTCTTCTAAATCCGTGATAACATTAAAAAAAAATCTCATTAGCTTGATTTGACCTAAACCTATATATACATATTGAACAAAAATCTTCTGATCGAAATCGTGTTTAGTTTTGATTTTTTAATATATTTTTTGAGATATATAAAGATTATTATTTATGATGCATGCTGAAATAATATGTAGTTTATAAGACTTTCAGTCACACAATCGTTATTCTACTAACTAGATCATCCTTATTGAATAGTTTATGAAACTCATCTAGCTAGCTAGCAACATAATAATGCGCGCATACACATGCAATCATATATATTGTACGCACGTACAAATACTTGTTAAGAGGTATACACACACACACACACACACACACACACACACAAATAGTATATATATGTATGTGAATTGCACAAGTTGGTGGTCACAACTCCAAGATTCACCACCGAAAGCCTTGATATATTCGCGATCTTTCTTTCAAAAACAGAATATAATTATTAGATTTTGCAAGAATCTGCGTGAAAATCGACAGCCCTTGTTCAAGAACATGCGATTTTTCCTTACATGATTTTCATGCACATTTCCATTTCCCTTGTAATAACCCTAAGAAACGTGCACCTTCTACGGTCACTAGGGGCTCAACGTGTTTTCAACATATATATATTCTCGATCAAAATATGTAGTTTTATTTTTTTCCTAATAATTAATAATCTGCAATTCTGCATATCATCAGACAGTCAAGAAAGGTTCCCATTTCCACAGAATTTATTCAAAAGTGTGTGAGAAAAAGATAAAAAGATCTAACTGTGATGTTCAACTTGTGTGAACAGAAATATTTCAGTATCTTTTCTTCAAAAAGTCACTTTATACCATCAACAGGTTCTATTTCGGCATCGGAGCTATTCTGGATCACAGTATTCCATCTCATATTCCAACCACGAACCATTGGTACATACATACATACATACGTATGATACCGTTAGAAGAGTAGAAGAAGAAACACTGTTCAATCGATAGAACTGTCAAAGTAATGTAAAGCCCACCAACTTTTGAATGTTCTTGTTTGGAAAAGGTAGCTAACTAGCCTTCTCTCTCTCTCTCTCTCTGCTGCAACTCAACTCTTCTTTTATAAATAGAGCTGAAAAACAGCTCAATTTGAGGCAAGCTTTCTTGCCTACCTCCATCCCACAATTTCCACTTAGGAAATTGTGCCCGCGCTCCAAACCTTAAACAGATCGAACACCCAGTTCTCCATATCAATTATCCATCACCAAAAACAAAAGGAATAAAAAAGGAAAATAAAAAAGAAAATGGACAAGATAGCAAAACTTGCATCGGAAAATGGGGTTTTGATCTTCAGCAAGAGCACTTGCTGCCTATGCTACGCGGTCCAGATCTTGTTTCGAGATCTGGGCGTGCAGCCATTGGTGCACGAGATCGACCACGATCCCGAGGGGAAGGAGATCGAGAAGGCGCTGATGCGGATGGGCTGCAGTGGGCCGGTGCCGGCCGTCTACATCGGTGGCAAGCTCATGGGGTCCACCAATGAGGTGATGTCGCTCCACCTCAGCGGCTCGCTCATACAACTGCTCAGGCCGTACCAGCAGGCCAACTTGTCGTCGCATGATTGAAAGATGATGAGTTCGATAAGCTATGTATGTATGTATGCAAGTATGTGATGTTGTAGTGGAAGAATAAGAGTTGCTAGCTCTATTATCAATGAGCTAGCTTAGATAAGGAGGAAGAAAATGTAATGTGATGATCATTGTGTGTGTGATTTGGATTAGGGCTAGCTATAGCTTTGGATTTAGCTAATTAGCTATGATCTCTCCAGCTAGCTAGTATTAATTAATTTAGTGAAGGAATTGAATGTTTAATTGTTCTCTTTAACTGCTTTTGCATATTAAATGGAACTTAATTAGTTTTATAAATATATTAGCTTTTTGGGTAATTTGCCTAGTCATCACAAGTTTGGTGAGATAATTGGTTTCGACTTTGAAAGGTTGTTTGCTCAAACTGGCCTTTCGGATACTCGATTGTGAAATAACCATTTTGTTTTGTCCCAACCAAAATAATCTATATATATCTAATAACACACTTCTGCAATCTTTATTTTCCCGCTCAATTGTAATGGTAAATTAGTAAATATATAATTATGATTATTTAATAAATTATTTAATTGTCATATAAATGCTAATTGTAATGATTAATATTTTTATAATCAAAGTAATATATAAAATTATGTTTCTATAGTTCAACGTTTCTATATATACAGTCTATTAGTTGGACATTTTTATAGTTACACCATTAGTCACATTAGCAAATTTGGAAATTTCGGATATTATATATGGTAATAATTCATATTCATTCTAAATAATGAGGTGTGACCATGACTATAAATCCATTTCATTGATTTTAATGTATTATATATATATATATATATATATATATATATATATATATATAATATTTCTATACACATAATAGCGTCGAAATAATTACGGTAATAAATTTGGTAATAATTATGGTGATATATCTTTATATAAAGTTATTTAAATGACTCTTGGGCTATATCAAGTGTAGTATAAATAGATACCGCTATTGCCTTTTGTTTCACATTTCTAGCTTCTTCTCGAAAAACTGCAAGTCATGTTATTTCGCATTGTTTTGTCTGCGACTTCTTCTTTCTTTCTTTTTTTTTTGGTAAACATTGATCATTTTGTCCTAATTAATCTTATTGCAAATATTATATTTTTCAGATATTATAAGAATCTTTCGATTTGTAAATTATTCACGATGATATAAGATTTGTCTCAAATTAATTTGTAAGGAATTTTATTTTCCGCAAAATCAAAAAACGAACAATTTACGTTTGTGAATTTTTCTTTTTCCTTTCCAGCCGTAGGGAAGACGATGTTATGAAAGTTCTGGGCGTACAATAATTATGATGGCATTTTTCATAAATATGTTCACATTAAGGTACTCAAGATAATATGGTCATACCTCGAGTAACTTTTAAATTTAATTCCATTTATATTGCTGGATTATTTTTTATAATATTATAAGTTATAATCGTATAGAAAGAGAGAGATTTCATGACTTGAACTTGCCAATTTATTTTCATATATTAACCAACAAAATTTTCCTTATAATTATATCTCATAATTAACGTAAAATTAACCGTATATTTATATGATTAACTCACAATATGATAATTTATATAATTAAAGCAAATACTAACAATAAGTTTTAGTAATGAGTTTTGGCAAAAGTTTAGGCAGTCCCTCAATTGTGCGGTTAATTGGAGATTTAAGGTGATAAATGAAAAAAAATGGGAGTTGATAGTGATATGCTTGCAACAATTTAATGGCTGAAAGTAATAGGTCTTTTGCAACTCAGCAATTATATATATATATATATATATATATATATATATATATCTACAACTTATAAATACTGTAAACTTAATGTAGATATTTGGTGTAAATCTTTTGTTGTAGCCATAGACCCTAAAGTGATTTTATATTAGAAGTTTTTTTTTCTTTGGAATGTGTATTTGAGTTTATGACAGAGATTTTATTTTAATTGTTTAGATTTTATATTTGTAGTTTTATTTTATTTTAGTTGTTTAGATTGATTGATGATGTGTGTGGGCACACATAAGAAAAAGAATTGGTCTGATTTATAGAAAAGATTAATTAACACACACACACTCAATTGTATATATATCTTCAATTTTATCTTTTTCATTTTTCTATTTTTGTTGATTTCATTGTAGACTGTATTCGTTGATCTTGGTCTCATGTTATATATACATGGTTTATTCAATCTATTAACAGACATTATATTCGATTTCAAAACATATTGGATAATGTATTGGAAAACAACAATATATTTGGACCATAAAGCTCTGTGTGAAGTCCCCTTATATAAAGCTTTGGACAAATAGAGATCGAAAAAAAAAAGTTGTATCAAAGAAGTTGAGTAAATGAGACAAATTATTCGGTGCCTTTGATTAGAATACATTATAATACGCTAAGATACTTACCAACAGATGATTACAAGTATATAGCTACAAACCCAATTTCATTTTAGAACAATATTTTTGTGGTAAAAATATACTTATGTTAATTATTAGAAGAATTGTCATTGATATTGCAAATAAATGATTGAAAAAAATGGTGGTAACAAAAAATAAACTAGATTGAATACTAAATAAAACAAAAATGAATACATTCAAAATTATAATGTGTGATTAAAATAATTGTACATATTAATGTATTTGATAATATTTGAAAAAATATGAACACACACATATACTAAGTTAATTATGTATATATAGAAATAAACTGATAATTGCATACTAATAAAAATTGGCCTATGAAGTTGATACAGTATTGCTATCAACTACCAAAATTAATATTTTTTTCATAAATCGTAAATTAAATATTCAAAATTATAATTTGTGTTGTTAATGTTGTTTAGACACTTTCAAGGTTTCGTATACACATATTCATAAAACAATATTCTTGTGCTTTTCTGACAAAAATAAAAAATAAAAAATTAGAGACCATGGAGATCAATGAGTTTTCAAAGCTTTTCCATATTCCACTTGAGTTTTTGTCAGTTTTATTTTTCCTTAAAGTTTTCTAGCAATACTTAGATGATTGATTAGCCATTTCAATTCATTAATTGTGTATCTTATTATCATAATTTGTGTTTTTATATACTCTTTTATGAGTTTTTTTATTGATGATTTTTTTTATTATTTTTTTTAAATAAAATTTATGAAGTTATATTATTATTATTATTATTATTATTATTATTATTATTATTATTATTATTATTATTATTTTTGGATAAATTCATGGCTTATGCCTTAAAATTAAACTAAATAACTCAATACTTGATTCATAATAGTTCATTAAAATCTCATTTAATCTAGGTTCAGACAAGCATATTAAACAAAAGTTTGAAAATAATTCTTTGATAAAATTTAAAACTCAGATATGGAGCTCCATAAATTAAATGAAAAGAATAAAATATTAAAATATCTTGAACAATTGTGTATTCGGCTTAATTCAATTCATATATATATATATATATATATATATATATATTCCTATTCCAAAGGACAAAAATGTAAATGTTTGGGACTTTTTAAGTTTTAACCAAGTACAGACCAAAATTGCAAAATTTCTTTTATGAGACCAAAACATACTGCAATTTTCTCAATAAATTAAGATGTCCGTATTGTATTTCCACTAATAGCAACCTTCTAATTGTGGTTTATTTGACATATAACAATTAGCAAAACATTTTGTTTATGGGTTAAGGCCCAAATAAGCCCTGAACTTATTTGAGGGGACCAATTAGGTCCTCCAATTTTTTTTGGTCTCAATTGAGCCCCTGAACTTTTAATTTGGGCTCAATCAAGCCTTTCCATCAAGTACCTCACAAACGGACGTTAGTTGTCATACAAAATAACGTCGTTTTGTGTTTGTCTAAATATATCATATCCGATTTGCAATAGTTCTTCTAAAATTTAGGCAAAAAATTCACATCACAATCAAGATTGACAAGTTAATTGCGACGATTGTTTAAGGGTAAACTTTGGGTTCGTTGAGACGAACATTTTGATGTGTGGATCGAGGTCGGAAATTAGTCGAAGGCGGTGAAACCTCACCGGAAACTTAAGTAAAATTATTGTCCCATCTCGCGTGCAGCGTGGTTTTGTGGCCCAAATCCGGCCATTTTGGCTGCCATTTTGGTTGATCAATGGCTAGGCTTTGTTGTAATCGAAGAGACGAATGTGTTTGGTGTATGTGTCGACATCTGATTCCGGCCGACGGTGGCGATTTTCGCCGGAAAATTGAGGAGAAACGTGTTGTTCGCGTGGCAGCAGCGTCAACTTTCAGACGTGATTCCGGCCACTCCGGTGATCGTATTGAAACGTGCGAACTACCCTTGGAAAGCTCTTTCAGAGTAGAATATGTTTGGCATGAGTTTCGTTGCATTTGAAGATCGATTCATTCCCAAATTTGTCGAGAATGAAGACTGCCCTGTGCAGTCGGAAGATGATATATTTAGACAAATACATACAAAACGACGTCGTTTTGTGTGACAACTAACGTCCGTTTGTGAGGTGCTTGACGGAAGGGCTTGATTAAGCCCAAATTAAAAGTTCAGGGGCTCAATTGAGACCAAAAAAAATTAGAGGGTCTAATTGATCCCCAAATAAGTTCAGGGACCTATTTGGGCCTTAACCCTTTTGTGTATTATGGGTACGTAAAAGACAGAAATAACCTTAACATTCATACATGAAGTCACATGTCTAAATTTAGATCCTGATGGTGCGGCTGATTAAGATTGATGACTCTTTTATTTGTAATAGAATATAAATGTATTCTTCAACTTTTTTTAAGGGATCGAAATAATATAATGGTATTCTAAATAAATTGATAAGGTTCCTGAGTCAATATATATATGTATATATATATATATCCTTAATTATCATTTTGGCATTTAAAAATATATCCTTTTGCTGAAGATAATTCCAAATAATTTAAAACTTATATTTATATATATTATGATAATGAACGACTCAACACAAAATGTATAGATATGTGTGAGTGCGCGTGTGTGTGTGTGAGAGAGAGAGATGATGATGATGATGATGATGAGCAAGAGAGGATATATATATTGGTCATCAAAAACAATTGCAAACATGAATAATTTTGCCAGGAAAGAAAGGGACACGGGTGATGCTTTCACTTTATGAAATTCGTTGTCCATTTCTCCATTTGCATAAAGTTTTAACAAAGGGGAAAAAAATGCTCCACTTTGAGTTAGTATAAGAATCCATGGATTCAACCACTTTATTTTAGATAAGGAGAGGCATGAAATTCCCTTTACTTTTTCCCATCTTCTTTCATATTTGGAATCACCATATTTCATTTGTATATCAAATTACTCTCCAAATTAATTATATACGCCGTCAACTACGTACATACCTTACAGTTCAAAACAAATTACTTAAATGTTATTAAGGATGATTTTTGGAGTTATTTTTGCAAATATTTCATATTTTTAGGAGTAACCGTATTTAATTTTAGAGAAATATAAACGGGTAGAAATGAAGGTTAAAGTAAGTTGTTTGACAGTTTCAAATCGTCGAATGCTGCAAAAATCTTGGAGTACAACATTTTGATGAATTTGATGTACCTCTAGAATTATCTTTGTCAACCAGTATCATATATATAATGATTTCTCACATTTATCGAACAATATTCAGAATTTTAAATATTATTTTTTATCAATTCAAATCCAATAACTAAACATATATTTCATCTCTGCAGCTTTTATTATTTTTTTGGAATGTTTTGAGATAATGGATTAGTACAATACACATGGGGTTTTAGCATTGTAATACTTGATACTTTTGTACTAGCTAATCGATCATATAATTAATTGAACTTCAATGTTTATAAATTGACATGCTGTATATCATTAACTACCAGCTATAACATCACTTTATGTTAGACATGTACATTATAATATTAAGTTTAAACACCTCAAAAAGTGCCACAATCTCGCTTATAAAGTCGTTTTGAGCATGTAAACTACGTTTCATTTTCTTTGTAAAGATATTAATTAAATCGACGTTGGATTGTAGAACTAGTATTTCATATACTTACTGAATTACAATATTGAGAATTCAAACTTATAAATGTCATGTATATATTAATAAGCACAAAATATTATAGTGCATTATGCATTATATAATATTGTATTAAATTAAAATCAAATTAAGTTTAGACTCCTTAATAAAAATATTGTAAATGCCTGTAAGCCTTTAGATATATCTACACTAATATTGGAGTTTTATTAGCATTTTACAAATCAATAGTTTGATGATTGATAGTAAAATAATTTATCTACGTGCTATATAAAAATGATAATAATTATATTATTATTATTATTATTAATCAACATACTTAGTGCAATTATGCTTGTTTAAGAAAAAGAGTGATGAAAAAGACTGATGACAGTAATCTAACAAAAAGAAAAAGCGTCAAATCGCCACCGACTCCTCTCTCCCTCTCTCTCTCTCTGTCTCTTCGTCTGAAGTCGGAGCTTACATTCTCGGCGACGGTTCATAAGTCTTTCACCGGCGGAGCAGCTCTTTTCGGCCGCGCAGAATTCTCTCTCCCCCTGGCCTATTCGGATTTGTATATTCGTATGACGTCTTAATCAGGTTACTCTTCATGCTCTTTTTTTTTTCGAGGTATTTGTCCTTATATTGGTTCGTGTAATTTAAGCTGTCGAAAGGGGGAAAATGAAGTAACTAAGTATTTTTTTGCGCTTAGTTGTATTGTGTTTTTTGTTTATCCGTTTTGTTATGTTCCTTGGTGAGTGATTTGAGGAAAATGGAGATCTAATCTAATGAAGTTGCAAGATGGTTTAATGCTTTAGAAATTTTATTTTGGACGTACTTTTAAATTATGAAGTTATTTTCATGTGAATGTTCATTTGTTTGCTATTATTATTGTTGTTTTGAAATACCTACGTATCTTTGTTCAAAAAGGAGTAGTACAATTTAGTTTTCAGTTCACTTTAGTTCATCTGATAACACCTTGATTCAAACGAATGCCGTGATGGAAAATCTTTAAATGCAGTGAATTGATGGGTGTTAGATGCAGGGACTTCTTTGAGGTTTCCTGTGCTAATTGAAGGTTTTGGATCATATGAAGTGGTTACTCAGTCAACTTGATGGTGATTCAAATGTACAGTTTCTATTGTGTTTTCTTGAAGATTTGTCTAGATTGAGGAAGGTGTGTTAATTTTGGTGCTCTCTTTGATTTTCAAGATTAGTTTTAGTTTTCTGCTGTTACTTGCTAGTGTATTGAATATTTATGAAATTCATCATTATTTTTGTTTGGCATGAAAGATATTCACCCATTTGGAAGTCTTTTTGGCAGGTGAATTTTTGTATCTTGAATTCTTTTACTCATACACTTCTTGTGCCGCGCTGGACTTCCACAAATATAGTAGAGGAGGGTTACTATGGCCGAAGAAAATGAGACCCTTGAGCTTAAATTCAGAATATTTGATGGGATAGATATAGGTCATGGAACATACTCGTCTTCCACAACTGCTGCTACACTTAAACAAAAACTTCTTTCTGAGTGGCCTCAAGGTTGTTTTTCTGCCTCTGTGCACATGACAAGTTCCTTCATGATTGGTTGTGGTATTGGTTAACATTTTATGTCACCAACTAATGTTTCCAAGGGCCTTTTTACATTTGTAAACTTGCTATTTTGCTCCAATTTTCTTGTGCAATGTATTTTTCTCCGGATTATAATTCAATTAGTAATGGGTATTACTTCTTATTTGATTGGACAAATTTACTTCAGTAGTTGGATAGACAATAAGGCAAATACTTACTCTGCAGAAAGTTTTTTTGGAGAATAGAAAATACAGTAGAACAAGTTCCTGGAAGTATAGATATGGGTGGAATACAGCATCATATAATTATTCCGGCTTATCTTCTTCCTGTCCAGTATGCTTCCGTGTATAACTGATGATGTTAAATGTAGTTAAATATTATAATGTTATTTTCAAATATTTTCTGATTTTATTTTAGAGCTTTGACTGAGCTGTCTCCAACCCCCCCCCCCCCCTGCATTTTTAGATAAATCAGTTGTACCAAAGTCAGTGAGTGATATGAAACTGATACATGCTGGAAAAGTTTTAGAGAATGAACAGACACTTGCTGACTCTGGAGTGCATGTCGGCGACGTCACTGGGGGAGTTATTACCATGCATGTGGTTGTGCAACCTTCAGTCTCTAAACGGAAGACAGGTTTCTTCTGCCAAACTTAAATTTATATATGTATGTGTATCAGTTTTCGCTATTCTTGCTGCATTATCCAATAGTCAATGTTGTGTGAGGTTTGATTAATACTAAATGTTAATCTGTGTCCATGGGTAACGTGCAAAGCAGCAGTCTCTTGTGACAGTACCTGTATAATTTTGTAGGATAAAAACCTTATTCCATTTTTTCAGGCATATTAATTTTGGATATTTGCTCTGGAAATTTTCCTGTTAGCTCCACTTATACCAACTGAAATATTTCCATAGGCATGGTTACAGGCACAAATCCCTATTTGGTAGAACTTAACTTGTGTGCAAATTGGCCTGGATTATCATGTCTTTGATGCATGTTGGTTTCTTGATTGTAATAATGGAAACCCATTGTTTGCTTTGCCCTCTTGTATTGGGAACTTACAAAACTATTGTTTTAGGTGATTTACCAAAGAGGCATGCTACCAATTTATATTTAACAAAATGGCTGTTTGGTGGAGGTAATCTGTAAATTAGGTTTTTGGTCCTCATGCTCATGTTTACTAGTCTATCTCAGGCTTATTCGAATCAGAGCGCCCACATTACTAGGAAAGCAAGAGCTTATAGAAAATCCTATATAAACTAGTCTGAAACTGAAATAGAGAAGTAGAACTCTGTGCGATCCACTGGTGTTCTGTCTTATGATATCAGTAGTAAAAGGCATAGGGATTCCCAATAAAGTCGGAAACTATCCATTCATTAGCCAAATGTGATGGTGAAAAACACATCTATATGATTATCAGAATTCAGAACACTCAAGACATACAATGTAGAGACATGTTCCCCTCCAATTTAAAAAAACTGGTTACTCCTCTAGCCTCCACCTACAGCCATGATTTGTTTCTGTAAATTATCTGAGCTCCTGAACAAGGTCTTTCGAATTTTGTTAAGAAAGATAATGTAAACCTCTAGACAGTTAAAATATGAACCTCCATTGTTAACGTGCTCAAAATTTATCGGATAATTACACTGGAAACATGAACATACCTCCAATTGAGCCACAATGATTTGATTTCTATGCTTTTGGTTTAATGCAGGTAAGAACCAGGCGGAAAAGCAAAATCAGTACCCGTGCTCTTGCACTATCCTTTAGAGCCACAAACAGGACTGGAGCATCGTGCTGACTAGCCCAAGTCAGAAACCTCAATCTTGGACTTATGTAAAGAATGAGATGATGAAGGTTGTAATAATCATTTTGTGTTCATCTTGTGATTGTTTACAGCGTTGATTGTGATGCCTTCCCTTTATGCTCGGCTCGGATTGTCGGTGCTGCTCATCTTTCCTGATGCTGTACATGACCTCTTCAGATTGGTGTTACTGGTAGGGGCTTTTCTCAACTAAAGTTGTAAATGAGGCTGATTTAGAGATTTTGGATTGGTGAAGCAGTTTGATATGTGATTAATGATGAAATTCGAAATTCGAAATTCGAAATTCGAAATATTGCAAGGTGCTCATAGTTGCACACTGAATTATCCGATGAGGATCACTCTATTTTCGTGGATGAATTTGGATTTGATTTAACAGCCTGAAAAATTAATTGGAATAGTCTTACATTCGTATTCCAACGACTTCCAAATTCATTGCAATATAAGTAGCTTAAAATTGGAGATTTTTTGTGAAATAAATCAAATAATACCTACTTCTTACTCAATAAAATAATCAAATACCGCTTGTTGTTCGGTATTTTCACAGCTAGGGATTGATTGTTATTTTAGATATTTCAATTTAGGCTATATTATAATCATGTTCTTATTTTAGACACTGATATAATATGGATAATATTTCATTATATATATATATATATATATCGTGTAAGCCAGATCACTAAATTATGGGTCATCTAAGTCAGTTTCGAATTTATAATCAAGTATTTTTTTAGTTTAAATTCTAAGATCTAACACGAGTAATTAATAAATCATATTTATGATTTACATATTTTTTTTATAATTATAACATATTTAAATAATTATATTTACACCGTATTTCACAAAATGATTAGTCATCAATCATTTGATCTTACCAACAAGGCATATAGTAGTACAATACAAGGCTTGAACATTTCTTCTCAAAAACAATAAATCAACTAATACTACAATATAATACTAATAAATAAATAATTAAATTAGCTATAAGGGATTAATGACTCATCTTTCTTTACTCGTCCAAGTTAAATACTTATTCGAAAAGTCGCATGCGTGACCATTATTCTAACCTTAATAATCAATATTCAACCAACAAACACGCTTCTAGCTCAAACTGCACAGCACTAATCTCTACATCACCGGCGAGATTCTGTCCCCGCTAAATTGCATCAGCCACCGTGAGATTTCGAACTTTAAATTTTGAGTGGTCGCTGAAATTTGTGTCCTTATCGATAAGGGTGGCGCAATTGCCGGAGCCACCGTGAGGTTTCGTGATTGGATTTTTGAGTGGTGGCGGAGGTTTTTTGGCGATCAGCGTAGCGGTCCGTCCATGGAAACCCTAGAAGCCAATTCTGCAGCTGAACAAACGCAAAATCGTGATGATAGTGATGTTTCGAGAGAAGATTTCGGGGCATTGCAGCATGGGTTTGTTTCATTCTCTTCCAAATTTTGTTAGATTTTGGTGCGGTTTCCGTTTATTTCTGAAATGCTGAAAGAGGGAAACCTTCTTCTGCTTCTTCTTCTTCTTTATTATGAAACGCGGTGTTTTAGGTGCGAGCATTATAGGAGAAGATGCAAACTGAGGGCGCCTTGTTGCGATCAGATTTTTGCTTGCCGTCACTGTCACAACGAAGCTACGGTATTTTTTTATGTGTGTGTTGTTAGATTTAATATTTGAATTTTCAGAATTTGACCAAAGTCAACAAATTTAAATATTAAAGACTCCATGAAGTGGTTCTACATATCCCTATTTTTAAGTAAAGGGATTAACTTCCTACTATCACTACAATGATATCGAATTTTGTGTCATAGTTATGCATCTCGATATTAAAATATTATTTTTTTTAAAGATCATTGCAAGTGGCTGATTAAATGGTAAAAGGTTATTAGCTATTTTCACATGTTTGAATGTTTGCGTGACTGATGCGACATTAAAATTGAGATGTGTAGTCTTTCATGAATTTTATATTTGGAATACATGGATATTCGTGATTGAGAAATTTGTTCTTATTTTATGGAATGGTCAGTTTGAGACAATTTTAGAAGAAAATATGTATATATTTTATTTTATTTTTGTTATGCGAAATACATGATTTTAACTGTTTATGCTTCCGTCCATGAACTCTCATTTTGTGAGATTGATTTGAATTGTAGTTCTGGGTTGTTCTCATATGTCTTACAGTACAGATTTTTTTGGATTAATTATGTAAATTTACTATTTAATCTTATGTAATCTGTATTATTTTAAAGAATAGCCATTATAATTGTTTTCGCTGGGATGGTTAAAATCATGTCATGATAATAACAATAGAGTTATTTGGAGATTAATATTTTCAGTAGCTCATTTTTTAATTAAAATTGCTTATGGTTTTTGCAAATACGTGAGCTATTAATCAATGTGAAGTGATTAATATAATTTTGGTAAATTAAGGAATAGCCACAACATCCTTAGTTAATCAAAGTTGTATATTAAGATTAAATCACATCAGATCAGTAGCATTGATTGTAATTAATCATATGAAATGTGATAGATCTTATCCCACAGGAATTTTTATTACATTTTGTGTGATTAATTAGGATGAAATATTAAATTATATTTTCTAATTTACCCACAGGGATTAGAAAAGGGAACATAATTTAATAGTTTTGTCATAAAGTAAATGTGAATCCTATTGAATTAAATCTTTAGCCCACAGGCAAGTTTTATGTCTTTGGATTCATTTCTTAATTAACATGTTTTACATTGGTGTAACATGTTATATGGTTTAAATTAGTTTCAGATTTATTGACATGAGCATGTTTATTTAATTATTGCAGTTATTCAACCTGTTAGTTTCTCTGATATGAAATTTGATGTTCCTGAGCTGAATGGGGACAACTATAAGATTTGGAGGGAAAGAATACTTCTCCATTTAGGGTGGATGGACATTGACTATGCTATCAGGAAAGACGAACCTCCTGCTATTACTGAAAACAGCATCCCAGATGAAGTTGATCTTTATGAAAAGTGGGAGCGATCTAATCGTCTCTGCGTTATGTTCATAAAGACCAAAATATCTGTTGGGATAAGGGGTTCAGTCGAGCAACATGACAATGTCCGTAAATTATTGAAAGCCATTGATGATCAGTTTCTGTCTTCTGATAAAGCATTGGCTAGCACTCTAATTATGCAGTTCTCATCCTTAAAGCTTACTGGGATTAAAGGTGTGCGTGAGCATATCATGCGCATGAGGGATATTGCGGCTCAACTTAAAGTGCTGGAGGTTGAGATGTCTGATGCTTTCCTGGTTCACTTCATATTGTGCACTCTTCCTCCACAATATGCTCCTTTCAAGATCTCCTATAACACACATAAGAATAAATGGTCAATAAATGAATTAATGACCATGTGTGTTCAGGAGGAGGGGCGATTGGCTATGGAGGAAGGTGAGAAAGTGAATTTGGCTACAACATCAGGAAAGAAAAGACATTTTCAGGCCAAAGACAAGGGAAAGAACAAAATTCCTCCCCATAAGGATATTGAGAAAGAACGCAAATGCTTTTTTTGCCACAAGAAAGGGCACAAAAAGAACGATTGCTTTAAGTTCAAAAATTGGCTTGAAAAGAAAGGTACTCAACTTTCATATGTTTGTTATGAATCTAATATGATTGATGTTAATCATAACACTTGGTGGATTGATTTTGGTTCTACAATCCATGTTACCAATTCATTGCAGGGATTACAAAACCTGCGGAAACCGGTGGGAAGTGAGCAAAGCATCTATTCTGGAAACAAGATGCCCTCACATGTGGAAGCAGTAGGAACTTGCAAGCTAGTTTTAAGTAGTGGTTTTGTTTTGTTTTTGGAAAAGACCTTTTATATTCCTAACTTTGCTAGGAATTTGATTTCTGTTTCTAGACTGGTATCATTTGGTTATTCCTTTAACTTTTCAGACTCTTGTTTCAGTTTATCACATGAATCTGATGTTATTGGTTATGGTACTTTGTCTGATGGTCTTTTTCGTCTTAATTTACAAAATGATGATAGTCATACTGCTATGCATGTTCAAGATACTGTTGGTATGAAACGATGTGTTATGAATGAAAATTCCTCTAAGTTATGGCATCGGAGATTGGGACACATCTCTATTGATAGAATTAAGAGATTAGTAAATGATGGGGTACTCAGTACTCTAGATTTTTCTGATTTTGAAACTTGTATAGACTGCATTAAGGGTAAGCAGACTAACAAGTCAAAGAAAGGTGCCAAAAGGAGTTCTCAAATATTGGAAATAATTCATACAGACATTTGTAGTCTAAATATTGATTCAAATACTGATAAATATTTTATCACCTTTATTGATGATTACTCACGTTACATGTATCTCTACATACTCAAAAATAAGTATGAAGCACTTGATGCTTTTAAATTTTTTAAAGTTGAGGTAGAGAAACAATGTGAAAAATCAATAAAAATCGTGAGATCAGATAGAGGTGGAGAATATTATGGTAGATACACTGAGAGTGGACAAGCATCTGGTCCATTTGCAAAATTTCTTCAAGATAATGGGATTGTTGCCCAATATACCATGCCTGGTTCTCCCGATCAAAATGGTATAGCTGAAAGAAGAAATAGAACATTATTGGACATGATGCGGAGTATGCTTGTTAGCTCCAAACTTCCAAAGTCCTTATGGAATGAAGCTCTCAAAACGGCTGTGTACATATTAAACCGGGTTCCAACAAAGGCTGTCTCAAAGACACCTTTTGAATTATTCAAAGGTTGGAAACCGAGTTTGCAACATGTACGCGTTTGGGGATGTCCGTCTGAAGTGAGAGTTTATAATCCTCAAGAAAGGAAATTGGATCCGAGGACCATAAGTGGGTATTTCGTTGGATATGCCGAAAGGTCCAAGGGGTACAGATTTTATTGTCCATCTCATAGTACTAGATTTGTGGAATCAAGAAATGCAAAATTTCTTGAAAATGATTCGATCAGTGGGAGCGATCAATCTCTCGACATTAGTCTTGAGAAAGATCATTCAGAATTTCAATATCCCATTTCAAGTTATCGAGTTACTGATGTTGTTAATAATGCACCTCAAGACCATATGCATATTGAACAACCGGTCAATGATATTCCACAAAATGCTGAACCAAATCATGTAGATCATGAAGAGCAACACAATTCTGATAATCAGAATAATATTGATCAACAAGATCAACAACATAATCCTAATGTTGAAGAGAATGTTGATCAAGACTTGAGAAGATCTACTAGACAAAAGAGGTCAGCAATTTCAGGTGACTATGTTGTGTATCTACAAGAGAATGACTACAATGTTGGAGCCGAAAATGATCCTGACACGTTTTCACAGGCTATGAGTTCTAAAGAATCAAATTTATGGTATAATGCTATGCAAGATGAGTTGGATTCCATGGCATCTAATAAAGTTTGGAATCTTGTCGAGTTACCTGATGGTGTAAAAGCCATTGGTTGTAAATGGGTCTTTAAAACAAAGAAAGACTCAAAAGGTAACATCGAGAGATATAAGGCAAGACTTGTTGCCAAGGGATTCACTCAAAAGGAAGGAATAGACTATACAGATACATTTTCTCCTGTATCCAAGAAAGATTCACTTCGTATAGTCATGGCATTGGTAGCCCATTTTGATTTTGATTTACATCAAATGGATGTGAAAACGGCTTTCCTGAATGGTGATCTAGAGGAGACTGTTTATATGAAACAGCCAGAAGGTTTTCCCTCTAGTAATGGTGAACATTTAGTTTGTAAGCTTAATAAATCTATATATGGACTAAAACAGGCCTCCCGTCAGTGGTATTTTAAATTCCATGAAGTTATCACTTCATTTGGTTTTGAAGAGAATATCATGGATGAATGTATATACCAGAAAGTTAGTGGGAGTCACATTTGTTTTCTAGTTCTATATGTAGATGACATTTTGCTTGCCACTAATGATAAGGATTTGCTATATGAGGTGAAACAATTTCTCTCGAAGAACTTCGATATGAAGGATATGGGTGAGGCATCTTATGTCATTGGCATAAAGATCCATAGAGATAGATCTCGAGGCATTTTGGGTTTGTCTCAAGAAACATACATTAACAAAGTTCTTGAGAGATTTCGCATGAAAGATTGTTCACCAAGTGTAGCACCTATTGTGAAGGGTGATAAATTTAGTTTGGATCAATGTCCCAAAAATGAGCTCGAACGGGAACAAATGAAAACCATTCCATATGCTTCAGCCATAGGAAGCCTTATGTATGCACAGGTCTATACTAGACCTGACATTGCATTTATTGTTGGAATGTTGGGAAGATATCAGAGTAATCCAGGTCTTGATCACTGGAGAGCTGCAAAGAAAGTGTTGAGATACCTTCAAGGTACAAAAGATTATATGCTCATGTATAGACGAACTGAGAATTTAGAAGCTATAGGCTACTCCGATGCAGATTTTGCTGGTTGTGTTGATTCTCGAAAATCAACATCTGGTTATGTTTTTATGCTTGCCAGTGGAGCAATTTCTTGGAGGAGTACAAAGCAGACTTTGACTGCTACTTCTACTATGGAAGCAGAGTTCGTATCCTGTTTTGAAGCTACTTGCCATGGTGTATGGTTGAAGAGTTTCATATCAGGGCTTAGAGTTGTTGACTCTATTTCTAGGCCATTGACAGTGTATTGTGATAATTCAGCTGCAGTATTTATGGCTAAGAATAATAAAAGTGGTAGTCGAAGTAAGCACATCGACATCAAGTACTTAGCCATAAGAGAGCGTGTTAAGGAAAAGAAAGTGATCATTGAGCACGTTAGCACTGAATTAATGATTGCCGATCCTTTAACTAAAGGCATGCCACCTAAGAAATTTAAGGATCATGTAGTAAGGATGGGACTTGGTTCCATAATGTAATTTAAGTTCTACGTACATTACTGTTGTTTTCAGAACTCATATTCAGTTGATATTTTCTCTTTTAGTTTTGTGCACAGATTTTGGGTTTGAGAAATATCATTAATGTTTGGACCTAGAATAAACATGATGTTTATTCATTAAGTTATATTTTGAGGAATCAACGCATATTGTAATACATGGAAGATAATACTCGATTCAGAGAACCTATCACCATGATTCATGTGTTTTGTTTCCTATAGTTGTGAATATAGTAATATGTGAACCAAGTGGGAGAATGTTAGATTTAATATTTGAATTTTCAGAATTTGACCAAAGTCAACAAATTTAAATATTAAAGACTCCATGAAGTGGTTCTACATATCCCTATTTTTAAGCAAAGGGATTAACTTCCCACTATCACTACTTTATCAACTTCTATGATGGATAGAAGTGAACGGTTTTTTTTTTTATTCCATCGGTTAAAAGGGGTCCCTGAGTTTTCTTTTTCATATCGTTCCATACACCATCTCTGGAGAAAAAGGAAAAACTTAGAAACACCTATATGCCAAGATTTTAATTCTGTAGTTTAAAGGCTCTTCCGGATTCAACAAATTAAACGTGGAATCTCTCAAGCCTAACAAGCATAAGCAATGGCTGGAGGTATGTTGTTTCGATCTCTTCCGCTGCAATTCGATTTTGTATAAATCGATCAAGATTAATCTATCATGTGTGTGCGCGCCCGCGCGTGTGTGTGAGAGAGATAGATTGCTGTTTTTGTTAATTAATTTGAAATATTTCTGCATTTTCTGAGAGAGAGAGAGAGAGATTGCTGTGTTTGTTAATTGATTTGAATTATATCTGCATTTTCTGGGGGTTTACTATGGTTGATACATATGGAACTTTTGTAGAGTACTTTGAGCAATCCGAAAGATAGGCACGAGCTGGTTCGCCCTGATGTTAAGCAAGTAAATGCACTTCCTTTTATACTTAGCTATACGGTTGTTAATATTTATGCTTCTCCTTCTAGCATGGCTGATTAAAATGGTCTTTGTATGATATTAGGTTGTTTGTGCAATATGCAATACTGAACAACAGGTTTGTCTATCATATGCTCATTTGCGTTTTGTGCTTTTGTCGTATTGAACACATCTTTTTTATTGTTATGGCTGTAAATTGGGTCGTTTGTTCTTGTGTAGGCTTCCAATCTATGTTCTAATTGCGGTGTCAAATTTGGAGAATACTTCTGTGACATATGCAAATTCTATGATGATGATGTAATGTGTTGTCCTTTTCTTTTACTTTAGCGACACAATAGAGCAGGGATAGCTTCTTTTTTGTTGTTTGTTTAGTGACACGAATATCTTGTTGACTTGACAGATCACCAAAAAGCAGTTTCATTGCAGTGATTGCGGCATTTGTAGGTAAGAGAGCTATGTAATTTCAACCATTCAATTAGTGATTTTGCATTGCAATTTTCTTTTCCTGATGCAATCAATGATTGTTGCCAGAGTTGGTGGCCGAGAAAACTTCTTTCATTGCCCCAAGTGTGGTAAGTAGTTCATGAGTTTTTTTGCCTGGTTTGTTCTTGTGATGCATAGTCATGTGCCAAATTAATTTATTTCCATCCATATCATTGAGTGCAATTTTATGGCTTCATGTAAGCCACTCAAAGATGAGATCTTTCTATAATTTGATTTGAAACAGTAATATGCACATTTTCCTCCTGATTTCCCACCTGGGAATGGGTCTAGTTTGCACTTTTTCTTTAATGTCAGTCATATTCATGGCTCTGATGCCATCTTAACTTTCTCCCTTGTGAACGCAGGATCTTGCTATTCTGTTGGTCTACGTGATAATCACAAGTGTGTAGAGAACTCAATGAAGAGCCACTGTCCTATCTGTTATGAGGTTTTGTACATTACTCCGTAAATACTGATATTGATTCGATTTTATGTCACTGGGTTAAATATTCGTGTCTCATTCGTGCAGTTTCTTTTCGACTCGACCAAACTAACAACCATTATGAAATGCGGGCACACGATGCATGAGGATTGTTCTGAAGAGATGTTTAACCAAAACCAGTACGTGTGACATCTATGTCTCTTCTCTTCCCTTCTTGCTAAATCAGTTGGACTTTATTATTCTTGCTTTCATTCTCTGAAAAATAATTTTTAAATTTTATCTCCCAAATATTTTACAGGTACCGTTGTCCAATCTGCTCAAAGTCAGTGTTGAATATGTCTAGTAATTGGGAAAGATTAGATCAGGAGGTATTCTGTAATTTACCTTTCCTGCTTACTGGTGTATTTGTATTCTCTTGCTTTTGTAATTTTAGTTTGTTGCTAATAATGAATCCCTTCTTCATGCCTCCACTTCCGTAGTTTTCATGGAATCTTACTTAATAGTTATCTGTGACTTTCTTGTAACAAATTTTTTAGATTCTACACAATCTACCTCACCAACAATATATAAATTCTCAAGAGTTTCTGCCTGGAAAGTTAGACTGCACCATACCTATTTGGTTCTTGCTTTCCCTTATCGATAGAAGTTATCTCTTTTATAGTTTTGCAATCATGTTTTCTCCTTGACTGCATTTGACTGACATGCCATGTGAATTCAAAATATACCCTCCAAAATCAATTAGACCATTTCATCACATTTTAGGTGAAAGTGGCTGTATGAACTTAGCTTTAACACGTGACTTTCGTTCGCTTATTCGGGGTCTTCGAATTTGGATTAAATTTGGCAACTATGACTCCCTCAAGTAGTTTGTAGAATAATACGTTTGAGTAGAGATGTCTCTTATCATGTTAATGGTATCAACTCTATGCATGACACTGAAATTCTTAAGCTTTGAGCATTAGAGTTCTGACTTCTGACATATTTATTTTCCCAGCAAAGTTAACTTCTTGTCTTACAAAGACTTCATATGGAGTTATTTAGGATATTTAATTTACATTTCTGAATTGTATCACTACAGTCCTGATCTATGTGGAGAATCTTGAATGTTTTATTTTATCTTCTTTTAAGTATCAGAGATTGTGACATGAATTGGATGCATTTATTTGGCCAAATATTTCTCTCCTTTAAGTAGTTGATCTATATATACCCTGGTAATATGATCTTGATGTTGGAATTTAACTTTCTGGTAGATTGCAGCGACTGCAATGCCTGAGGAATACCGCTATGAAGTAAGTTCATTATCCATTTATCGTCTTTACAGATATTATCTTCACCGAACTTCTGCAATCTGCATACGCAGAGTTTCTTTTTTCACAGTTGCATCATGTCCTTGATACAATAAGATAACAGAAAACTAAACGCAATTTGACAGGTTGAAATTCTGTGCAACGATTGCAACAATACAAGCAAGGCATTCTTTCACATTTTTGGCCACAAGTGCCAACACTGTAACTCCTACAATACGCGTGTGATAACAAGTGGGGAGAATCGGCAATGATAGAGCTCTGCAAAATAGAGTAATGTCGAGCACATTTTATACTTGATTGGCTTTGTGTCATTTTATTCTGTCATTTCAAATTGAAGATTTGAAGGTTAGTATGCTATCATGTCATATATCATATGCAACAAGCATTAATCTGGGAAAATCTTGATCACTTTTTCTGGGATATTTTTTACCATATTTTTCTGTCTGTATATGTATGTGCCTTGGATCAGTGGATGGACATGTTCTTGTTGGAAATATATCAAAGAATATGATTTTTCCTTGTAGGCTTTATCACAGATTACAGGATTTTATTTCTATTTTTGTAGAGTTCGGTTATGCATTTAGGGCTCGTTTGGTTGGCAGGAAAGTAAAGTTTTTTGGGAATATGATTTCTGGGAATGTGATTCTGAGGAAAATAATTACTAACAGAATCTTTATTCTGTGTTTGGAACACAAGAAGGAAATTGATGATTCTCTTTTTATTATTGGATTAAATTTAAACAAGAGTAAATAATTAAATATCTAAAATATATACTGTATCTTATTTCATACTATCAATATTTATAATTTTAAATTACAAATCATATATGTGTAATTCTTCAATTTGCATTAGTACTATAAATATTGAATGCAACATATTATTTCAATTTAAATAGAATGATGACTAAAAAATAATCAATTAAGGTAAATATTGTATTGGTGTCTAAATATTTTTTATTGAATTGGAAATCAAAATTATCTATATAAATATTTTTGTATTGAATTGGTAGTCAAAATTATCTATTTGATAATGGTATGGTCGTCGTTTAGTCCGCAATGTTGTCTCAAATAAGATATTATTAGAATTTTGATAGAAATGCCAAAAAATTATTGATAAAATAGTCGAATTTTGGTCGTAATTTCTTCAATAAAAAAGGTATAACATTTTTTAATTTCTTTTTTTCATTTATAAAATTTTCTATTTTTTCTATTTTATTTATTTTACTCATTTTTTTATTGAAATTTTTTAATCCAAACTTAGTATTAATAATAAAAAAGATAATAATAATAATAATAATAAATCTTATTTTTTCAATTTAAAAGAAATCATTTTTTTTATTTTTTAGTTAAAAAATATGAATCCAAACATAATAATAATTTTTAAAAAAAATAATAAATGAAGAACTTAAACAATGAAATCATTTAACACCAAATTCCTAAAAACAAGGAAAAAGAATACCTACTTGGAGTAGGTATTCACAATGGGAACCAAATGGATGGTGTTGTCCCCTTGAAAATGGCCTAGTGGTGGAGTGGTGTTTCTTGAGGCCAAAAGTCTCAAGTTCGACCATAGGTTTGCAGGTTATTACACAGAGGTGGAGTTTACTCGGTGCACACCACAGTAGCGGCTGCGGTTACCCCGACATCAAAAAAAAAAAAAATGGATGTTGTTGGTTTATAATGATTTTTCATTACACGTATATTTTAAATTAAGTTTTCACATTGAAAAATGCAGCATGTATTTAATTTCCGTTTCCACTTCTCGCATATTTCGAATTGCATATTTTTGTAAAGATTGTCATTCTATACGTTTATATATTTAACTGTTTTAATATGTCTAACATGTCAAGGATTATTGTACTACAAATTTATTTAGGCAAAATAAGATTTTTATATGGTTGGTCTTTATTTTTAAAAAAATAATTATTTTCCCGCAAGGAATAGATATATATTTTGTCAGTTGAATTATGGTAGTTTTTACTCTATTTTTTTGTAACAATTTGCAAGTTGACCTCTGCGAATTCGAAGTGGCAATTTGAAATTTATTTACGGTCTAAATTTGCACAAGAGGGATCAAAATCATAGAAGGACGACGACAAATAAGATATTCTCACTAGCTGTAACTAAAATATATTTAGTTTGATTTTTTTTTAATGTATATATAATAAAAGTTAGAAAAGCTGCTGCTTTTTTTAGCAAAATATGTTTTTCCCTAAATAAAGTGAAACGTATATCGCGACTCAAAATGCATTTTCTGGTTTCACCTTTCCAAACTAAAGTTCCTATAATTCAAGATCTATTGTAGCCCCCTCAAAAAAAAAAAAATTGAAAATTCAATATCTATTATACGAAGTAAATTTTCAACACAGTATATATACAATTTTCTAGAAAACTATTATTATCCACTATAAAATCGAGATTAGATTTATGATGTGGCCATGTGGAATTACAGGCAATTCCTAGCAGGTTCCAGACTTAAATTCTTTATTGTTTTGGTCCGTTCAAACATAAATATCTCTGCTGGAAAATGACTTGTTAGTTATTAATTTATTATTCTTCAGATCTCTGAAGTGGACAAATAGGATTTTTTTTTTTATTTGAAACAAGGAAAAATTCAATATTTAAATGAGAAAGGGTGTTAAAAACACCCATAATATTTACATCGAGGGCTTATACACTTTTCATGTTTTTTTTAACAAATATGTCTATAAAAGCATTTTGTTAGGAAAACGATTTAATAGTTAATTACAAGTTTGTACTAAAAAATAACTAAAAAAAATTGTAATAAAAAATGCAATTGAGATTTCTTATTACTCTCCGCGTTACACTCCACGTTATACTTTAAAATTATATATTTTTTTACATACTTTTTTCTTTAATTATATATTTTTTTATTTAATTTAATTTTAAGATTATTTTTTAGGGTTCACCCCATCCAATTAGGGTTTGTAATTATTTTTTAGTATTTAATTTATAATTTTCAATTAATAATTCATTATTATGGTTGGTTGATTCAAAATTAAATTTCACAACCTTTTTAATTCATTTTTTGTTGATAAATGTTGACCATGATTATTTATGTTAGAATTAATTTTTATTTTATAATAAATATTATTAAAATCATAAATCTATATCTATATTATATCTAAAAACAAGATAGTCGCTAAAGATAGTAAGACTAATTTTTCCCGCCCAAAATAACTTCCCTAATTCAAAAATTATACTACCTCCGTTTCATAATGTTTGTTGTTTAAGGGTTTTTTTTTAGTTTCAAAATATTTGTTGTTTTATATAATTTGACATCCTCTCTCCCAATTTTAACCCTTTCAAATCCTACAAGATTTTTTGATTCTAACTTACCTATAATATATGAAGAGAGAAAAATATATGGAGAGAGAAAATATTATTATTTTTTAGGAAAATATAGATGAATTAGATTTTATGGCATATATAAGGGATGGGTATATTTGTCCACAAAATTAATTCTTAATTCCAGATAAAAAAAATAAAACAACAAACATTATGAAACGGAGGTAGTATAATATATTTTGCTTAACTAAATTAATTCATATAAAATAATATAAATACTAATATAATTGCAAATCAATAATTTATTGCATAAATAAATTAAATGATAGACATATATATGGACTAAATATTGGTCGATAACAAAATCTTTGTATAAAACCTACAAGATCTCTATAATTAGTTATTCACACTAATGATCAATCGAACAAAGATTTTTTTTTCTATAAATCTGTCAAACAATCCATTATATATATATATATATATATATATATATATATATATATATATATCGAGAGTTAACTATTCCTTCTACAAAATGGAGTATATCATTACACTAATCATTACAAAGATTTTATATATTATAATGTTAATGTTAATTACAAAGATTACAGAGAGTGCATATATATTTTATGAACTTTTAATTATATATGTTAATGTGTCGATCACATCTAATTACATAGATTTTATATATACTCTTATGTTAATTATAGAAACTTTAATTATAGTATATAATCATGTTAATTAATTATAACATGTTATATAAAATCACAAAATTTGAACATTAAATATGAGATTTAACTTAACAGTTCGACTCTATTATTGGTTCAATATAAATAGTCGTTCCACAAGATTATTCTGTCATAATTAAATGCTCTCTTGCAAAAAATAGCAGTTTGATTTATTTATTTTTTATAGCTTTTTTTTTTTTTTGCTTTCTTTTATCAATGGTGGCTAAATGGTGTCACGGGTATATTAGTCGTCTAGCAACTCACAAACACTTTTTCTTTAATGTATTGTATTATTTAATGGTTATTTCCTCACCTAGATGAGGTTCGTAAAAAATGGTAAATAAGTTGTTGACATCCTGCATCGAGCTAGATTAAACAAGCTGTTTTTTCCTATTGTTGGGTTTGTTGATTTTTATATATTGTTATTTTTTGTTATGTTTATTTTAGAGAACAATTCTTTGTTATTGTTGTTATAAAGTACAATCTACGTAAAGAAAAATCTATATCTATATAATATATAATAACGACTCCGTATCCGAAAATAGAAAAAGTTGATTTTCCCGCTCATTTTCACTTTCCAAAAACGAAAAAATATTAGTTTAGATTAACAAATTATTTATTTTCAATGTAAATAATTAAATATTAATATATTTCCATAAATATAAAAAATTTATACGATTTTGATTAGATTTTTTTAATGGGTATTTCATATTTCATTATTGGCAATTTTCACAAATTTTGCTAATTAGTATTTACATGTGTCACTATATCTTCATATATGGTAAATGATATAAAAAGCTGCGATTATAGACTATATATATTCCGTCAATTAAATCGTATTTTCATGTATAATATGCATCGAATTAAAAAGTATATATTGAATATTGATTTTGCAAATCAATACCGGATTGCACGAGAAGCAATTGATTGTTTCTATAATTATACATATTATATTATATATACGGTAAATCATCTCTCGATTGTAAAGTGTGAATCAATTGACCATTCACAAAGCCAACATCTTTATTCAATGGTATTGTTGAATTTTTGTTCCAATAATTTCAATATTCTCTCTTATGTTTCATCATAATTAAATTAATTATGTTCATCTCAGTATCCATGTTTAATAAATTTGTTGACAACTTGACATCGATATGATATCGCAACAAGCAATCTCTGATCCGTCGTCACATGCCGTGAAATTTACTGGTACTTATTGTTCTTTTTTATTTTTTATTTTCTTTTTTGCGACAAATTGTTTAATATGATTAATGATGTCGTCGGAGTTTATTTGCTTAATTTTACTACGATCAGTATTTATGCAATTTATTGGATAATAATGTGTCGTATTCATATTAATATTGCAGAGTCTTATACATTTTGGCTTTGCTAAGCTTGCAGAAGAAAATGATCTTAAGGCCTTCCAAGTTGAATGGATTTTTCAGTTTATTAATTTATCTTGGGAAATAATGTGTGATTGTTAGTGTTAGGCCATTGGAAATATTAGTGTAGAAAATAAAAATATGAAGATTTATCATTCATATATTTTAAAGTATTTTTAATGAATTTTTTGTATTTTTTAGTTGACATATTTGCAACTTATATTTTTGTTGATGTGTATATATATAACTACTTTCCCACCATGGGAATCTAATATTTGAATATATATTACTTCAATCAATTCAATCTTATTGAACTAAATATATTTAGCCGCAAATCATTACTCCCTCAGTTTCTATATAAATGTCATTCTAGCTATTTAATTTTGTTTCAAAAAAAGTGTCATTCCACACTCGAGACATAAAATTAACACTTTTCTCATATTTACCCTCATTTAATGCATTCAAACATTTATATTTTGCTGATTTAATGTATTCACACAAGGATATATTAGGTAATTCAATTAATTTATTAATTTGTGTGCATTCATCCAAAATGACAATTAAATAGAAATGGAGGGAGTATTTATTTCCATACTCCATTAATGCATGATTTGGAGTATGACATAGGCATATGATTTGGATTTGTTAATTGTTATAATAGACATATGATTTGGAGTTTGGCCGAAAGTATTTTCTAATCAATTATTTAAGATAAATATATATTATAGTAATACTATATATTTATTTCATATTAATAAACAATAACTATTCGGCTACTTCATATTTCAAATTTTTATTCTATAATTTATATTTTATACTAATATCCTCATATCATTATATCAATCCATGTATAATGAAATCATGTTAGGTATATGTGTACCTTATTTTATTTTTAAATTATTTATTGGTTAATATACGATCCTTTTAAATTATAATGTAATATAAATTTAAATTTTATCACAATATGGAATTTTACAATGTAATTCTTTATAAGATTGAGTTCTAGAAATTTTCAATTTATTTCCTATTAGAGAATAATATATATGAGCAGTAAAGTAACATTTTTTATGGTGTATAATTGAGTAAAACCCACGTGTTTATCACGTTTTCCGATATTTTCTTAAATAATAATTTGACATAGGTTTACTGATCAATTGATAAGTCTGACTAAATTAATATTTTTTAACGAGTTGGTTTATATGTATATTATATATATATAACAAACTATAATGTAAATGAATTGTTTTATTATATTAGATTTTTTTATTATCAATTTAAATACTTCCGAAAGTGTAGTAAATGATCTTTTGACTTTTAGAGTCTATAATGAGCAAAAATTAATTTATGGAAAATGTATTATTATATCTATAGAGGATATAACGAACAAATTAAAATTCAATAAATTAAATAAATTCCTAAATAATACAAGTTTTTTTTTTTTGAATGAATTTATATCTCCTTTAAGTATTAGATTAATTAAAATCGTTAACATACATTAGAGAAATATGATTAATTAATTATCGGGATCAAGATCTTCTATTGTGACTGCACAGCAGCCCCCGCAACGCATATTGTAGGGGCACCCCGTACAATATACCATAATTATAAAAAAAACATCGATTTCGATAAAAACTATTAACTAAAAACTAATGTTATATATTAAAAATTATTAAATAGAAAGGAGAAATAAAAATAAAAAATAGAAAAAAGGAAAATCAAACATAACGTCGACGTTTGAGTGCACAATTCTATTAGTTTTACCAAAGTACACAATACAGGATCCTTTTCCACCAGTTAGTGGTCAAATACAAACACTCATACTTTACCATTTTTACATATTTAACAGGCAAATCGCAATTTGATACCAACATTTTGGACTATTTTAAAAAATAGTCCACTTCTTAAAATTAACAAAATAATACCTACTTTTTAAAAAAAATTAATATTTAATCATTTTTTCAATCCAAAAATTCTACATAATTGATAATATTTTAAGATTTTTATTTCTCCAACTACGTAAAAAAAAAAATCAATCTATAAATCTTGAAATACAATCAATCACGTAGGATTTTCGAACAAAAAAATCACTCAAATGTTACTTTTGCAAAAAAAAATTCAAAAATTTTGTACTTTTTTTTGTTAATTTTGAAAAAGTTTGTTATTTTTTAAGAAAATGACGCAAAATGTAGGTAGTGCAATTTAACGTATTTTAATTTACAAAATATCAATAAAAAATCACTATTGCAATTTTGTGTCATATTTCAAGTACTATAGATGAAATGAAATTCATATCATATGAAACTTGACAAATTTGACCACAAGTAATAGTTTTGTTGATTTTACTTTTAAACTATTAATATAGTTGATTTTAAATAGTTCTATAAGTGTTAAATGGTAATAATAATTTCAATTATAAATCAATGGAAAAATGCCATACACGCACATAAGTATTTCTAAATTGATGTCTTTTAAATTTTTATATTTATTTGTCACAATATTCTATCCAACCATGTATATTAACAATTTATATGTTGTCTCAAATTTTACTATCACTATTTTCATATTGAGCTATCCAATTTTATAAATTTTTTAAACAAAACACTGTAACCCCGTGTGATCCCGTGCATCACACGAATGCAATGCTAGTTCTATATTAAAACACATAGAAGTATAATATGAAATTTGAACTCTAAAAATATATATCAATTTATTTATTTTATTTCCTTTCCAAGATTTTGTTCATATGAAATCGTCTAGTTAACCCCATGACAGGCATAAAGTAATTTGCCAAAAACACACACACACACACACACACCCTCCAACAAAAACTATTGGAAACACAAATTGGAGCTAAAAATTGGATCTTAATTAATTCCCAAATCAAAGTACTATGACAAAAAAATTGTGCGAGATTATCTTAGGTAATACTATCACGCCATAGTGTGGCCGGTCATAATTCATAATTATAGCATACTTAAATATATGCAGATTAGTAATTAATTAAAGTTTTAATTATTGATTGTTATGATTTTTCAATTATGCCCTTATAGTCCATTTTAGAAAGAGTTTTCCTTGTATCTTTTAAAAATTCACATATTACATAAAAATGTCTACAAAAAAAAGTAAATGGATTATTATAAAAAACTTGTTCATCATTGGTGCATGCGTAAAAGAAAATTTGAGACAATTTATCATAAGATTTTTCATTTTTTTTTTAATTTGAAACTAAACACACTCACACACACACACAATTGTGCAATACCTACATTTTAAGGCAAATTTTTTATTCTTTTTTATATTAATTTTCAATGAAAAATTCATCACTAATTAATTAACCGTTAAATTTGATTACAAAAATATTAAAATAAAAGGTATCAAAATTGGACTGATAATAATCTATTTTTCGGTCTCTAATTATAATAAAACTATGATATAACTTATACAAGCTATCTAATTGTGCGCGCGCACGCGTGTGTATATATTAGTATAAACTATATCAAAATTGAAAATTGATAATTTCAACAATTCAAGTTCTAAATTAATAATTTTTATTTTTCATGTTTCAGATCGATAGTAACATATATTTCAGCATCTAAATTAATAAAACTCCGATAAAACTCAATTAAATGTCTTAAAACTTGATCGATCATCGATGACTCTTGACATTTGAGCGGCTAGAAGGGCTATTGAATCCGTGCTTGCATTAGTATCCATAATCTTCAACATTTGAATTCCATCTCTTTCACTCGGCCATTGGTAGGTGTTGGAAGCCATCTTATCAATGATAGCTAATGATTCTTCCGGTCCCCTTCCAAGTAGAGATGCACCGGCGGCGGCATCTAAGATTCTCCTCACCTCGGGTGTTGATCTGGAGTAGAAAAGGCACACTTGATGGTCCATGCCAAATCCATAGCCCTGGCACTTCCTCAACATCTCACGGAATCGTTCCCAAGCTTCATACATAGACTCATCTTCCCTTTGCCTAAATTTGGTGATCTCCCCTTTTAGCTTGAGTGTTTTTCCCGGTAGAAAGAACTTTTGTAGAAACTTAGAGACCATTGTGTTCCAAAACTCAAATGTCGATGGGGGTTGGTTCAACCACCATGCCCTAGCTTTGTCACGGAGGGAAAAATAGAATAGCCTAAGGCTCACGGCATCCTCCGGTACTCCATTCATTTTCACCGTCCCGCATATCTCAAGGAATTGGTTGACGTGCTCATGAGGATCTTCAATTGCGGAGCCCCCAAATTGATTTTGGGAAACATTGCTATCAATCCCGGATTGAGCTCAAAATTATTAGCATGAATAGCCGGTCTATTCCTTGCTCCTTCATTGACAACGGGTTGAAACAAATTACGGATTGGAGCCTCCTCTTGGGCTCTAGCTTCCTATTGGGCCCTCAACTCCTCCATTTGTGCTTGTATCTCAAGGAGTAAGGGGTCTTGAATTGGGGGATTGGGAATTTGGTTGTTGTTATCCCCCATTCTCCTTCGTCGCCTAGCCACGTTGAGATGACGACTTGTAGCTTATATTTCGGGGTCGACGTCAAACAAAGGTTCTCCACACGACCTTGTTCGCATACACCTCCTTAAAGAAGCACAAGGTAAGTTTAGAACTCTCAAGAAACAAAACGTTTAATCTAGCAAAACAATTCTTGAAATGATATTGCATATACTCAAATAAACAAATTAACTCCCCGGCAACGGCGCCAAAAACTTGATAAGAATTTTTGTTTCACAATGATTTAATCAATCACAAGCTTTAATTTATCAAATCTCAATTATGCAAGTGAACATACGGAGCATAAGAGACCGGGTCGAACACAGAGAATTAATTGCATAAATGAGTCTACAAGTACCATCACATCGAACATTTTCATTAGTCAAACCATTCAGAATTTGGTTGGGGAAGTAACTAGAAAAGAAACAAGATTTGCAATAACAAACAAATATAGCAACACAAGAGAAGTAAAAGAGAATAAAAACCAAATAAAAATCACTTAAGGGGAAAATGGCTCTAGGGAATCGATCATTGGTAAGGATACAATCATCAAATAAAGGGTTCATGCATAATTTTCCAATCAAACAACAATTGATAACATATATAGCCTAAGCCCTCTCTCAAGCAACCAAGGCATTTTAAATTAAACACAACTCCCCTATCTCTAAGGCTCAATTGCACTTTAATCTAAATTAAGCTTAATCAACCAATTAAAACACCAATTTAACACTAATTTCTCAATCTCATGCCAAATTGGGATCATAAATCAATCACCCATGTATAATTAGTTTTCTCAAACCTAATCACACATAAATTTCTATTCTAGGATGGCCAATCCAAGCATAGATTCAAGTACAACATTGATTTATGATGAAAAATTGAAAAATCTAGCATAAACCCATATTTGATTCATATATCCAAAATCAAATCTCAAAACCCTAGATGCCTAAAAATTTAGCTATCCATAAGCATAATAGGAGAACAAATCACATAAAACAGAAACATAGGTAAAGAGGAGAAAAAACTCAAAAACTTGTATTAATATTCTTCAAGACGACTCTTACTCTTCAAGATCCCAAAATTCCAAAGCATAACATTCTTTCTCTCTCTAAAAGTGGAAAAATATGAAGTTGGCTACCCCATTTTCGAACTAAGGTAGCTATATATACAAGGTGGGGAAAAATAGGGTGAAAAATAAAGTAAAAACTGAAAATCCCGGAAATGTGACACAGGGGCGCGACACGGGCTCGGTCGCTCCCCTACGGCTCGCGTCGGGTTAGGGAGGCGCGACCCAGGCGGGGTCAGGGTTGGCCCGGGTCGTGCTGCAGGTGGTGAAAATTCCACCACGAACACGAAGCCCCGATCGCGCCCCTGGCCCTGGGTCGCGTCGGGCTGCAGGCGGCGCTCGGTGTTGCAGCTTCGTTCCGGCCTTCGTGTTTTCTCCTCCATCCGATTCGGCTTCCCGGTCACTTCCGTCTTTTCCCGATACGTACTTCGACACTCTATTTCATCCTTTCTCGACTCTTGGGTCTTGGATTGCTCATTTTACCCTGTTTTCTAAATAAACGGTGTGAGCGGCACTTATTCTAAATAGTAATTAATATTACCCTAAACCATTACTAAACATACTAGAACATGATAAAAACATACGAAATAATGCCCGGATTAGGACTAAAATATGAGTATGTCAACTCTAATTAAAAAGACCGCTCAATCTAAAATAATATACACACATACAATTATATATATATATATAATTATATTAAATAAATTATATCTATAATATATTATCAAATAATGTATCTAATTATCATATTTTACTTATATATACTAAAATATAATTACAATTGACATACTAAGAAATAGTGTATACCATATAAAATGCTAACTATGATAGAACTTGTTGTTGAACGTGTATTATTTTATTTTAATATACTAATGATAATGCTAACAAGGTATTTGTATATATTTAAAAATGATAATTTATATTATATATACATATATAGTAATGTATCATTGTATTATATTAATCAGTTAATGTTAATTTTAACTATTTAAATCTAATGATCGAATTTGTAATTGCATGCCTTAATTCCAATTTGGACTTTAGTTTGGAGATAACTTAAAATTTTCAAATTGATTATTATTTTTGAGTAATATTATGTGGAATTGTTCATAGATAAGAACATGCTAACATAGTAATGAAGAGGGAGATCAACATGAATTTTAAGTTAGAGAACTAGTTAATTTTACAGTCAATTATTATAATTTTGTTTGTTTATATTATAAATTTGCCACTATTGAGCTTGATCAAATTGTGGCAAAAAGCATTACCGAAATAGTAATAATTATAATTTTTTCTTTATTTTGAAAATTTGTTTATTTTCTTTTTAAACATTTATCAAAATAAACAATTATCCAATCAAAAATTGAATAAATTAATCAAGTGAACATAATATCAACCTAACTAAAGACTCTAAACATTATCTAATTAACGATAATCTATATGAAAAATGAAAACAACGACAAAAACCAATAATATATGCAAACTTCCATGACTACCAACAAAAATCAATTCAATAGTATATTTAATTTTATTAATTAATTTAATTATTGTGTGATTCAAAATTTTAAAATAAAATAAAGGGTTAATTGCCTTAAAAATCATGAACTTTGAGCATAGTTGCAAATTTAACATGAACTTTAAAAGTAAGCAATTAAAACACCATTTTTGAACTTATGTGTTACTCAACATCCTCAAATTTTTGTAAAACAAATTGACCTCCAATTCAACCAACAATTTGCTCGTCTCTTTGAACCCGTTGTGACTTGACCATCAATTTTTGAAAAAAGAACGTTAAAATGGCTGAATTTTTCACACTCATCAATGGAATGAATTGGGAATTGTTATATTCAACTACACCATGCAAACCATTTTTTTCAAAAATTGATGGTCGAATCATGATTGATTCAAAGAGACGAGAAAATTAACAGTTAAATCAGAGGTCAATTTGTTTTATAAAATTTTGGGGATGTTGAATAACATCAAGTTAAAAATTGGTGTTTTAATTGCTTAGTTTTAAAGTTCGTATTAAATTTACAACTATGTCCAAAGTTCGTGATTTTTAATGCAATTAACCCTAAAATAAATTAAAAACCCTTAAATGAGAAGAAATTATTTCTTCTTTAAAAATAAATTGCTAAAATTGATTTACATTAAATCATATATTTGATTTTATATATATTGTTTATTTTAAATAATATAATTGAAATACAAAATTATTAAATTATTGTAAATTATGTTGAAGGAAATTAATTTTGAATTATATTATATATACTTTATTTCCTCACGTGCGATGCGTGCGATCATTCATGGTCTCAAACTCAGTTATTACATTTTTAATGTAATTCAAACTCAATTATTACATATTTAATGTAAGTATTACATGTTCGTGTTTTATAGATAATATTTCAGTTAATAAATTAATAATATTTTTTATTTGTTGATTATCTTTTTTTTTTACAAAATAATTTACTTGATTATGTTATTTAATTATTTAATATATGTTGGTAATTATTTTACATAATAAAATCAACCAAACATTATCTATCACTTCTTAATATGTGAAAATTCACATATTTATTCATTTGTATAAATAAATTTAAATGTCATGTACATAATGTAATATGCTACGGAATATAGCATAAATGAATTTTATAATTAAAAATATATAACATGTATGTGTGGGAGAGAAAGAAGATGGAGAGATAATAAAAAATGATTTTTTTAATTAATAATTTGAAAAATGGAGAAGAAGAATAGAAAAGATATTAGGAGTTGACTTGTAAACTACCCCTTACTATGCGATTGTGTTGCATCCAAATTCGCCGCCATTTTTTATTTATTTATAAATATACGATTTTTTTACTAGATAACGAGATTACGTTAAATGTAAAATAGTTATATTTATATCCAGTCATCATGTGCAGCATGTAATCATGAAACTATCAACAAAATATGAGCGATATACTCAATAAAAATAAAAATAAATTAAAGAATACACAGTATATATTTTAGTTGGGGTTTGGAAATTAGAGATTGAATTTTGAACTCTTAATCTAGAATTAATAATTAATTTTATAAATAAATATACTCATCTCTCATATATGTAGGGATGAAAATTGGACAGGTCAGATCAGGTTTAGGCTTGGAAAGCCTGGACCTACTTTAACAAAGATAGGCCTAGGCTAACCTATTATATATTTAGTATTTTTATATAGGCCTGGACCTGACCTATTTAATTAAACGAGTCGGGTCTTAAGCCTTTGAAAAATCTGTTTAAGCCTATTAAAAATAAATTTTATATTTTTATAAAAAAAATACACACACACACATAAAATTTATTTTTTCCATAAATTTTTCAAACAATAAACCAAATTAATGATTTACAAATATAAATATATCTTCTTGTTAAAATATAAATATAATATTTATTATATTAAACTAACAAAGTCTATTAATAAATTTTATAAAAAAAATATTTATTTTCTATTAATTTCATAAATAGGTTGGCCTACTAGGCTTGATAGGCTTTTTCAAAGGCCTATGCTCGGCCTATTTATGTAAAGAGGCTTCCGACAGAGCCTCATTGTGGCCTGTTTACTAAATAGGTCAGGCCAATGTAGACCTAAAGTAAGCTGGACTGCAGGTCCCTGTTAGGTAGCCCGACTTATTTTCATCCCTACATATATGTCATAAAATCTTATTCAATTATATTTTCCTAAAATAAGGTTTGTGATAGAATTAAATTAGAGAGAGTGTGTGTGAAAATATATAAAACAACAAATATTTTGATACAAAATAAAAAAGTTAAAACAACAAATAAAACGAAACGAAGGGAGTATAAGAGTGGGGAATTACAGCTAAATTAAGGAAAATACTATGCTACCCCCTAGGGTAATACCTAAGTGGCACAATAGATCTATTGCGATATCTCTAAATGTCATAATAAATTTATTGTACCACTTATGGCGCTACTCTTGGGATAGCATAGTATTTCCCTTAAATTAACGATTACATATTTAAGTATTGTGCATTAATAATGCAAAAAAGTAGATATATAAGTAATTCTGACATTAATGGAGGATCTTTCTGAAAATGGAGAAAAATTCATGTTCAATTCATACGATGATTCTTTGTGAACATGGAGGAAATTTCCTATTCAATTTATGTGTGTGTAAAAAGTATGCGTTAATGTGTGAAATAATGTAAGTATGTGAAAAAAATGTGTGTTAGTGTGTGTTTTAACGTGTATTATTAACGTCGTGTCTCTCCGTCTCCGTCAGTTTGAGAATTAAAATAAAGATCAAATTTAACCTTTAAAATAATTATGATATCACTTTGAACTAAAAATAAATAAATAAGAACCAAAATATTCCTAGGTAAATAATTATAGTACATGATCAAATTGAACCTTTTGCCAGATCAAAATTAGACAAGAGTTGATAAAAAAATTGATATATTCACAGTCGTTGACTATATGTTAGATATTTATTCTATATATTTTATTCCAAAATTATAATAATGATTCTAATATTGGAATCTTGATCAAAAAGTGAAAGAGATGCTTGCAATTTTAAATAACAGAAACTCAAAATTTCTTTCCAAATATAGAACCATCTACGGATCCACCCACACCAACAACTATATATATATATATACCAATAACAGAAACAAAAATAAATAAAATAAAATAAAATAATACAATGTATGTTGACATGTTGTTGCACAATTTATACGTAGATAATAAGACACGTGAAAAGCGATAAGGTTGCCTTTTCGTTTTACCTCCTGCCAATCTGCCATCTTCCTCCCTCACACCAACACACACACACACACACTGAACATTCCACAGTTTTTTAACCATCAATATCACTGCATACAATCCAACGCCCAGAAAAAAGATAGGGATAATGTCCCAGAATTTGATGTACGTCAATCTTTCCTAGATTTTCTTTTGTAAAATCCAATCAAATAAAAAAAAAGGCGAGATTTTTCAGCACCATGAGTGAAGCAGAGACAGAAAATTACAGTTCTCGCGATCAAACTAATCGTCTATGCGACTTCTGCAATGAGTCAAAGGCCCTCGTCTACTGCCGAGCTGACTCAGCGAAGCTCTGCTTCAGCTGCGATCGCGAGGTGCACTCCACGAATCAGCTCTTCAAGAAGCACAACCGTTCGCTTCTGTGCGATTCCTGCAATTCCTCTCCGTCTTCGATCTTCTGCTGCACCGAATCAGCGGTACTCTGCCAGAATTGCGATTGGGAAACCCACAAGAATTTTGGGTCGATTCACGACCGCCGGCCGGTCGAGGGCTTCGCCGGCTGCCCGTCTGTGAGCGAGTTGTTGAGTTTTCTGGGGTTGGAGGATTTGGGGAAAAAAAGTTTGGATCTTGGCGGCGGGAACGATGAGGGGTTGTTGGATTTGTTGGTGTGGGAGACGCCTTCGGTCGTTAGCCTTGATGATTTGATCGTTTCCGATGATTGTGATGCTTCTGCCCCTGGTTTTCAGGCTATGGGGGTGCCCCCTTTGCCTAAGGTTTTGCTTCTGACTTTTTTTTTTTTTTTTTTTTTTTTTTGCAAAATTTGATTTATGTAGTTTGTATTATTTTGTGTTGTCTTTGGATGCTACTGTCTGGTGAAGTACATTTAAATGCGTTATTCGATTTCATATACACAACGATACACATTGCCACGTGTATATGCGCGAATCTTGTGCAGATTCATTACATGATAAGACTGTGCTATTGGATTTTAGGTTGTTAGTTCTTTTTAGTTGTTGGATTCACTTGGTAAGAAGCTTTGGAATGGCTGGTTTAAGGTTGATGATGGTCTTTGTTGTTGCACTGTATAAAGTTTGGTCCAGTAATTTCAATGAACTGCTGGTGTATGTTGTGGAGTCTGGGTATGAATAGTTGTCTTGTAACAGATTGAGTGCGGTGAATTGTTCCTCTCGTTGCAATAATATCTAGCTCCGAGTTGCATTATCTTTGGTTATGTTTTTTAATCATTCTTGGATTGTGCTCTCTTCTACATAATGCCAAAAAATCTATTGTGCTTCGAAAACACAAATGTTTTTGTGGTTGATGCTGATTTTGTTGCCTTTATAAATTCTTAGGATTTGTATATCCCTTGCTTCTTATGTGGAATTTTTAGAAATTGCATATATTTGTGTGCCTTGGATTCTTATGAGTTCCAGAAATGGGAACAATTTCCATTTTTAGAGCTTACACTTAGCTACTGCTCACTTGTTCTGCTTGCTTTTGGATTTGCTTCCTGAATGTTGTGATTCTTTTCAGAACCGAAATGCAGTATGTGGTAGACACAAAGAAGAGATATTTTTACAACTTCATGAGATGGCAAAAAAGGATCCCAACTTCAGTGGTTCCCTTGAAGACTTTGAAGCCCGTGTTGAAATGCAACCACAAGTTCTTGCAAAATGTCAGAGGGATGATAGTCCAGGACTTGAAAATAATGCGGAACCGGTAAAAGTTCCTTCTTATGAGGTAATGAGCTAGGGTGGTTAGCAATATACTGTGTAAATATTTGAACTGGAAATGCAGATTAAGGAGAAGAGAATGGCCTAATAAATACATATTCTTGACAGTCTCTTCTGTAATTTGGCATGTTAATATGCTTCGTTTCATTTTTTGTTGGATGATATCCTTTTTTAAATGAATTGCGACATTCTCTATTTGCAGGATAGTAACGTTGATTGGTGTTTTGCTGGAGGGGCTCCAGATGAAGGCTTTCCTTCCTCGTTTTTTGGTGATTTCAATGAGACTAGCCATTTGGTGCCGGACAAGGACTCAGATGTTGGTGATGGTACTGGTATTGCAAATGGTTTCCAGGAAATTCAATCATGCGTGCCTGTGGATTCCAACACGTTTCAACCACTTCCTGTTGCACGCGAACTGAACAGCCATGAACGAGACTCTGCATTATCACGGTACAAGGAGAAGAAGAAAACTAGAAGGTAACATTTATCTCTATTTGTCAGTCTCACCTTCAGATATAGAGAATCGTATTAATATACATTGCTGTGGAAAATTTTGGCTTTAAGTTTTCCAAAAGAAAACTTATCTTGATCACATAATTTTACACTCATCTTACACTTTTTCTTGCTGAAAATCTTCATATGGTTGAATCCTTCATAACTCGATCTTCTTACATCGGTTTTATCCATGATTTCGAAATTGTTGTTTGACAGGTATGACAAGCATGTCAGATATGAATCAAGGAAAGTTCGCGCAGAAAGTAGGATAAGAATAAAGGGTCGTTTCGCGAAGAGGGATAACTAGGATCTCTGCTTTGCAACGATGTTTGAGACCCTGATAAGAAGATAAAGGCTGCTGGATGTTGCAGACATGGATTGATCAGGCATTGAGATTATTTCCGTGGTCGTGTCTGGCCTTCGTCGAAAACGAGTACGTATTTTTTTCGATTGGCAGATACTAACAACAGTTAGGTAGCCAAAAATTAGAGCTTAGCATTCCTAGCCCCTGATGTCAAATTTTAGCCATTAGTAACATGTTATTGTCTTTCCTCTGCTTTCTTCTATGAATGTATATCTCTCGCACGTTTGTAGCATTTTAAGTTAGTAATATGTAACTCGAGCTGTATCATAACTCATAAGTGGTTACTACCATGTTTTCTTTCTTGTGATATATTTACAAGTTGGAAGTGTTTCAGCGTAACATGTGTACATGCACGTGTGTTTGAAGTCGTGTAAGTAAATGTGTTTTGGGTCACTTGATAATCAAATTATTAATATTACAATAATCAATTAAAGACATATGATGATCTTACAATATGTAAACTAATCAATTCTCACCAGCACGCTCTAAAAGAAATTGCTAAGTTTTTATCAGTTCAATTCTGCTATTGTAGATAACTTTTTGCAGTTCTTATTTGAAGACAGATTTCATTGAATGGGATATCTGAACCACATATATTTTGGGAATGAAAATCTCATCTTTTTTTCTCAATGATGAAAATCATGGCAAATGGGAGGGTGTGCATGGAATATTGTCATTAATCTGAATATTTCATGATCACAGCTAAAAGTCTATAAATATGTGCAGAAATCCAACGATTGAAACACCCATCATCAGATCTATCTCTCATGTCGCTTTATATATGGATTTTCTCGTTGCTATTGCAAGCAAATTCCCTTACTGGGAAAACCAACGGACTAAAGCTACCACTCATACACCCGGAATCACCGGAAGCCAGTGTTTCCGACAGAATTCAACAACGGAAACACCAATCCGACGAAATGAAGGGATTGATTCGTCCACAAGTTCACATACAATCTCCCTACTACTATATGGTAAAAATCAACGTTGGAACTTTCAAAACAAATTCTCAGACATACTACTTGTACATGGACACCGGCAGTGATCTGCAGTGTGAGGGATGCAGGGCTCCTGGTGGGCGATGCTTCCCACAGAAGGAGCCCGTGTATCCAAACGGTAAATCGAGCTCGTACCGTCCTCTCCCTTGCAACAAACACAGCCTCTGTGTGCCAAACCAGTGCATCAACACCTCATGCTCGTACAATATTAGGTATGCGGACGGTACCTCCTCATCCGGCCTTCTGGCCTTTGAAAACTTCGCGTTTGCTTCAAATCTTGGACGAGTAGAAACCTTGCAGCAGCTCATGTTCGGGTGTGGAGTCGACAACAGAAACAACTATGGCAACAGCAGCAACCAGATTGCAGGAATAATGGGACTAGGGTGGGGCTCATATTCTATCATAAACCAAGCTAACTCAGTCACACAAGGCAAATTCTCCTACTGCCTTCCTGTGGTGAACAAATACACTAAGAAATGGCCTATTACATACCTCAAATTTGGCACAGATGTCATAAGAAGGCCTAATATGAACGCCACGCCACTACTGCAGATCAAGAATCAGATACCTTATCACTTGATCTTACAAGGCATCAGCATCAACAGCAAGAAACTCAACATTTCAGCCAATGAATTCAGCTCAGGCAGCTGCATCATAGACTCGGGCACACCATTCTCAAGGCTCATTAGGCCGGCTTATCTAGTGCTTGAAAAAGCACTGAGGAAACACTTCTGGGGCCGACTAGACTTGAAGCCGTATAAAGGGCCTAAAGGGTTTGAGCTCTGCTACGAGAGAAGGAAGGCGCAAGGATTCAAGAACCTTCCAAGAATGACTTTGCATTTGCAGAAAGCTGATCTTTCGCTGCAGCCAGAGGCATTGTTCATAGTTATGGATAAAATTGCAGCAAAAGGTGAGTATTTTTGTTTGGCAATAATTCCAAGTGATGTTAAAACAGTGATAGGATCGTATCAGCAAACAAATCAGAGATTGATATATGAAACGAAACAGAAGCAGCTGCTCTTTGTCGTAGAGGATTGCTCAAGAGATGCTTAATTGAGTTATGCATTCAAGATCAGTATCAACTTTACATTCATGGAAAAAATTAATAATGTAAAGAGTAATTGCATGGCACTTAGAAAACTGATAATACTTGTGATTTATTTTTTTCTTTTTTGCCATTTTGTATTCACGTACAAGGTTACTGACTCTTCTTTTCCATAGGCAACTAGCATATACGTTTTCTTGACTGTACTAATTAATAGGTATATCTTTATATATATAATAGCACGATGATCCTGGATCAATATAGTAACCCATCAATTTTCCTACCAAAATGTACCTTCCAATTTTAGTAAGTTTATCATATAATTCATATTTATCATATTTAATATTATTATATCTATTGACTTTAAAATCATATATATGAATAATGAAGTACATGTATATAATTATAGATTGAACTTTTGTTTGGTTTAGTGATTTATATTATTTTTGTTTGAGTGTCAGCACTTTTTTTTTTATACTTTTACAATAATTCCTAATCGATATTTGTTTGAGAATATGTGTTTTGATGTGCTTGTGTATTTTTATTTTATGTTGAATGTTGAATTTGTAAAGCTATTTTTTAGTCCCTGTGCGTGCTTAATTTTTTTATTTTTTTGTTGTTGTGTAGCAGGTACAACAAATACAATATGTAGAACTTGTGCATGCAGAAAAATAAATTAGAGCTCTTAAGCTAAGAACTATGAATGTACGGATATATGTGACAAGGAGGTTTGTAATCTTTTTTAAAATATTATGTGTTAATTAATTAATTACCTCCGTACATTTATATATATGTAATATGAATTGGAACAATAACTTTGTACAAAGTTATAGTCGAAGGCTTGACGCACATCATGATGATTGGAAAGAACAATCAAGATCACTAATTAGATTATATTAATCCAACATTCCAGTGTAGCGTTAGTGAAGGACGGGCAAGTTCAAAGAGGATGATTGAGAATGAAGATTGTGGTAGATGACCAATGGGTCTGAATGAGTGAAGGAATAATTAAAATCCGTGAAAATCGTTGGTTAATTTATTTAGAAAATTTGAGAAAATTTTGTCATTTTTAGAGTTTGTATGTGCATGTGTGCGTTTTATTTCTTCTAATTTATAACAAAATGAAAATAGCAGTTGGATCATATTTGGTCCAGAATAGACATTTCTTTCTTTAGAGACCGGATGAAAATTAATATTCCATTTTTTTGAAGTAGTTCGATATTGTAGGATTGTGCATATATACTCATAAGGTATAGTGTCTAAAAAATTATTATAAATTTTAATTATTTAGTTTCTTATATAACCTATATGATTTGTTTCATTGATAAAACAATTCGTAAAATATATTTATATGTAATATATATGTTCAGTGTAACGTACTAGAACAAGTATACAAACATATTCCATTATTCATAATTTTATCTACTGAAGGAGAAAAAGTAGAATATATTGATACATATCTTGTTTTTTGAAATTGGAAATTCAATAAGTCTTCCCCGTCAAAGCAGAGAAAGTGAAGAAGGTTCACAAATCCCTTCTTGAGAAGAAGACCGTCGAATTGTTAGATGGTTATGAGATTTGTGGACTTGTATTCAACAATTCCACAACTTCTTCACAATAAAATCATCAAAATTGACAATTATTTATAGCACTCACGGCTTCTTCTTCATATCATCATTAAACGATGAATACCATAAAGGGATAGAAAAGGATCTTAATTTGGTGGAATTGAGCATCATATCATCAATAATATTGTGACTTGTGAATCGAAGAAACTACCAAACATAAATGATTTGGGCATAACTCTTTATAATATCATTTCGGAAAAGGAAATCTATATTTCATCAATAAAATAAGGTTTGATTAGAAGTTGAGACGTGGCATGCATAGCAATTCCGGCCGAAATTAAATTTAAATTTTTTGCTACCTAGATTAGCATTTGGCATGTAATATTTTTCTCATGTATTCATAGATGCACGTGTGTTTTTTTGCGGAATCGTCATGTTTTACACGCAAATTAAATATATACCCTAAAATATTAAATAAATAGAGATCCCCACCAAAAAAAAGTCCCAAGTGTTCAAAAAACATGTATTTTGGAGGAGTTTTGCTCGGACACTCAGCCTTAAACAAAGTTACGTTATGCCTATATTTTGATATTTAAATAGTTTAATGTTTATAATCAGAAGTCATTTTATAGAATAGGTTGATTAATAAATAAGTGATGTCTAAGCTAAAAAGAAGAAGACGACAAAGAGGCAGATGGCGCGGCTAACCGTGAAATAATATGGTGACCTCAAATACCTAATTAAGCCCGTGAATCTTTTATAAAAGCAAAAAAAAACTTAAGTGGTTCATAAAATATACTGTATTAATTAATTACATCCAAAAAAATAACAAAAATGCATTTCAATACCTTAGCATACCCACCATAACCAATTGGCTACATTCGACATATATGTATAACCAACCTTAATAAATATAAAAGTATAAAAAAAAAAATTTACGTACAACGCTGTTAATTTGTGTTCCATCTTAATTAACTTTATAATTAGTTGCACGTATCTTTTTCTCGTAATTCAGCACCCTCATTTTTAGTTATCAAAACCAACTTACGCACTACGCAGTACTCAAGCACGCTCATTAATTAGTTATAGTAACTAGCTACCTGATTATATATATACTACCTCCGTTTCAAAATGTTTGTTGTTTTATTTTTTTATCTGGAAATAAGAATTAATTTTGTAGACAAATATACACATCCCTTATATATGCCATAAAATCTAATTCATTTATATTTTTCTAAAAAATAACAAGATTTTCTCTCTCCATATATTTTTCTCTCTTCATATATTATAGGTAAGTTAGAATCAAGAAATCTTGTTGGATTTGAGAGGGTTAAAATTGGGAGAGAGAATGTCAAATTATATAAAACAACAAATATTTTGAAAAAAAAAACCCCTAAAACAACAAACATTTTGAAACGGAGGTAGTATATATATAGAATAGAGTTCAAATAGGAACACAATACCTGTGTAGGAAATAGGAATGAATATTAGCCATAGGATTTGATTTTTTTGAGGGTCAAGATTCGTTTTTAATAGGGAGGATTAGATTACAATTTTTCATTAACTTAATTAGTGAATGGTTATATTTGTAATTGACATTTTTATGTCCATATCCAATCCCACGATTTTAGGAATTTACCATAATCCTTTATTTTCCCATAATATTTTATTTTCAATTAAGGATGCTTTTAACTACGCGGACGGTTTTTTCCCCTTAGTTTTCACGTTGATTTATTGTTTAATAAACATGTACTGTATTTATCAGACGGTTAGTTGGAAGTTCAAAGAATTCATTAAAGTCTCAAATATTCTCTAAATTCATCAAATTTTATTGCTTCGTTGTATTTGTTCGGTGTGTGCGATATACACAAAGTGAAGATTTCAATATTCATGGAAAATACAGGTATTTAAACTTGTACGATTAATGTTGTTAATTCTTTTGTGAGTAATTCAAATTTTGTCACAAAAAATTATGTGTGTATATGGTGGACTGGGTTAGTGTTAATTAAAAAAAACTAAAAAATTATGTTTTAACGTTGTTTGAGAGTACGGAGATTAGTGATGTGTGCTGTAATTTGAGTTATTGTGAAAAATATACATGAAATCATGGTTTTTATTGTATGCAGTTAGGGTTTATAGTGTTGCATATTTTGCAGGTAATGTATAATTGTTGCTAACTACTTTGTAGAATATGCTATCTAATGTAGAATGGTTGCTAATGAAGACAATACAAGAATGCATTGATTGTAGTGTGTTTAATTTTGTTAATTTAAATATGAATGCAAGTTATTTTCATATCTCAGATTTGTAAGGATGGGCGATATAGTTGTTTTTTGAGTCTGATTTAATTAGTTCTAGTTGGGTTGGTATACACGTTTATAGTAGGTTTCTTTATTTTTTTATGGATGTGGTTGACGACATACATATGTTCGGTTCGGTGAATTCTTTTTGCTAAATATGGAGTACGACTTGCTAACCAATACATAAATTTTTGCTAATTTTAAGCTGTATATAGGGAAACAATATCTGTTACAATTTTATGATATTTGTTTGTCATTATTTATTTATATAGTATCACGAAGTTTAAATTTTAAAAATGGCTGATAGTATTTTTCCTACAGCAAAAAATGTCAGTGGTGATTTTATACCCGAGTGTCAAACATCGTTGAAACCGTTTGTTGGACAGAAGTTTAAAAGTGTAGAGGACGGTATTACTTTTTATAGGAACTATGGTGCAGCTGCACGGTTTGATATTCGCCATGGTATGGCTAGAAAGTCGAAAGATGGCACTATTTTATGGAGGTATGTGTTATGTAGTTGTGAAGGGGGAAAAATGCGGTTGCGGATTTGGTTGTGGATGGTGTTAAGCAGAAACGACGCAAAGTATCGAAGAGAATCAATTGTATGGCTCGAATTACTTTGAAACTGTGTGGTCGAGATGGATACGTCATTGATGGCTTTAGGGAGGGTCATACATACCCGTTGGTAACTGAGGAGTTCAAAAAATATTTGAAGGTGAACAGAAGATTGGGTGTTGTTCACCAGAATTTTATCCTTGATTGTGTACGTGCAAACGTGGGACCGATGAAATGTTTTCGAATCTCTAAAGAATCTGTTGGCGGATACTCGAATGTTGGTGCAACGGGGGATGATTTCAAAAACTTTTCACGTGATTTGCGAGCCTATATATCTGGATGTGATGCTCAAATCGTGCTGAATAAGATGTTTTTGAAGAAGGAGTCTTGTTCATCATTTTTTTTTGAATATTTGGTTGATAAAGATGATAATTTGACAACTATATTTTGGGCTGATCCTACTGCGAGACGGAATTATGCTATATTTGACGACGTTGTTTCATTTGACTCTACCTACAAAACAAACAGGTGTGCAAATTGCGTTTTGTTAGTTGTTAGGGTTGTCTTTAATAATCTTTTGTAGTAGACGTGTTCATTATTTAACTATATTAATTTATGATGAGTAATATGTTTACTGATTAATTATGTTTAGCATATTTTCGATGTTCATGTATTCATAATTTCTTTCGAAAAATCGTGTTAGCATTACGAGCTGGTATGCTGGATCATAATATATGATGCATGTTAGCATATTTTGTTTTAGCTGTAGCAATATTTTATGTTTATTTTAGCTTTCAAATATGTCCGAAAATATATACAACCACTCATTCAATTATTTTGTAACGCCAGGTATGAAATGATATTCGCCCCATTCACTGGTAAGGATAATCATGGGAGAATTGTGACATTTGGTGCTGCATTAATGTCGGCTGAAAATCATGAGTCATATGAATGGGTATTTCAAAAGTTCAAAGATTGTATGCGACGTCAGCCTAGTATGATTATTACAGATCAAGATCTTGCGATGAAGATAGCAATGCATGTTTTTCCTGATACCAGACATCGTCTTTGTATGTGGCATATAATGATAAAGGTACCAGAGAGGCTCCCCGCACATTTGAAGAAGGATGAGTCTTTTAAAAAGAGATTCAATGTCTTAGTTTGGTCTGATTTGATTGAACCTGATGTGTTTGATGATAAATGGAATGATATCATTATGGAGTATGGGATTGAGGAGGAGAGTTGGTTTCGATCGATGTTTGCCATAAGGCAATATTGGATTTCTGCGTACTTTAGGGATCACCCGATGAGTGGAATATGTAGAACTACTTCTATATCAGAGAGTATGAACAGTTTCTTCAACAACTATCTCAATTATGGTGCTAATTTTGTCGAGTTTATGATGCATTTTGAGAGTGCAATGGATGCTCAGCGGAACGCATATGATATTCAAAATAGCATAGATCATTCAACTCTGCCCAAAACTAATACTCCTTGGAAATTTGAGCACCATGCTACTACTATATTGATGTGACCCGGACAATGAATCCAAGACACGAAGAATACGCAAGCGGAAGACTTTTAGATCGAAACACGTAAGGCGAATGAAGGATTCAATCCGACAGTATGAATAAACTAAACTAACGACTAAACTTGATATTTAAGACTCAAATATGAAAGAAAAAGGGTATGGTCGTATAGTATGATGATAGGGGATGAAGAAAGGCTGGTGTAGATAGGTTATGATAAGAAAATAGGAAACTTACAATATAGGTGCTTAACTCGGCGCGAATAGCACGTATGCTTGAAATTGGTGGAATCAGCTTGGGAACTCGATGAACTTGATGGATGATGGTGATATGGATGAATTGATGAAGGATGGATGTCGTTGAAGGTGGCTTTGGCGGTGGTGAAGTTTGGTAGAAGGATCGGCTAGGATCGGCGAACCCGTGTTGTAAACCCGGACGTGCACGTCTAACTTCTCTGGATAGCAATTCTTCTAAGTACTCGTTGTACCCTGAAGAACTTGAATAAGACTATTGAATTGCTAGATCAATAGAATTGTGTTTGATCAACCAAAGGATCGATAAATGTGATCAACCAAAGGATCGGTGAGACAATTGAGAAATTAACTCTTTATTTCATGCAACGTCTGAATAATAAAGTTCACAACTGATCCCTTTATATAGGTATAAGGGATGGACGAAAATTAGAGTCCTAAAATACTATGAAATCGAAAATATACTAATCCTAATCAAACTAGGATAAAATCAAAAGATACCAAAAATATAAGATAACAAAAATCTATCTAAATCTAACTAGATAAGGATAAATCCCAAAGTGGATTTGGGCTGGATATTCTCGCCATTCTTGGACCCAAAATACATGTCCATGGGCTGAATTAAGTGTATTAATTTCGTGGCCCATGTGTGTGTAATTCTTGCCACCTTTGCATGAAAAACAGCATCTCCCGATTTCCCATGCAAACGCGTATAACTTTTGATGTACACGTCCAAATGGCGTCGTTTTTCTTCTCACGTCTTCATGCTTCCTTCTTCATCATTAAATCATAGCATGTTGACCAATCTCGGGCTGAATATTTGATCTTCATGGGCTGCCCAAAATATCTGAATATTTTCATGCACTTGTATTCTTCAAATCTTGATCTCCAATCTTTAATCTTGGACAACATGATTATCTTTGAAGCTCTCAATGGCTTTCTTGGATTTGATTCTTTTATGCTTTTTGGGTTCGTATCATATATACACCACTAAGATGTTTGTGAAGGTTCAAGAGGAGATTGAGAGAGCGTGTTATAATTGCAATGTTCTGAGTATTCAACAGGGAGAATTGTCTAATATTTATGGTGTTGATGATGGTGGCGATAAAATCTTTGTTGTATCATATGAAAAGATTGAAGATACGGCAGTATGTGACTGTAAGAAGTTTGTGAGGGAAGGATTACTGTGTTGTCATATTTTTATTTTATTCAAGCAGTTTAAGTGGGATGAGATACCTAAAAAGTATGTCGTGTCACGATGGACTAGAGCAGCTCACTTAAATCCTTTGGATGGTGTTGGGGATCCATTGTTGGAACGGGTGGTTAATTCGAATGATTGCAAAAATATGACAAACCATATGATATCTGATTTCTATGCATGTGTAGCGGCAGTTGAAGGCGACATGGACAAGATGCATATTTTAATGAGAGGTATGAAAGAACTAAAAGATGTGTTGGTTTATGGTGATGCACAAGCTAAATCCGATTCTTTGTCAAAGAGCAAGCTGTTTGAGTTGTTCTATGGTTGTTCCCGACCGGATGAAGTAGTTGTTAATCCACCAATACATGTCAAGACTAAAGGTAGCGGGAGTCGTATACCGTCTCGTGTGGAGAAGTCAATCAGACTAGAAAATAAGCCATTGAGATTGTGTAGCAATTGCCAAGAAAAGGGACGTCATGATGCGAGGAACTGTCCCCAACCGAAGCGGTCTTGATTTATCCGTATTTTGCTAGTTCTTATCACAAATGTTATGTTACATTTTAGATAAGAAGCATATTTATTTATTATTTGTTGAACAACCTGATGGATGCAATTTTGTCTTCTATTATTATTTTTCTACACACTATACTTTTATGATCGTAAAGAGGCTTTTATTCTTTGCTGTTTGTAAGGATATTTACTATGAATATGCTATATCCAAAGTATAATTTGCTAAACTTTATATATTTATTGCTATTTCACTGATTTTTTACGCATCAACTGTTGCTGGGTATTATCGTTAGCATATGAGTATGATAACAATCATAATTTTGCTCGGATTTTTTAATATATTGTTTGCTAACCATAACATAATTATATTGTATTTCCATTTTTTTTTCCAATTAACCAACGTACAATCAACCTTACAAAACTATTGATTAATATGATTTACACTATTTGTAATAAGAATGCCACGCAAATGCTTTTAACAAAATAGAATTTGCTAACGTGTTTGATATTTATTGCTAATCTAAATGTTTTCACACATAAATCTTCCCAGGATCTCATTGTGATAATGTGACTATATGAACTGGCCGAATTTTGCTAATGTATGATGTATACTTTGCTATTGGATACATACTTATTTGCTATTTCAATATTTCTTAGTAAGTTTTAAATTTTGATACGCTGCAAGGTAAGTGTTTTACATGTCATTTAGATGATATGAAACGTATTTTTGTTTGATACGTCTTGCAATGATGCTTGCAAGTTCATTCCATATCTCCCAAATCCCTTAATGAATAAACGTATCACAATTATTAAAGTTTTAACATAATCAATAATGCATCTCCTAATTATCATTATGGAAAAACTCAAAATGAAAGCAGGACACTATCTTACGATAAAAATTGAATTATGAAGTCTAATATACATTCCATGTAATAATGGCTTCAACATTTGGGTGACCATCGACGCACAACATCCTATAGTGTAGGTTTGCCCCTTTGATAACGTGTTGCTTGTGAATGTTACTGTCTGACGAAAGTATGGCACCACAGTATTTAGCTCTGAGGAACTTCATTTGTTTTATATTGCTCTTGGTGAGTCCGAAGTCCCAATTTCTGATCCCTCCTCCTTTATATGTTTCCATGTGTCTCATCACGTATATCCCACAATCGATCTTATTAGTCATATTCCTCCATGCCATTCTCAACCTGTTAATTTTTTTACATCGCTTTTCTATTGCTTCAACCTTTGTTGTTTGGCCAATATTTTTCAAAAATGCTACAAAATAATCAAGCTGTATAGCGCAAGTCAGTAGCAAATTTAACGTTCAAGTAAATCGACAAACTAATGTTAAAATCTCTTACCAATATATGTGGAATATCCCTATATTTGAGCAACGCATTATCAGTCGTGCCATCCAACTCAGAAAAGTTATCAATGATTTCAACCTTGCTTCTCTTTGTGTCGAAACATATGATATAGAAGTGGAACAAATGACATATGGGGAAGAAGAACTGCACATTTAGAGATAATAATTATACACCATTTGTAATATTTTTATAAAAAAATATCATATTATATTTTTTTTACCATGTCAACATCTTTGAATTGGAACCCATCATCACTATTAATCTCGCCAATAAGCCTTTGGGAGAAACACTCTAATCTTTGTGATGAATCCCACGATGCAGGCACGTCCACAATTGTACCAACCTAATGATTTAACATACAGGTATTCAGCATGCAATCTTTTTATTATATTGTAATTTTTAAAATATATTAATACTTACAAATAAATACGTTGTTGCAAAGAACCTGCGAGTCCAGTTAGGATCTCTCAGCTATTCGTTATGGTTCATTATAGCACACCAAACATCCAACACAGCGGAGCTTACATATTGGCTATTTGCCAACGTTTTCAGGTCATTTCGCAGTATCTCCACATGCGTATCAGAATAAACTACTTCATTACTGCATATGCACAAATGGTTTAACATATTTGTACATGCAATGACAATAATATAAATTAAACATGATACGCGTAAAAAAACTAGCATATTGGAACTTACATGTCTGCAGTGTCATTATCCATAATCCAAAGATACAATTGCTTCGTTGTCATATCTAATCTATCATTTGCAACAACTGGTTGAATCAAATAAGGCGAAACCAACACGTTTGTCTTTCTCAACAAATGTTGAGATCTAGTTTCTCTTTTATCAGCAAACTGCACATTTCAGATTACACAGACACATTTTAATACATATAATATAACTTAAGCGAATATATAGATTACCAGAATCACACATATCATCAATATAATTTAAATCCTTTTTTGGGCAGCTAATAAAGGATATTTGTGATGTGGCATCAGAGCCATAATCACACATATCATCAATATTACAGTCATCCAATCATGGTACCATGTGTGCCAAACATTTCATAATTTACATGTCATAATGTGTAATTAGATGTTAATATATTTCACAAATACATACCAAACGCCCTCATAACAAAAGTATGTCAAATGATTACATAACAAAAACTTAAACATATTCATTTACTTCATCTTCCCCACCTCGCCAACACCCCTCCCTTTCTTATCTGTTATTTTTCCTTTATTCCTTGCCTGTTCGAATAAACAAGATCAATAAGAAAAAATATTATATAAATGCAGTTAAAGTACACACAATTAATGCGTAGATCACCTGATATGTCTTCAGCATTTGATGATTTAAAACATATTGTTGTAATTCATTTTTTATTGCCCTAATCATCAAATCACCAATAAAAAATGAATTACAACAATATGTTTTAAATCAATATATGCATATATATTACTTTACTTGTTGTTCACAATCCATCAAGTCTGGATCACTATGAACGCCTTTCCCTTTCGAAATTTGCTCCACCATATGTGAATCAAGTTCCTACCATAATACAATTACCAAATAGAATTGAGAACATCAGCTATGTGAAGCCGATTTATATGATAAACACCACATATAAATATGCTAACAATAACACATTATTTTTTCAACTAAATGATGAAGGTGTGTCACCTATATATCCTGTTTTTAAACGCTGGCATTTTTTCTATGTTTTTTTTCCTAGTTCACAGGTAATTTGCTAACAGTCAGTTCATAAATGCTAACCATCACATATAATTATGCTAACAACAACACATATGTGAGTCATATTTATATGCTAACCATCACATATAATTATGCTAACAACAACACATTTTTTGTCAACGTAATGATGAATGTGTGTCACCTATATCATGTTTTTAAATGCTGGCATTTTTTCTATACTTTTTCATAGTTCACATATAATTTGCTAACATTCATTTCATATTTGCTAATTAAATTACAAAATATGCTAACAATGTGCACAAAACCACCACATGCAATGAACCATCTTACATTTTCAATATACTATACCAAACCAACCAAATGCAATGAACCATTATGTTATACGAAATTTTAACAAGACAACAAAACAAGCACATTATTCTTAACATTTGACGAGCATGATTTTTGGACCCACAGTCAAGTGTGCTTGATAACATGATAATGGCACGCATGTATGAACAGTGTCATCATATGTAATAAATAATTATCAATGTCACCGGGTATCAGAGGTTGTTACTGATAAGTCCATTTATTTCGTGTTTTTATGGGCATTTTATTCGATATAAATGTCCTTTTTAGTCTAATTTGAGTCGAAAAGAACCAGATTGAGGTCAAAGGGCATTACGGAGGTTGAGTCTGGCGAAAAGGGCATTTTATGCTAAATTATTTATGTTTATCTCGTCGCCATAAACCGTATTCAGAGGCACTGGGGACTTCTTCAGCATTCATCATACATTCAGGAAGCAGAATGGGCATATCAGAAAGGGATGAAGCTGACCAGATGATGTCGTGCCCACACTACTGGCACAGACTCAACCACAGGCCAGAATGGGCACATGCATAAATTTCGGGATTCTGTTAGAAGCTAGAGGTGTGAAGAATGGCTGCATATCCGAATAAGAGTTGGTGATAAGCTGGACTCCTAAGAGGCATGGCAACTAAGAGATAGATGAGATAGGGACTGCTGGAGGCTTGGAGATGAAGTGATAAAGCCAATCCCTAAAAAATAGGGATTTGGTCAACAAACTGGATAAGGCTTATCCAGACAGATTAGGATGGGGCACGCCGGATCCGGAAGCCAGTGAAGACCCCAGTTTGTTGGGGAAACTCAAACTCGAAAATGTAACTATTTAAACTAGTTTTATTTTCTGGAAATGGAGCTTTCGGAAGTCAGAAACATTGCTACAATTTTACTTTTCTGCATTTCATTTTCGTACGCTGCTTAGGCAGCCACAAACAACCCAATAGGCCTTAACCCATTGGGACTTAGGATTATGTTTATGTTTCTCATCGTTGGAGTTGAGATTTTTGCCTAATAAATTCATAAGTTTTCATTTATTTTATGTCTTTAATTTCTGCAATTTTAGTTATGTCTAGCCTGCTTGGCTAGATCTTTATTTCTGGTGTTTGAACAATGAAAATGGTTTAAGTACAAATCTGGACTCGTGAGGCCGAAATGGGCATAGTAATGCATGATAAGTTTCTGTCGATTCTTGAGCCTTGTTCCACGTGAGTGTGTGTCTGAAGTGCCCAATGTGGCTGATCACTCGTTAGGTAAAGAGGGCACACCACTATTAATTGAATTGGCGAGTTGTGACTGCGTGTTGATTCATATAGTAATAAGGGAATCGACAGGGTATTGTGGGCACAAGAGGAATCAGTCAGTTGAACACAACAGATCTGGGTCCGTCTAGGGGTACACTGCTGCTTGCTTGCGTACATCTCTTAGAGGAATCGGCAGGTGGGTAACTGGTTAGGGGTTTAATAGAAGAGGAATCACTTTTAAACCTAAAATGAAAGGATGGATGAGGAGACCATGAGAGGAATCCAGTCACCATAACTAGATGACCTATCATGTATGAAAATCGGTGTGACCATGATCGAGCAGTTTTACACTTAAACCAAATTCAAGTTCAAATGCCAGAACCTTTTGTTATTTGATATTGTCTTTAGTTTCCTTTTGCAGATTTACTTTCAGTACAGTGACAACACAAAACCCCCCTTTTTGATTGGTGACTCGAAGGTGGAATCACATCAGCTCTCTGTGGGATCGACCCGTACTCACAAGCTAGCTACGCTCGATGTGGGCACATGAGCAATACAAATTTATTTTGAGCGCGAAACGACCGCGCGTCATTACCGTGATATTAGGAGCAACTTCATTCTCTTTTCGACCAAAGTCTTGCGTCAAACCCAAACTGAAGCTAGGCATGTCGGCGTCATCATTTTTGGTTAAGATGCACTCCTCATTTGCAACGTTGCGGGCAACATTCAGGACCCCAACCCAATCTGAGGCTGACTTCATTCCACATCTATGCATATCAAGCTTCTTCTTCAATGCATCCCTTTGCAATGCAGCTTGTTCCATCTCCAGAATAGCATCAATATGTTCTTGGTTCTCCCAAAAATCAATATCCTCTTGTGTGGAATTTGCCTCCGAGATAGGTGCAGCATCCACACATGTGGTGTCTGCTGGTTGGATGACCAATAGGGTGCTTTCTACGGCTTTTCTCAACGCCGTATTTTCTAGCATCTGTGAGGGTAGTTTAGAAATAGTTGACATAATGCTTGACAACGTGTTGCTGATTAGTTTGCCTTTCTTCAACAAGCTTGCTGCAACAATGTGTGCATCAGTCAAGTCCTCCTCGACACCCTCATTGTCATTGTAAGCCTCATCATGAACTGGGGGTTTGTGCGGTTGATTTGCAATGTCAGGTTCAAATGCATCATCTGCTTGGATACCATCACGATCACCTGATCCATTCAATGAAGCTGGAATATGTTGTTGTGCATTTCCATTCATAGCACCAACCCTTTCATCGGGAACCTGTATTGCCGCATCACCAACGACTTCCGCTGCTGTACAGGGACCGTCACAAAAACCCTGGCCGAAACCCCCTTCAGCAATCTCCAAATTTTGCCTATTTAAAAGCTTAGATCTCTTCCATTGCTTGATAGCTGGTATGGCTCTTGGGACTCTTCTGTATCCAAGCACAACTCGATCCATGTATAGCAGCTGTATTCATTTTCACAACAAAAAAAACAATAAAATATGTTATCATAACAGTCACAATTGCTAACTATAATATACAATCAGCTCCAACGAATTTAACAGTATTTGATAATATAATAGATTAACATGCTATAAAAAAATAACAAACAGAAAAAAGCAAAAAACTCAATGCTATAAGTACAATCAAAATTGCTCACTATATTAAAGCAAAATGCGAAAAATCAATGATATCGGTGCCCTCAAAATTTGCTAATTATAATTTATTAAAAAGTTTTAATTGGATATATTTTTGCTGATTATTTTTTCAATCATGCTATTAATGTCGACAAGGGCACATTAATATTACACACATTTTAAGAAAATAAAATGCTTACAGTAATGAATAGCGACGGCCCGGTGTAATTTTTTTCCTTGTTCGTCTGCCACGCTCGGGTATGCTCTATCAGACATTTCATCAAATAGCCGCACCAGTTCAATTCGGCCACCCTATCGACGTCTTGAAACGTGTCTAAAATTTGTGGCGACACGTAGCAGTTACCAGCCCTTTCAATCAAACAGCATGTCATCAGCACAAGAAACTGTCTCCTAAACCATAACCCACCATCCGCTTCTTTTATCATGTCATTAGCAACATACGTTGCTCGTATTCTCTTACAATGTTTGTCTTCAGAACGTCCTAGCCAAACGCTTAACAAACTTGCTTTTGCATTTCTTGCCTTCTTGACGATTGGTCGAGGCCCCTTCGGAAATCCAAATATCAACTGAACATCATTTTCATTCACATAGACTCGCCGATCCCCCTCAAACACAATCTCCCCACGCTTCACATCAAAGTTGTCAAGGATCCAGTATGCAATCTTCGGGGGGACATCACTGATGTCCAAATGTAGAAAATCTCCAAACCCCATTTCGCGAACACTCTGCCTTTGTGCGTCATTCATCCGTTTAATTGCATCTGTCAACGCGTCGGGGCTTGTTCGGTTTTTCAGATTCGAATACTTAGACCTTCGCTTTTTTATTGTGGCATTAAAAGCAGCCCCTACTGTTGATGGTCCAGCATCTTCAACGTTTGTTGGATGTGCATCGTTCGCCCTTTTCAAGCGTATCTCTCGAGCAACGTAACTAGATTCGGGTGCACTTCTTTTGCCAGCCACTGCACATAAAAGCCAACAAATTAATTAGCTAACTAAAAGCATAATATATGCTAACTAAATTCATATTATTAGCTAACTAACAGCATATTATTAGCTACCACTGTTAAAACAAAAAACCACAAATACTCAGACTCATAACTACATAAGTATACTCACAGATTAGTATCCTATCAAAAAGCACAGACTATTATGATATCAAAAATCACAAAATAAAAAAAAACACATATTATTTGCTAACACCACAGATTATTATGATATCAAAAATCCCAAAAGCTATAAGCACAATCAAAATTGCTAACTATAATATATAAAAAAGCTATTACTTGCATATTTTCTGGTTGATCAATATTACATTGATGATAAAACTGTTTACATTAAGCTACTCATATCATACCCACATTATTGCTATCAATAACATGCAAATATGCTTCATATTCCATTTTTCGACTAATGTAGTTATTAGATACGAGTTTGATAAATGTGTTTACCTATTATATCTTTTTTTTGATTCTTCCTCGCGCCATTATCACCTGTGTTGCTCTCCCTTACATAAACATACACTCAGATGATTCCAAACAGGTTTTAACAAAACAACAATATACAAAATAAGCTAAACACAATAGGACCCAACTTGAAATGTGATTATTAGCTACAAATGTTTTAGGAAGGGAAAAAAAAGTACAAAAATAGATATCAATTGTATCAAATTTGCTAACTATACATACAATGCTAGTAGTTATATCAAATTTGCTAACTATACATATAATGATATCAATTATATCATACTATATAATATAAAAATGCTATCTGTACTATTAAAATTGTTAACTATAACATGCTACTAGTTCCAACAAATTTCACATTATTTGCTAATAACACTGATTAAATACTTTCAAATAATATAGCAAAAAGCAATTACTTGCATATTTTTTTGCTCATCAATATTACATTGATGATAAAACTGTTTACATTAAACTACTCATATTATACCCACTTTATTGCTATCACTAACATGCAAATATGCTTCATATTCCAATTTTCACCTAATGTAGTTATTAGATACGAGTTTGATAAATGTGTTTACCTGTTATATCCTTTTTTGAGTCTTCCTCGCGCCATTATCACCTGTGTTGCTCTCCCCTACATAAACATACACTCAGATGATGCCAAACAGGATTTAAGAAAACAAGAATATACAAAATAAGTTAAACACAATACGACCCAACTTGAAATGTGATTATTAGCCACAAATGATTCATGAAGGAAAAATACGGGCAAAAATTGCTATCAACTATATCAAATTTGCTAACTATACATACAATGCAATCAGTTATATCAAATTTGCTAACTCTACATACAATGCTATCAATTATATCAAATTTGCTACCTATATAATATAAAAATGCTATCTGTACTATTAAAATGGCTAACAATAACATGCTACTAGTTCCAACAAATTTAACATTATTTGCTAATAACACTAATTAAATACTTTCAAATAATATAGCAAAAAGCAATTACTTGCATATTTTTTTGCTCATCAATATTACATTGATGATAAAACTGTTTACATTAAACTACTCATATTATACCCACATTATTGCTAGCACTCACATGCAAATATGCTTCATATTCCACTTTTCACCTAATGTAGTTATTAGATACGAGTTTGAAAAATGTGTTTACCTGTTATATCCTTTTTTTGAGTCTTCCTCGCTCCCTTATCACCTGTGTTGCTCCCCCCTACATAAACATACACTCACATGATGCCAAACAGGATTTAAGAAAACAAGAATATACAAAATAAGCTAAACACAATACGACCCAACTTGAAATGTGATTATTAGCCACAAATGATTCATGAAGGAAAAATACGGGCAAAAATTGCTATCAGCTATAACAAATTTGCTAACTATACATACAATGCAATCAGTTATATCAAATTTGCTATCTATATACTATGAAAATGCTATCTGTACTATTAACATTGCTAACTATAACATGCTGCTAGTTCCAACGAATTTCACAGTATTTGCTAATAAAATAAATGAAAGTCCAAAAACTTTTAAATTTACTGTACTGTATGTGCGGGCCGCAAAAATCAAATTGACAAAACAGTTATCACGCACAAATTATACGCGGTCCCCCCCCCCCCCCCGATCTAATTGTTCAATTTCATACCATTTTCACCCACACATGTGTGCATATTCATCATAATAGTCAAACCAAACCCACAAAGATTAGCACTATAAATGAATCATAGTTTAAAAACACCTTGGGGTAAAAATATTCATGTTATTCAATTATGTTCACACTGCTAAAACAAAAAATTCATAAAATATCTTAAACAAAACTTCATCTGCAAAAACAAAAAAATACGTTAACATTAGAAACAAACAGACGCAAGAAAACCTGGATTCCTCTTCGTCGCACGGCCACCAGACATCCTCACGTTGATGTCAAAGTCGCCGACTGTCATCCGCTGATGGGCTTAGGTTCACGGGAGAATATTGTCGCCGCTTCTAGGTTTTGTCAAAAACCTAGATTTCTTGCTTCAAAACTGAAATTATTTCGAAATCTAGAGAAATCTCATAGATTCGGGCGGATCCACGATTGTGATTAGCTTAATTTACGGGATAATTTTTTCACCCATTTCTACCCTCTTTCACCGGGCTGTAATGAACCAAAAGTAAAAAAATTGCTATTTAACCCCTAAAATATTTATTGAATCTGAACCGTCGATTTTGTGGTGATCTATGGTTTTATTTTTATTCCTATTTTCTACATAGGGTGGTGGTAGACACTTTAACCCACCCCTATATATATATAGGGAACGGATCAAATGAGAACTCATCCCGCATTTGAGAACTAGGAACTCATCTCATCCATCCATTGCTTTGATTTAGATGGCTAAGATTTGGTCAATTTTTGGTCAAATGCGGGGTGACAAACTTGTAATATTTGAGCATAATTTTCGGAAATCATATAGACAACACTTTAAAACCGTTGTCTATTCTTATAAATTTCGCTATGCTAAAATGAGAGTACTATCATGCTATTATGAACATATATACATGCTAATATGAATATACACGCATGCTAGTATGAACAGTTAATGTCCTACTATCAACGAACACTACTATTACTATTATGAGTAAAATTTATGTGTTTTATGAATATTTTTTCATGCTGTTATGAATATTTTTTTCATACTATTATGTGTATACTTCCATGTTATCGTGAATATTTTGTAATGCTATTCTGAGTTTAACATCACGCTATTATGGACAAAAAAATATATTTTCAAATAAACATATGAACAATGGATTTTAAATGAAAGAGCACGAAAAGAGCTTTAATTTGATATATATATATATATATATGATTTGCGTTAATCTAATGAAAAATGAGCAAGTTATGGATGTTTAAAGTTTAAATAAATTTTGTGTAAGGATGCTGATGTCAGCTTTGACCAGGGGTAAGTTTGACTTCCTCATATTTACCATTATGTCAAAATTAAAGTTTGTCACCTTTAATTTGATATATATATATATATATATATATATATAATTTGCGTTAATCTAATGAAAAATGAGCAAGTTATGGATGTTTAAAGTTTAAATAAATTTTGTGTAAGGATGTTGATGTCAGCTTTGACCAGGAGTAAGTTTGACTTCCTCATATTTACCATTATGTCACTGCCTTTTTATTTAAATCTGGATCATTGAGATCAAAGCATTGTATGGTTGAGATTAATTCCTAGTTCTCACATGTGGATTTGTTCTCATGTGAATCCTACCCTATATATATATATATATATATATATATATATATATTACTCCCGGATGAAATCATTTGCTATACTTTAACTTGTGCAACACATGCACTTAAATTATTAATTTGTATTCTCTTTTTTCTTTGATTTCAATTGATTGTGTTTTAATTAGTTTAATTTTATACTTGTTAATTAGAGTTCATTTTTTCCAATTAGGATATATATATATATATAATTATTTTTTCTGATTGGGAAAAATGGACTTTAATTAACAAATGTAAATTTAAACTAAAACATAATCAATTGAAATTGATATAAAAAGGGAATAATATTAATAATTTTAAGTGTGCATCATAGAATGTTGCACAAAGTGTAGCAGATGATTTTATGCGATGCTACTCATCCGTACCATTCATATAGGCTTGTTTTTCTTTTTTGAATATCCTAATATATAGGTAGGTGGGTTTCTATATTTAATTAGCTCATTTATTAATATACCCCCATTTAATATGTTTATATTAAACATTAATTTATTATCAAAGAAAATTAATTAGGTGTTTAATTTTTTTTTTCAATATTTTTCTTAATTCTAGTGAAAAAGACAATCAACCTGTGCGAATGGGACTAATGGAGAATATGGTTGAGCATTATAGCGTTTAGGTGGTTAATTTAGAGTTTATGAACTCTTTCAATTGATAGGTATTCTAGTGGTATAGAAAACTAAAGGAAGTTATTTAAAACATATAGAAATTGAAAAAATAGCAGTTCAAAGTGAAAATCAGAATTAAAAGGAAAAAAAGTTCGAAAAAAATAAATGACCGAAAGTAAGAAAGTTTAGGAGGGCAGAGATAATTAGTACTTTTGCCTACAAATAAATATTAATTCGGTTTATTGTACGTCGATCTATCCCAAGATCATATGTATGCCACATTCATTTTTGGTATATATAACAAATTTGTGTTTTTAGTCACAGAAGGAGAAAAAGTGTGAATTAATGAACTCGAAATATCTTTTATTTACATTGGGAATAGATGCTGCCCACCATTTGAATTTGTCTCCTGAGACGTGTAGTAGATATATATGAAGATGTTAATAAATGATATAATTCACTTTTGTTACGAATTTCAATAACTTCTTAATTTAGTTTGGTAATAATTAGTTAGTCGTCAACATCATATATATATATATATATATATAATTAAAAACATTGGTGTGCAAACATAAAGTATACCCTTAATTATTAACATCTTCAGAAATGAACATTTTAGAATATCAAATTATTGGCTGTGATTAAGTGTCCTAACATATCATAGGACCATATTGTCAAAAGTCATTACGATATATGAGGATTATTCAACATCAAAATGTGATGTGTTTTTCATCATTAATTAGTAAGTGCCGATTTAGTTCCTATTTTAACTGTATCAGCTTACTTTCCTCAAATAATAACTCATCAGAGTCGAATGATATTTCTCCACTACAAATAATATTTTTATTTTTCAAATCAATATATTACTAATTAATATATACATGGTAAGTAAAAGAGATTAAATACTATATAAAACATAGGATGAGTTCATATGTTTCTTCTACATTAATTCAAAGAGTGAAGGTCATTTATTCATTTCATTGATATGTTTTTTTGTTATCATTTTATGACGTACGTGATCAAGAAAGCTTGATCCCTTTACATAATTTTTATTATACGTGTGATGTCCACTAGTATAATTGAATATATGATCGAAACAAAGTTATAAGTGTGTGTGTAATTTGTAGTTCTACAATAAAAGGATATAATATATGCAAGTTTAAATTAGTAATATGGGCCAACCTTAGCCATCACCTAGCTACAACCATGTACATTAATTAATGATTGCTAAATATACTTAGCGTGTGCAAATACTATGTATATAATTCATCAATCCTTATTTATCTCAATCATTGCTTGAAAATCCTAAAAGTACTTCCTAATTAATTATTTTTAGTTGGGAGATTAACAGGGATTGCAATTCGTATGTACACAGGTCTCTCACCTTCACAAATGGACGAAATGCCAAGATTAAATATTAGTGGTAAAATATTAAATAGTGATGTGAATTGTATTTGTCTCGTAGACCTAGCTAGTTTCCACGTATATAAGTTTGGTAATTTGTTTGTGTCCAAATACAGAAAGTAATGATATCATATTCCAACTCGTAATAAATAAATTTCACAATTACTTTTTAATTTAGCTAGCTAGCTAGTTATGAATATTTTGGAGGAAATTTAATATTAGGTTCGTCGTTAATTTTGAGAAAATTGACAAATATAGACGATTACAAAAAGTTGACGACCTATACTAACAATATCAATCATTTAATTTGATGGTTTATTAATAAAATTGAAAAAAATGTTATTTATATTGCTAATTCAACTGAATGACGCAAATAGGCTTAGTGCATTATACAGAGAAAAGACATCTTAAAAGTAAAAAAACAAATCGTGTTGAAGTCAGAGATATGGTTAGTTTTAAAGAGAATTGAAAGAAAGGAACGTACGTAACGTAAGTGAGGTGCACTTAAATCCAACTCGCAAATCACAACCATCAATTTAATGCACTACAAAACAATTTCGACTATTCATTTGTTACCTCATCACTCATCACTCGCCAAATCAACGGCTCAATCATGAATCATCAACTTCCTGCAGGCTCATGCAATTCTTTGGTTTTTCTAACTTTTATTTTACATCTTCGGTTTTATGTCAAAAGTTATATATATAATACTAGAAATTGTACGTGTGACATATATATGATAAAATAAATAAATTAATTATATCAAATACACATATATATAGTTGTCATTAGTCAATACTCTAGCTAAATCAAAATTTAAGAGAATTAATTAGTTAGTCGTAGCAAAAAGAGCACTAGTTTTAGGAAATCAAAATGAAAGTGAGAACATCATGTACCTTAAAAGAGAAAATTTGGGTGCCAAATTCATAAAGGTTATGCTAACCTAATCATACATAATCCATACTTTTTAAAATAATTATTGCTTAAAATAACACAAATGTATTGTTTTTTTCTTTAATTTGAGTACTCCAAAAAATTGAATTTCCCTAAGTTTTCTAGAGTTTTACAAAATGGGGATTATATTAGGGCTATATAAATCAGAAGAAAAGTGAGAAGATCTCTTCCCATCAAATGAACCAAAGTTGAGCTCTGAAAACCAACAACGTAACTTCATTCACTGTACGTCGAGAATGTCGCCTAACATGGCCACTGCTTTCGGCATTCTTGGTGATAATATTTATTCATTTAATTATTTCTTAGTTAATAATTATATATATATATATATGGCAGGTCTGGAGTTATGGTAATTTTCCCTAACTTGATCTATTTTATTTTATTTTGAAGGCAACGTGGTGTCGTTCTTGGTTTACTTGGCTCCAGTGTATGAACTCATCCATATCATATCATATCATATCTAGTTAGCTAATTAAATTTTATTGCATGAATTATATATATATATATATATATATAAGAAATGAAATGAATTATGTATTTTGTATGATCAGGCCAACGTTTTATCGGATATGTAAGAAGAAATCGACGGAGGGGTTTCAAGCAATCCCTTATGCAGTGGCGTTATTCAGTGCGATGCTGTATCTATACTACGCCTTTCTTAAGAAAAACGCCATCATGCTCCTCACCATTAACACTTTTGGATGCACCATTCAACTTGCATATCTACTCATCTACATGCTCTATGCAACCAAGGAATCCAGAGTACCTACCTACCTAATTATAATATTCATTTCTTCAACTTTTTTTCTTTTTTCTTTTTTTAATTTTATTAATATATTATTTTTTTAATTAGGTTTTCACCACCAAATTGATCCTCCTGCTCAATGTGAGCTCACTAGGAGTTATTACATCATTCACCTATTTTCTGACACGGGGGCATCTCCGAGTGAATGTCGTAGGCTGGATTTGCGCCGCCTTCTCCGTCATAGTATTTGCCGCACCTCTTAGCATCATGGTAATTACTTTAGTTTAACTCATTTTAATATATATATATATATATATATAAATATTATATTGTATTGTAGAGACAAGTAGTAGAGAGCAAGAGCGTAGAGTTCATGCCCTTCACACTCTCCCTCTTCCTCACATTGTGCGCTGTCGTTTGGTTCTTCTACGGCTTTCTCATCAAAGATTACTACATCGCCGTACGTCACCAAATTTAATTCCCATTACATTAATAACGTACTTATAATATATATATATATATATATATGTTTAATTTGTGGTTAATTAATTAATAGTATATATATTTATTTATTTCTTCAGACACCCAACGTTGTTGGATTCATATTTGGCGTGGCGCAAATGATTTTATACGCTTTGTACAAGAACAAAAAACCCTGCCGAAAACAGCAGATTCAACCTGCGGAGGGCTCAGAAGATAAGAATGATGAGGGACAAATTTCAGACATTCAATCAAACAAACGTGAAATCGAAGTCGTCGTCGTTGCCAATTACGATGACCACACCCATATTGGATCCACTTAGCTTCTTCTACTCCAATCTAATTAGGGAAACTTATAATATTGTAGGAAATTAATTACTGTATTATTTAAGTATTTTGCTATTTTTGGAGATGGCATACATATACGTATGCACGTGCGTGACTACATATTTTTTAGGAAAATAAGTTATTTTTACTTGACATTTAATGATGCATGGATAGATATATTATTAGTGTAGTGATTAGTGAAGATATATTTGTTGGTTTCTAGCTAGCTATATTGGATTCTACAATAATCTCAGCTCCTCTGTTTTTCTAGCTACCTACCTAGGCTTTCATTTGTGGAAAAATATGCATGTGTTCATTAAATTAATGTCCGCCTCATGTATCAAATTAATATCATTAAATTAAATACGGCAGTCGATCTGCATGCAAATTTACATCCATCAAAATAAATAACTAATTAATACCACCTGATCGACGGCACATATATATGAATTATTATAAGTTTGCATGTAATATATATATGAATTATAAGTTTGATTTTATAAGTTTGCATGTAATTCATATATATCATAGTAATAAATTTATATGTTATTTAATTACATATAAAAAGACTTCAAAGCAACTCCTCTAAAAACATCAAAATGAATCGGCCGGATAAATCACACACACACACACACATACATATATATATATATATATATATATATATATATATATATATATATATATATGAATTTATTACATCAATATTTTATAGAAAAGTGCAAAGGTGATAATTACTAGCTAGCGGAAAATAAGAGAATAGTCTAAGATACCGCACATGAGATCTTCCAGTACACAAGTTTTTTGTGTCAATCATGTACCAAATATTAAAATTATTAGTTTTTCTTGCATTTTTTCTTCAATTTTAATTTTTTTGATTTAGTATAATTTTGCATTATTATTTAGGATTTATTCCACCCAATTATAATTTATAATTTTTTTAATATTTAATTTTCATTTTTCAATTAATATATATATATATTTGATTTTTAGGGTTAATTATTTCAAATTTAGGATATATAATTTTTCAATTTTCAACAATAAATACTACCTCCGTTTCGAAATGTTTGTTGTTTTAGGTTTTTTTTTTTTTTCAAAATGTTTGTTGTTTTATATAATTTGACATCATCTCTCCCAATTTTAACCCTCTCAAATCCTACAAGATTTCTTGATTCTAACTTATCTATAATATATGAAGAGAGGAAAATATATGGAGATAGAAAATATTGTTATTTTTTAGGAAAATATAGATGAATTAGATTTTATGGCATATATGAGGGATGTGTATATTTGTCTACAAAATTAATTCTTAATTCCAGATATAAAAAAAACAACAAACATTTCAAAACGGATGTAGTATTAATTATGATTAGTTATTATATAATAAATTTTATTCTTATGAAAAATATCATTAAAACTACATAAATTCAAAATTGGCACGCAGTTAACACCCGGAATTTTTGACTTGATGATTCCATCCAAGATACGGAGAACAAATTTCAACATGATTTTTGAGTTTCAATTCCTTGTCTCCCACGATCTCTCTAAATTAAATTTAAAATGAATTTATTCAAACGTTATTGTTTTCAATATATATAAGTGTCTAGTTTTATTATATTACACTATTTTTTTAAAAATAATTGATTTCTAGAATTAGTGGAGCTTTTTTCCAACAGAAATTAAGTTGTTGTTTTATAGAATGAAGTTTAATTTATGGAGTTGTATCACATTATTTCCCTAATATATAACAGTCAACTTCTGGATCCCAAACATTAATAATCAAATTATTCCCTCATTGAGATCAGTTTCCATTGTTCAAATATTATACGCACACTATTCTTGGCGTCGTACATATATAGCATCAAAATATAAATACCAACAAATTTTAAATATTAAAAACACGTTAAATAATCAATGAAACATAGGATAAAGTTTCAAATATAGGTGCCAAAAACTACGTTTTGTATTCGAATTCCCAAGTAAAGTAAAAAAGAATTTTTTTTACAACCAATTCACCCAAAATGTCGTAGCTTTTCCATTTTTACACAAATTCATATTGAACAAGAAATCTTCTTTATGATCCATTATTTTCAGTGAGTTGCGCAAAAGATGCGTGCGACCTTCAATTCTCAGCAGACGTATTAAAACATTTTCTCTAACAGATTTAATTTACCACATTTATCTTTACAAATTTTTTTATTTGTTTGGAAATGCCTTTTAATTAAAATGTGTATAGTTTTGATGCAGATTCTAATTAAATCATGAAATTAAATTGCATGTCAAATATATTTAAGCAAATCTATAAATATTGTTCACCAAAAACGTAAGACAACAGTATGTACGTAATCTCACAATAGAAATAGGAAATGTAATGTTATTTTAAAAAAATAAAAAAACTCGTCACACATCATGATGACACGTAAAAGCATATATGCAAATGTGGGGTGCAGTCTTCCAATATTCGATATATTTCATCATCATCTACTATACAAAATCATATATTTGTGGAAAATAAATTAATATACAAGGTTTATCTGATAAATAAGACATTATTGTAATATAAAAATAAAATAAAAACCCCTAACATTTTTGTTGCTACCCATTTCTAGAGTTGTAAAGTAATTTTCTTTTTTCTTTCCTCATCTTAACCCAAGCATATGATGACTGAAGGAAACGAGAGTGCATCAAATCAAATATTATATTCCAAATTGCCATTATTATATAAAAAAGAAACTTATATATTATATTCCAATTAGGGAAAATTAGAACCGTTCATCCAAACTTTAATTTGCAATAGTTTCCTGCGATCCCTTTGCCATTTAAACAAGAAGTTGTAATTGAAGTGGGAGTAGTAGGTACGTAAATGACGACATTTCGGATCATATTTGGATTTAGTCATCAAAATCCATACCCTTTCTAAAAACAACGCCCTAAGATTGCAATTATAAATTGTTAAGTGTGTATCAACAAAATCAGAAGCTCTTTCCTTATTTCATAACTGAACCATTATTTTCTAAAAATCTATATAATAATAGGTAGTTTTTGGAATCAAATTAGGATATCAAATAAATGCCAAGTACGCTATCTTCAATAATATGAGTAGCTACTTTCGTGAGTTCGGGTTCAAATTTTTTGTTACAATTTTATGTATTGCACTCTGTGTTTCACTATAAAATTTATTATTTTAACAATATCTATTATTAAATAAAAATCACTTCTAACATAAATAATCATATTCAACATTTATCAACAGAAAAAAAAAAAATTGAATTTAATTTTGAATTAATCAACCATAATAATGAAATATTAATTGAAAATTAAATACTAAAAAATAATTATAAACCCTAAAGGGTGAACCCTAAAAACAATCTTAAAATTAAACTAAATAACAAAAAAAATATAATTGAAGAAAAAAAATATGTAAAAAAATACATGATTTAAAAGTGTAACACAGAGAGTAATAGAAAATCTCAAGTGAATGAGTTGGGCACTAGCTATAACACGTTTTAGAATTCCTAGTATATACTTATTCTCTCTCAAGTCTTAATAGGCATATTGAGAGGTTGTGTACTTTGAAATGGGATCCCTTGTTGCAACTCTTCAATATTTTTTCAAAAAAATTAATTTTTTTTATTTTTTTATTTATTATAATTTATTTTAATTTAAATTTTGTATTTAGGGTTCATCCATCCATAATTAGGATATATTAAAAAAAATAGTTATGCAACATCAAATGTAACACAAAATGCAACAGATGCTCTACTCTGGTATACTTCCACCATAATGTGCATAAAATATTATTGCAATAAACTATCAAAATAAATTTTGAATAACCATAACGATACATTGATCACTCGTTACAGAACGTTTTGGTAATTTATCCAGAATCAATGTAAATGTAATTTATTTTTTTATGTCCAATTTTTCATTATCTTTCTCCTTTTCAGGATACATAAAATTGTAGAAATGGAAATATAAAAATTAAGTGTGCATTAAAATATAGTAATACAACCACCCAATTAATATTCATATTATTTCAACAAATGCAATATATCTCATCTCATAATATAATATAGTGTGTGTGTGTGTGTGTAAGCACTAAAAATTACATTAATATAATTTTGGCAAATATAATATAAAATTGCATAAAAGATATTACCCTCTTTGATCCGCCGCCATCTCCTTCCATTGTCTTCTGAGTTCCCCCTTTTCGATTTTTGCAATTAGGGTTTGCTTCTTCAATCGGATTCTTGAGAATAGACCGAGAAATTGAAGTAATCGCATCACGATGAAGAAAGGTGGAGGAGTTTTTGATCGCTATGAAAATAAAGAGAGGAAAATCGACGGCGTCACGAAGAAGAAGAAAATGAAAAGGAATATGCAGAGACTGGGCGGGAGAGGCGGCCTGTCGCTCGAAACATTCGCGAATGCTAAGACGAGAAACGATAATTACAATCCTTCTTTAATCAGTATGTTACTCAATTGCTCCTTTATTGTATGATTTCTTTTTTCCTTATTTTGCTTTAATTTCGTTTTTACATGCGGTGTGTAGTTCGTAGGTACAAAGTTGAGCTCATTAATGAACATAAGTAATAATTTTGTGGTTTGGTTTTTATGCACTAGCGTTTGCACTATTTGGATGATGATTTTCTGTTAATTTTTGGAGTAGTTAGTTTTTTTTTTTTTTTTTTTTTTTCTTCAATCTTGTGGATCACAAAAGAAAAGTGTGTTTGAAGAAGGATTCGGGGAAAAGTTGATAATTGGGATTCTAAAATTTGGATTCACTTGATATTCGTGACGTTAAGCTTGATGCCGGCTGTTTTATTTGTCGATTTTTCACCGGAACAAAATTGTTCTGCATAGAGTTTGGTTTGAAAAAAGATATAGTTTAGTAGGCCAAAGTGATAAATGGAAGTGAGAGTTTTTTTTACTTTAGTTGGGCTAGAGGGAAGGGTGTGCCCAAAGCTCAGTGTGAAGTCTTTGTGACATTAGATGGTTCCCGTGATAGGCTAGGCAGAAGGGATGTGGTCGAGCTAAAAATATTAGCATTTGTTGAAGTTTTGAGCCTGGAGTTCATTGCTCTTGGGATTCAAATTAAATCGTGCATGAGATCTCAATCCATCACAAAGTTCAACTTTTGTTCACCTATTTGTTACTTGTTTATGCTTCTAGTTGTGATAGTTTTTTTAGATGTGTGAAATGTTGCTGACATTACTGCAATTATGTCTAAAATTGAGATATATAACGCTTATGAAGGAAAATTAATTTCAGCATCCTACGGCTGCTTACCATTTGGTTTCTTTTGCAGAAAAGCAAAGAGAATTCTATAAAAATGCTAAGTGTGTTCGGAAGTATAAGAAGTCGATAAACCAGCAAGAGCAACAGAGCACTCCTTCCACTGCCGAAAGACTGTTGGTGGTGTGCATTTATTCCCTCTCTAATCTTTTTCCTTTTCTTTCTTTCCATACTTGGTTTTATGGGGTATGTTGGATTAGAGTGGATCATGAAGTAAGAACCTAGATACATGGCCGTTTATTGATTTGCGTGCTGCTCATATCTAAATGCATTGGTGCATTTATTTGGAGAAGTTTGATCTGATTTACAATTTGGCTGTTGCCAGGGTGAAAATGAAACAAAAGAACGTGAAGTCACAAACCAGAAGAACAAGAACAAGAAAAATGCACGAAACCTTGAGGAGCTGTACACGAAGAAGCATGAGGAGCAGGAGAGAGCTAGGATTGAGAGGGAAGCCATGATTCAGGCAAAGAAGGAACAGAGAGAGGTAGCTGAAGCTCGAAGGCGAGCTCTTAAGGAGAAGATGTATAAGAAAACGAGGTCTGGTCAACCTGTCATGAAATACAGAATTGAGCATCTCTTGGAAACAATCCAAGGTCCAGCAAGTTAAGTCTAATGATACTCCTTTCGCTCTATATGTATTACTCCCCCCCCCCTCTCTCTCCCTCTCCCTCTCTCTCTCTCTCCCTCTCTCTCTCAATTCTGTAGCTTTTTCTGGTGAAATATTTACCCCATGGTCACCTTGGAAGTGTTTGGAAATGAAATATCTATTCTTCTACTATTATCCTCTCACTGAAATTGTATAGGTTTCTGCATTTAAGACAGTATGAAATATTATTGTAGAACTGTAGAGAATAAGAAAGAAATCAAGTTGTATTTGAGTTTGAGAGATTTGAAGGTGGAATTGAGAAGTTGGTTTGAAAACTCATATAGTTAAATCCACTTATCTTATGTGGAAACATTCTGTGAAATCAAAGAATTTGAACAGTAATTTTCCACAGCCACATTTTTAAAATGGAAATTTACACTTTGATACTTATATTTTGGACACTTTTTTAAAAATCACCCACTTTATTACTATTAGCAAAACAGTATCCATTTTTTCAAAAATTTTGCAAATCTGACTTTGATCAAATTTTCAGCCTAGAATATTTATGTGGCATGCCCAACAAATTTATTTTATTTTTAGTTCATAATTGACATGGAATATCCAGGTAATATTTTTTATTGAAGTAAAAAAGCTACATAAAAATTCCGGCATGCATAGATATTCTAGGCTGGAAATTTGATCGAGGTCAGATTTGCAAAAATTTTGAAAAAGTGGGTACTGTTTTACTAACAGTAATAAAGTGAATTATTTTTGAAAAATTGTCCAAAATGTAGGTATCAAAGTGTAAATTTTCCTTTTTAGAATGGTGTCCAAATTTAAAAAAAAAAACAAAAAACAAATCCTATGCAATATTGCTATAAAATCACCTTATAATTATAGAACCCATAATATTTGTCTTTTCTTCCTAGGATCGAACTATCGTCGCCTGCATATGAGGGTGAGGGATTAGACAACCATTATAGCTTTACATACTAAATCGGTCATCGCATGTTTGATGTTACATTTCTTATTATACACTCGATTTTTACAAAAAAAAAATCAATTTTTTTCTTTGATTTCAATTTATTATGTTTTGATTTAATTTTACACTTGTTATTTTAGGGTTCATCCTATCCAATTAGGATTTAATATAATTTTTTAGTATTTAATTTTTCAAATAATTAATTAATAACTAAAATTTGAAAATTAAATACGAAAAAATATAATGCATTCTAATTGAGTATGATTGAATCTTAAATAATAAGTATAAAATGAAACTAAAGCATAAGAATTTAAAAAAAATAAAAAAAATGAGTGTGCAATAGAGATTGCGGCACCAAATGTGTAAGACTTCAGCTGATGACCTCAAACTATGACACAATAATATCAAACAATTTGTGATATTTCTTACCCAACAACAAGACATAACGTGCACAAAGGCCGTCTCCTCTCAAACCCAAAATCAAGTTATAAATCAGTCACTAAAAAATTAAACATAGTAAGGGTAGTTTGGTTTCAATTGCAGTATTGAGTTATGAATTTGTATGGGTTTTCGTTAAAGTGTGTTTGATTTTTTTATTTTTTTTTTGTAACGTATTAAAAAAAATTGAATGAACAATTTTGACCTTCTAGAATTGTAGATTTGAATATCGAAGTATAATTAGTCAATAATATATATTTACATACATGTGTATGTGTGTGTGTGTGTATATATATATATTGGTGACGATGAGAAAGTTACAATCATTATATGAGAGAATCTTCCGTAACACGTTCAACATAAAGATATTGGTGGAATTCAACTCATAATCTTTCAATTATGAATTTCTTCACCCCACCAACTAGATCATCCTAAATAGAAAATTACTTTGTATCTTTTGGCATGATAACATCCACTATAAATATGTGGCTAATATGAAAGAAAACATATTGAAGTTGCAGGACCCGCTGCAATAATTATATAGTATTGTGATTTTTCATATGGGGTTGGAGAAAAAAATTAAAAAAAATGTATTTAAGTGGAAAAAGAATAGACAAACTTGTTTTGGGTAGGTATTTAACATAGCATGGAATTAGGGGAAAGAATGTTTGAAAATAAAAGCAAACAAGTCCCAAATATTTCAGTTGCTATGTAAAAAAAACAAAAAAAATGTGACCAACTCCAAATAAAAGGTAAAATATGGTGAAAACCCGTAAAAGGCAGAAATGAAGTAAGAGAAAAAGGCATAGAATAGGTTTAATTGATGATTAGGTGGGCTATGGCTATGGTGTCCAAACCAAAACCATGAAAAGTCTAAAGGGCCCATCACATTTTTTTGTTGGGATTCAGACAATAATAACTCTCAAGCCCCCTAGCAAGTCTTGTTAGAGGACTACAACAGTGATCAACGTCTAAAGCTATTTGACTTGTTTGGACAACATAATTACAGATCAAAAGAATCACGTTTTGTCAGAATCAGAGAGAGAGAGAGAGGTTTTGTATTTGTTATGTGACTCTTCCTTAAGCATAATCATAATCTATTTCCCTTTCCCTTTCCCTTTCCCTTTGCAAAGGAAAGCTGATGGTATTTACTATTTATTTAGTTTGTGAGTTTGAAGTTGAAGTACAAAGCAATTATGCAAGGTTCTTGTTGTACAATACAATCTCTTCACCTTCACCATCAAAATAAGAGACTGTCTCTCTTCTGCTCAAAGACAAAGTAGATTCCTTGAAAGAATATATTCCACAAAATCGAGGGGTTTTGGTTTTCAATCAACTTTTACAATGATTTCTCAAGTTGTGGGACTTTGCCCCTAAAATTCCCTATAAATTATGATATTAATTTGTTTCAATCACGTAACATTATATATATATATATATATATATATATAGGGGTGGGTTCAAATAGGAACCAACCCCTGAAGGAATCTAGGAACCAATCAAATTCAAGGATTTTGATGACGTGGCGGATAAAAAAGCGGTGGCATAGTTGTAAATATGTAAAATTCGAATTATAAGGATTCGAATTATAAGGGGTAATTCCAGATTTTTTTAATAAAGTGATGACATCATCTTTTAAAAAAATTCCTAAAAACTTTAAATAATCATAACTTATTCATTTTTTATCCAATTTACGCAAAAAATATATCAAATTAAAGATTTTTTCATGCTCTTTCATTTAAGATACATAATGCATATGTTTATTTGAGCAAAAATTGATGAAAAATACAAAAAACTATTTTTCACGTATATTCAACTCGTAACTGTCAGATATTTGCTAATATGATATCACAATATTGCTCATATCTTGTGTTTATGTTGCTAACATGAAATTTTTTATGCACGACTTTGAATTTTAAGTTGCTTTCATGAGAAAATAGTTAAAGTATGAGCTATATATAGTTAAGTTCATAAACAATTATAACTTTATCAATGTTTAATATTATTTTAAAAACTTGTAATATTTGAGAATTTAAGTCATGCTAGCATATCATTATTCACATATTAGCAATGTGTTACTAACATATTAGCAAATTAATAGTCACATATTAGCAGTGTGTATATTCTCTAACATATTAGCAATATGTTGTATGTATGAATGATGCTACACAATATTATTTTAAATGTGGTCCAATGTTATATGTGTGGTGTTTAATACGTGTCAATTTAATATTATGATCTCGTCAAGTTAACAATATGAGTCTATCTCATGATCGTCAAGTTAACAATATGAGTCTATCTCATGATAGCAACAAAATCTGTTGATGTTAGCAATATACATCTTTCATGTTAGCATGTTAATACAACGCCAGAAAAGACAACGGTTTTAAAGTGTTGTCTATTTAATTCCGGGAATTAGGCCCAAAATCCGAAAAAACATAACAGAATTTCTAAATTACGAAAATAACCCCGCTTTCATTAAGTTCTTACAAGTTTGCCACCTTACTTTGACTAAAACTTTGACTAAATTATGGTCATTAGATCTAATCAAATCTAAGGCTAGAATTGGTTCTTAGGTTCCTTCAGGGGGAATTGGTTCCTATTTGATCCTTCCCCTATATATATATATATATATATATATATATGATTTCTTAAATAGATGATAAGTGCAAAATAGTGTTATATATAATTTATATGGGTCAATTAAAATTAAACAGTAAAGAGAAAATCTGAAATTTGCAACGAAAAAGAAAAATAAATGAAATGGCATCGACTGACTTAATAATCAATATATCTAATTGTGTAGACATCGATTGGCGTCAGAATCATTGTCTAACTAGATTTATTTCATGTGTATCTAGAATTAGAATCGATAAAAAGCTCTTATTTTCCCAAAAATTTAATGTTTCAATATGTGATCAGAAGTTGAAAATAAATAAAATGAAATAGAAGGATTATATGAGCAAAAAGAAGTGTTTGTTCACAAGCATGGAGAATTGGTGATTATCATCAGAAACAATACCCCACTTGGCATATACTGTATATGTCAGCCTTTCTCTTTCCTTTTTCTTTTTTCTCTCTCCGGGTCTGTGTGTTGTTATTATCTGCCCATTAAAGATTCCTCTGTTTTTCTTCTAGTTTCCTCTTTTTACTCTCTCTTCCAAAAATAAAATTATAAAACAAAAATTACCAACCACAACCAGCCAAGAATTATTATTAGTCAAATGAATATGAATATGAATATTCAGCTGCCCCTTCTCTTTCACCAAAATCCAAATCCACCCAACAGTTCAATGTGCCGAAAAGGCATGTACCAGATTTAAACTTACTACTAAATTGCAAATAATATTAACAAAATAAAATACGAGACCAAAACACAAAGTCCAGTCCGTTCAAGATTGATACAGCCAATTTACGACTATTAGTCTGCAAAATTTATAATTCTGGGCAAAAATTTATAAAGTGAATTACTAGATAGCAATAGATCACAAAATTTATTGCAAAAATCTGATAAGCAAATGGCATGAGCAGTTGAAGCTCTAAAACAAACATAAAGCTTGCAAAGGTCCAAAGCGTACTAGTATACAACACAAATCCTTGGAAAACGATTAAAACTAGCAGATACATACAGATAAAGATAATGATAAACAAGGGAGATTTTGCATCTTTATTTGTAACTGGTTGCATTGTATAGCTCAGCCAAAGTGAAAAATTGATGGCTTTTGAGCTCTCAGAAAGCCGGTCTGATTCTTTCAAATGGGCCGCGCACCTCACTTCCACTGGCACTGCAATCACATAAAGCATTGCTGAAATGAAATATGAATGATGATCGCGTATAGTGCTGTACCTGCTTCGCCCCATTAGCACAGTTCACTTGGGTATTTCAAGTGTTGAAATTTCGTTCAGGAAAACCTCAAGGCTGCATCTTCACTCAGGTTCCAAACAAAGTCAGGCATGTCGAGCCTTTGCCTAGCAACAGTGCGGTATACATAAAGTCTCTCGACAGGGCAGCTCTCAGGCCTTGAATCGGGTGGGCCTCTCTCGTCTATAACTTCAACGTTGAGCCTAGGCATCTTCTGAGCTAGCACCTTACAAGCTCCAAAACTTACGGAGCAAGAAGACATCCAAAGGGATCGCATTGTCTCCAGCTTTGCAGCATTGGCCAAGAGAGCCTTGTCCCCGAATGGACAGTCCCTAATCTCCAGTTTCCGGAGGCTGTCACAACCAGATAACACGTGATGGAGGCCCAAGTCACTGTCCCCAGCAAAGGCTATTGAAAGCATCTCCAGTTTTTTGGCATGGGTTCCGATATATTTGAAAACGCGGTCAGTGAGGAGGCCGGTCATAGAGAGACGGCGCAATTCCTTACAGTTCTCAACAATGGCTCCAAAACCAGTATCAAGTGGTTCATGGGTTAAGTAGTCAGGAGCTTGGGGATCAATAATACATAGTCGGAATCGAATAAAATTAGGCCTATTCCTTGCAATAGCAATCAATGCAGCGTTTGACATCTGGCGGCAAAAGTAAAGAACAGATTTGAGCTTGGGGCAGCCTTCGGATACAGATACGAGCCCTTGTTCTGTCAAAGATACATTAGGTTCCGCTCCAAAAGGATCTGAAGGGAACACCCTAAGTTCCTGCAGATCCTTGCAAGATGCAGCGACAACTTCTAGTCCACTGTCTTCAATGTAATCCAAAACCTGTAAGCATCAGAATGTTGATCAGTTCACAGATATCATACAACTTAAGTGCAGTGAGAATCAAAGAATTTATTGTAATATTAATATGCAAAATATCGGTGTCAACACAGAGCACAAGTCAACAACATTTAAAAATTGAAACATAATTCTGAATCTAGGTATGAAAGATGCAATGGTAATTTACTGAAATAGCATGCAGTTTATATCATTCAATATTCATGCGATAATGATGAGAAGTTGCCAGGATCATACCCATAAACGCTGTAAATTCCGGCATTGGCTAATAAGCTTGACAAGATCGGAACTTGGAATGGCAGCATAACTTAAATTCAGTGAAGTGATTCCAGAACAGACAGAATACATGGCTGGAAGATAAGCAGGCACCACATCCCAAAAACCAGACAAACCCTTGAGTTGCTTACATGCTGATAATGCATCAGCCAGGTTTGAAAATGTATCGGACCGAATTTCAGCTGAATAGGCACCGGTACCTAATTCAACCAATTGTGGGGCACGGTGAATCAGGTTAGCGAGCTTCTCAAGGGGCACAGCACGGTTCAGCCGAAGTGTCCTCAGGCTAGGGGAACGTGCAACCAGTCGCTCCAAGGCAGAGAAATTCACCTCAGAGCCTAGACAAGACATGTTGAGTGACACCAGTGAAGTGCAGCTATCAGGAAAATGGCTAAGCCAATGCCCACTCAGGTCCTCCACTTCACACTCCCTCAAATCTAATTCCCTAAGATGCCTGCAATGAAAACTCACAATCAATTATCAAAACTTTGTATTTGAAAGTAAAAAAAACCAAGCTTATCTAGAGTGCATATAACGCAAATGTTTTTTCACCATTTGAGAATCTTACTTCCGCCTGAAGGACATTCCAGAAAATAAAAGTAAAAAAAAGCAAATAGAGGAAAGGAATAATTATTCAATGTGTACCACGCAACGCCTGAAGACAGTCCAGACAATAATTAAAAAGAAAAAAAAAAGTAAAAAGTTCAGAAAAATATTCGACAAACATTACAAGGGACAGTATTACAAGGGACAGTATAAACCAACACAATCAACAGAATCATCTACAGATCGGCAAAGTAGATACGGTGATTAAAATGGCCGGATGCTAAATGAGAAAACAAGTTTCTTCCAAGAGAGTGCAGTCTCAATTAAGAACTCTACTCTATTAAGCAGCTGAGTTCAGACTTAGGTGATAATGACTAGCGAAACAGAAGACTTCCACGAAGAATGCAAAGAAACAGTCAGATCTTTCTCAGACAAGCCTAAGTCAAATGGGGAAATATTAACATGAACATCAAAAATAGAGATCCAGTATTCCCTGGGAAAGGAATACACTAATTGAATATCTTAGCAATAAATGAAATACTGAATCCATAAAGGGAAACACAAAACAAAAAACAGCAATTTTTTTCTTTTAAAGCCGCTTGAAGAACGGTTTAGACGTTTCAACCGCCCAAGAAATCTCAGGTTTCGCGACATTGCCACTCGTTAACTAGATACCTTCATTCAACAGCAAACCGAACAAAATATAATTTCTGCTAGCTCAAAAAGGTCAAAACCTTATTCGCTGTTTTCACTGAATCCCCATACTAACAAACAAAGAAACACACGAAAGGCACAAATTAGTAACTATATTTCCCAATAGTTCACCTGCAATTAGCCGCAATCGACGCAAGACCGTCCGTCGTGAAACCCTCGCAAGACGAGAGCACCAGAACTCTGAAATTCTTAAACGACTTCGAGATCAGCTCCAAGCTCTCATCCGTCACCACCATGCGCTTCAGCCTGATCTCCTCCAGAAACGGATACGCCTCCGCCATAGCCGCGATCCACGGGTACAAGTAAGCGCCCCAACCCTCCGGCACGAGGTTGAAGTCCGCGAAATGAGGCTTCCCCTTCATCTCGACCGCCCTAAGCTCAGGAAACCGCCGGATCACGAACTCCGGCGATACGGCATAGCAGTTGCCGACAAAAATACGGCGGCGGCACCACCGCTCAATCTCGTGCCACGACTTGCACACCAACGAAACGGCGTTCCGGTCTCTGTCGGAGCACAGGAACGAGAAGACGTGCTCTAGAACTTCCTCCGGAAACGAGTACGCCATGGGAGGGGTAAAATGGTAAAAAAAAAAAAGAACGAGCTCTGGATCTGAGCAAGGCAGAGAGAGAAAGGAGAGAGTGTGAGGTGGAATGAGAAGCCTATAGTATAGAGAAGATAAGGTTTTATTTTTTTCCCAAGCTTTTTATATTTAGTGTCACCTGTGGTGAGGTTAGGATTAAAACACTGCTCGAAACCAGCGAGTGGTAAGACGACACGTGTCGTTGGTGCGTTCCAGCCGTTGGATCCAACGGTGGCGGCCCTTATCTGATTGAAGCCAAGTGTGACCGTAGAAAAAATTTGTGTCTGTGACGTCGGGAATAAAGTGGTAATTGGTAAATTTCGGTTACGTTTCTTTCTACTTTTTTCTAATGTTTATGTTTCTTATAAATTAAAAACGTGTCTGCATGCCATCTACAATTTTTTTCTCAATATATTTTTACTACATTTTTTTTAAATCAATATCTTTCTGAAATCTCTGTATAAAAAAATGAGAGGTCATCTAAACGATGATGGAGGCTTATAAATATAAGGTCAAATTATTAAAAATATGTAAAACATAATCCCTAATTTCAATATAAATAAATGAATAAATTCTCTCTCAATTTCAGAAACATTGATATTGTAGTCTTTTAATTTTTTGCACTTTTAAACACTCTCCTCTCAATTTTTCACCCTATAAAATCTCTTCCATAAATATATTAAGGAAGTTAAGGAGAGATGTAGAGACAACATAACTCCATAAGAGATAAATTAAGATATAGTAAGAAAATATAACTTAATAAAGAGAGTTGTTATATTTGTTATATTTTTTAATTTTTATTTTTGGTTGTAAAACTAAAACACCAATCTTTGTGAATTGAGAGATTAGTAAATTGCAACTTTAAAAAAAATTGAGAAGTTTGAATATGAGATGCAAAAGCTCTTATTCTCAACCCGGACAATATTATGTACTCCTTCCGTCACATTCATATATCCTAATTGAATTTTCACTATGATTAAAATAATTATTGGGAAAAATAATTAAACAAGTAATATTTCTAATATGTCCATATTTATTTATTTGATAATGAATTGATGATTAGTGAAAACATATTAAATAGTACTGTATATAAAAATCAGTTTATATATTGGGACATGTAAAAAATGAAAATAAATCTATATATGAGTAGGTCGAAGTGAGTATCTATAAAAAAAGGGTTAAATTAAGGGTTAATTGCCAAATAAATCATCATGTTTCCACCATTTTGCAAATCAGACACCACATTTAAATCTAGCCAATTACAACGCCACGTTTTAATTTGTATGAGATTAAATATCCCCAATTTTTTCATTCAGTTAATTATGACGTATTTGCCCTAAAAATCACGTTGGCAGCCACATCAACACACACGTGAAACAAATGACGCCATTTTTGTTATTTTCTCTTCTTTTTTTATTGAAAAAATTATTTTTTATATAATTTTTTATTTCTAAAATAGAAAATATATTGAGAAAACTAATATAATCGACGCCGTTTATTACCCAAACAAATTAATCGTAGTGTTGTAATTGACTAGATTTAAACGTGGTGTCTAATTTGTAAAAGGGTGCAAACGTTGTGATTTATTTAACAATTAATCTTTAAATTAAATGATAATTTATTTATCATTAAATGAAACATTATGGATATTTTCACACGTTAGCTGATTAAACATTGACTTTCCCAAAATATATATTATCGCAATAAATAATAAGGGGGTTAAATAATTACTAAGGGAATCTCATGATACTGAATGCACGGCTGGATCTGACGGATGAGATTGTGGTGGGCACTACCTCGTAGAGTAGAGTGAGAAAATTCTATGCTGCTCAAACATACTGAAACTAGGTTAATAAAAAAATTTATTTGTGTTAATATATTTTTATTTAGTTTATATCTTATGGGATGGCATTAATTTTTCCTGCCCATCCACTAATATTCGGACACATAGTAAAATCACAGTTTGAGTAAACTATTATTGGATTAAAATGTTTCAAATATTTTCGATTTTTTTTTACAAATCCAATCATATTCCGACATGTATTAAAACCACAACTTAAAGCAATGTTTGGTAGCCTGGATAAAGACATATTAGTAGAGGTATCCAGCAAGAACCGTGTGTTTGGTAGCCATTGCTTGTTCACGCGAAGCCCGGTTATAACGTGAGGCCCGGGATGTAATTTACTGATTCGGCTGGACAATGTATCCGACGCCCTCCTCGGTTACAGTTTCTAGACAAGGTATCCAACGCCCCCTCAGTTTACCAAATAAAACAATGTACCAAACAGATGTGTGAAGCAATCTAGTATATTTATCTTAATAACCAAACACACAATTAAAATAGCTAATATGTAATTATCTTTCAAAACAATCTAGATTTTATTAATATGAGTATATCCATACCAGTATACCAAACATTGCATAAATCGTAAAATATGGATAAGCGATGGGTAGATTTAAGCGTTTTTCTTCACTGAATTTCGTGTTTTTTTTTCCCTCGAAAGCATAACGCGTAGATTTTTATTTTTTAAATATTTTTGGGAAAGTAATGCGTATGTATTTGTTGATTGAGGGCGAAAATTATACTTTTTAGCTTGTTTTAAAATAGTCATCGTTCACCATATTTTTCTATACGCTCGCTTTCAATTTTAATTTAATTTAAATTAGAAATTCACATTTTTAGAAAAATATATCTTAATGTGATTTAATATGAGATGAAGAGAGACGGATATATATTTATCACAATATAGTAGTTATATTTTAATTATATGAAAATTTCTAAAACGATCGATAAAAAGAAACTGATGGAGTACATATTAATAAATGAGTCAACTTTTTTTTAGCCACTTAGAAAAAAAACAAACAAACTTTTTTTAGCCACTAAAATTTAAACATTATTATTTTAGTCATTTTGGACAAAAATACCCATGTACCTTCACGTGTACGCTGGCACTGCGCGGGGCGACGGGCGCGCGCTAGGCGGGGACAGGTGCGCGGGGGGACAGGCGCGCAGGGGCGTGCGCGCGTGAGGAGGACGAGCGTGCGTGCGCGCGCGGATGGGCACGCGCACTGGGTGGTAGCCCAGCACTTACGCGCGCGCATCCGCGCTAGACTCAGTGTGCAGGTGTACGCATAAGGGTATTATGGTAAAGTTAGACAAAATAATAATATTTTTAAAAAAGTGGCTATTTTTTTTTCCTTCTAAATGGCTACTTTGCCATATTGTCACTTAATAAATTTGTAGAAGTATAATTTTGGGGGATGGGATGGGATTATTTCATTAATTCCTTATGATGAAAACTAGGATTGTGAACGAATATAACCGCGTGCGAGCTATTCAGAGCTCAACTCGAAAAAAACTCATTTGAAGCTCGTTCATAAAATGAATGAGTTGAGCTTGAGCCTCAAATCGTGCTCGATAAAATTATCAAGTCTAGCTCGAATGGAGTAATATTCAGCTCGGTCAGCCCGTGACGATGTTCGAACCCGAGCTTAAACGAGCATGTTCGTGAATATTATAAATATTTGGAATGGGTAAATTAAATAAGATTTTTTTTTCGAACTCGAGCTCGAATATGAAAATTAAATAAACTTTTTTTTGAACATTCGAGTTCAAGCTTAATTAGTAAATTTTTGAGCATTTCACGAGTTGGGCTCAAATCGAATTCGAGCATGACAAATATTTGTCAAGCCAAGCTTGAACAAAAGAAAAAAAAAATTGAATTGAATTCGAGTCGAGCTCAAACTCACATATTTCTTAATGAGATGAGCTCAAATATCAATGCATTTGACTCAATTTTGTTCGTTTACAATCCCAATGAAAACTAGTTGATATGAGATCGAATTATGGGAGATAGATAAATTATTGATAGCTAGCATATAATGGCATGTGTCGTGATATTAGTGAATGTGTTTAATTGGATCTGGATATAATTTGAAAATGAAAGAAGAAATTGGCACCAATAATTACCATATATAAAATAGTGGCTCAATGCTCATCATAATCATCGTGGAAATTGCATCCAAGTTTCAACTATTATTGACTTTATTTTTTCAAAAAGTTAAATCTATTTTCTATTTCACCAATCTAGTGAATTGTATAAATAATCGTGCATGTTCATTTTTTTAAGGACTTGAGAAATTCGGACCTCCTGTTGAAGATACTAGAATGGTCAATCGTACGATATACGAATAAGATATTTATTATTATTATTCATTGTAAATAATCTAATGATAGAATGTTGTAGGTTCAAAACCAAAGATCTTAGGTTTGCTAAGTGTGTCTGCCACATCTGATTTATCAAATGAAATTTATCTCTTTTGTGTAATTTGTAGATTACTATACGGGAATGAAATTTACCCAATGCGCACCCTCAAGGAGCTGTTTCGATTAACCGTCGACATAAAAAAAATTAAAATTATTATTTTATTAGAAATTAAAAATAAAAATAAATATAATAAAAATGTTTTTAAAAAAATTACTGCAGATCATAAAGATAAGTTTTTATTGGTCCCTTGGAAACACCCTTTTGTAAAATAGAGGCATCTTTGATTCGAAACAAATTGCTCCGCCTTCCCCCCGACTAAAAAATAAAAAGATAAGTTATTATTATATTTTAATTAATGTTTTTTTTAATTAAGATATGTAGATTTTAAAGATTTTCTTAAAATTTTATCTAAATTTAATGACCTTTTTAATGCATAAATTTCAATGTTTTATATAAAAAATTGTTATTTTTTATTGATACAATATACTGGTAAAATATTCAATATAAAAAATGCATATAAAATGTAATACTTAAATTATTATTATATATGTTTCTCAAAAGTTATTTGTTTATCAAACATATATAATGTGTTTCGAATTATATTCATTAATTTTTTACAATGCAATCATTACAAATTTTTCATTTATTTATCATTGATAGTGTATATTTATCATAAATTATAAATGTGAAGCAACTCATTTTCATAAGTAGTAATTATGCAATATATAAATGTAGTGATCATAAAAGTGGGGCAATGTTTAATGTTCCCTCTCTTATTTTATAATTAAAATTAAGAAGATTATTAAAATATATTTATTTAGTTTATAATTATTTAATAAATAATTAATAATATATTATCATGTTCCCCGTCGATATGTTATTTGAAATATGAATGGAAATGTTATTAACAATATATAGTAGTAACAACAACAAAAAATTCTAAATTGTATTGAAAGTCAAATTTATCATGTCTAACACATAATGATGTTAATAAATAAATAGAAATGATTTTCAATAATCGTTACTCACCAATCTCTACCTATAATATTATTGGACCATAACTATGTACATGCTCAGCTTTAATCATTCAACATATATCAATGATTGTATTTTCTTTGAGTTTTTTTTTTCTTCCGACTGTATCACATGGATTTTCATATAATGATTTTTTTTTACATATAATCAATATAATTATAACCTATATAATATAAATTAAAGATGGAGATTTTCAGTTTAACTAAAGACATAATTATAGAAACTTATAAAAAGATCTTTTTTATTTTAATACAATCAAATATTAAGAAGATATAAAATTCAATTATAATATAAAAAATAAAAAATGAAGACAATAGGTTTGCTAAGTTTATTTTTTTATTAATTGATTGATGGATTTTCTCAAAAAAGTAAAAAGATTGAGATTCATATATGGAAAAAAACATATTTGCTATGTTTAATGTCCTGTGACAAATTGATTTTTTATAGAGGTGGGAAAATAATTAATAATGATGGCATGTTATTTATGAATATTATGATATATATTATTAAAAATTAATTTAATAATAGTTTATTATAATTTTACATTAAATATTTATATATCCGGAAATGTGATTTGAGTAGGAAAAATGCACAAGCATATTTTAGGCCACAGTCTTGTTATTATATACCTATATAAATGATAATCTTGTTTTTATGTGATGTCCCATAAACTACATTAATGGGTCGAATCTCCCCACTACCACAGATCGGATGTGTGAATTAAAAAAAAAAAAAAAAAAAAAAAAAAAAAAAAAACTACATTAATCTTTAGCTTTTCACTATGGTATGAAAATCGAGTTGAGATCATTAATTCAGGGATTGTAATATATTTATCATAGTTTTGAACTCATGTTTTAGTTTATTGATTGTTCCTCATCTAGATTAATCGTTACCTTTATACTTGCTTAAAAAGTAAAATTATACTTAATACCTCAGTGTTACTCAATGTATACTTAATAGCAATGCAATATTAACATTTTATTTTCTTCACAATTCTACTATCACCGCAACAAAAGTGGTCTTTAGAGATAATATTATTAGAAAAGAAAAATGTCGTCATTAATAATATATTTAATTAGTAACAACACATCATCTCAACTGATATTTTTGTGACGATATTGTGATCACTTCTAAATATTTTTTGCGACGGCACCATGTCAAACGTTCCTAATAGTTCATCCCAAATAAATTAAAAATCATTTTAAATGATAACAATGTAATCACAAAAATATAATTAGGAACGATATGTCGTTACTTAAGTTTATTATTAGTGACAATATTTATCGTTTCTAATAATATTATCTCTGAATACATTTTTTTTGTAGAGCATCCGTCAAGTTTTATGTTGACTGAGAACTGACTTAACTATAAAAATTTGATATAGGTAGTGCAAAATGAATTTGCAGTTGGTAGGGAAGACGATAACTCTAATTAAATCAATTCAGTATCCGTAAAATTAAACGGATAGTAGAATTGTAAATAAAATGAAATCGATGATCAAGTAGTTATTAAATATAAATAGTGGTATTATTTTTTAATATTGTTAGCGTTGAAATGTTTATCCTCCTTAAAAACACTACACGCATTCAATATTTATTACATTAATTTAATTGAGTTTAAACAATATTTGTCAATCGGTGGTCGAATAATGATTAAATATGTCTTGTTTTTAACCACCACAAAAATGTCAAATGACATCTTCAAATCCATTTCAGTATGTTACACTGCAATTGAATTTAAAATTTTTACCATTTCAAAATCATAAAAATTATCGAAAAAAATAAAAATTAATGCCTAATTTTCTGTACGCTATATAAATCAAGATATTTACGCTCAACAAATTGAGTTTATTCCGGTGCAAAAAAATAACCGTAGTAGACCAAATGCAATATTTGAAAATTGAAGTTTGCAGCCGAAAACAAATTTATTTGGATTAGTTATACTTTAATTCTGAATGTTAGAACATTTTAACAAAAAAAAATAATCATACTACTATTTATTATTCATTGAATGATAATAGGACAAACGAGGTAACAAGGTAACAGCCCAAAGGGGTAATTTTGTAATTTAAATGGGCGTGAGTGATTGAGAATTGCGACGTGCTTTAATTTTCAAATAATGTTAGCCTACCAATTTCAAATCTTGTACAACTCACAACTCATTGCAAGCTGCAATGCGACCGACCAACTTCGGATAAATAATAAATAATAATAATAATAATAATAATAATAATAATAATAATAATAATAATAATAATTACACATTCAATTAAAAATAACCAAATAAGATTTAGCACGTGTCTTTAGTTTGGAAATATAAATAAATTAGTCGATTTTTTTGCTCGTAATAAAATATATTTTTTATATTTCATTTGTAAGGTGTTAGAAACAACGACATATATTTTCACTTATAGGTGATTTTTGTAATTAGTATTAATACTGCAAAAATATAATAAAATGTAAGAGGACAAAATGTTGTTATTAAGACTTTTTTATTCTACTTTACAATTTAAATTATTATTTTTGATGATTGTTACATAAACTAACCAAGTTTCGCAGTCGTCATCTACATTCTACAAAGATACATACATTATCGGTGGGAATGTTAAGGAAATCGGTCGTAAGAAAATCAGAAAAATCAACTAGACATTAAAAAATAATAATTTATATGGCGACAAAAAAAAGGTCACAACTTAGTTGATAAATGTCAAAATATTCAAATTAAATCATGCATGAAGGTACGTCATTATTGATTGTTCCCCAATACAAGTACTGAAATTATATTCCTAGACCTAATGTAAGTAATTGTAATTCAAAACCTAAGCTCAACAATACCATCTTTTTTCTTTTCAGTTATGGATAGAATGGGTTGTGGGTCTTAAATATGAGGGTCTTCTTTTTTATATAATGATTTTTAGCATTTAGGTGTCCCCGAAAGAATAACAATACCATCTTCATGGTATATTTGTATTTAACATTGTCTTTTTGTAAGAACATTATTTTGCATGAAAATTTAATTTTATTGGGTCTCCTTTTGAGAAAAAGGTCCACCATCTGAATTATTTCCAAACATGATTAAAATAGCGTGTTACCATCTATTTTATTTTTAACGGAGCGAATTATAGACAGAAAATGATATTGGGTTAATAATAAATGAAATATAATATATAACTACTACCCTTCATACACCATTTCAATCACGAATGTTATTTCCTCAAAATGAAAAGAAAAGAAAAAACACGAATGTTGACATTTAAAAATCGTTGATCTCACCTATTGATGCAATTATTATTAAATTAATACGACAAACGGCATTGATCATGAATTCATGATTACCCCAATCTCAAAATCAATGATGAATACCAATTTAATTGGCAATTCTATACATTTTACGGACAAAATATAAAAGAATACAACGGAAAATACATGATCATAAATAAAATTATGACCACGGAAAAAAAGGTGAATTCTTCAATAAAAAAACACAAATTTAATGGAATCCAATTAGACAGAATAAGGCTTAAATCCAACTATACTTTTAATTTTAATTGTGTTTGGGTAATATTTATATCCTTTTTATCCGTCAAATTAATTTTACCATATCAATCGATCGGACACAAGACTTCTCCAACTTCAAGAATAGTAAATTAAAAGATTTCAATTTTTTGGGGTTTAAAAATTGAAAAATTGGACGAATTACGTTTTGATAATTAACATTTTTGGTACTTTTTAAAAAGGAATTCACTTTTTCAAACTTAATAAAATTGTACCAACTTTTTCAAAAAATTTATAAATATAATATTTATTCAATTTTAAGGTCCGAAAATAGTATGTAAATGATTGTATTTTAATATTTCTATTTGCCAAACTAAATAGAAATATCACTTCAATCAATAAATATTAAAATACAATCGATTACATATAACGTTTGGACCGTAAAATTGATAAAATGTTGGATTTGCAATTTATTTGAAAAGGTAGATTATTTTTTCAATTTTTAAAAAGTGAGTCATGTTTTGAAAAAATACCCAAATATAGGTATTAATTAAAAGTGTAATCTAACCAAAAAAGTTTAAGGAATGGTTATAAGAAAGGGGGAAAAAAAGGGAAATGAGCAAAGAAAAGGAGAGAAGGTGGGCCCACAATTGCACAAACTGGGGTGCAGTGGAGCCTTGTACAAAATGGTACTAGTACTGTAGTGCAGCGTTGTTAAATCCTTTGACGATGTTAATGACAGAATCACCCTCAGCGAGGAATGGACAATAAATTCCCTCATTAGAGTAAATGAGGGGCAATATTGTCAGTGCAAGAAAGGGACATGGTATAATGGAGTGACACTGCCTCAGTATGGGCTCCATAGACCTGTCCCTTTATACGTCCCAAAAGCTGAATTTTTTTCTGCACCCTTTTTTAAAAGAATTAAATATTGTAAAATAATGTAAAAGTTTTGAATTCAACGGCCTAGATTTACAGACAGCCAGGAACGTATATCCCCCGTCGATTTTCCTTGCAACGCTGCGTTTTGTTGGTACACGCGATAAAATTAGCTTCGCCTGCCTTCCAAAACAAACCCATTTGTTTTTTCACTCTTTCGAATTTTACAGAATATCTCTCTCTCTCTCTTTTTTAATTTATATTTCTTATTATAAGGTGATCATTAATGCCATGTGGATCTACTTCAATAATATTACTATTTCGTGTGTAAAATTAACACCATGATTAAATACAATTTCATAACTCTTACTTACCCCGCTATTTCAGTGTGTAGCTCATGTGTCTGTCCGTCTTTCTTTTTTTCAACGATTAATAATTTTTTATTTCTGATTTTTTTCTTTTTTTTCCCAAACAAGTATATACCTCTAGAATTAAAGTAAATTAATTTATTTATTTTTAACTTAGCGTCGGCGAGTGCATTGCGCTCAATAATCAATTTTTTCAACTCATTGAGATTAATAAACCTTAAAAAACATAAAATAAACTCCTAAAAATCTAAAAACCCTAAAAAACTTAAAAAACCCTAAAAATCCATGAACCCTAAAAATCCCTAAACTCCTAAAATCTAAACATTAATTGGAATGAAAAAAAAATTACAATTTGAACTGACTAAATTCGTATAAGATAACTTCCACACTCGTTAATTTTTAAGGATTAGATGATAATTTATAAATTTTGAATGATACTTTTTAGTATTGAGGTTAATACTGATTTTGACAGTTTTTATTTTTTATTTTTAAATAACTTATCCGCGTTGATCCAGATCAAAACGAGTTAACATGCAAATTTAACATGTCCGTCTACAATAAATTTTATTTACACGTAGTGCATTAAAAAAATTACCATACAATTTCCTTCTCTTTTCAATTCCTTCAACCTTTTCACGTTTCATGTTATCACTTGTATTCAACTCAATACAGTCTATTTGATGTCATGTCACGCCATGATGTGTATTGGTATTAGTAAAATACGGTATGTAATAAAAATGATCATTATTTTTTAACCCTTTAAAATAGCTATTCAATATGTACAATAAACATCACTTGAATCAATAGCTTGTAATTCAATTAGTATTCATTCCTTTTTCCAAGGATGAGAGACTTTTTTCTGTACGAATTTCAATCCTCCTATTCCGACTAAAAAAAATCACTCGAGAATTGAGATCATTTAAATTTATAGATTTTCTTTTTAATTTAAAGTTGTTGTGTTTTAGATAATTTTTAGTATTCAGTGGATAATTAATTGTTTTATAATTAGTATTTATATTTAAAAAACTAAACCCTTTAGTGATAAGTATTTATCAAGGTCTATTGTTTTATAATTAATTTTTATTTTCATTGAAACTACTAATTAACTAATGAATTTAATAACGGGGACATGAAGTAACACACATAAAATGAACTTCAAAATATTATCTCGAATAAAATAAATACTAGTTCCCCTAATGCACTGAAGTGGGACACCATCACTCTTATTACATCTCTTATTGTAATATAAATACGTGGAAGTGTAAAAAAGAATTATAAACAATTAAAAGAGTAAACTTCCTAATATACTCTTATATATTTTTTGACAATAAATTAATAATTAATGTAAATATATTATATAAGACTATATATTAGTAAATGAGCTATATATATTGTTGAAACCGTTTGGTTTGTTGATATTTTGGATATAGTTTTGTTTTGTCTTTCTTTATTAATTGTGTAGGAAGTAAATCGGTTGAGATGTTCTAGGGAGCTCTGTTGTGTTTGAACAATTCAAGGTGTGGTTATGTGGTTAAGTCAAGATAAGGCTGTTGCTGAAGTTGAGGGTGTGAGGCCGCATATCTAGGAATGGAGATCATGGAGAGATAAAGCGGTTATTTGGAGTAGAGACCAAGTTATTATTTTTGTATAAATAGGGATCAATTTTATAGTGCTAGATATACAAGTATATAGATATATTCCAGATAGTACAAGATCTATGTTAGAGATTTTAGTTTTTCTACGAGCGTTAGTTAAGACAACTTTAGTCACGACCTTCTGCGAAGGAAGAGATAAAGTGTCTTAAGTTTAGTAAGAGTTTGCTCGTAGTGTTTTTGTAATTCACAAATTCATATAGTGAATATTTTACCCTGAGGCACATCGCGAGATTATAGAAATATAATCTCATGAAATTTTTCAATCCGTTGTTTGTTTCTAAATTCCGCTGCATATACAAAGTTGTCTCAACTTCAGACGCAACTTTGATCACAACTCTGTCAGAATCGAGAATTCGGTTTCTTCAATTGGCATCAAGAGCGAACACTTGACACACTAAGTGGTGATCCTGTTTTCGTGAGTACAATGGATTGCACAAACCCGTTGTTCAACAAACCTCCTGTTCTCGATGGCATGAACTATTCCTTCTGGAAAGTTCGAATGAGAGCTTGCATTGATGCTAGAGCATGTAATGCGGTTCAGAAAATGTGGACACATCCTAAGACCGTAGATGCCGAAGGAGATACGATCCGTACTCCTCCAGAAGAGTGGACCAAGTCAAAAATCGATGAAGCTACGTTTAACGACAAAGCACTCAATGCGATCCAATCTTCCTTGGATATACAGATGTTCAAACTCATAAGAAATTGTGAGTCGGCCAAAGAAGCGTGGGATATTCTTCAGCAACATTGTGAAGGAGATGTCAGAATTAAAGAATCGAGACATCGTATTCTCACCACAAAGTTTGAAAACATGAAGATGGAGGAAGATGAGACCGTTGGACAGTATTGCAATAAGCTACTTGAGATTGCAAATGAGTGCACTGATCTTGGTGATCCGATCACCAACAAAAGGTTAGTTTCTAAAGCTTTGAGAACTCTAACACCTCGGTTTGATATGAAGGTTGTTGCCATTGACACGACGTCAACCACTGGATCTTTGGACTTCACAAAGCTGATGAATGATTTGAAGACCTATGAAATGGAATTGAATGAGAAAGGCAGGTCAAAGAAGAAGGGAATTGCCATGACAGCTGGGTCGACTTCAAGGACAACAGCTTATGACGAAGAAGAAGATGATGATCTTGAAGAAATCAGTGAAAAGAATCCTGATTTTGCTCTTCTGATCAGAAGACTAAACACTCTCATCAGGACAAACAGAGGAAAACAACTAAAGGGAGGTGCTGAACAACGCAAGCCTCGACATGACCCATCTGGGCCTTTGGTTATCTATGAGAAATTGAATACACCTGGTAAGGAACCTAGGATCATAAAGCGTGTTGTATCAGATCATTTTAGGCCAAAGGAGGTGAAATATTTCTCCACGGTTCAATGCTATGAGTGCAAAGGTTATGAGCACTTTGCAAATGAATGTGCCAACATATTTAGAAAGCTTGGAAAACCTGTCACATTCTTATCTCTTAGCGACAGTGAGGTGGACACCCCAGGGATATTGGTGGAAGAAATCTCAGATGATGCAACCAACGAACACGCTGCCTTAACTGCAGTATGTGCTGAATTGGACAATTCAAAGCTCACAGAAGTTGAGATAACTTTTGACAGGTATGATGATTCCTACTATAAAACTCTCTTTTGCTTCAACACTGTGATAACTACTACAGATGAGAAAGAAGAAGTTACCGAGGAAGAAACACTAGAGATGTTGATAAAGTTGCAGGGACTCTACAAGGAGCTGTATGCTAAGTGGGTCAAACAGTGTAAGGTAGTCGAGTCACTCGATGAGGAAACCACTAGCCAGAAGACGTCATTTGCAAAATTGGAGGTAATGCTGATGAAGAAAGATGCAGAGATTGACAAGATGAGGATTCAACTCAATCTTGCAAATGAAACTTTCAGAAAGATCAACACTGGTACCTCCAAACTTGATGAAGTTCTAACTCAAACTCAGGTAACTTCTCATGGCATAGGTTATGACAAAACTGTAAAGACTGCCTTTACACAAATCATGTCCACCCATGGAAAACCTTTTGTGAAAGCTCAAGAAGCACATCCTACTACATCAGTGAGTAAGAAACACCGGAGATTCGTTTGTCACTATTGTTTCCTCTCTGGACACATAAAACTTTTCTGCCATAGGTTTTTACAAGAACACAAGAAAGAGATTCATCTGAGGACACAAGCCTCAAAGTCAGGCCTCACAGTCAAAAGTGACAAAACAAGTAATATGGTTTAGAAGCCAAAATCTGTCCCTAAAGACACCTGCAAAGTTGTCTTTACTGCATCAGTAGCTGATGATTCAGTAACTTGGTATTTTGACAGCGGATGCTCTCGTCACATGACTGGGTCTCAAGGATATCTGACCAACTACCAGAAGATCAATGGCAGTGAAGTTACCTTCGGAGGAGGAACAAATGGTAAGATTGTAGGCCATGGAATCTTAAATAGCCCTGGTCTTCCAAAGCTTGCCAATGTATCACATGTACAGGGTCCTACAGCAAACCTTATCAGCATCAGCCAACTCTGTGATGACAACTTTACTGCCATCTTTGATAAGCAAAGCTGTACTGTTGTTGATAACAATGGCAAACATGTGATCTATGGGATAAGATCTTCTAATAACATTTATGAATCTAAAAGAAAAAGTTGTTTGAGTGCGCAGGTAAATGACATACAACTTTGGCATCAAAAATTGGGGCATACCAATTTTCGCAACATAGAGAATCTTCAGAGACTCAATGCTGTTCTTGGAGTGCCAAAGCTGAATGTCTCAAATCCAAGTTTGTGTGGAGATTGTCAGAAAGAAAAGCAAGTAAAAGCCTCGCATCCAGTTGTGACAACTTCAGAGAGACCTTTTGATACTCAAAGCTGTTTTGAATTGCTTCACATGGATCTTATGAGGCCAGCAGAGGTAAAAAGCCTTGGAGGTAAACGGTATTCCTTTGTGATTGTCTATGAACTCTCCAGGTACACTTGGGTAAAATTTCTAAGTGACAAAGGTGAAACCTATGATGTTTTCTTAGAATTATATGCTAAGGTTAGAAACTTCTACCATTCATGCGTTAAAAGAATTAGATCTGACCATGGCAGGGAGTTTGAAAATCTTCAACTCCTAAACTTTTGCATTAAAGAAGGTATTCATCATGAATATTCTGCCCCTAAAACACCCCAGCAAAATGGTGTAGCTGAAAGAAAGAATAGGACCTTGCAAGAGATGGTCACTGTCATGTTACACTCTAAGAAGTTGTCCAAACGTTTTTGGGCTGAAGCGTTAAATAATGCACGCTATGTAAGTAATCGGGTAAACTTAAGAACCGGAACCACCATGACATCATATGAAATTCTAAATGATAGAAAACCCAACTTAAAATACCTACATGTTTTTGGTTGTGTTTGCTACATTTTGAATGATAGGGATTACTTGTTCAAATTTGATCCCAAAAGTGATAAAGATGTGTTTATAGGTTATTCACTTAATAGTCATGCTTATCGTGTCTATAACCTCAGAACAAAAACTATTATGGAAAGTGTGAATGTACGATTTGATGATCTAGCCAGTCTGTACACTCCTGAAGAGGATACTAACGATTTGCTTGAGCTATAGGAAAGGACAGGAAGAACTATTGAGGAAGAAGGGAGAGTCAACCATGAAGTCGAGTCCACTTCAAAGACAGATGAGGATGCATGTACAGAAGAATCTGGATCGAATCACCACTCAAATGATTCAAAAATTCCAAAAGTATTTCAGGGAAGCAATAGAAGAGATCCACCGAGCAAGATTCGAAAAGATCATCCAATTGATCAAGTCATTGGAGATATTCGTGAAGGGGTCAGAACTAGAGGTAAAACTCCTGTCAACTACAAGGAAATGGTAAGGATGGTGTGTCTGTCATGTGTAATCAATAAAGTTGGTACTGTTGTCTTCTTATCCATGATTGAACCTAAAAACGTGAATGAGGCATTAAAAGATGAGTTCTGAATAAGTGCCATGCAAGCCGAGCTACTTGAGTTTGTTAGAAATAAAGTCTGGACACTTGTGCCTAGACCATCAAGGATAAACGTAATAGGGACTAAGTGGATATTTAAGAATAAAACTGATGAATTTGAAAATGTCATTAGAAATAAAGCCCGCTTAGTTGCCCAAGGTTACACTCAAGTAGAGGGCTTTGATTATGATGAGACTTTTGCTCCCATTGCTCGAATAGAGTCCATCAGGTTATTATTTGTCATTGCATGTTATCTTAACATTACTTTTCATCAAATGGATATTAAGGCAACATTTCTAAATGGTATACTAGAAGAGGAAGCATACGTATAACAACCCAAAGGCTTTGAAAACCCGATAAAACTTGAGCAAGCTCCTAGACCTTGGTATAGTCGGTTAACAGAGTTCTTGCTTGAATTTGGTTTTTTCAGGGGTCATGCCGATAGGACACTTTTTCTCAAAAAGGAGAAAGACTTTCTCACAATTGCACAAATATATGTCGATGACATAGTATTTGGGTCAACAAGCGAGAAAGCCTTAAAAGAGTTTGTAGAGGCAATGTCCACATCTTTTGAGATGAGTATGGTAGGTGAGCTTAGCAATTTTCTTGGACTTCAAGTCAAGCAAAAGGAAAATGGCGTCTTCGTCTCCCAGACAAAGTATGCCAAAAATCTAGTAAAGAAGTTTGGCTTCGAGAATGCAAAGCACATGAGAACTCCCATGAGTACGACTAAAAAGTTGTCAAAGGATTCAGTTGGACCTGAAGTCGATCCAACTTTATACAGATCAATGATCGGAAGTCTCCTCTACCTTACTGCTAGCCGGCTAGATATCATGTACAGTGTGTGTGCATATGCTCAGTTTCAGTCCTGTTCCAAGGAGGAGCACCTTAAGGCTGTAAAGAGGATCATTCAGTACATTGTCGGAACTTATGAATTAGGTCTATGGTTCACAAAGGACACTACTACAGATCTTGTTGGATACAGTGCTGCCGATTGGGCTGGAGAAACTGATGATAGGTGAAGTACAAGTGGAGGATGTTGTTATCTTGGCAACAACCTCATCTCATGGCACAACAAAAAGCAAAATTGTTTCTCATTGTCCACAGCCGAGTTCGAGTATGTGGCTGCTGAAAGTTGTTCAACACAGTTGATATGGTTAAAGTGAATGTTGGATGACTACGGATTGGAAAGCAATCCCTTGGTGATGGTCTGCGACAATACAAGCGCCATCAACCTTGCAAAGAACCCAGTTCATCATTCCAAATCCAAACACATCCACTTAAGGTATCATTTTATTAGGGATTTAGTTGAAAAGAAGCTATTAAAGTTAGAGTATATTAGTACATATAATCAACTGGCTGATCTGTTCACAAAAGCTCTAAGCTATGAGAGATTCTCAATTTTGAGGAAATCTCTTGGCTTATGTTCTATATGAAAAGTAAAGATGATTCAACTGTTGTCACACTTTTGGTATATCATAGTTAACTGTGAAGTAGGACAGATTCGATGATGAAAAAGTCTGTGTTAGGGTGAAACCATGATCGTTCTTATAAAACCATATAACTAGATCAAAGATCTTAGATAAATGGTGATTATAAGATTCTTTTGGTTATTCATCTATTCATCATCTGTCTTTTTCTTAAAGTTTCCTATGATGTATCAAAAGTAAGCTGATCATATAAATTTCTTGACGACAGTTGATTAATAAAAAAAACAAAAAAATTTGAAAGTCAGTTGAATGTATCTGGAAATGTATCTTACTCTATCTTTAATATCTACTTTGACTATATCTTTAATATGTTGATTCCTATTTATATGGAGGCGGGTATCTAACAGATATATTTATATCCTTCCATATATATTTTTAAAGGGTCTCTCTCACTCTTCACTTGTCACTCTCACTTAGATTCTCTCCACTCGATCAACTATTCACAAAAACCCTTTCATCTACTCAAACCCATCATCTTCGTCTCTTTCACCATGAATCCCGACAAGATGAGACAGATTCAAGAACTCTTCAACGACCCCGAGACGTCGGCCTATCTCCGTCACTTGTCTACCTTTCCCCCCTCAGCCGCCAATTCTCTCTCCACCGCAACTGATTGCACCAAACCTCTTTCGGTTCTTGTCGCCAGATTCCACTCCAATTCTCCGGCCTAAAGTGCTTCTGTCCCCTTCTAGAGGGAACGCACCTATGGAGATTTCTCCAGAAATTGCTAGCTGCTCAGAGGTTCAGTCGCGACCTCTTGCTTTACCGGCCTCATCTCCGATGAATCTCTCCTCCATCTCACCTATTTCAGATCTGGAGTCATCTCAGGCTATCATCCTGGCTCCTGACAGTGTAATCATGTCACCTCTCGACACTTCGGTGCTCGCCGATGAACCTCTCCATCTTCTCTTCCCTTCCGACGAAGGAAATCCACATGACGGCGGCCCCATTGAAGTGCCGTTCTCGGAAGTGGAGCATGAACAGCAAGTAGAGGGCTCGAAGAGGTCTGCTCCATCTAAATCACCTTCGAAGATGAAGCCTGCTAAGGCCAAACATGTTCCTCCGCCTCACCGGTCACAGCATCTGCATTTTACCGGTAGCTCTTCACGGACTTAGGAAGGTCCTATAGAGATCACTTCCAAACCAGAAGATGAGCCTAGTGAAGGGTCTTCGGAAAAAGAAAAGCCGGAGACACAAGCCGATGATGTGTCTGAGGACAGTCGGGAGGAAACGGAGACTGAAGCCGACCTTGAGATCACCTCTACTGCGTCCAAGAAGGAAAAGAGGAAGGTGATGTCTTCTCCCTCTTCGAGAGCCAAAGGGAAAAAGAACCGCTCCTCAAAGTGAGCCAAGCTATGTCTAGACCCCGATGAGGAAGCTGCCATTTCTGAATCCGATATAGAGGTATCAAAGACTGACTCTCAACTCTTTTATTCTGATACTGCTAAGAAGAACTGGGAATTTTTTAGAAATAGAAAGATTTTGAATGATCGGGCTGTCGATGCAAAGGATTTTGGCAAACACAATTTGGTCGCATTTTTGAAAAAGATAAGGGTTTGAGGTAGTGTTTCTTATGCTCGTCCATATGTTGCTGAGATTGTTCGTTTATTTTATGCTAATCTATCTTCTGAGTTTGGGAATCCCTCATCTAAGATGTTCGGGAAGGTGTTTGTTAGAGGGAGTATTTACATTTTAACTCCTGCCAAAATTAACAAATTCTTGGGTCTTCCGAATGTGTCTGTAAATGATAATGAGGTTGATGATGAGCTTGAAGTTAGGATGGCTAACCTGCTAACTGGGGGAAGAGCTGAGTCCTGGCATGGTAAGAGAGTGAACCGGATTGCCTCTGCCCTCACCTCTCTCTTCTCCACGTTGCATAAAATTTCTGTTAGCAACTGGATCCCTACCTCGAACTCTATTGTTGTTCCTCTTGAGCATGTTTCTCTCCTGTACAAATTATATATGAAGGAAAAGGTCAATCTGGGCAACCTTATGTTCACTGCTATTGCTAAAGTTGCCATGACTAAGAGCAACAAGAAACTTGTGTTGCCATCCCTCATTTTCAGCATGTTGGTTGACCAAGGGTTCAAGCCCAAGAAGAGAGATGTGTTCACTCCCAAGCTCACTCTTCAGACGGTGCAGAAGATCTTCCTCACAGATTCACGAGTTGTGGATCTACCTTAGATGGATGATGAAGAGTCTGCTCCACAATCTCCTGGTCCTCGCTGCTCTATTCATGTGTTTGTTTTGCAGGAACAAATTGATTTTTGCACTGCACAAATTGAGATTTTTGACAAGCATAGGAAGGTGTTTCAACGCCTTTCTTCATCCCAAAAAGGAGGATGTAATGGTGGAGAAGGCAGTAGCAGAGGTAGAAGAAGAGCAGCAAGTGAAGAGGTGAGAACTGATGAGCAAAAGGAGGAGGAGTAGAAAAAATAGAAGAAAATAAGAAGGAAGAAGGGCTGCAGACTGTTGCAGTTTTGTGTTGATGTTTATCAAATAGTTTCTCCAACAATTTCTTTTGTTTTAAACAACTATGTTTTTTATGTTTATATTTTGCTGCAGATCTGACTGTTGATCTTTTGATAAGATCCTTCCTTTGTTGCTGATATTTTAGTTATTTTTGGTGATATCTTATGTTTCTCTAAGTGCGTTGGAATGAGTAGTGTTGGAGTCACTTTGATTGAGGGAAGTCTGCATAACAGGAGAAGCGATTGTGTTCTGATTTGATTTTGCTTGTTTTATTCTAAGTATATGTTTAGGGGGAGTTCAGTTATGTTTTGATTTTGCTGCGTGCTTGAAATTGTTTTGGGAAGAAAGACAAAAAGGGGGAGATTGTTGAAACCGTTTGGTTTGTTGATATTTTGGATATAGTTTTGTTATGTCTTTCTTTATTGATTGTGTAGAAAGTAAATCGGTTGAGATGTTCTAGGGAGCTCTGTTGTGTTTGACCAATTCAAGGTGTGGTTATGTGGTTAAGTCAAGATAAGGCTGTTGCTGAAGTTGAGGGTATGAGGTCGCATATCTAGGAATGGAGGTCATGGAGAGATAAAGCGGTTATTTGGAGTAGAGACCAAGTTATTATTTTTGTATAAATAGAGATCAATTGTATAGTGCTAGATATACGAGTATATATATATATATTCCAGAGAGTACAAGATCTGTGTTAGAGATTTTAGTTTTTCTACGAGTGTTAGTTAAGACAACTTTAGTCACGACCTTCTGCGAAGAAAGAGATAAAGTGTCTTAAGTTTAGTAAAAGTTTGCTCGTAGTGTTTTTGTAATTCACAAATTCATATAGTGAATATTTTGCCCTGAGGCACATCGCAAGATTATAGAAATATAATCTCGTGAAATTTTTCAATCCGTTGTTTGTTTCTAAATTCCGCTGTATATACAAAGTTGTCTCAACTTCAGACACAACTTTGATCACAACTCTGTCGGAACAGAGAATTCGGTTTCTTCATATATATATATATATATATATATATATAGAGAGAGAGAGAGAGAGAGAGAGAGAGAGAGAGAAAGAGAGAGAGAGAGAGAGAGAGATTGACCTATATGTATTTAGATATTTAAAAAAGAAAAATAAGTACTTCATCCGTTTCGTTTTAATTGTTGTTTTAGGAGTTTTATTTTGTGTCAAAAATGTTTGTTATTTTAGATATTTTCACATCATTTCTCTCAAGTTTAACCCTACAAATATATGGAGAGATAAAATTTTGCCAACTTTTTAGAAAAATATAAGGGAATAATATTTAATTTGATATAGAAGGAAGAAACTATATTTTAGTCTAAAAAATTAACTGTTAATTCTATATTAAAATAATAAAACAACAAACATTATGAAATGAAGAGAGTATATATGAATGGGACACAGAGTGATCCTACTATATCTAAAAGTATGATAGTATTCATTCAATAGAAACTCTCATTTTCCCACCCAAAACCGCTGCCAAAATACAATATCAATATTTATTAACCAATCAATATTTATATATTACATATTTAGTTGATTAGTTAATTATAAAATAATTATCAGCTAATCAACCATTCTATATTTGTACCCGATAATGTATTAAATAAGGTACATTTAGTTAATTTTAAATTTCTATAGTATATTGCTTACAATATATTTCTACCATTGTTTCTATACATACATAATAAATAAATAAATAAATATAAAAATAATAACATTAAATATGTTTAATGTGCATATTATCATAACATAGTTAACATAGTATTAATAATAATTAGAAATATTACAAAAATTATAATTATAAATACCGGAAGCATAAGGCTTGATATTTACCAAATCTTCAGAAGTCCTTATAATCATCAAAAAGTCGTTTATATAATATGATAATTTAGTAATTCTTGGAATTATATAAAAGTTTGATTGATTTTGTATTTTTTTTAGCGTTATAATGGCTCCAAATTTTCTATACATATTCTATAAATACGTAATATCTATAATTACGTTAATCCAAAAATTTGATTTAACATTAGCCTCAGTATCTATATAAAGTGGAATGTCATTGATAAACTTGGAATTTTCATGCATTTTTGGTGCTATTTTGCATTCATTTTGAGTTGATTGCATGTAACTTGTGATTTGTTGGCTATGATTTGAGCATTTAGTATTTTATCACGAGTTTGTCAAGTTTTGACAAGAAATCCGCTTCTTTGAGTGATTTTTGAAGTGAATGAAATTGGATAGTGGTTGGAGATGTCCAAATATGGTTCAAAAGAATTTTGGAAGATGAAGCGAGTTGAAAAAGTAAAGTTCCGGATGAAAATAGAAGAGCACGGATTGTGGAAGGCAGTGCACGGCCCGTGCTCGTCAAAGGCCACGGTTCAGAAGTGTTGTGGAAGAGCACGGACCGTGCTTCTGTCTCGGCGAGGATGGGAATTTTAGGTGAAAAAGAGCACGGACCGTACTCCAATCGGCAATCAGCGAGAAAATTCCTTTTGAACCGAACTCTCCTTCTTTCCGTTGGCTTCCACTCCTTCCACTATTTAAGGGGTCTTGATGGATGAAAAATATATCACTTTTTACCCTACAGTAGAGCAGAAAAGAGGGAAAGCGGCGGAAGAATACTGTGATTGTAGATCCATCATCCGACATAAGTTGTTTTATAATTTTTAGTTTAATTTCGTCATGTTATCTGTAATTCACACTCTGTTTTTCTTAGATAGTAATTGTACAATGAGTGGCTAGACATTTATTATTTATAGTGTTTACAAATATGATTGAAGTTATAGATTAATTCAATTCTTTTACATTTTTCCCTGCGCGGAGATAGGTAGCAACATTTTTGACCCTCCACCGATAATTGGATTAAAAGTTGGGAATTGTTAGAATTGGATTAGTACATAACAAATTCATATATACGCACTCCCTAAGATTAATTCTTTAACTGATTGGTTGATTCTTCTTGGTATTTTAGTTGATTGAATTTTTATTCATCTCATTCTTAATTAATTGCATTAGTTAATTTTGAATTTTTGTCTAGGATTAATTCAACTAGAAATTAGGTAGTCTGAATAAGAAACTTATTTTTTTTTGTTTTTTTTTAACTCACACACCCGACCTGTGGTATTGAGAAGATTCGAACCCGTGACTTGTGGTATTGAGGAGATTTGAATCCGTGACCTTTAGATTAGTACTTAGTGTGATCACAATTACAGTCCATGTGGATATGATACTCGATTCACTTACTTTATTTCATTGAACTGTGTAGTTGCAGTTAATTGCATAAAAAATAGTGCATGAGTCATAATATACATTTATTCACATAACATGCATCTTGATTCTTGGTATCTTCTGAAACCCAATGAGTATTTTTTCTCGCTTCCTAATAAAAGGTTGGAGCTCCTTTAGTTACACTTCGATTAGCAACCAAATTGTTGTGCAAATCCTATGCAATTAATCTGTCTATTATTTCTCTTTGCCATTTTTTTTTATCTTAATATCTATAATTCATAAATTTGTTGGCATCGACATCATAGCAAACAATCGTCGATCTGTAAAATTTATTGGTACTTGCTCTTTTTTATTTTTGGTTAGTGACATCCGCGGAGTTTATTTACTTAATTAATTGTTGTATCACTAAAAGTACAAAGTGCGAGATTATTGAAATCACAAGACTAGAGAGAAGAAGATAGCAGGGGGTTTTGGAGATTCATTGAGTGTAAAGAAGAAGAACGATGAACAAGAAGAAAGAGGTGATAATTTTTTGTGTAAATGGATACAAGTATTCAAAAATCAAATAGCAAATGCTTTTTTAGCCAACATTGATAACTTATGCTTTTTTATTCAAAATTTCTCACAATGTCTTAAATACCCTTACTAAATGTGGGTCCAGTCAACAATTTCTTTTTGACTCAGTTTAGATTTTGAACAAAAACCAAATCGTGAGAATTTGGAGGCATATTTTCACGAGCCATTGAGTCAAAATATTCCTTTGACTGGAAAACATACACACGATACACACGGATCCCCTTCTTGATGTTTTCTCACGGTTAGACAAAACAAAAGACAACAAAAAAAAACTGCTGTGAAAAATTTTCTCACGGTTCATCGTCCAAATTTTCTTCATGATCCCTCTCAAAATTTTCCTCACGAGGCAGCCCTCTCTTGCAATTTTTTTTCACGAAACCGAACGCTTCTTCTCTGAATTTTCTGCACGAAAACAACAACAAACTCACGAAATCCCTCTCGTTCAATTTTCTGCACGAAATCAACAACAAACTCATGAGATCTTGAGCAATGGAGAATTTGGAGCCTTGGGCTATCAAATTTCAACAGGTTAGGCTTCTAAACTCGAACTCAAACGATTTCATGTCGAATTTTCGTCAATTTGAATATGTGGAATTGGATGCGTTTTTTTCCCCCCAATTTAAATAAGATAATATGTTCGAATTTTAGGCTATTCATTATGAGAATATGTTTGAATGTTGGCAAGTTTCTGAAATATGTTGAATTTTATGGATTTTGAATCGTATTTTTGCCCTATGAATTCTGAAAAATATGGTGATATCGTGAGAATATTTACTCATTAAACCGATCTCGTGACAATATATACAAACGAGAGCTCTTCTCGTGACAATTATTCTCACGAATTCTCCTTTTTCGTGTAAAAAAATTTGTGACAATATTTTATCGTGAAAACTATTCTCGTGTAAATGTATTATCACGAGAACAAATCTCGTGACAATATATTGTCACGAAAACTAATCTCGTGATAATATATTGTCACGAAATATAATTTTTTTTATAATTGTTTGTGCTTAGGTTTTTTATTTCATAATTAATTATTCTTCTCAATCATTGGTAAATTCTCAGCATATAGGTATCTATAGCATGTCCAATTAGTTTTAATTTAATTATATTTATTTTATTTTTGCATTATTTATTGCTAATTTTTTGTATAATATTTGAAAAATAGCGTGATTGGGTGTGGAGAAGAGAGGCTTTACAGAACATCACATGCGGGATCAATTTATACTGGAAGGATAATATGAGTGTAATTAGGGAGGTATTACACGTGATCAGTGGTGGGCCCGAACTATTCGAACAATTTAGGAGAGAGTCGTGTTTTGGGCATCTGATAGATTTCGTGGGTGGAAACAGTTGTAACAATGCTTTACACGCATTGTTGAGTAGGGAGGTGATTATTGACAGTGCAGAGGAGCACGATATTTGGTTTCGGGTTGGAGAAACCAATATTAGATTTTCTCCGAGTGAGTTTGCTCTGGTGACTGGACTGCAGTTCGGAGGATCCGATTTTGATCCGTCTGCATCACATAAGATTTCTAGGAGATCTTTTTATTCTCGTGAGTTGAACAAGACACCTCTGAGGGTGAAGGACCTACTTGAGAGATTTAGGACCTATTCACTAGGAGATGACCTCATGGATTACGTCATGGTGGCCAGTGTCCTATACCTGCACACCATGATCTTTGGATATGATCAGACACACATGACAGATGACTGGGTATGGGTCTTAGCCGAGGATCAGGATCGATGGAACTCATTTCCATGGGGAGCTTATGCATTGAGTCTCTTGACGCATTATATGAGTTTGGTACCGTCTACTAAGGTGGAACTGAGGAGAAAATTCAAGAAGACGAAGGAAAAAGCCAGATTGTCTTATCATTTCTATGGACCGGTGTGGGCTCTACTGGTATGAATCTCAATTTTGTCACGATTATGACTGTAATCTTCTTTTATTGAGTATAATTTGATCAATATCTTATTCTACAGGTGTGGGCATATGAGGCCTTCCCGAGTCTCGGTGCACATTGTGCACAGGTTCCAGCACCAGACACTTTGCCCAGGTGTTTGAAGTGGGCCTTTAAGAAAAAGACTGCGCGTCTGGGCACATTGTTTTTTGATGAGGTAAGCATTTATTTTAAAGAATGTGTGTTTTCTTGATTATTTGAACTGTTTCTAATAAATTATTTACCAAATGCAGCAATTATGCTTCATATATTTACAACCGAGTGAGCATGAGATGGCCACTCCATATTACAGAAGTGTCTTGCTCGGTGATTGTATGGGCGTGACGTATGAGGCGCAGCGCAATAAGAGGGTGAAGCCCACTTATCGAGAGCTGGCTAGAGCCCATCAGCCCAGAGCTCCCTCTCCTCCCAGAGCTCCCTCTCACTCCAGGTGATCTGGGAGTTGTATTCCTCACACGTGTGCTGATATAGGTGCCGTTGAGTCATCCAGGAGACGACAGACTCACCCTACAGATAAGCGTCCTAGACTGGCGACCCCCACGTCTAGTAGTAGTGAGGATCACCAGTGTTGCAAACATGTGGGGCAGATGCGAGATGTGGCGCGTCAAATAGACATAGAGATGCTCCGTATGATGCAGGAGCGTGATGAGGAGCGTGAGAGAGCACGCAGACAGGAAAACGATGATATGTTCCATAGACTGAAGGATTTCATTAAGGACATGTTCAAGAAGTTTGTCCCTAGATCTCGGTCCCGGTCCCGGTCTCGGTCCCGCAGTAGGAGTCGCTCTCAGGGTAGACATGAAGAAGAAGCACGGGAAAAGAGTCCCCAGCGATCAGCACCTCGTCCAATACATTATTACGATGTAAGTAGTGTTTGGTATGACTTTGTCTTATATATACTTTTAAATATACTAACTAATTTCATTTCAGGTTGAGGGCCCACATCTTGAGGATGTGCATGTTGAGAGTGTAGGGGCCACAGTTGACGATTGGGGTGTTGGATCACATTCTAGTCTGGTTAGGCGTAGCTCGGCTAGGCCAAGCTCAGCGGGTGTGTCGAGCTCGATAAGAGAATTTGTTGATTTTCGATGCTGCGGGCCAGACGCGCGCTTAAGAGTGAATTTGATCGAGCTTGAACTGGATCAGGCCTTCTTCGATGAATTGCTCGACACCAACAGAGACATGTCCTCACAATGTATGGATCTGATCCTGTATTGCCTTCAGATCAGGCTGGCCGAGGGTCATGGGTTAGGCAGGAGTGAATTCACGTAGCACAGTCGTCTTGCAGTCATCATTTTTCGTGAGTTTTCAATATTTATTTTAATCTAACAAGTTAATTGATCTTATAATTACGTTAATATTTTTTTGTTACAGTATAAGTTGGTGCAAGAGTATCATCTCATTCATCCGGACGATGAGGAATTTATGCAGACATACCCCAATTTTGATTATGCTTGGTGGGGATGAGATGATGAGTTGGTCGACATCGTCAGAGGGGATCAGTTATTGATGGGTCCTTGGTGGCAGGCGAATAGTGTAAGTGAACTTCATTAGAACCCATTTACGATACATGTGTCTTTTATGACTGTTTTATATCTATTTGTATTTACAGATCATCACCGCTTGCCATGTTGATGGACATTGGGTGACCGTTCGAATTCGTCTAGACGCATGGCGAGTGGAGTTGTATGATTCGTTGTTGTACAACATGATGGATCCGATAGATGAGCCCACTTATTCGATGCGTGAGCACCAACTCTGGCCATTGATGCACTTAATTCCTGGACTGCTGCGTCATCTCAGATATTGGGAGAGAGCTAGGCGTACTAAAATCTGCAGACCGTTGGAGTATTACAGAACGCCACTCATGTATCAGTTCAGACAGACAGATGGTGTGAGTTGTGGTGTTTTTTTCTGCCATGCAAGCCGATCGATTGATTTCGTCGAAGAAATTCAATATAGATCCTACTCCGGATGACTTGGACACGTATCGGAAGCTTTTAGCTGTTAGGATATTCGGTCATTGTCAGAGGATAGCATGAGTACAGCTTTGACTTATGGGTTGTACTAGATCTTTGACTATTGTTAATGTTTTCATGTTAATTGATGTTTTCATCGCAATTATTGTATTCGATACAACAAAAATGCTAAAAAAATCTAGTTTTCAATTATTGTCACAGGATCAGTTTTCGTGACAATAATTGTCACGAGATCTATCTTTCGTGACAATAATTGTCACGAATCCAGTTTTCATGACAATAATTGTCACGAAAACTGATTTCGTGACAATTATTGTCACGAAAACTGATCCTGTGACAATTATTGTCACGGTTCAGGTGATCTCGTGACAATATTGTCACGAATTCTATTATCTCGTGACAATATTGTCACGAAATGAAGACATTATAAAATTTTTAAAAAAAAATTATTGTCACGAAATGAATAGATTTCGTGACAATAATTTTTTAGCCACGAGATGTGTTCTTCTCTTGAGTATTATTATCACAGTTCATAGATTTCGTGACTATATTGTCACGAAATCTCTGAACCGTGACAATAATACTCACGAGAAAACTGTATATCCGAAAAAAAATTCGATGCTACTAATCTTTGCAAAACGTCCAAATCTTTAATTTCACGTTAATCTACCACAAAATATCCTAATTTACCAACAATGTATGCATATACGATCACTAAAAAATTACAAAACAAACATCTTATAACTTAAATACCTATTAAACATATCTATTATGAAATTAATATAACTTACGGCTAAATTGCATGAAATTTTAAAAAGACTTCACACCCGACCAATTAGCACAAATTGACGGTTACAAAAATTAAAAACTCACCTCAAATTTCTTGGATATGTGTGGTTGCTTCTCCAAAATATTGTGTAAAATTTGGTGTGGGTTTATTGAAAATGGCGTGATTTTTCAATTGGTAAAGCTTTGTTGGTTCTAACATTAAATGCATGCAATTACAATTCACCTACCCAAATCATAAATCCTTATTTTTCGTTTTTTTTTTAAAAAAAACTGCCACAATTTTGTCATTTAATAAATGAGAAAAGAAATGATAATTCTTCAAATAAGACAAAAATGGCATGTAGGACTTTTACACCACTTTTTGAATAGAATAGTATGACTTATCAAACTTGGCTAAAAACGCATTTGCTATCTTGAATTTGACTACTTTAATTTTTCACCCTAATTTTTTTCTTAAAGAAGTGCAACTCAAGAACTTCACTTTTTTTTTCTTTTTTTGGTAAAATCAACTTTACCCCAAACAAGTGTAAAATCAAATTTTAGTAATTATTGAAATATTTAATTTTATAAATTTTTAATATATAATATTTGTTTAGCATCAATAATATGGTCCAATATTTTTAGTATACTTGTGTATATTCTTTATAGCAAAAGAAATCACAACTTCATCACCATTATATTATATTTTTTTTATTTAGATCTCTCTCTCTCTCTCTCTCTCTCTCTCTCTCTCTCTCTCTCTCTCTCTCTCTCTCTCTCTCTCTCTCTCATATTTTGTTTAGTCTATATTTTAATAAGGGTTAATTGTCAAAAAAATCACGATCTTTGAACAAATTTGCAATTTAAACGCCATTTTTAAAACGCCGCAATAATAACCCAATCTTTTGATTTGTAGCAAATTTAACACCCCCAATTTTTTTTATGATTAGATTTGGGATGTAGCAATATTTTTCGACGTATTCTTATTAATCTAGATTTGGAGTGTTAAATAAGAGAGTTATTATTGTGCAACGTCAATTTTCTAGTCGTTGAATTCTTTTTAGTATTTCTATTTTGCTACAAATCAAAAGGTTGGGTTATTATTGCAACGTTTTAAAAGTGATGTTTAAATTGCAAATTCGTTCAAAGGTCATGAATTTTTTAGCAATTAACCCTTTTAATAAATATCCTTTATTATAAATGTGTGTATAGAAGTACTTCAAAATTTACAGTTATATATTATTTGATATTTTTGGTTCAAATTGTTACTATATTATTAACAAAATAAATCAAATATCTATGATATTTTATGGTTATTTCTATGGTAAATTAAACATTAATACCCATCATTTTCCCTTTTTTTCAGTTTTTGTCCCAAGGTTTCAAAAGTAATTCCCAATGTTTGACGAATTAACAATAATGCAAATTTTCGGTGTTCCAAATATTAACGTGAAAGCCAAAAATCTTGCATGAAGGTGTGGAGGCATTTGAAGGCAAGGGTGACATTCCAGGTAGGGCTGTAAAAGAGTCAAGCTACTCGTGAGATACTCGGAGATCGACTCGAAAAAAACTCGCTCGAACGTGACTCGGCTCGTAAACAAGTCGAGCTCGAGCTCGTTCGCTAAACGAGCTCGAGCTTTTTGTCGAGCCGAGCTCGAGCTTGGGGGTGCTCGGCTCGAAAAGCTCGCGAGTAGTTAATCGAGCTGTCTCACGAGTAGTTAAACGAGCTGTCTCGCGAGTAGTTAATCGAGCTGTCTCACGAGTAGTTAATCGAGCTGTCTCGCGAGTAGTTAAACGAGCTATCTCACGAGTAGTTAAACGAGCTGTCTCACGAGTAGTTAATCGAGCTGTTTTACGAGCAGTTAATCGAGCTTTTTCCAATGTTTTAAAAATAAAATTTATTTTTGTTAAAATTTCTAATTAATAATAAAATGGAATCAATGGTAATTAATATACATTACTGGTATTAGATTTAAAACATCTTAATTAATTAAATAAAAACTATGAAATGAAATAATATTTCAATTCATTGAAAATTTGATATGTGTGCATCGATCAAGGTGGATTAAATAATAAATATAAAATAAAATAATAGTTTTAATTAATACTATATTATCAAAATAAATATTAATATTAACCAAATATTATGAAAAATAATACTTTACATGAAATATTAAATGAAATTAATAAAATCAATTAGTTGATCAAAGTCAATATAAGTTAGTAACAACTAACAATACTAATGTATCGAAATCAATAGTAATATATCATATAATTTGTAAATATATAGTAATTTATATATTTATATTACTCTATTTTATATATCCGAGAATCGAGATACTATATACTCAAAATATTTATATATATATAATATTTCTTAACTAGATTTTAAATTATTATACCTTCTTAAGTAATAATGAAAAAAAATAAAATGACAAAAATCAAGACTAATATTCACAAATTAATATTCTTCATTCTTCAATCTATTAAGAAATAAATATAAAATAAAATTATATTTTTAACTAATATAATGGAAACAATGACTAATATTAACTTCTAAATTATACTTAACTGAAATATTAATTGAAATCAATAATTGTTATTTCTTAACTAATATTTTCAAAGTTATATCATATATCAATATTATATATACATAGTAATTAGTAATATTATTCTATCCTATATTAACAAAATCAATTAGTTGATCAAAGTCAATTTAAGTTAGTAACAACTAACAATACTAATGTATCGAAATCAATAGTAATATATCATATAATTTGTAAATATGTAGTAATTTATATATTTATATTACTCTATTTTATATATCCGAGAATCGAGATACTATATACTCAAAATATTTATATATATATATATATATAATATTTCTTAACTACATTTTAAATTATTATACCTTCTTAAGTAATAATGAAAAAAAAATGACAAAAATCAAGACTAATATTCACAAATTAATATTCTTCATTCTTCAATCCATTAAGAAATAAATATAAAATAAAATTATATTTTTAACTAATATAACGGAAACAATGACTAATATTAACTTCTAAATTATACTTAACTGAAATATTAATTGAAATCAATAATTGTTATTTCTTAACTAATATTTTCAAAGTTATATCATATATCAATATTATATATACATAGTAATTAGTAATATTATTCTATCCTATATTAACAAAATCAATTAGTTGATCAAAGTCAATATAAGTTAGTAACAACTAACAATACTAATGTATCGAAATACATTAGTAATATATCATATAATTTGTAAATATATAGTAATTTATATATTTATATTACTCTATTTTATATATCCGAGAATCGAGATACTATATACTCAAAATATTTATATATATATAATATTTCTTAACTACATTTTAAATTATTATACCTTCTTAAGTAATAATGAAAAAAAATAAAATGACAAAAATCAAGACTAATATTCACAAATTAATATTCTTCATTCTTCAATCCATTAAGAAATAAATATAAAATAAAATTATATTTTTAACTAATATAATGTAGACTTTTTGATATTTTTGGTGGAGACTTGAAGTTGAAACATTACTTCATATTTCTATCATATATTTGTGAAACTTTGCCACAATTTTTTTTTGTGGATTTCGTGTTGATTTGGAGTGTATTATATTTTAGGAATTTTATTAATATGTGGGGTTATTATTGTTGATTTTTTTTAGTTCCAAATAAACAAGCCGAGCTTAATTTCGAGTCGGACTCGAATATATAAACGAGTCGAGCTCGAGTTGGACTCGAATATATCATTAACGAGCCAAACTCGAGTCGAGTAATCGAGTTCGAGCTCGAGTCGATGTTCGAGCTCAAACTCGAGTCGAGTATCGAGCTCGAGCTCGAGTATAAAGCTCGAGTCGAGCTCGAGCTCACGAGTAGTTAAACGAGTCGAGCTCGAGCTCAGTGATACTCGACTCGACTCGGCTCGTTTACAGCCCTAATTCAGTTTAGAACTTAATTAGGGTTTTCTTTATTTTGTCCCACCTATAAAAAGGGGCCCAGTTCATCATTATTTGAGAACAACTTTGATATTATTAATTTCAACATAAGTTTTCACTTTTCTCTCTGAGAGATTTATCCGAGTTTCACAACAGAATGTGATATTCAAATCGACTTATCAAACGGATTCACGTCCTCGTTTGTGCCGTCTTCACATCAATCCGAGTTCGTGTTTTCAATTGATCAATGGTTGCAAATTCAATCAATTCGTGGTTCAACATCATTGTGAGGCTAGGGTTTGGATTTTCATTCCCTTTGTTCGTGTAACCTGATACTCTTGGGAAAACAACCGCTATCGTCATCGTCGTGCCGGCGAGGATCGCATCAATTTTTATGAATTGTTATTAAAATAGTATTATAACATAATACCTCGATATTTATAAATTTTATCTGTATATCGCACGGCAGGTAATGCTAGATACGTACTCCTTCCGTTTCTGAATAAGTGTCATTCGAGATGAATGCACACATATTAATAAAGACATTAATTAGATAATTAAATTACCCTTACATTAAATGAGTTAAATATGATTGTTTGAATGTATTAAATGATGACAAATATGAGAAAAATGTGAAATTTTTACCTCGATTTTGTGGAATGATATTTTTTATGAAATAAAATTAAAGTGTTAAAATAATATTTATTGTGAAACGAAGGGATTAATAAAGAAATCATTGTAGTTATGTGCATATAAATTAAGGTGCAGATCTGGTTATTTAATTAATTTCGAATCAAGTACACAGTGTGCTGAGTTGTAATGCACGTAAAGTTGATTGTTTTGCAGTAAGATAATGCAATCAACTGATGAAGATTTAATCAATTATTACTAACTAATTAAATTACATTTAATTATTAAGCCCACGCATGGCTCTCCGGGAATCTCTCTGCTCCCTCGAATGGGATGGATTGGACTCTGTACTGTTTATCTATATTTTTGGGAAATGAATTCTAGAGCTTTTAAGTTTTAAGTTATGATTTTTTTTTTCCTTAAATGAATAAATTAGTATTTTAACGTTATTTATTCGTGGCATTCAATGCTACGTACTGTTCAATATATTACTTAATTAAAACAATTATTATATTTTATAATGTTTCACCCCATTCTTCATGGTCCAATGCTATTTTGTTAGCATATGATGAGATGACTTGTACTTATTTGTCGAACTATAATTTTATTGAGAAATGTAACTTGTAAGTAATAGGAGGGTGTTAATTAAGGCCTTAAGGGTGATTTGGACCTTGACAAAATTAGATGAATTATTATAGAATTTTGTGAACTATGCACATGAAAAAATAAAATAAATTAATAGACATGAGACATTGTAATCATATGAATCCCAAATTTCGATAATCTTTGCTCAATCTAGATGTTTATTTCATTTTCATATTGAAGAAATTATAATAGCGCTGGTCTTAAATCTTACCATGTGTATATAGGGGTACTTGAGATCCTCTAGTTCAAGTGTGTCAACCATGTACCAAATCTTAAAATTATTATTTTTTCCTTCATTTTTTCTTCAATTTTAATTTCCTTTGGTTTAGTATAATTTTACATTATCATTTAGGGTTTATTCCACCCAATTAGGATTTATAATTATTTTTTAATATTTATTTTTTATTTTTTAGTTAATATAATATATTTTTGGGATTGATTATTCCAAACTTATGGTATATAATTTTTAAAAATTTCGATGTTTAGCAATAAATATTAATTATGATTAGTTATAATATATAATAAATTTTATTTCACTATATAAACATTATTAACAATATACACAATTAGTGTTGGCATACGATTGACACACACAAGTTGGGACTATAGAGGGGCATGACACTCATCTGTCTAAAAAATGCTGAGTTTTTTGAATTTTACGTTAATTAGAGATCTTTAGTTACTTCTGTTTAAATATAAGTTAATTAAGAGGTATCTACCTAGCGTCGAATTGCTAGCTAGCTTTTGAAGTTCGACTGAGAAGCTTAGCAAGTGTGACAAGAAATGCATAGAACTATTGAAGTTATACGTACCCATCACACACACACACACACACATTAATTTTGAAAAAACATAAAAACCCATATGATATGTTATAAATTGATGACAATTAAGTAAATGGTAGATAGAAAATAAAGAACACACATACGTACATGTATCTAAATTTAGGTGGGACATTCAAAATGGAAAAAGATGAAGTAAAATACCGTGTTAAAAAACAAAGTATATATTATGAGAATTGTTATAAGAAAACTGGAGAAGTTTTGATAATGTTAAAGGTCCGTACAAGTGTAGAAAACTCGATGCAGCACGATCATCACATGTCTTATAAGGTTTTACATGCACTCTAAAAACTTATGTATAGAATCCTATGTTGCATTTGTATTTATCCATGTTCTTGATTGGTAATGGTAGGGTAGGGTGATTAATTAGATTTGATACTTGAATTGAACACTCAATTATATTAGTGGATTTGCAACCAAAAGTCTACTTCTCTATATATGTTGCAAAACTAGAAAGCCAATGGATATGCATCTTTGTGTTGTACCTCTCTAATTCTAATCTTTCTTTATACACCCTCCAAATTATGGCATACGTAATATTCCATTAATCATCATCATTCACCCCCTTTTCAACCATCTACTATGGATCTCATGTTTGCTCATTATTATTGCACACATATTATCCTTTCCAATTCATTTTTTATTCGCTAATTCGATCATTAAATGAATCGCTTATTCAACTTCATGGCAATAAACAATATCATTTGCTGTATGTACATATTTATATGACTGTTATACTCATAGTTAACTCAAAGTAACTTTACACTTCATCATCCTATTAAAATAGAACACAACTATACAAATCCATCAATTCAAATAAAAACATCAAGATTTTTCATACTACTACTATCAAGATTTAAGGGGGTGGGACACATGGCTAGGGCCGGTGAAACGGTGACAAGGGCCCTGTTATAATAAATATATGCACATTTGTTATAAGTTTTTTTTTATTAAATATTAAATTACTTACAATACAATTTTAAAAATAATTCCACTTTCTGGAATTAAATCTATCGTTCAGTCTCTATCAAGCATCCACAATAATAGCCGATAGCTTAGAAAACTGTTCGATCAACCAAATTGCATTTTGTTATAATATAGCTACGTAAAAGTTAAATTTTATTTAAAGAGAAGAAAAGGGTGTTGGATAATGAGGCAAGGGAGAGTGAGGCTCCACACCATGAGTGAACCATTAAATAAACATAATAAAGAGTTAATATTATGGACCCACTAATCATGTGGAATTTAAAACCCGCTTTTCTTGCTTCTTCCTTTTGCTTTTGCACGACGTTATTATTACACTAAAACTTGTATACGATAATATCGTTAGGATTAGAAAAATATATTATAATAATCTCATTATTCTTATATCGAATTTGCGTATAAAATTTAAATTTTAAAATTAATATATATTATACAACACTTGGAAATGTCTCTTCATATTTAAAAAATATTAATTTAAAAGGTATATAAGATTCATTCATGTGCTTTAACTGAAGAAGACGTTATTATAAAAATCAGACAAGAAGCGCAAGATGATAACCCAAATGATGATAGTGTATAAATAGAAAAAGTATCATGTCAAGAAGCTTAAGCATATTGGACAAGTTAGAAATGTGACGAGTTACTTCGAACACGCAAGTTAAAGGATGTGGTAAAAAAATTAAAATATTGTCACATAAAACTGTAGATAAATATTCCATACAATTTTAAGTTTAATGTAACATATGTAGACTATAGTTAAATAGTTCTAGATATTTTATATACATATTTAAATATATTTAAAATTTAATATCATTGTATTACTATATACATGGAGGTAGATTATTTAAAGATTGTCCTAAAAAACACCGGACTATTACAATATAGAGGTTATTCTTATTTATAACTGATCCCAAATTGAGACCATAACTTTTTATTACCATAAATATATTATTTTTATACAGAGGTTTTACTGCAGCATGTGGATATCCATTACATTTTTTATGATATACATGTATCTATTTTTACACACACACACACACACACACACACACATATATATATATATGATCACAAGGGGTCATTATCCTGTAAACTAATTCTTGTGTAAGAATAAGAACCCATCTTACACCATATATATAATCAATAAAAATCAAAAGTCCATATTTGCCTAAAAGGGGCGGTCGTAATTTTGTGATATTTGAAAAGTTTTTTGGGCGGAGGTATTAACGTAATTCGGTAATGCTTATAAAAAAACGTTGAGTAGTTGATAACATGACTGTAATGCTAACAAAGCATTACCATCGCGCTAACGAGGCATTATCGCAATGCTACTAATAAAAGTTTTCTCATATTATTAATGAAAAATTAAATTCTAAAAAGTAATTATAAATCATAATGAGATGAAATAAATCACAATTCGAATGTAATAAATTCAAATAATCTGAAAAAATGAAATGAAATTTTAAAAAATAAATATAACCCTAACTAGATGGAATAATAATAATAATAATAATAATAATAATAATAATAATAATAATAATAATAATAATAATAATAATAATAATAATAATAATAATAATAATAATAATAATAATAGCATTATGATATTGATTTGTCAGCATTACAGATGAATTGTGTTAGTATATGATAATGTTTCGTTTTTTTTTTTAAAGTTTTTTTTTTTTACTCACACACCCGACCTGTGGTATTGAGGAGGTTCGAACCCGTGACCTTTGGCCTCCGAGCAACCTCACTCCACCACTAGGCCATCCCCACCGGGACTTTCGTTAACATAAGGTATAAATTTTAATTGGATGGAATAAACCTTAATAAATTCTAATCAAATAAAACAAACCATAATAATCAATTAGAAACTAAAAATTAAACTTAAAGCATAACAAAAATTATAAACCCACATTTGATGGAAAAAATCATAATAGGAATGTAATAAACCAAAATAACAATAAAAGTTTGTGTGTTACACTAATATTGTGATAATTCTTCTTTAGCGCAGTCAATACAATATGTCGCCATATAATAAATGGTTCGTTAGCATACACGGTCATAATTACAGTATGGAGGTGAGAATATAATCGTCCATTTTATGTAAAAAATGTGATTTTTTTGGGGGTGAGAGTTAGAGTATAATCGTCCAGTCAATACAATATGTCACCAATTAACAAATGTTCCTAGTTATCGCACTTTAAAAATGTGTATTTTTTATTTACTCCTTATACTCACATATATATATACACACACTTGTATACATACATTACAATTTTTTGTAACATACATATATCTATTTTTACACACGCACGCGCGCACACACACACACATATGGGGGTGCATTAGCATGTGAACATAGTCATTGTGTATAAATTGTGGACGAATCATAACTATTAATTTATTAAGATCAATGGTCAAATTTTTTTGGAATTTGTGGTCATTATTAATTTAGAGGGAATTAAGGAAAATGTCATTATTTTTACTGTAGATGCATTTAAGCTCAAATATATCAAATCACCATTTTTTTCTACGAACATCTTTAATGTGGAAACAAAAATATTAAAGAAATAGGAAATTAAGCATTTTGAAACATAAAAACATCATAACAATATATTATGTCATTCTTTTCTCCAAATTAAATTACAAGCAACATAAATGTGAAAAAAACATTACGAAATAACAACTTAAGCGTTCTGAAAGGAAAAAATTACATAAATAAAATAACTATAAAAGAGTAATTAAAATAAAGTTGATCATAATCATCCATTTAGCAAATCTAATGGATAAGATTTTATCCACAAATTATATACTAGATTAATATTCACAAATGAATGATTCCCTTTATATAGAGACGCATTATCATGTGAACATTGGGTTGTGTATAAATTTATTGAAGATGGGTTTAGATTAAATTCAATATTTATTTTATAAATTTTGATTTATAATATAATTTTATACAATTTTTTTTTATCTATATCTATATATTTTGAGAGTTGTTCATCCACTCTATTTTCATGTACTAGTAATGATTGATACGAATAATGAACTTAGATATGAATGAAAAAATGAGATGATAGTATGAACAAAATGATAATATAAAAATAATTAGGAAATGGTGGTGGTGGCGGTGATAATAATAATAATAATAATAATAATAATAATAATAATAATAATAATAATAAATTATTCAATTGGAGAATTATCAATTAAGGACCTGAAAGATAAAAACTTTTAATCCAGAATTCAAAACATGAAAATTCTCAATCGAGGACCTCAAAAATCACGAATTTTGATATCTATTTATTGATGTCGGGAGTACACTCGGACAAGCATAGAATTTTCCAAAAATAGTCGAAAAAGTAGGGGAGAATATTCGATGTTCTTTCTTTTTGATTTTTTACATGTACCTAATTGCTAAAGTTCGTGAATTATGCTCCAAATATTATGAATTCATATGTCATCTTCATTTCGGATAACATAAATAAGGTGTAATATATTTAACGTATTTATAAAAATAAGGGTAAATAATATATTTTAGTCTATATTTAAAGTGATTGAAAAAATTTCACGACATCGACATTCTCTCAAAAAAAAAAAGGTCATGACATGTCAAATTTTTTTAGAAATTGTTCTATACCCTTTTAGCCTTCTAGCCTTCTTATAAAGTAAATTTATAATTAATGTCTGAAATATTCGGTGGCTAGCCACCGGGATCTTGCGTGGAATTTTAGCTCATAATATTGATGTGAATCTTGTCATTTTTTCATGTCAATTTTTTTTATTTTGGGTTAAAATTTAATGCATGATCAGAGCAAATCACTTCACATTTCAGGCACAAAAAATTACGACGGTGGTAGATTTGTGAAAATGATAAAGAGTGAGTAGGACATTTTTGTAATTTTATAAAAATGAAAACGCTTTTGTTAATAATATAATCGTATAGAATTTGTGTAAAAGGAAAAACTAAATAAAAAAAAGGTTGAACAATGAATACTAGTAGTAGAGAGTAACGCCAAGAAAGGCGTGTTGTGTTGTGGAAGAAAAAAATAGTTGACTAAATAGTGGTCTGAGCAAATTAATTGGGGGCCCAATTTGTAGGAATTCCTGATAAGTGGGCCCACGCCTTTCTCTCTGCCTACTGCCGGCCTCCCACTGTCTTTTCAAACTTTATCGCCTAAACCAAGTTAACCAACTCTCTCTCTCTCTCTCTCTCTCTCTCTCTCTCTCTCTCTCTCTCTCTCATATATATATATATATATGTGTGTGTTTGGTGGAGTGGTTTGCATGCCATGTTTTCTCTCGAACCGCCTATATTTGAATTTCCCAACCCACACATCATTTTCAATTCTACTTTTTTTTAAAATTTTTTTTTTGTTATTTAAGTTTTAATTTTATTACTAAAGTATCAGTTATATTTTATTTTGTTAAGTTGAGATGAAATTTTGTGTTAGACAAAAGTTTTGATCACTTAATTTCGTAATTTTGTTAAATATTATAAACTTGATTTGTACGAAGAAAATGTTCCAACAAGAAAATATTTATATGTGTATTAGTGTGTCATAAAAATTTTCAAGTCTATTCATTACTATAAATTTATAATTTGTTTAATAATTTATTTAAACGCAGGGGCGGATCCAATAGGGAGAATACTGCGCAGCTTGAATGAGAAGGTTTAATTATTACGAAGAAGGGTTTGCACTTGCCATAGGTGAAAATAAAAAGATTATGGTGGGTCCCCATAATTAATAATTTACAATGCACTTTTCGAAAATGTTGGAAGAAAACCCGCTTCTTTGGTCTTGAAGCATACAATTTTAGTTTTTTAATTAGTAAGAAAATTCTAAATTTCTGACTTTCGAAAAATTAATTTTTTGTTTGAATTAGCTTTTTTTTTCAAATATTTAAAAATTACTTAAAAAAATTTATTGATCCGTGAAAGTATTTTTTTTTTAATTGTTGTATTGTGTTACACTTTACTGAAATGTTACAACTGAAGTACAAGAAATAGAAAGAGTAGAACAATGATAGAAGTACAATAATCTGAAATTGAATAATTTAAACGAACTAAACCGGTAGCAAGCCGAGTCGAGGGGACCTCTCTCCGCAAGACAAATACGCCCCGGTTAATGCTCACGGTTTGGCGGGATGTCTTTCAAAGATGAAACGGTTTCATCCTTTCGGCAGTAGCACCACAAGTTCGGCAAGGCTCTGGCGAACTAGACAATGTCGAGAATTGAGAGGCTGAGGACTCGAAGGGAACTTGTATGCAGCAAGATGATTGTGCAGAATGTAGCATTGGAATCCAAGCTCCAGGTGGCAACACTTCAGCCACTAACTCCAGCTCCGGGTTCTAGGTGGCAGTTACTCACTTGAAGGCTCTTAACTCATGGGAGTTACACCCTTCAAGGCTGGACAAGCACCTTGCACCACTAAGTGCACCCACGACCCGGTTAATCCAAAGTCCAATTGCCAAGATCCAAGTCCGAGGACGAGAAGAGACGAGCACGGGCACCGGGCACGAGCGGGCGCGCGCGTGTGGGCTCATGGCCCACATTCTTGTGCACTTAATTACTTCACTTAAGTGTTAATACACTTCTTAACTTGATTAAGAAATCAATGTGAGATTATTTAATGTGTCTTAAACACATTATCCCACCCACCATAAATGCCCAGTCGTGTGACCAACTTCAACAATCTATTTCTCACTCACCGAAAATCGGATTTGAGCAAATAAAAATACTACAATTATCTACTCACAACATAGAACAATCGTATGATATTTAATTCCTTCAAAATTAAATATCCCGGTCACGAAAAATCGGATAAAATGAGTCAAAACTCAATTTAATAAATCCTATTTTCCAACATCAATTTCAATGCATAAAAAAAAATAGAATGGTGTCATTAAATTCAGGAAATAATAAAAAAAAAAAAATTAGTTCATTAGTAGAATTGAACAACGTTGTTTTGTGAACTAAATTAAATACAAATAGGGTGACAATCGTCTTTTTACTATTCTTTCTATGTCATACAAGCAACTCAAACTCTAAGCAACATTTACCCAACTAGTCACCCGCTAAAAAGAAGTTTCTGGATCCGCCACTGTGTAAATGTATACATAGTTTCCGTTGAATAAATTATTTTGTTTATTGCTCATTAAAATGGTTAAAATATTTATTTTTGAAAATTGACTAGTTGTGATAGATATCACTTTAAATTATTATATTTTCATTCAATCTAAACAACAAATAAAAGAAATCATTACTATGAAGTGATTATGGTTTATAAATAGCATTGAATAAAATATATAAATTCAATTTTAGATAGTTAAAACCCCACACACACACACACACACATATATATGCGTGCACACATAATTGTAATTTCTTTCTAATTATTATCATGCATAATTATATTATCTCCACTATTTATAAATATATTATTTTATTTCTCAATTAAATATTCATATATATCATTCTAGCCCATTTTGTAATTTTTCATAGAAATAAATAAATATGTATTCTAACAAAAATGATATACAAAAGTTATATATACATGATTACTATGTACTTATAACCATTAACCCTAACATAATATGCTATTATAACAAAAATGTAATAAAGTTTAAATTGTTTCTCTTATTATTTGTATATATAGTGTGTTGTAAGTTTCGATTAAATCTGATGTGTATGTGTGTCTATATATATGTATGTGTGTGTGTGAACAGTCAGTCATATCATTACACTATATTTTTTTTTTTTTGAGGAAAATTAAGCTATATTCTTGTTCTTGTTTATAAAGCTGATTTTGGCTATTTATTATTAAAAAATTAAATAATTGGATACTAAATTTATGGACGGGAAACAAAGTAAAATGTAGTTTTATCATTCTTAAAATATGTTCAATTAAGAGATTGAGACGGCCAAACCAGTTTCGATCCCCATTCCCCCCTCGCAATTTAAATAAAAAAAATCTTAAAATATATTGGTCTATATGAATTGTGAGATGTGATGGAACGTTTGATTCGATTTAATCTTATGTACCATTCAAGGATTTATTTAGAGCCCACTCTCGATAGGGCCTCCAGGTTACTCCGTCATCCCCTTTCCCCGCCTAATAATAATAATAATTATAATAATAATAATAATAATTAAAAGGTTTGCACCAAAATTGAAGTTTTAGAATGATTTATGAATTTATTACCACCGACGAAGACGTCCCTGCGAGCATGCCTATACCTATACGCTATTACATTACCTAATATTATGACTCTCGTAGCCCATTCACATATATATAGTAAGCATTATCTCTAAAAAATTAATATTATATATTTAGCAATATTCTTGTTTATTTATCCTCTTGAGTCTTGGATTTGAAATTATATATCTAAAAACATGCTTAAGTTGGTTGACTTCAGGGCAAACTAATCTCTCTAATTAACTTTTATGACAAATAATACATTATTTTTAATCCGTCAAAAGCTTAGTCCACGTCTTAATGAAGCTATACCTAACAAAAGTATTTCAGAATAAGTGACGTGATTATAATAATCAAACACATTTTAAATACTCTTTCAATAAACTCCTTTTAATCATGCTTTTGTATATCCCAATACTTTTTTAATAATCTTACAGGGCTCCTTAGGCCATCTCCAACAGTCTGCACTATAATACAGCATCACTATCATTAAAATGCAGCAAATTTTCAATTTCATCTTCAACAGCTTGCACTATAAAAAGAATATTCCAGAATATTCCTTTTATTTCATTTACAATTATTATTTTATAATTGATAACATATAATGATTTATGAAATTTCATTTAATGAATATATATATTTAAATTCAAATTTTCATAATAATTATGAAAATATTTTTTTAACAAATATATTTGGATTAATATAAAATAAAAATACGATTCATTAGAATATTACAAAATAAACATAAAGTTACATGATAATATATTAATGTAATTCTCTGAATTAGAATATTCCTCCCACAAATGATCAATTAATGCATTTCAAAGCGAGAAATGATTTTATTTTAATGTACTTTTATCTATTTTAGTATTTTTATGTATTATTAGGAAAATATTTGTATCTTTTTATTTTATTTTATGCGTATTTTAATATTTTTATTTCATGTACTTTTATCTATTTTCCGTATTTTTATGTAGTTTTATTGTTGGTGTAATTTTATTTATTTTAGTATTTTTTATTGTTGCCCTAATTTTTATTTAATTTAATTTTATGTATCAATATTTGTATTTAATTAAATTTATCATATATAACAAATTTTAATATTAATTATAACACATTATTTAAAATACAATACGAATAATATACACAAAATATAAAACAAAACAATAAACAATAAACAATAAACCGCCCCTCTCTCCATTGCAGCAAAATGCAGATCAATATAGCGCCACCCTTGGAGATAATTTTAGCTGCAAAATAGTGAAATAGCTACCCCCTTGGAGATGCCCTTAATTATCCCGTGCATTTTCTAAAACAATTTTTGAATCCATCTATTTTATCAACTTTTCTAAGAAGTTGATAGCAATGAATTTTGGTACGTACAAGTGCAAGCAAGACCGAATATCCATGCCAATAATTGAACTAAAAAAAAAAAAACAATTATCTAAAGCTATTATATATATTTTGGTTGCCAAAAAATCATCTAAAGATGTAATTAAGGTTCTAAATTAAATTTGAATTAGAGTTCAAAAAATAAATTAAAAATTTGAAGTCTGATAACAAAAAAACTCAAAAGAGATATTGAGGAATATACATAGTAATTAATGAGGTGAGGTTGTATGATTTGATTTGGATTTTGGATGAAATGGATTGGAATCAATTCCCGCTGTCATGCAGATTTTTTGTCAGATTAAAAAATAGCTTATCTTATGGAAATTCGTTAAAAAAGTAACAAAAATGTCAAACTTAAACCAATTCTTTTCGGTGATTCATTCATTTTGAATCACGACTCTTTCATTAATGATTAATCACTATGTTTCTAACTCTTGAGATGGGCGGTTTATGTTTGTCGACTTATGATTTTTTTTGGAATAAATTATATATATATATATATATATATATATTACTGTAGAAGGTGAGATAATTCAGAGTTTCCAGTTATTGACCTCTCACATTTTGCAAGAAAAGATGCTGCTCCACTTGAAGGATAATGTTTTTTTAACATATAATTGTTTATTTGATTAGTTAATTAGATTATGTTTCTTTTTATAATTATTGAAGTTTTTTATTCATGAAGAATTGTATATACGTACACTTATTTGAAAGTTGAGCCAAAGCATTTTTTATGACTGGGTATGAAATTAAATTAGGGATAGAGAAAAATACCGTCATATCAAAATATTGCTATTTACGATATACTGTTTTTTTGGTATGGTATGATACCTTGTTCGAATTTTACAGTACGACAAATGTATGAATTTTCAAAAATTAAAATATACCGTCATTCTGATATATACCGAATTTTAATATATATTTTTATTATTTTTTGCACATTCATAATATAATGTAATGACATAATATTTAGTACATTATAATAAAAAATTAGCAAAAAATTAATATTTAATATAATTTAATACCTAAATTATAACTAAAAAAATGAACAACTTGAAATTAAATGTAATAAATCATAGTCTTAATTATATTCCTTTTCAAACAATAAAATAAAAGTTAAGATGAATAATCGAGAAAATTTAAATAAAACGAGATATACTTGACTTATGAGATGTAAAATCATTCCAATTTAATTATATAACTCAGTATAAATTGCTATAGAAAGTAAATGTAATAAATAATAATATTTTATAACTTAGATATAAAAGTTAAGTAAAAATATGATATTTAATTGAATATATTACCTAAATGATACCTAAAAAATGGAACTAAATATTATAAATAATAATCTTTTATTATTTTTCAATCTTTAAAATTAAAAGTTAAGATGAATAATCAATAAAATTTAAAGAAAATGAGATATGCTTAAATTATGAGATATTAGAATAATGGAATTAAGATGAATAATGAATAAAAATTAAAGAAAATGAGATATGCTTAAATTACGAGATATTAGAATAATGGAGTGTAATAATATAATATTTAGCAATTAGGTTTATCATAAATGTATAACTAATTTACTTTATTGCCTAAATGATAATTGAAAAACAAAAAAATAAGTATGATAAAAATATGTACTATGTGTCATACCGAACTTAAAGTATGCCGAACAGATATATGGCGAATTTATAGTATACCAAACAAAGGTAAATACCGAAAGTAAGGTACGTTAACAATATGATTTTTGTTATACTGTAAATTAAGATAAAATATAATATAATGTATGAGAAAAAATGTAAGGTATACCATAATTTATCACCCCTAAATTAAACTTTTTTTTCCAAAATTGAAAAATAGATTTTTGTAAGGAAAACGCATCATCTCTTTTAATTATGTAATCATTTTCCTCTCTGATTAATTTCTTTAGAGAGAATATAAATTTTAGGGTCTGATTGGCGCGGGATTAATTGGTTTAGCCTCGATCCTTCAAATTTTTTCTATTTTTTTTTTATATGAAAGCACCTCCATTTTTAAAAATGCTAACAAAAACTAGCCATTGCAAAAATAATAATAATAATAATAATAATAATAATAATAATAAATATAAAAAATAGACTCGATCAGTTGAAATAAAGTAACGCCTTTGAATTGTACAATTTTGAGATATTATATTAGTGTTGTAAAAATAAACATATCTTTATTTAATTGCAAGTAAAAATTTGAATTTCATGGCTCTTTTTATGCTATATTATAAGGTGTACGGTTTGAAACATTAACATTAAAAGAAAAAAATGTTGCATTTTAAGCTAGTATTGTACTCAACAGGAGCTGTTTAGTTTGAAGTTGCCGACTAATTCATTAATTTATTGGTGCGTCGATAATTCTTCTTCTTTCAGAAAAAAAAAAAAAGTGGAATACGTCAAAATTTAAATGTACACGGCATACTTAATTTATAAAGTTTTGATAGACGTAAACCTAAAATATTAGAGGTGGGACTGCTACCAAACCCTAAATTATATTACACATGATACTTATCCTCGGACTTTGCACTTTCCAAATCATGACAAGATATTAATTCTATCTATATTTTACAACACCGAAATTTTATTGCAACATAGATTACAATTTCAAAATAATATTATTTAATAATGACAATAAAGCATGTGATTGTTTTGGTCAAATTGTGTAAGCATGCCAAATCATGTAACTCCAAGAAATTCATCACTGTTTGGACTTTGGCGGAGGAGTTGCAAATCATATCAAAGCCTTAATTATAAACTTATCTTGGTTTTGCATCCATAATTTTATCCACGAAATGGGAATCATTTAGATTCCTTTTCTTTTTTTGCTTTTACTTTTTATCATTATATGTCACCTATTCTTAATATCATTTTACTTACTCAATAAATAATTATTTCGGAGGAAGCCCGATATTGAAAATTTGTACAACGAATCTGGGTTTGTAGTGCATTTAACTTGACATTTGTAATATAAACATAAAGAGAATTGGATTATTAATTGGAATTATATATTGTCTCTTTTTAGAATTTTAATTATTTTGATTTTTTTAGATATTAATTAAGATTACTTTGGCTCCTCTTTCGTACTCTTAGTACAACATAAATTTTATAGTTAGTATATATCTCACTGATTTGCAACTCCAGATCATAAAATACATCCTCGATCTCCATCATTCAATAATAATAATAATAATAAAAGTTTATATTTTTTTTTTTATAATTTTTATTCGGAAAGACTAATGTAGCCCTCAGCCCAAATCTACGGGCTATATTCAATGATTGGGTTTCATTTGAGAAGTTAGTGTCCTCTTTAAGATGGACCACTCACCTAAAGTTGATGAATGGTCCAAAAGATTAATACACACACAAAATGTAGGTGTAACTTTAGTCATGACTAAAAGATAAAAAAAAAAAGAGCTTCAAATATATGGACCTATGAAATCACACACGAGATCCTGTTTCCCATTGTGTTTCATCATATATTCATGTATTATTCACAATCACCACATGCATTGGACACCCGATGAATTTACAAGTGTCATTTACATTAACACTAATAAAACAGGACGAAACAAGACATTTCCCCCTCAATAAAACAAAATAACTCTTCATTGATGATTTCCACTAACATGTAGGGGTGGCAATTTGGACCAACTGTAATGGAGCAGATCTGGCCGATCACCGTGTTCAAGCCGGTAAATAGCGAGTTGGGTCGAATCCCCCACAAAAAAATAAAATAAAATACTTATGGCTTATAAAATCATACTTTAGGCTGTACCACTCTTGTCAGCCATACTAAGAGATAGGAAACTGAAGATTTATTTATTTACAGGCTTTGATGGAGATGATCTAGTGGTACAATATTGGTGTAAAATTGATACCGAATATATTAAGTTTGAATTCTACCAATACCGTGCTAGGTGTGTGTCACACTTGATTTTCAAGTATGTTTTATATCTTCTATGTTATTTGAAGGTCATTGCACATGAGTGAGGTTCACAAATATAATGTGCACTCTTGGAATAATGGTTGCGAGTTATCCTCGACATAAAAATAAAAATAAAAAATGAAAACTTAAAAGATTTGTAATCAACAATTTATATAAAAAGGAAAAAGAGGTCTATAAGTTAGAATTCGTACAATCCTATTGATTTAAATGAATAAATAGTATCTCATTCTCTCAAATCAATTCCAAAACGAAATATAAAACACGGTGTGATCTTTAAAGATGAATTCCTTTGCAATTTTAAACTTATAACGATATGGTTTGATTTCTTATTACATTTTCATGTAGAAAGAATTTTCACCGTGTGGGAACACTTAATCTGCGTTCAGAGCAAACTCTAATGTTCAATCCCCATTCCCCACCAATATTTTATATTTCACGACCGACTAAAAAAATAAACGGGCTTCTGGCCCATTAGAAATTTATAATAATAATCCATCACACATTTAATTAGGGCTATTTGGCCCATTACAAATCTATATCTACGAATTCTCAGTTCGTTCGACGAAACCCTGACATTAATTTTGTGTTCGCTTCTCTTCCCCCAATCTTTGAAAAACAAACCAAAATTCCTTGTTCTTCACCTCGCTTATCGCTCTTTTTTCCCCTCAATTTTATTCATTTTTTAAAACTCTAATATCTTGCTTTTCGATTTCGTTTTCTCTAAATTAGTTGCTTATCGAATTTTCTGCCATTTTTTTTGGGTGAGAATAAATAGTGAGATTATGTTTTGCGACTATTTTTTATCCCATTAATAGTAATTTTGTGAGATGGGTTTGAGAAGTTGATTAACAGTAGAAGTGAGATTGAATTAGGCTGCTGATGAAAAGAATATTGGCAGAACAACGACGACGTTTATGCGCATCAACGGTTTTTACCGTTAAGTTGTTGTTGCTATGATGAATGTGCCAATATGCTAATCTGAGGCCTCAATTTCCTTTTCTTTTCTTCTTCCATTTTTCAATTTTAATTCCTTTTTTTTTTACCTTTTCCTTGTTTGGTTATGTTTTCGTGTTCTATTTCCAGTTTTCTTTGTTTCCTGTAGTATAGCATTTACGAAGTTTCATTGATTTTTGTGTGCATATAAAAAATGTTTAGATTTTGAAGTTCATAATGACAGTACTTACCTACCTATGAGATATTTCCAATTTCGGATGCCTTGTTTCAATATTCCTATAAATTTGTGACCTTTTTCTCTCTTTTTTATATGCTGTTTTGAGTTAAGGATTAGACATGGCGTCAGAATGTGAATGCTGTGACAGAATTCAGGCTACAAACAAGATGTGTATGTGTGTGCAAGAGAGAGAGAGAGAGAGAGAGAGAGAGAGAGAGATGAATCCTAATCTTCAAATAACAAACATATATACAACAATGTCAATGTAGAAAGAAAACTGAAAAAAGCAAAAGAGTAGAAACTATTGACAATGACCACAACTGTAACACCTTTTGATGAAGATTCAAACAATCATCTCTCTAAGTGAAACGAATTATTAGAAGAAGCTGATCTTAGATAACTTGTGTTGAAATCATTCACATGCGATTTTTGTGTCGAAGCTGCTGAGACAAACGGCGAATGCCTGGAAAGCAGACAGCGGATACTGGTAGTCCATGGTGAAGGTATCCTTCCCCACTTTTCCGAATTGGAGGATAGCATTCTCCTGCTCTTGTCGACCATCAGCAACCAGCTGAAAGTTCTTCACCGAGGCAACAGTCACACGCCCGTTGAAGTTGAGGCACCAGCACTGGAGTTGCTCATGCCATCTCGGGGCCTTGTTTTTCAAGACTAGCCGTTCATCATTATCTGTCGACCATGTTACAGAATTGAAACTGTCTGTTTGAGTTGATTTTGATCTGAAAAACGGGAGTAAAGAAAATGAATCCAAGTCTGCAGGAAGGAGCTCCGTTTGAGTGGGGGCCGCCCCTTCTGGTTCGACTGCAGAAGCGGGTATTGCGTCCATGATACAATGCATCCGCCTCGGGCCCCTGTCACATATAAGCATGTATAAGTGGCAAAAACTGACAATGCAAAAATTTGAGATGCTCTGTTTCTGAAGGTTATGAGTGTAGTGAATCCCATTGAAATTTTAATCTCACCTTGAACCCAAGACATTCAATTCATATGATATGTGGGCTACAGGATAGCTCCCAACGGGGACCCTGGGAGAAACCTGTCTCATTCCAACAAATCTGGTGGAACGAGATCTAGTAACTTTACATGCACCATTTGGAGGCTGAGCATCACAGATTGTGAATTTTGTCCCCAGAAAGTTAGATCTGTTGAGGCAGAAATGAGAAAATTTTCTTTCAACATGTAAGGGTATAGGAAGGCAGGCATGGAAGTGGGATTTACCTCAACTTCCCGACGTAATTACTGCTGCCCTTTGATACATCATCACTATTTAGGGATATTATGTAGTCTGTATAAGTTGGCTGTCTACATCTTCGTGCAGCAAGAAGGAATTTCCCCTCTTCATTAGAAGCTGTTGAAAAAGGAAGATATAAATATTGAAGTAATACAATACGAAACAGATCACAGATGAAATAAAACATAAATTAGTAATGGTTATGGTTTGACCTTGGCTCACATTGAGGTACAGGTGATAGGTTTGCATGTCACGGTTCCGCTTTATGAAACATTGAATCACAGAGCTTCTTGGACCAGGCTACATAAACAACAACTACGTAAGGTTCAGGATATGAAGAGAGGCTTACAAAGTTACAACACGACATAACAGCTACATCTATACTACAATTCTGTTACATTAACTTTCAATTGAATTCAAGGCAATTGTGGATTGTGATCACAGACAACCACATTCAAAGATTACAAGCCCAATTGTTACTGTGAAACTTCAAACATCCCCAACATTCAAAGACCAGTTTTGGTGCTCAGCAATGAAATATTCCAACATTATTTGGACTTTAAAGTTTTCTAATTTTCTTGTTCAACAAATGCAATGCTAAGTTGCTAACTTGGTAAAGAATAACACAAAACAAGGTGTAACTGAAGTGAGATGAGTTGAGATATATATATTCTTCAGGGACAGTAATGCTTGTAAAACATAAACAGAAAAGACGAAGAAATGAATAATAATACATAACGAAACCTGCTTCAAAGAAATGGGAAATGTCAACTTCCCAGAAACTTGTAAGGTTCCAACAATCTCCTTCATGACTCCTCTCCAGCTCCTACAAACACCAGCACAAGCAACCACAGTCTTTCTCCGGTGCCACGTGGATTCGGATTCCTCAATCCGCAATAGCACATCCCTCAAGAGCTCCGGTGGCATATTTGCCCAGCAACTATGCCTGAAAGGAAAATCCTCACCCTCATCATGAGACTCTGACCTCATTCCATACCCAAACCTCCCCTCAATCCCCTTCCGATACATGCTACCAATCTCACCCTTCATGCCCTCTATTATACTACCTCCAATCCAAAAATAAAAAACCTAAAAAACTCTCCACCAATAAATTAGCAAAACCCTCTTAGGATAAAGTTCACAAATTCTAACACCAGAACTTTAAGCTGCCTGACCACAGCTCTCCAAAAACCTCGAAAAATCAAGCTTTCTAGATGACAAACTCGCTAACAAATTTATACGTTTTTTACTAAAAATACCAAAACCTAAAATTCTAATTCTGAATCTACACAAAAGAAATAAATAACATATATATACAATTTAAGTGCAACAAACCCATATCGAGATAAATTAGCAAATCCAAATATAATCCCCCCAAGATCAACAGCAACACAGATCGATTCAGCCCTAAAGTTCGAGATTTTACAAATGGCAAGAATGCAAGATATTGTGCACTTGTTATAGAATAACAGCTTCAAAAATCTGTGAGGTATTGTTAAGTGAAGAGAGAAATTCAAAATGATTTATTAGGGTTTGGATTTGGCTTAACGAATTTTTGCTACTTTTATGAGGTTGGGTTTTTTCTCCACGAGGGGAATAATGGCTTCTTCTTCTACTTCTTCTTTTAGGAATAAAATGGTGTTTTCATGTCACTTTCTGTAGTGGCAAATTGCCTGATACTTATGCTCCTAATTTCTTACTTTATTCCATTAATTTCATTCATTTTGAGGAGTAACGAATAATTTACTAGAATAAACAAATTTTATTTAGAATCAGATTATCTAAAACCAGTCAAATCAATTTCTCTTCATTTCTTTGACTCAACGTCACAATCAAAAATTCGAAGAAGTACTGCCCACATTCCTTTTATAAATAAAATTTGCCCGGCAATCTCAAATAAATTATACGAAAAAATTTGTTCTGTTCGAATTTTTTCCGATCACTATGAGAAGGTTTAAATTTAATTTAATTGGTGGAATATTAATTTCATAATTAAGACAACCAATATGTTTGAACATCAATATCTCTTTTAAGTTTTAAGTCGATAAATCACATTTGCATTTATGTATTAGGAGTAACATGTATCTAAAACAAAATTTTCATGACTCGTTGAACAAAGTCCTGTATATTTTGCATACGACTATAAATGGATATAGAAAAACTCTTAAAATTAGTCCAAACTGTGATCTCAATTAATCTCATTTGTTAGAGCTTATAGCTATAGGCCCAATTAAGCCATACACCCCTAAACATCACAATTCACAATTAACGTCCTATTTCATATTAATTTTAAAGTGCAATAATTGGTTATTTATGAATCAATTATTTTTGCTATTTTGAAATTAATTATTTCAGCTATTTTGTACAAGTACAGGCAGTGGCGTAATTGAAGTCAGTGTCTGAATTTGATTCAACCAGTCCTGTCAAACCAAGTTCAATTTCTTTTTTCATGTGCTGAAGCAATAAATTTTCCGTGTACATGATAATGATAACTTCTACATTTGACCTTTTTACTATTATATTGAAGCAATGTGTTGTTGTACGGAAAAATTAGTAACTTAAGTGCAGGCCATATAAAAAAAAATTAGGGCCTAATTGCCTGAAAATCATGAACTTAGTTGTAAATTTAAGATGAACTTTGAAAGTGGACAATTAAAATACTAATTTTGAATTTGTGTTATTCAACATCCGTATTTTTTTATAAAACAGATTGATCTTCAATCTAACATACAATTTGCTCATCTTTTTGAGCATGTCATGACTTGATCATCAATTTTTGAAAATGATGTCAAAGTGGCCACAATTGTTTGTTGGATTGAAGGTCAATTTGTTTCATAAAAAATTGAAAATGTTGCATAAACACAAATTCAAAGTTGATGTTTTAATTGCCTATTTTTGAAGTTCATGTTAAATTTATAACTGACCTCAAAGTTCACGATTTTTAAAGCAATAAAATATAATTAATTTTCCACTTCTTTTTAATCAGATTTGATTTTTCTAGCATAGTTTATCTCCCCCTTTAATTTGCACAGTATTGCATTCTAAACTGGTAGAATCTGCAAATTAGTTTTGCTCTTGGTCGGTGCCAAATACACATTTCACGGAATCGTACATTCGAAATGAGAAATTGTGGCATCCCTCTTGCATTATTAATACATGATAATAACTTGACATTAAATGCCACAATACTTTAGTAATTAAAGGTGGGAAACGTGTAGACATACGCTCCATGTGGATGGTAGCTTATAATTCAATTGTTAACCAACTCATTTCTAAGGTTTTTTTTTTTTTTTTACACCAAAAAAGTTTATATTCCATTCAAAATAACGCCTCCAATCAGGAGGGAAAATACAAGTTCCAAGTAACTAACTCATTGCAACAAGCACGGAAAAGTGCCACGGCATGAGCAATGGTGTTAGCTTCTCGATACATATGTCTAAAATCACAAATAACGCCGCCATTAGAAAGCTCCGCAAGAGGCGGCAATTCATTTTCAAGGTAAGAATCTCCTTCGCGCTTCCCTTTGATTAATCGAATTGCCAACAACGAGTCTGAGTAAACAACAAAGGGAACAAGTCCTTCTTGCAAACAAAGACCAACTCCATAGAGAATTGCATTAATCTCCGCTTCCAGAACAGAGCTCGGCTGTAGAATAGGCTTTGCCAAACCAGCTCTCAACGTTCCCTTCCAATCTCGAACAATCGCTCCCACCCCAAAAATATTCTCGTTCTCGTTGACAGAAGCATCGACATCGAGCCGATAAATCCCTTGCTCAGGCGGGTACCAAATCCTCTCTCCAACTATCACGCCAAGAGATGTAGCAGCTTGCAACATTTTCCTTGCTTCGTGGAAGGTCTGCAAGAAGTTCTTTGATCTGTCGTAGCTCACCGCCACCACAAGCCCTCCATCCTCATGTTTTTTCCTGCAAAGGACACGCCACAGATCGGCAACCATCACCGCCCAGATCTCATACTCCCGTTTAGAGAGATATCGACGCAATTCCCTACTAACTTCCACCATCGGCCGCCCACTGTGTTTCTTAAGAATACCCCAGAAAATGGTATTCTTCCAACAATTCTTCACAAGATCACACGTGAAGAGCCCATGCGTAGTAGTACCCCAGTCCTTTCTGCAAAATTCGCATATCCCAATTACTGGGATGTGATGATCCCTTAGATTCATAGCCATGGCAAGAAAATCATGAAAGGCACGCCATAAGAAAACTTTTAGTTTTGGCGGGTATATCAAGGCTCCACACCAGATTTTTCCATTCGCGACGATCGATACTTGAGCAGGAAGTAGCTGTCTCATAAAACCCAATAGCAGCCAGGTACCTCGACTTGACAGTGTAACCTCCCTTTTCTTCAAATTTCCACACACATTTATCATCACCCTGTCGCTCAATTGGCACATTCATGATCATCTTCACAATCGCTGGTTGGAACAAAGTCAGAAGCATCTCCCGATCCCAGACTCTATCTTCTGAGATAAAGTATTCAGCTCTAAAAATATGCGGCTCATGCTCCCAAACGCAGGGTATACCATTGACAATTGGGTCGACAAACCCAGCTGGTGAAAGTCGAACATGGTTTTTCCTCTCCTAACTTTCCATCGTAATCCGTGACTGATAAGCCAACGGCTCCAGCAAATAGACATTTTGTTAAATTCTTCATTCTTAAATTAACATTTTGTTATATTTAAAATTATATTTTACTAACATTTTCATTTCAATTTCACTAACAAAATTAATAAAGTATCATTAATCATATATCTATATACTTATGTGATGAGAATAAATCTATCACTGTCATCCGTTACGGATAAATTATGTTACTATTTGATTTCATGACATTTGACTAGAAGTACACATGTTCTATTAATAATTACCAATTATCTTAAACAATACATTGGGAATTCCACACTACTTTATATACTGAAAAGAAAGTAGTTAAATAAAATTATCTTTATTCCATTATTGAATAGACTCAATAAGTTTTTTGTTAGCTTTTTTTTTAGAAAGTAGTTAAAATAAATGTTTTTTATTACTTTTTTTTTATAACGAGAGTAACTCGTAGCCGTTATTGAAATTTACATTGGGTAGATTATGCTCATGTGTATTGAGTATACATAAATAAGTTGATCTTAACAAGTTTTATGAATACGTTTAATTTAATATATTATCTCTAAAAAAATTTCGAAGCTCTGTCAATTATAGAGTTGATACATAATATATGTATACATTATATATTATATATGTATATGTATGTATTTCCAACTCTAAAATTAATATAGGGTATTTCCAATTTATTATTATTTTTTTCAATTTTTGTATGTCACGACTCAACAATTCGACCGTTAGATTGCTTTTTTTATGTATGGAGGGGACGCTCCCACTCCACCGATGATACCATAATTTGAGAAAAACAAAAAAGGAAAATAAAGTCCCAAGTCAAATAAGTTGCTAGTAAAAAATAATAATATTACACGGGCAAAAAACAAAAATTGGGAACTCGCTATTGACCTATTTACCCTTCACAATTTAGTCCAAGTCCAATGAGTTAATAGTAAATAAGCCATTTATTTAGGGGTAGAACAGTCATGAAACTGTGAATTTGAATTTCGCATGCGCTGGAAATACCAAGACCAAACTACACGTGGCAAGTCCGAGTTGGATAAAAAATATTAAATAGAGTAAGACAAACATCGCGAACTTCAAGGCGATGAAGTTTAAATTGTATCCTTGTCTCTCACTTCCAGTGTTTTTCTTTCACACAGTAAGAGTGTGTGTTTAGTGAGAGAAGGAGGAGAGAGGAGGCGGGCAGCGGCAGAGAGAGAGAGAGAGAGGTCGTCATTCAAGGTAAATTCCACCACCTCGGGTTTCTCTCTCTGTATTTCTTCATAGAGAAAAAAGGTTTGCTCTGTTGTACGTTTTTGAATCTTGCAGATGCAAAGGCATGAATTCTAGTTTACACGCAGTGAGTGTGTTGGTGTGTGCAAGAAACTGGAGAAGGGTCTAATCACTTTGTTTATTTGTGCCTAAAATTGCAATAATTTATCAAGCAGCATATAAAGATTTGGACTTTGAACTTCGCATACATTAATTGTATATTTGTATGGGCAAGTTATACACATACATGAACTCGACTTAAGAACTATCGAATTTGGCTGCGAACTCACTTGCTCTACCAACTAGACCACTCTTTGTTATGATTTGCTCAAGACATAGAAAATAGGAAAAAAGCGAACATAAATTTGGATGCATTACTTATTGATAACTATTGAGACAACTTGGGATACATTACTCATATGTTTTAATTAGCTTATGCTTAAATCATTTTTATTTATTGAGCTGTTGTTATGAAATATAACTGCATCTATCTTCTACTCCGGATCCTCCGGATATTAATTCCCATAAATAGTGACTTTATACATATATCTAAGTCGTGAATAGTGATGGTGAGATTTATGTGAGAATCTCAAGAAATGGACCTGCTAGATCTTTAGTGTACTAGCTCTCTTGTTTATGTCGCATTTCAATTTTTAATTTTTTCAACTATTTATACTTTCTCCCTGAGGATGATATGTGTGTGAATGCGAAGGTAAGAAGAAGAGAAAATGGTGGAGGCAAAGAAGAAGGAATCACCACATTCTTGGTGGTTTGACAGTCACAGCAAGGGCAGTTCAAATCGTTCCCCGTGGCTTCAGACAACACTTGCAGGTGATGATTTTTGCGTTATTTTTACTTACGTTTCTTGTAAGAATTTCAAGGGATGAATTTGATTGAATTGTCTGTTCTTAAATTTTAAGTCCTTGTGCACAAAAAGGAGCTGAGGGAGTTGGCTTTGTAATTCGAGTGAGAGTTTGAATGCATTTGCTTTATTTCTACTTTAGATTGAAGCATTTGACCGTTGGAGAACTGTATATTAGTAGAATGGAATCTCGAAATGAAAAGATTTAGTTTGTGCCGCCTTTTTTTTTTTTAAATTTGATTATGGATTGAACTGTTGAACAACCAACATAGCTCTGATTAATTATGGAGATGTTTGGCGTATAAACTGTAGATGTGTTGTTGTAAATGAACTCGAATTTCATGTGTTCTTGAAAATGTTTGTAGAGCTGGATGAGAAAACAAGAACAATGCTGCAACTGGTCGAGGAGGATGCAGATTCCTTTGCCCAACGCGCAGAAATGTACTACAAGAAGAGGCCTGAGCTGATCAGCATGGTTGAAGACTTCTACAGGACTCATCGCTCCTTAGCTGAGCGATATGATCTAGTCAAAACGGAGCCAGGAACTCGACTCCTATCATCACCATGGTCATCTCCATTGCCTTTCACCAAATATCGCCTTGAGAAGTCTCTGAGCTTGAGTGAGAGAGCCTATGATAGCTACTCGGAGGCCTGTGGACCAGAGGAGTCGGATGAGTCTGAAGTCGATGATCCAGAAGAGGAAGATGTCGGATCAGAAACAGAACAAGTGTCAGTTGGTGCTCGAGATGAGCAACTCATGAGGCTGGAGGAACAAGTAGGGAGACTCAAAGAAGAAAATGAGGCTCGACGGTTGCAACTCGAGCAGAAGGATGAAGAGAAACGTGAAGTCATCAGACAACTTAGTCGAGCCATGGACTTGCTCAGAGAAGAGAACGCGGAGCTCAGAGAGCGTCTCGTGAAGAAAATTCCCAAGAAAGAAAGCCAACTCGAGTATAACAAACTGAAGGAGAATTTCCTTGGCAGGCTGTTCAATGGATTTGGGAAATCACCGGCTATCGCTCTCTAAATATATGTAAGGATTGTATTTCCCTAGCAAGGTAGATATGTCAATGTTGTAGGAATTTTTTTTGAACTGTAACTTGTTTATGACTGTGTGGGATTGATTCACTTTAAACTAGCTTCAACTGTGAACTGCATTCTTTATTCTTTTGTGTGTATTTGTTTCTCATTTCAATTCAAGAACTCAATGTTATCTGTATTGTTGTAAATTTGACTTTTCTGTTATATATAAATCAAAGCCTGCAACTTTCTCTATTACTAAATCAATGTTTGAAACTAAGGAACAGAACAAATACATCAGGAATTCAACATTATTCAGAAGGCAGCATAATAATCAACTTCTAAACTGTCTCAATTTCCTCCCACAATCTATACATTACAAAAACATCAAATGACTCATAAACATAAAAAAACACATTCTAGCACAATAGAAAAAGAGTTAGAACCTCATCACAAAACATAAACTAAACCTCGATTCACCCAAAGACCAGCAAGCACTGCCACCATTGAACTCAAGAGCACCTCCACGCTCCACCTGTCTGAAGAAGAATCCGGCAACATGCCCTCAGGCGCAAATGCAGTTCCTGGGCCGAGAGCTGCCATTGCATCAGGATTTGGTGGGCTAGGACTTGAGGGGATCAAGGGAGCAGAGGAATCACTCGGAGCAAGCTCAGTGCCACCCGGAGAAGGAAAAACCGGGTAAATATCTGGAGACAATGCTGGTGGAGATAATGATGATGATGATGGAGCAATAGGGTCAGGCAACAATGCAGGAGCAGCAGAAATCGTAGAGGCAGGCAAATTATCTCCCAAGACAAGCAAACATGAGAATGCCATAAATGTAGCAATGCAGATGGCAAGAGATTGAGTTATGTAGTAAGCCATTTATGATTGAAAAATCAAATATTTGTGCAAGAAAATGGTACAGAAATAAATGCAGCAGAAGAAAGATTGGAAGAATGAATGAATGAATGATTGTTGCAGTCTTGAAACATATCATGATGGGGTGGGGTGGGGGGTGGGGGGGCCAGAATGACAGATGGCAGGAGATGATTGGGAGGTTCACCTGAGGAAACAGCTAGACATGTTGAGGAAAGGGACAAGATTTGATAAATGAGAACACATGAAGAGTGAATTGGTTGATGTTGTCTTCTTCCTAAATGGCTGTTTTCTGCTGCTCACCAGTCTGTGAAATTCTAGTGTGTGTTAGTGTGTGATGAGAGCATATTGGGGGGGATAAGACAACAATGTTCTTTCAACTTTTGGAATCATTTGGAGGGATTTAAGGCACTTTTGGAGTTGGATTTTTGCATGGATTAAATTAAAAAATTGTGGTAAATATTTGGTTTTTGGAAAGGGATCAAAGATGGCACTTTTTTCTATGAGATTGAAGATTTAAAGGGCAAGGAGAGGACAAGAAAAAAAGAAGGTAAAAGTTGGTGAAATGTTGTTGTTCTTGTTTAGTACTGAGAAAAATGTTGTGTTCTGTTTTTTTGTTTTTTGTTTTTTTTTTTTCGAAAGAGATGAAAAGACAAATGGGACAGTTTGTGGTTTGAAGAAAACAATGATATATACGATTACATTGATTCCCCACCCCCTCCTCCCTCAATTTTTTGAAAAACTTTTTTACAAGTGTTTGGGTGTACCTTTTTTTCTTCAACTTGAGAAGGAATTATTTGGGCCGTGATAATTTTTGTTGGGCTTGGCCCAATCAATGGACATAAATTACAACTTATAATCTTTTGTTTCTTTCATAATGGGCCATAGGCCTGGTAGTTGGTTTTTTGTTTTTACATCGAAAGACCCACGCACTTAATTATTCTGATGAGTCACGGGACTAGACCTAGAATCATCCTTTTCATGATAACTCAATGGTCCGGCGTTGATTGGGGTCCACTCATCGAAATATTTCATCAACTGGGAAGCCAAAATTGACACCAAATTTTTTTTTTAAAAAAAATTATGATCATCTCCCTCAAATTTGGTAATTTTGGTAACATTTTATTATTAATATTACTAGTATTACTATTTTCTCCATGTGGTGCACGGACGTTAATATGTGACTTGGCCACCCTGCTCAATTACCTCTCTCATCTATGTGACTTGGCCACGCTGCTGCAATAATCTCTTTGATTTCCTAGCAATTTGATTAAAATCAATCATACCCTTTCTCATTTCTTTTGATCTATATCAAATTCATTTGATTTTAGTTTGAGAATATCATTTTTGTATGTGTAATTGGCTCGAAAAATTATTTTTGAATATGAGGTTGAAGTTCGAAAAAATAATTTTCAAAAATGAGAATGAGGATTGAAAAAACAATCGAACAATGGGACTCTAATTTGAATATCATTTTTCGAAGATTGGCCATTGCATAGTGTTGGAAAATATTTTCTTTGGCAAATACTTGCATGCACAAGGTGCATATAAGGCTTATTTCAGACGGGCGGGTTAAATTCGCGGGTCAATCCGCAAAAAGAAAATCCGGTAAAATCAGTATCAACAGTAACATTAAAAAGTATCACTCAAAATTCGAAAAGTATCACCTGTATCATTAAATAGTAAGAGGTCTGCCACTTATTTTATGGGTTTATTTTGTGTGTTTTAGGATTTTTTTTGCGTGCTTTTAGGGGTTTATTTTGTGTTTTTTTGGGGGGGGGGTGTTTTTAGGGTTTTATTTTGTATTTTTTTGGATTTTTGGGGGGCTTTTTTAGGTTTTATTTTGTGTTTTTTAGGGTTTTTTGGAGGTGTTTTTAAAGTTTTATTTTGTATTTTTTTAGGATTTATTAATTTCATTTTAAGGTACAATTTTATATTTATTTCAAACAAATTATATCAATTCACTTTAATTTTAGTGTTCACTAATTTTATTTTATGGTATAAATTTTGTTGGGAAAATTAAAAAAAAAAAAGAAAATCGCAAAAAAAAAGTTAAAAAAAAAACCGAAACAGGAAAAAAAACGAGCGCGTGACGCCCACGCTTCGCGCGTGAGTGCGCGTGGGCGCCACGCACCGTCTGATATAGGCGCACGTACGCGCCTTGTGCACGCAAGAGTTCCTCATTTTCTTTTTATCTGACGGGGTGGAGATGACGGTTGCAGTGGTGGAGTGGTGGTGGTGGACTTCTGAAAATGGAGGTGTTCTTGATCAGGGTGGTGGCGACTGTGAGGATCTTGCACATTCATCTTCTGATTTTTTTTTCATCTTGAGATTTTGTATTTTTTTAAATTGATTATTATTAAATTAAAGGGTAAAAATGAAAAAGTTGAGGTGTATAAAGAAAAAATATTTAAAAAAATATAATATTGGTGTATGTAGTAAAATGTGGTGTATATTAAAAAATTAGTGGTGCATATAGTAACACTCATTTTATTTTTTTAAGAAGGGTAGCATGCTGATCTCATTTTGCTAGGTATTTGCAACATTTATAAAAAAATTTGTAATTAACAAAATTTGCTGATTATTTGGTCAAGCCATATATTATAAATTGTATATTCATGGTACATATATATATATGTGTGTGTGAATTAGAAATGGCAACTCAGCTCAGAGAAAAAAAAAAAAAAAAAAAGACAACCCGAGGTTTAAGGCATAATTGAGTTGACTTAACACAGTGAGTTTTTTTTTTTTTTTTTCAATACAATTGAAGCTCAACTCGGTGTCATCTCAAATTCTCAATATGGTTAAGTTCAACTTATGTTTGATAGTTTGAAACATATTGTAATTTAAGATAAAATGATAAAATAGCAAATAGTAATACTACAGTAAAACCTTTATATAAGAATACTCTATATAAGAATAACCTCCTTATAGTAATAAAAAGTTGCGGTCCCAATTCAGGACCAGTTATAAATAAGAATAACCTCTACTTTGTAATATTCCGACATTTTTTTAGGATCATCCTTAAGAAATTTACCTCCATATAGTAATAAAGTGACATAAAATTTTATATATATTTAAATATCTATATAAATGTCTAGAACTATTTTAACTGCATATGTTACATTAAATTTAAGATAATATGAAATACTTATGTAAAGTTATTTGTGGCAGTGCTTTAATTTTTTCGGGTTAATATCACACCCTTTAACTGGCACGTTCGAAGTAATTAGTCAACACGATCACTTTCTTGTTGAATCTAAAATATTTCTAGTTTGTTCAAAATGTTTGAATTTTGTTGACACGATACTTTTTCTATTTCTACACTATCATCCTCTGGATTATTAACATGCGCATCTTGCTTGATTCTATATGATGCATTCTTCGGTTAGAGCATATGAATGAATCTTATATACCTTTTAAATTCATATTTTTAAATATGAAGGGACATTTTCCAGTGTTGTATAATATATATTATTTTTTTAAAAAATAATGATTTTTATATGTAAACTCTATATAAGAATAATCTCCCTATAGTAATATTTTTCTCTGGTCCCAACGATATTACTGTATTGAGGTTTTACTGTATATACTTTTTAAAAAATTATACGTACCTTTGATTGAGAAGCTCGAAGTTCTAATTTTCGAATCGATCCAAGTGAAAACACATTTATTTATTTTTTATGATAGGTCTACCGTCTACACCTAGCGGCAAGCGATATTGATAGGATTTTAAATTGAGATAATCGGTCTCAAACTTACAGGCCACCTCTAAAGGACAATTGAAAAAACAAAAATCTAACTAGCTATGGTGGTGTGCAGGGAGATGACCATTTGTTGAACAAAGATGGGCCAGAAAAGCCCAACTACTTGAAGCGTTAGAATGGGCTTATATTGTGTTGGGGTGGCTCGCAGAGGGTTTAATGGAGCTCCAAGACTCTCCTACTATAAATTATAATTAGCATTGTACCCGTGCAATGCACGGTTAGAAATATATAAATAATTTATAATAAATATTGTGTACAAAGAAAATAATTAAATTACATTAGTAGAAATAATAAAATGATAAATCTTACCGCTACACACTTGAAGAACAATTATAAGAAAAAATGCGTGGTTTCGTACCCAAATTTATGAGTCAATTCATGAACAACTTCGACTATCCAAATGATATATAGACATTGCCCGATCCACTTAGCCCAACGACTAAAGCCTTGATATTTATCTCAATTTTCTAATATTCTCTTTTGTAATTGAGAAGCAATCATCGACAACTTTCTATAATATCCGCCTCCTATTTCCCGAATCCTTAGTTCCCCTTCATCGACTTCTCCTTTCTCAGTTTTTACTCTAAACATCTTCATTAGGTCTCCTACAACATCATGCTGAATACTCCATTTTTTTGTGTGCATCAAATAAACAAAATAACGACTTCGGTTATTTTTATAATTGATAAATGTATGATTTTATTTAATACTTAATTGGTTACATTCCATATATATAACAATACATTTGCATGAATTTCCTGAAAAATAATAGAAAAATGTTTATAATACAATAGCTTTTTTAGATCTTTTTTTTTGTGACAATATGATGATGTTCATAGTTATTGATAAACGATACTTATAAAGTTGAATTTTAATCCTTAATTTTAACGTTCTCTAATTTTTGTGTGTGTGTGTGCTATTTAGTATATATACTATATGTGATTATCTCCAATATATTTTTTTTATTTTCTTTTGTTTACTCCTCCCAATAGTTGTAATATTGATGGATCTGACTGGATTTGATGACATATATTATGAAGTTTAAATCTTGGTAAGAAAGGCGGGAAGATTATGTACAATAAGGCAGGGGGAAGATCAGAGGAAAAAAAGGAGGAAAGTTCAGGGAATTTTTCTCATAGTCATTCATTAGGGAAAAATGGAGGGTTTTAACTCTATTACAACTGGGCTTAGACTTTGGCCCATTACATAGCAATTAGAAACAAAAATTAAAGCCCACTTGGAATTAAAAAAGAAACAACAACTACTAACTTTAATTAAATCTCAGCCGCAAGTCAGACTAAGCAAATCCATGGCTAGGATTAAGATCCCCCTTCTTAATTCAATTAACAATACGGTTGAGCAACTCAGTTCCTAAAAATCAAGTCTTGTTCTTCTTCTCCATCTACCGCCGTTCTTCTCTTTTTCTCCGATGCCACTTCGCCGTCTAATTCTCACTCTTGCCCTCTTAGCACCTCACCACCATCGACACCTTCCTCTCCATTGTCAGATAGGCTAGAGTTCACAACAATTCCCCCTTCTTGAATTGGTCCTCATCCCTGAGGATCAAAACCACAGAATTTCTTATAGATAAAAGAGGAGTCTTCCCAGCTAGAAAGATTGAAACTTTTCTCACCCCACTGTACCTAGATTTGAGAAATTTTAGTCGAACCTCGGTTATCTATCCGCCTCCCCAGAACAGCAGTGGGAACCACACAGAACAGTCATTCATCAGTCGTCAATGGCAGTTAGGTACCTGTGTTCAGGTTTCATAAGGATCTGGAAGTATCCGGACCTTAAATCAATTTTTGAAAATACTTGTGCTCCATATAGCTCATCTAATAACTCATCTATCACTGGGATTGGGTAATCATGCTTTACTGTCAACCCATTAAGATATCTATAGTCCACACAAAGTCTCCAAGTGTTGTCCTTCTTCTTCACCAACAGAACTGGTGAGGCAAAAGGGCTCTGACTATTCTGTATAACTCCTGAGTCCAATAGCTCCTTAACAATCCTCTCTATTTCATTCTTATGGTCATGAGAAGTTATGTAGGGATACTGATGTTTAGGAACACTTCCCTCCTTCAAAACTAAATGGTGTTCCACCCCTCTAATGGGAGGCAATCCCTTAGGTTCTGCAGAGACATCTGCAAACTCAGTAATCAAAGCCTGAAAATCTTGGTTGAGTTCCTATTTTTCTGTGGGGGCTGTGATAACATACAATTCATCTGACTCCTTGATATGCTTAGAGTGTAGGAGACTACATAGAGAATGGTTGGAGATGAGCTGACACTTAGCTTGAGAAGTTTGTGCATACATCTTCACCATCCTACCTTCACACTTAATAGTTACAGCCATCCTATCATAATCCAAATCTATGGGAGTGCAGGCTTTGAGCCAATCACCCCCTAGTATGAGGTTATAACCCTCATTTTGGAGAAGTCTGAGTGAGTGCTTGAACTTGTGGCCTTGCATATCCCAAGTAAAATTCTCTGCAGTTTGTTCACTGATGAGCCTATGCCCATTAGCTACCTTAATGAGTAGAGGAGTGATAGTCTTTAAAGGAATTCCCAACTTCTCGGCTATGGTACCCTTAATGAAACTAAGGGTACTCCCTGCATCAATTATGATCTGCGGTGGTTGTCCCTCATAGCTGCCTTTAAACCTCATGGTAGTTAGGCCTTTACTACCTGTTAGTGCTTTTAATGATAGTTGTGTCTCTTCCATCAATTCTTCAGTTTTCCTTTCATCCCCTTCCTGTAGCTCCTGGTCTTGAAGATGGATTAACTCCTCATCCTCAGTCATCATAGCATACATAATTCTTTATTTGCATCTATGACCTGGAATAAATTTTTCATCGCAATTGTAACAAAGTCTCTGCTGCCTTCTTTCTGCCATCTGACTTGCAGTCAAAAACTTAACTGGGGGTTTGGTAGGATTGAAAATAGGTGTATTCCCCTTAGTCAGTGTGTTTGGTGCAGTAGTTTTGGAAAAATGTGGGTTGTTGCTGGGATAGGTTCTGCCAGCCCCTTTGAGTTTCTTTGAAATAGCCTCTATGGTTAATAATTGACTCTGCCCAAGCTCAATGGTGTGCTACAGATCAGTGAGTTTGAACATCATAATAACAAACTTAAGTTCCTCACCTAGGCCACTTAGAAAACTTGCCATTAGTGAACTCCCCCAGATGTAGCAAATCCATACATGCTTTAAGTTCCTCAAAACGCTCTACATAATCTTCATAGGATCCAGTGTGTTTAAGCTTGTTGAATTCATGGATGATCTTGGTCTCCTTAAGGTCATCAAATCTGGTAGAGATCACCTCCAAAAATTGCTACCATGTAATATCTAATCCCTTAGCAGCAAGGTTTTGATACCACTGGGCTGCCTTTCCCTCAAATTGCATGGTAGCTAGGGTAATCTTTTGGCCATCAGATAGGTTAGGAATCATACTAAAATACCCATTGCACTTGATGATCCAAGATCTAGGGAGTGACTCATCAAATTTTTGAAAATCTACCTTAGGTAAATGGTTGATTACCTGTGGGTTTTGTGGATCCATAACAGCCATAGGTCTTGCAACAGATTGCCCATGGTAGCCAGCTGATCCTTGAGTGGCTGAACAAGGTGATCCTTGGGTAGTTGAAGGAGGTGGTTCACCCATAATTGATTCTTCGGCTGCAGGCTTCTTGACTTTGCTTCCTTTCAACAGTTCCAACCTCATTTCAGCCAAAAGTTTGGTAAGATACTCAAATTTCCTTTGCATATCATTGTTCATGCCTTACTATCTTTTCTTACATTTTTGTTTCTACTGCTTCCCTTTTTAATGTCTCTGCTTGGAGGGTCTAATCTAGTTTCTTTTGTGCTTCCAACAGGTCCTTAAAATGAATGTTATCTGCCATATCTGAGTCCAAGGATGGTTGGCTCTAAGTACCAACTGTGATGATCTCCAATATATTTTTTTATTTTCTTTTGTTTACTCCTCCTAATAGTTGTAATATTGATAGATCTGACTGTATTTGATGATATATATTATAAAGTTTAAATCTTGGTAAGAAATGGGGGAAGATTATGTAGAATAAGGCAGGGGGAAGATCAGAGGAAAAAAGGAGGAAAGTTCAGGGAATTTTTCTCATAGTCATTCATTAGGGAAAATGAAGGGTTTTAACCCTATTACAACTGGGCTTAGACTTTGGCCCATTACATAGCAATTAGAAACAAAAATTAAAGCCCACTTGGAATTAAAAAAGAAACAACAACTATTAACTTTAATTAAATCTCAACCGCAAGTCAGACTAAGCAAATCCACGGCTGGGATTAAGATCATCTTTCTTAATTCAATTAGCAATATGGTTGAGCAACTCAGTTCTTAAAAATTAAGTCTTGTTCTTCTTCTCCATCTACCGCCGTTCTTCTCTTCTTCTCAAATGCCACTCCGCTGTCTAATTCTCACTCTTGCCCTCTTAACACCTTACCACCATCGGCACCTTCCTCTCTATTGTCAGATAGGCTAGAGTTCACAACACTATATATGTACCCTATTTAGTATATATACTATATATGTACCCATTACACGGTTATTGTCACACCCTGATTTTATAAAAAAATAAATACTAAATTTATAAAAAAATGTCACTTTATTAAATAACAGTAAAATATTTATTCAGAGTTTTTAAGCGGAAATAATAAAATACAAATATTTTATTTTTCAGACAACCATCATCTCGTATGTATACACATCGCCCGCCATCAACCATAAATAAATAATAGTTTGAGGAGAGTACTATTGTTAATATATTGACAGTTTCTTGTCGACATGAGATAAAGAGTATTCAATCTCCATTGGATTTGGCTACTGCCACTCATTCCATTTCCATTTAGATTAGTGAAGTCATTAAAGTTTTTTGTTTTAACTAAGCTAAATGTGAAGTTATTGCTAAAACTTTGTATTTTCGTGGTATTCTTTCTTTGATGTTGGGGTGTGCATGTGCATTTATGGGGTTTGTTGGCACTTGTGCTATAGCTCTAATCTAATAGTATAATGGACATGCATGAAGGTATTTTAGTGCTTCCATTGAAACTTGAAAGGCTATTGACTTTAACAAGTCATGCGTCTCCATTGTAATTTTTTAAATGAAGTATTACTGATTCTTGTGTGTTGGTGATATTTAACTTGTAAGGCTATGATTTTGTGTTTATTATTTTTTTTTGAAGTTATAGAAAATGGGTAGGAAAATATAGTACCGGGGGCTATGTTAGGGTTTTATGTATTGGGGCTAAGGGACAAAAAAAATCTTATCATAATTATATTTATATTTTATAAAATAATGGAGGTTGTGTTTAGAATTTTCCTTGAATATTTTATAATGATTGAACTAAGACGGACTTCCGAAGCTTAGTTTCCGAAATAATTGTAGGGTAATTCTATACACAACCACAATTTTACTCAATATAGACCCTTATATTAAAAAAAATACTATAAATGTCTATTTAAATTTATGAATTAATCCTTATGGGTTTCTAACCTGTCAGCATCTTGTAACCGGCGGTGGCCTTGTGCGTAGCCCCCCTCCACACCGTCCTTCAATTCACAACCCCCCTAAATAATTTATATAAAGTATGAAGTATTTAAAAAAAACATAACAAAAATCAAATCAATATTCGATTCAGTTTAAAACATAACTGGTAGAAATAAAAAAATAATTGTAAGCAAAAATAAAGTTGAATATCTAAAAATAAACTAATAAAATAAATGTTTCTAGAAATTCTTCAGCGGAAAAGAGAGGAACTTTAACTCTGGGTCATAGCCATGCTAAGTTTTATCTATTAATTCTCATAATTTAGTTTTTGTTGGTCTTGTTCCTTCTTTTATTATGTGTAATTCTATTCTAGCTTTTATCAATCTGATGAACTTCTCGAGTGAGCATCACTTACTTTTTTTTTATTAATATGCGGATTTAACTAATCAACTTTAGCCATTTTCACCTCCAAACTGAATCTTTCACGTTAACCCATAAATCTATAATATAAATTATTTTATTATAATCCGCAAAGATGTGTTCTTCTTCAAATGTTCAATCCCTGTAATCGATAATATTTCGTTTCTATTGATGTTGCATACAAGGAAAACATGTTTTTTTTTTCAGAAGTGAAAGAAAAAAACATGATTTTGAAAAGAGGGGCAAGGATAAGTTGGATTGTAGTACTGGTTTCCATGATGAACTGGCTGTAGGGGGGTTGGTTTAGGGGAAAAAGTTGAAGGTTTTTTTGGTGAAGAAAAAAGGAAGGGGTCGAGGGCTACACAAAAGACTATTGGCTTATAAGGGCAAAATAGATATTAAATAAAATCTTTTTTTATATTTATATATTAGGGGTTATATTGAGTAAAATGGTGGATATATATAGAATTACACATAATTAGAAGGGCATAAATGGGCTTTGTTGTGTTGGGCTGGCCCGTAGAGGGTGCGAAAAACATAGTCCATCACATCAAAAAAATAATCACCTATGTAATGAAATATATATAATTCCATTTAATGTATAATTATCCATTTAGTCTTTTCTTTTTATTGGGAGAGTAGGATGGTAGGTCTCGAACTTGATGAGATGTCTTCTTTTACATAATCATTGTCAAATTGACATTCATCTAAATGGGTGGATTTTTTTTTTCATGGCTAGGGAAGTTTGTAATCTCTACTTGAAGGTGAGCATTACGAATAAACCATATTTATGTATAATAATATGCAAATTATACATGATAAATAAATCGTAATAGAAAAATTCAGTAATTATACAATTTCTGAATGATTACTTCAAGGACTGAAGGTGTTGGTAGTGTGGATTTTGAATTTTATCCATATTAATATCTCACAACCACTTGTTTAATTTTGTATTTGATTTCATTCTTGTTGCTCAACTCTTGACACGAATGCAGTAAAACTCAGAATTTCATTCTTTTTTTTAGTAGATATTTTTAAAATTTTTAATTTTAGAGGACTGTCAGAGGGGAAATTCTTAGCCACAATAACATACATTGATATATTATCCACTTCCATACAAGTATGAATACGAGGAATAAGAGTCCAAAAATCATGAGAAATTCTTAGACGCACTAACACACTGATAGATTCATTGATTTTGTAGTTTTCAAGTCATTTTGATAGCATAAATGTCTTTTTTATTCTTATTTTTAAGTCAAAAAATAACCCGAGAAGTGAAATGGGCATTCGGAGGTAAGAATCTGGTGAAAAGTGTATTTTGGCCCTTAAATAAGATAAATTGGGCATTCGGGAACTTGTTCAGCAAGGTTCAGCAAAATAGAAGTGTTATGACCATAACAAAGAAAAACCAAGCTGAGCAGATGATGTCATGCCTACAATACTTGTGCAGATTCAAAGAGGCAGTGCTAAGGGCACAATCGTGAATTTCGGAAGATTGTTAGGATGGATAAAGATCTTTGGAGATATGATCTTGATTGAAGCTGGCCATAAGAAGATAAGTCAAAATCCCTGAAATCTCAGAATTAGTTCAACCACCTTGAAGATAAGCATTATCCATCCAGGTTGTTACGGGCACGAAAAGATAAGACATATCCTGAAGCAGTTGAAGACCCCATCTGTGGGGGGATTTGATTTTATCTTTGTACCCCTTTAAATACCAGTTCGACTGATGGAACACACACGTTAGAACATTTATTTATGCACTTCACTTCTACACCGTATTTAAGCTGCTTTGCAGCTATGAATAATTTTAGGTCTTATGCCCGTAAGAAGTAGGATTTCCTTTTAATGTTGTTTATGTTCAATGTTAGTGTTGGACACTTTTCTATTTAATTTCAGTAAGTTATTTTCTTTTATCATGTCTGTAAATACTGCAATTTTTAGTTCCTTATATGATGAGGAGCTAGATTTATATTTCGGGTTTGAACAAAGATGTTAACACATACTCAAAACTCATAAGGCCTTGCGGGCATATTACTATATGAATGAGTTTCTGCCGAGTTTTGATCATATACTAGAAAATAACGTGTTTAATATGACTAATGTGTCTGATCACTCTTTAGTTATAATGTGCATACTAAAGCTAAAAGGATTAATGAATCGTGTCTGTGTGTTAATCCGATGGTAGCTGGAAACTTGGTGGGTTGTTGTGGGCACATGAGAAATCAGTAAACACAATAGACTTGAGTTCGTCTAGAAGCACAATGCTTCCTATCAGTTAAATCTCTTAGGGGGAACCGAGAGATGGGTGATATGTTAAGGATTTAATCGATGATGAATCACTTTTAAATTTAAACTGAATGGATGAATGAGGAGGTGCAGCGAGAAATCCGGTCTCCATAACTGGATGACTCAATCATATAGGAAAATCAGTTTGCCCATGATCCAGTGAGTGTGAGTGAAATTAGAATATAGTTCAATCACAAACCTTTTATTATTTGATATTTCGTTTGTTTACTTTCTGTAGATTTAGTTTACAATTGTTGTGACCACGACACCAAACCCCTTTTGTGATTGGTGACTGAAAGTAAGATTACATAAGTTCTCTGTGGGATCGACCCCTTACTCACAGCTAGTTACACTCTCTGTGGGCATATGAGTATAAAAATGGGCAATTCTATACGCAGCTTACTTTTTTCCTCAATATAGCCTCATATATAAAAAATAATAAAAATATTAATTAATGTACTACTTTATCCCTGTAGCCCTTAACTCAAAATCTAATAAAATAATATTCTTTAAAATAAATCACCCTCAATCATTTCATCTGTACGGCCCCAACACATCTAAGAAATCTGAAAAAAGAAGAAAAATAATAGAATTTTTGAAGAAGAACTCGACCATCTGCTAAATATCCACATCTCGTCATCCAAAAAAAAAAGACCACAACATCATGTTTAATCCTTTCTCACAGAAATGTAGTGAAGAATATACATCAGCTCCTCAAGTTTTGGACTAGATATTAATTACATAACAAAAGAATATTCCCACAACTTCGTAATAGTAAAACAAAAAAAAAACTAAAAACATGTGTCAAATTCTGCCCAAAGATAAAAGAAACAAATTATTATTTGGACAAGAATAAGAGAAATAACATATTAAGCAAAATGCATCATCAACTTTCGTGCTCTCTCTTATTAATCTCTTTCATGCACACACGCACCATACACACTAATGTCGCCGAGCATTGCTTGATCAATAAAAACAATAACAAACTAAATGAAAACATCATAAAATTTTTAGCATTCGGTCACAATAGATGAACATCACTCGATCAAATTTAGAACTATATATATATAGCCAATAAAGTAAAGAACTAAATTTCCCATCTCGATACTGTTTTAGAAGAAAAATTTCGATTACATATGCGACATAACCTGTAATTGAATGTCTTCTTTTACATATGCTACATAACCTGTAATTGAATGTCTTCTTCTTCTTCTTTAATTTAGTGTTTGCATTATTTTTAGTGTGAATGTATTTACTCGATGGATAGAATGTTTTACACTTGAAAATACTTAAGTAAGAAATCTTCTAACTACGAGAAGAACCAGGAGCGTAATAAACGAACGAGAAGGCCATATCAGTTTTTTTCATAAAGATTTCTTAGATGGGGGCTATACGAATGCAACAGTGGAGGCTTTATTCTTTTTATTAGGTTTTTAAGTTGGGGGGTAAGGAGTAAAGTAGTACATTATTTAATTTTTTATTTTTTATAAAATAGGAGCTATAGTGAAAAAAAAGTAAGCTATTTATAGAATCACCCGAAATGACCTCGTGTCACAAACACTACCTACATTCATATAAATAGAACACGTGGAATAAAAGTCCAAAACTCACTTTATTTTTTAGTTTTTATTGCACCTATTCATATTTATATATTGGGCAAATTACAATTTAATTCCCAATATTTGAAGGTTTTAACAAAAATAGCCTAATATTTTTATAATAACATTTTAATTCCCAACATTTGGATATTCTGACAAAAATAACATAACGTTTAATATTAATAATTTAATTCCTAACGTTTGAAAATTTTAACAAAAATGACCTAATATTTTAGGCAAAAAAAATTATTTCGGCCAATCTCAATCACATTTACTCTTAAGTGAGTTAGAGACTCATATAACGGACTAACATTTTTGCTGAAAAATGACCACAATAGTTTTTTCACCTAAATTATCGGGTCATTTCTGTTAAAATGTTCAAACATTGAAAATTAAATTATTAATATTAAATGTTGGGTTATTTCTGTAAGAATATTCAAACGTTGGGAATTAAATTATAATTATTAAAATATTTAGTTATTTTATTAAAACCTTCAAACGTTGTAAATTAAATTGTAATTTACCATTATATATTTATATTGATGTGGATGGTGTTTCTGTCGGTGATTGCGCGCGATGATTAATTTAAATTGTAACTAAGTCGTACAAATAGTGGGACACGATGATTGGAACAATTCATAGGAAATTAAGGGCCGCAATTTTTTATTTTATTTTATTTTTTTTTGGTTATTACGGGCCACTTTGAAAATGCCTCATAAATACATGACATATCACATACTTCATTATCGGCGTGATTTTTTTTATTTATTTTAATTTTTGAAAATGCATCATAACTACATATCCCATACTTCATTATTGGCGTGATCTAAAGACAAGTGATTTTTTTTACGAGATGTATATTATTTTTATCTATCTTCAAATCAAAAAGCTATCTATATAATACTATCTCCGTTTTGAAATGTTTGTTGTTTTAGGTTTTTTTTTTTCAAAATGTTTGTTGTTTTATATAATTTGACATCCTCTCTCCCAATTTTAACCCTCTCAAATCCTACAAGATTTTTTTATTCTAATTTACCTATAATATATGAAGAGAGAAAAATATATGGAGAGAGAAAATATTGATATTTTTTAGGAAAATATAAATGAATTAGATTTTATGGCATATATGAGAGATGAGTATATTTATCCACAAAATTAATTCTTAATTCCAGATAAAAAAATAAAACAACAAACATTTCGAAACGAAGGTAGTATATAATAACAAGACCGCATCCAAAAATAGAAAAAGATGATTTTTCTCGCTCATTTTCAATTTCGGAAATAAAAAAATATTATTTATTTTTCATGTAAATTATTAAATATTAATATAGTCCATAAATATAAAAAAGTTATATGTTACAAATCCATATATAATATTGTGCCATACATACATACATATATATATATATATATATCTAAGTGTAAATGGATAAAAATAGACAAAATAAAATAGTAATTGGGAAAAAAAAATCAAGATATAAGGCTATAGGAGTTATTTGGGCAATTTGGAATGTAAATGTCTACAATACCCCTATGACACACTTGTCCCCACATTCCAATCATTGTGTAAGTGTACTATTTACACTTTTAATAACTACCTAATAAATGCACACACCTAACATATAAAAATCCAATTTCATGAATTTTAGGGTAAGGGTTAGAAAGTGTGAAACTCTAAAATAACGAAATTGTTAAAAATGAAAATAACGTTTATTTAAAAATGTATAACGATTATCATTTAAAAAAGCCATAACGTTTATTTAAAAAAAAATAACGAAAGTTTGAAAATATTGATAACATTTATTTAAAAAAGGATAACAAAAGCTAAAAGATATTGATAACGATTCTTAAATAAAAAGAATAACGAAGAATCATTAATAGTTATAACGATAAAATAAAAAAGCCATGACGTTTATTTAAAAAATAAATAACGAAAGTTTGAAAATATTGATAACATTTATTTAAAAAAGGATAACGAAAGTTAAAAGATATTGATAACGATTATTGATTAAAAAGATTAACGAATAACGATTAATAGGTTATAACGATTAATTAAATATGATAATGTTTATTTTAAAAAAGAATAACGAAAGTTAAAAAAATATTGATAACATTTATTTAAAAATGATAACGAAAGTTAAAAGATATCACAAAGATTATTATCGTTATCACAAAGATAACGCTAATTTAATTAAAAGAATAACGATAATTTAATATGTTTGTGATATAACGATTAAAATTTATAACGATAAAAGATATTGATAACGATTAAAATTTATAACGATAACGATTAAAATCTATAATGATAACTATTGATAATCGTTATGGTTATAAAAGCCCATAACGATTGTTTATTTAATTTCTTATAATGATAACTATTGATAATCGTTATAGTTATAAAAGCCCATAACGATTGTGTATTTAATTATCATTATTCATTATCGTTTTTCTCCTTTTAAATTATCGTTATTCATAAATTAAATTTTCGTTATGTTAATAAGAGAATTTTTGTTATTGGGAACTTTAACTTTCGTTATGGAAACATTAAATGTTCGTTATGTTTAAATTACGTTTTCGTTGTGTTAAAAATTAAATTTTCCTTATGTTTAAAAAATAAAATTCGTTATTGATAAAATTAAACTTTCGTTATATATAGTTAAATTTCGTTATTGTTGTATTAAGATAGATGGTTTGTTATGCTTATTTTTGAATTTTATGTTATGACAGATGGTTAGATATCGTATTATTGTACGACATAGTGGCTGATGGGAGAGAGCTCAATACGTAGATGGTGTGGAGGAGCGGATCATCATGTCATCGGATGGTTTCTGTTTTAGGTCACTAATCAGAGAGATTCATGAGTTACTGGAGCCCGATCCCACATCTGTCGAGTACCAGTTATCATGGATGTCCGACTAGACAGACTACCGATCTAGATTGATCATGTCTACATTTACCCTGTTTGCTTCGTGGATTCTACTTTACTTTGTTATCTATGTTAATTCCACTTTGTTTAGATTAGTTTAAAATCATGTGTCAATAGACTTATATCAATAGAACAAATGGTAAACATCAACTAATATCAATCGAACAAACGTGTCAATAGACTTATATCAATAGAACAAATGATAAACATCAACTAATATCAATCGAACAAACGAGTAACGATAAACATAAACGTATATCAACGTCCCCCACGAAACTGGGGTCGGCGTGAATGGCTGAGTGAGTAGATCCTCACTGCTACAGAATAACGATATCTCTGAATATCATCCTCGGATACAGCTAAGTCAGGAAGTCCGGAAAGCAATCGATCCACATACATCATAACATAAACGCCACAACTGACCCCGTCGAACTGCACAAACTGATCTGGGATAGACTTGTCCAGCCTCATTGCATAGCAATGGCTAGCTGGCCTAGTCCGACCACTCCAAAAACTAGCCTCGTGCATGAGGCGTGGCAGTAGACGAAGAAGTGGTACCAACTCTCGATCACGCGTCTCAGCAACCTCTATGTCATTCGGGTCGTCCATCTTGAATAATAACGAGTCATACAACTCGACAGTCCAAGTCCGAAAGCATATACGGACAGTGACCCAATGATGGCCTCCAACATTGCATGTCGTGATCACCTGCAAATATAGTAACACTTATGAGATAGATAAATACAAATCCTTATAAATAAAACATGATGTAGACTCGAAGATCACTTACATGCTCAGCCCTATTCCACGGACCCTCAAAGACGCCACCTAATCCCTTGATTATATCCTTCATGCCGTCCGGGGGGAACCACCATAGATATCTATCATCTCCATACGGGTACCGACACTCAATATCATCGGGATGAAGTGATGCCCATGCTCCTTTCAGTGACGTCTACAGAAAACATATTAACATATCAATTAAAATGACACAAAGTAATTGAATATGAAAAGAGAAGTTTTAACTCACAAATAAATGGGTAGAGCAAACTACAACGTCAGTCCTCTGCTGTCTACGCAGCTGTCGACCTACTTCAAGAATGAAATTGTCAATGATTTCTGCATCGATCTCCCGTGAGTAATCCTCAATTCTGTCAAAAAGTGACTGGTGGGCTGTAGTGTTGTTCGCGATCAGGAACACATTATCATGAGTCTGCGACTGTCGGAATACCACGTAACCAGTGACGTACTTCTCTCGATCCTGTCTCTCCAGAAGCTCCATTGTCGCGGACAGTGGACGAACACCCCGTGATGGGCAGACAGCCGCACAAGATCCAGTCAAATCACTAGCAGATGATCGGGCAGCCGAGGATTGAGCAACAGAACTTCCACCTCTACGTCATCTGCCTCCGCCTCTACCTCTGCCCCCTTTCGTACGAGGAGTCGTGGCCTGTCTGGGGGGAGGAGGGGAGTGAGGTGTGGGCCCTCTGGGGGGGTGCTCGAGGTGTGGCATCCTTCACACCCAGTACACTCTCTCCCTCTGAACTCTGAAGGTCCTCTCTAGAGGGCGTGGGTCCTCTGGGAGGGGGCGGCGTGGGCCCTCTAGGTGGCGTGGGCCCTGTGGGGGGAGACGTGGGCTCTCTGGGAGGCGTGGGCCCCCTGGGGGGAGGCGTTGGCCCTCTGGGAGGCGGGGTGGGCGATCTACGCAGTCGATCCTGAATGATGTTCTCTATCCGCGTAGAGAATGTATCAAACATCTATCCCACACGACGCATCACTCGGTCTTCTACAGCTCCAGCAACGGCATCAACAAAGCGACCGAACCAGCTATCAGACGACTCTCCCGGACGTTGCCCCGACATCCTCATCTCGGGCTCTCTACTGCTCTCCTCCTCAGTCCTCCTAGGACGCTTAGGTCGGGATGCTCGAGGAGGGCTCACTCTAGGATCTGATAGACGATCCTCATCCGAGGTCTTCTCACCCACCCCCTGCTTTGAGGGTCCAACACCCTCATCTGGCTCATCAATCAATCGATGCTGCTGTGGAGCCTCCTGCTGAGTAGTCCGGGTATTCCTATGAGGCCGTGATGGGCCCACAACGTCAGAGGACCTAGTGCATGTCCTCGGGATCACACGGCAAGCCACGTTAGTAAGTAACTTCTTCTTCGAGGGTGCTCGAGGTGCGACATACCTCACACCCAGTACACTCTCTCCCTCCGAACTCTGAAAGTATGGTCTCTGAAGCTCATTAGCTGATGGCACCATCAGTTGGATATCCAACTGCATCAGAGTATTATCCATGTCAATATTAACACATAAATTTAATATTCTAAATTATTTATATAAAAAAATTACCTGTCCATCAAAAAATCTAGAGAAATCAGAGCTCCGGGATGAGAATGACCACTTCAAGCAGCGAGGTGTGGTCAACTGGCCTCCAACGACGCCCAACCGACGTCCAAGCTCGGGGAAAACCTCACAGGCCCATGTCTGTAAAACAAATTATCATATCTTCTGATTCAAATATCAAGTAGATAAAACGTAAATTTAACTAATTACCTGAACGGTCCATACAGGTCCATACCAATGATACGCTCCATCCTTCTCTCCGCCCATAGCCCGTCGAACTCTGGGGATGAGACTGATAAAGTGCATCAACATCTGAAATGTGTAGCCCCCCATGGAAAAGAATTCCAAGCATCAGCATCTTCCACCAGGGCCCACACCCAGCCATCGATCGCGCGTGAGGGGTCTATGCAAAATAAGATCCGATACATGACCAAGATGTTCGCAATCTTCACGTAGTCTGGAGGGTGATTGGGTAGCCTCTTATCTGTGAACTTATCATACATCTGTGTCACAGTCGTCTTTTTCCCTTCAAATAATCGGTAAAAGATGCCGTTAGGCAGAATGGGATGAGCCGCATTCGGATCGAAGTTCGACGGGCCGAACTGTAAACCTGACACCAGTGCGAACTCTGAGGGCCCAAAGCGAAGTGTGGTTCCATTAACATAGAACCAACACTCTCTACCCTCACGTGCAGGATCCTCGACACGCACCTCGCGACAGATCAAGACATGCATCGCCTTGCGTGCTATACTACCCCCCCTAAAGTCCAAAAAATGTCCAAAACATCCAGATCTAAACATCTGGATCGTAGCCTGACCACCAAAATGTTCTAAGACCTCCCTAATATTATCTATTAGGTCCAGCTTTATGTACATCAAAATATTCGGCTTCAGCCTCTGGAGGGGGCGTCTAATCCACTGAATCTAATATTCACAATAGAAAATTAGACTGTTATTAAATTATTAAATTAAATTTGTAGCTACATGTATTAAACAATTATTACTATTATTATTGTTGTTATTATTATTATTATTAGATTAATTGTTGTTGTTATTATTATTCTTATTAAATAATTATTACTATTTATATTCACAATAGAAAATTAGACTGTTATTAAATTATTAAATTAAATTTGTAGCTACATGTATTATTATTATTATTATTATTAAAAAATAAACCAGCTATTTGTATTAATTGTTTTTATTTTATTTTTTTACTAATGGTATTATTTAGACTATTATTATTATTATTATTATTAAAAAGTATTATTATTTATATTATATATTTTTGTTATTTTTATTTTTTCGTCTAATAGTATTATTTAGACGAATATTATTATTATTATTATTAGATTATTTTTGTTGTTATTATTATTAGCATATTATTATAATTACTTTTATTATTATAATTATTATTATCTGAAAATTATTACAATTTATATTAATTGTTTTTTTATTGTCTTTTTTTACTAATAGTCTTATTTAGACTATTATTATTATTAGATTATTGTTGTTGTTATTATTATTAGAATATTATTATAATTACTTTTATTATTATAATTATTATTATCTGAAAATTATTACTATTTATATTAATTGTTTTTTTATTGTCTTTTTTTTTACTAATAGTCTTATTTAGACTATTATTATTATTAATAAAAAAATATTATTATTTATATTATAGTTTTTTGTTATTTTTATTTCTTACTAATAATATTATTCGGACTACGGTTATCGTTAATGATTACTTTTAATTAAATTAAATTAAATGTCAAAGGCCATAACGATTTATTTAAATTTGGTTATCGATTAATTAAAAAAATCCATAACGATTAATTGAAAAAAGTCCATAACGATTTCATGTAATAAGCATAACGATTAATAAAAAAAATACATAACGATTAATTAAAAAATACATAACGATTAATTAAAAAATACATAACGATTAATGAAATAAGTCCATAACGATTTCATCAAATAAGCATAACGATTAATAAAAAAATACATAACGATTAATAAAAAATACATAACGATTACTGAAATAAGTCCATAACGATTTCATCAGATAAGCATAACGATTTATTAAATTTGGCATAACGATTTCATATCAAATTAGCATAACGATTTATTAAATTAGCTTAACGATTAATTAACAAAAAAATTAGCATAACGATTTATCAAACTAGCATAACGATTTTATATCAAAAAAGTCCATATCGATTTCATCAAATTAGCATAACGATTTGAACTAAAAGGCTATAACGATTTATTTAAATCAGAATAACGATTATCAAAAAGGCCATAACGACAAATTAAAGAAGGTCATAATGATTTATTTAAATCAGCATAATGATTTTTAAAACGCTATAACGATAACTTAAATCATAACGATTATCACAAAGGCCATAACGATAAATTAAAGAAGGCCATAACGATTTATTTAAATCAGCATAACGATTTATTTTTTAATACAAAAGGCCATAACGATACTCAAAATTATGCATAACGAGATAATCAAAGTTATGCATAATGATAAAATGTAAACAACTCGCCGACAATCGTTAACGCTTAAAAGGATATGAGTCTAACCTCTCCCGACGGTGGGCGTACATTTTCACGTCCTCACTCTCGTTCTTCCTCCATCCTCTTCAACTCGAATCAATCTCTCAGTTTATTATTTTCACAGAACTTAGAGAAAAAAATACACAGCAACGGCGGAGAGGAAAAAGAGAAGAAAAAAATATGTAAGTGAGAGAGAGAGAGAGAGAGAGAGAGTAAAGAGGGTAGTTACTATATTTAAGGCCATAAAAAAGAGGATTTGATTCCACGATTTTATATTTCAAACTGAACTTGAGTTTGGATAAATTTTCTTCCAAAAGATATATTAAGAACGTAATATCAAGAAAGATCATATTCCAAAGAAATATTTTATTCTTTTTCGGAAAAAGTGGGGAATATTCAGCTTTTATGGTCAAATGTTTCAATTACAATTTTCATTATGGTTAGATGAAATTTTCGTTATTGTTAAATTAAATTTTCGTTATGTTAAAACTTAAATTTTCGTCCTTGATAAAATTAAATTTTCGTTATTGGTAAATTTTAAAATTTCATTATGTAAAAAATAGAATTTTCGTTATAGGTAACTTTAACTTTCGTTATGGTTAAAATTAAATTTTCGTTATTGTTAAATTACATTTTCGTTGTGTCAAAAATTAAATTTTCGTTCATGTAATATTAAATTTTCGTTATGTTAACCTAATAAAGATTGGTTATTGATAAAATTAAATTTTCGATAGATACATTTAATTTTCGTTATTGATGTAACGGAAGTTGGAGAAGTGAACGAAAATAACGATAGTAAAATAAGGCAGATGATAAGTTCCAAAGATTCAGAATCTTTAATGATTTTAGGGTTGAAAGTACACCTTTTCAGAATTTTTTTTTAAATTGGAGATTTCTGGGACCCACTCTAAATAAAGTGTACATAATATAGTACAGATTGCCCATATAACTCCTACACCCTTAAAACTTGTCCAACTACCCTAATTTTAGAATTAAATTGTCTAGATAAACTTTTCTCCCTATATCTAATATATAATATGCATTTAATTGTAATCCACAATTTCATAAGTATTAGATGCAATTTTCTTAATTAGTTGCAGTACTAATATCCGGGTACCATTAATTCCGGTTATATATATTTTTTGATTGATTGAAATTGTTATAATAGATACTATATTGTTTTGGCAGAAAATATTTTTAACCAATTATTAAAGGTAAATATATGTTATAAATATTTTGTTTATCTACTATATTATATATTTTATTTGATATATCATAACTGTAATACCCCCAAAATATTATGATTTGGACTTTATTAGGTTTGTGCCAAATTATCTTAACTTATAGAATTTTAATAGTAAGGGGCCAACCTAGCCTAAGTGGGCTGATTTTGGATTGGTGGAATAGACCCAGTCCTAGTATAATTCTGACATTGGCCCTTTTAGTCCAATTTAGAAAAATATAAATACACCTAAAATCAATTAAAATTCACTTTTTCCTTCATTTTAAAAGGTGAGCTCTGTCCTCTTTCATCTTCTTCCATTCTGGGGCGATTTCCGGCAAAGTGGTCGGAGGCGGAGCGCCGCCGCTGGACCACCGCCCGCTACCGCCGAAAAATTTCAAAATCAGTCAAATCTTCTAAAATTCAATATTTAAGTATCTTTTTATCTTACAAACACTTTGGGACAAATTTGGTGAGGAGAGGAAGGCTGTAAAGGCCGGAAAAAGGCCACTATGGCCGCAAGTCGGTGCTTTTCCGGTGACCGGATCCAATATGCAATCACACCAATATATTCCTCTCTTCTTCCTCTATCCCTTTTCCTTATTTTATTTTGAAGTTTTAAGATGTTTTGAAGGTTAAAACTTGAGTTTAAGCTCCATAAATTTTAATATTTGAAAAATTCCTCAAATTCTCCATTGTTGGTTGATTTTTATTGTTCTTGGGAATATTTTATATCTTTCTCCTAAATATGTAGATAAAATGATTTCTTGTGAATCAAAATGAAAATAAAATTGTGAATGTGTGTGCAGTGAAGTCGGCAGTTTTTAAAGAAGAGAGAGATAAGTCTGAACTTTGAAATGAATTTTAGCATGTATGAATGAGTGTGTGCATACGGGTTGGAGACGGTAGGGCTGTAAAAGAGCCAAGCTACTCGTGAGATACTCGGAGATCGACTCGAAAAAAACTCGCTCGAACGTGACTCGGCTCGTAAACAAGTCGAGCTCGAGCTCTGTAATACCCCAAAAAAATTTATTATCTAAATTTAGTTAGGAATATATATATATATCTCTGATAGTTAGAATAAGTATAGTATCCAATCTTCTTGGTATTAAAAAAAATATATATATATAAATAGCATATGCTAACCATAAGGATAATCTAGGGAAGAAAACGGACCCTTCTAGGTCACATTTTCTAGGTGAAATGTGTTGTTGAGTGTGTTAGAAATACCACAGGAACTTCTTGTGTATTATTCGGAACCTTAGATGTGAACTTAGTTTGATTAATTGGAGTTTATTTATATATCGAGTGCAAATAGATTAAGTGTGACCTTTATTATATACAAATACATATATACATTATATGTATATTTTTATTTTTTTTAATTACAAAGTTAATTATACATATATATATTATAAAAAAAATTATTAATTAAAAATAAAATATCTTATATTTCCATACGTGTCATGCACTAAATAGAACTAAGATATGTGTCTTCATTATACAACAAGTAGATGTTGACTCATGTTTATATTATTATAATAATAAGGATATGTATATGTATTGTAATTAAACCTTGATTCATTAAACTTCAAATCACTCAAAATACATTAGTACAGCATAAGTTTCAATAACGAAAATAAGGATTCATCCGATTTCTTTCTTTCCAAGGTACATATATATATATATATATACACACACGCGCGATTTTCAATTAATGATTTATTATGCACAAATTAATCATATGTCTCATGGTTTGCAATTAAGGACATGATTATGAACCAATTTCAATTTCAATTTTTATCTGCCTAACTCATGTAATTTGTATACATATTAAAATCTTCAATAATATTATGGACCTCAAACATTCAAAATAGGCCATTTGGAATATCAATTTTGGATCGGAGTTAAAGAAAAAAAAGGTAATAATAATAAGATTTATTTTCTTAATTTTATCTGATGTGAAATTATTTAAGAATATTGTGGTAATAGTTGGTTTAAATATATAGGTTATGAAATTTAATTACATGTTCAGATTATATTTATGCTACCTAAAAATTTATATACTCACTTCTTTCCAATTTGAATATTAGTATGAGATATTTATATATATATATATACACACACATTCAAAGGTTAGGTTGGTAGTATAAATATTTTCTTTTATGGTTCTATGGAAATATGTTATATTCTATTAGTTGAGGTAATGGATTTAATTAGGTACCAATAGTAATTAGTGAATTAAAGTTTTTATTTGTGAGATAACTACTATTTTAAATGTCTAATCAAATAATAAGAGTTACATATATATATATATATATATATATATATATATATATATATATTAAATGGAAGATTAGGGATCGAATTTTAATAGGGACCATTTGATTAAACTAAGCCAAGACTGGTTTTTGTAGGGTCAGAGGAAGTAGCAGAAACCGAGTAAAATCAATCCTGAATTTGAAAGCAAATCTATTATATATCCAGGTGGGCTATTATATTTTTGCAAATTGTATCTTTCGAGTTATTAAGCTCTGCTTTGTTAAAATTGCATATGTGACTATCTGTGTTAAATATTTACGTGCTGCTGTATGTTGTCGGAGTCTCATAAACCAGCGCTGTGTCAATGTGAGTAGCTACAGTATGCATGCATTATTTGTCATGCCCTACTCCTTGTCGGTGAGACTAAAATGAAACACATATGGGTTACACCCATTGGGTATACTTGGCCATACTCAACTTTACGCGTGGTGATGTAGTATGGGTTGCGGGCAATGACTGGTTACACTCTTAAGCGCTTCACGATAAAATGTTTTGGTGAACTTAGGTTGCTTTAAATTTTGAAACCACCTAAGCTTCACTACCTGCATGAACACAGATAGATTACTTTAATAAAATGATTTGCATAACTTGAATTGTAAAAACTTGCCCACTGAGTGCACTAGTACTCAGCCCAAATATTTTCAAATATTTTTCAGGTCAGTAGGCTGGCGCGTGGAGGTGACGATGCTGAGAGATGGGTTTTTGTTATTTAGTTATTTTCCCATTGTCTCTTTTTGTTAAGTATTCTGTTGATAATTAAGTCTCCGCGCTCGTAATATCCTTTTGTTAAACACTAAGAGCTCTGATCTTGGTGTTATGAATAGGTATATATATTATTATATAGCATGTTTGATTATTCTGAGTCTTCTGTTGAGATTCTGTTAATCAGGTTACCCCCTTTCTTTCCCGCTTCTTAATTCCAACCCCCGTGGCGTCCATTTCCACGGTCTTTCAGGACCGGGGCGCTACAGAGTGGTATCAGAGCAGGTCTTGCAACTCTGCAAACCTGTTGGGTCAACTTATTTTGTTTTTGTTTTTTTTCTTTTTCATTAAATTCCCGTGTGATATTATATAAGCCCTCAGCTCGTCACTCACGTAACAGCCAAACGGTACGCATGTTTCTATGCGGTTTTTAGATTTTAAAAGTTTACATTAATTGGTGAAATGTTAAGTGTATTTGGAAATGAAAGATTGTGATTTGCCATGTTAGCGGGAATGCCTTGAAAGATTGAGTCTTATATTGATTACTTACTGGTTTTGAGAATGAAATATGCATGTGAGCATACTTATGAATGATTGACATATGTTGATTGCACACATTGATAATTGATTTGTATTTGATGTTTGTGCTCTAGATGAGTATTTTGACTTGGAGTTTGAGAACTTAAGATGAACTTAGCCTGTAGTTGCTAAACTTAGGCTGAACTTGTAAGAATTTGTGAAAATGTTTGAACGTAGACTGATTGAGAAGTTGTGCTAATTAGATGGCGGGATGGCAGGTGAGACCTCGAAAGAGGTGTCGTACTCGTGTTACGATGGATGAGAGGATAGAGAGGTTCCGTGCATGTATCAGTAGACCAGGGGAGGATGTGCCAGAGTTCACTGCACGTTTTATGACTTTGTGGATGACTGTCTCGGGTATCGGTGGTATTACAGAGGTAGAGGCTACGGCGAGATATATTATTGGACTACCTCAAGCCTGGAGACCATGGGCTGCAAGAGTTGCTGATATTTTCTCAGAGAGATCTCCGCCTACTTTTGCAGAGAAAGTCTATTTCTCGAGATTCTTCACGTATGTGCTACGGACTTGGGCAGATAGACGATATGTGGCTCCACAATTACCCATAGTGGAGGAAGATATGGATATGTTTAGAGTACCATTTACATCGGTCTTACCAGAGGAGAGGACGATCGAGATGGATCGTTCGGCACCACCTGCACCAAAGCCGCCACTTATCACGATAGCATCACATAATGATGAGGCTGGTCCATCTGGGACCCAGTTAGAGCCCATTGCAGAGGAGGACCCGGAGGAGGATCCCGATGAGGAGCCAATGGAAGTAACTGATGGAAGTACAACGCTCCACTTTCGACGTGATTTCGATGCGGAGGGCCGTCCTGGGCACTGGTATATTCCGTCGTCTCCATAGATAGATGTATAGTTGTAGTAGTTTGAGTAGTTTAGTATATACTGACGCTGACATTTTGTTGTATCATTAGCTCAGTAGCTTTTGTTAGTCGGAAACGTTGTCGTTGTTATAAGACCGTTCCGACATGAGGCATTCAGTAGTTAGCCTCCTTTTGACTTAGTGGACTAGACGGTATATTATATTTTTGATGTATAGATGATGTATGTGTGGTACTCCACTCTTTTATATAAAAGTTCTGTTTCAGGATATCTTTTGGATTTATATATATATCGTGTATATATTTTTGGAAGGCTTTGCATATATATATTTCATTTTCTTTACGAGATGAGTGGTTATTATTTTTATTTTCTTTTTGAATCTTTACGCAAGTGTTGATCGATTGGAGATTTCACTAGTTGCAGAATGCCAAGAGGAAGACCAAGAAATGTGAACTTGGCGGTACCGGAAGTACCGAATATTCCGCAGGGTCAGGGACCACAAATTGAAATGGAGTTCAGATGCCATAACCCCCCAACTTTCAATGGAGAAGGGGATCCACTCACAGCCGAACGTTGGGTTCGAGCACTTGAAAAGATATTTGGGTTTTTGCATTGTAGTGATAAAGAAAGGGTGGCTTGTGCCCTGTATCAACTTGTGGATGATGCAGATTTCTGGTGGGAGTCAGTTCGAAGGACAATATCTGATGCAGATTGGGAAGTGTTCACATGGGAGAACTTTAAGACGATCTTATATCAAAAGTACATACCGGCTCATTATCAGCATCAAAAGGCTAATGAATTCTGGAATCTCAAACAGGGGAGCAAATCAGTCGCAGAATATGATTTGCAGTTTAATAGGTTATCTCGATATGCACCACAGACCGTAGACACAGAAGCAAAGAGGATTGAAAAATTTCGCATGGGTTTGAAACCAGAGATAGGCACTGCATTGATTGGAAAGGATGAAGTAAACTATGGTCAAATACTGAGTTTGGCACTTAGTATTGAGGCAATGCAAGGAACATCAAAGGCTTCACCATCTCAATCAGTAGCTGGGGATCAGAAGGGAAAACGGAAGTGGGATGGACCACAACGAGGTTATCAAGGGAAGAATTTTCAGCATAACTATCAAGGAGGAAGGAACTTTGGACCAAGGCCTGCAGGGCAAGTGAATGTTGCACCAAAATCTCAGGGCTATCAAGGGAATTCACCGTTGTGTGCAACTTGTAACAGATATCACTTTGGACCATGTGTCCAATGCTATCGATGTGGTCGACAGGGGCATTATGCTAATAAATGTCAACAAAATTTGGGAATGCAAGATCAGCAGCAGCAGAGGCCACAATTCAGACAGGGCATGAGAAATATGAGACCACAAGGTGGAGGAGGTCGAGGGAATAACAACAACCATAGAAGTAATCCCAGACCTCAGCAAAATCAAAATCAAGGTCCTCGTGCACCACAACAAGCCAGAGCGTATGCTCTCAACCAGCAAGAGGCAGCTGAGAACTCTGGGAATTTGGCAGGTATGATTAGTTTGTGCGATATACCTGTGCTTACTTTATTTGATACTGGAGCTTCACATTCTTTCATATCTAGAAATGTATGTAAACGTCTCAATCTAGAGCTAGAATTAGCAGGAGAAGCCTTAGCAGTAAGCATTCCCTCAGGACAAACACTTTTAGCCAATTGTGTTTGTAAGAACTTAGAATTGGTAGTAGGTGAAAAGAATGTCACAACTGATCTTTATGCTCTTGAGATGCGGGACTTTGACATTATATTTGGGATGGATTGGTTAACGAAGGAGAGTGCAACAATACGTTGTCACGAAAGAGAGATAATATTTCAGAAGCTAGGCAAGGAAGAAGTGAAGTTTTATGGAGCAAAAATGGGAAATATAATCCCTATCATTTCAGCATTAAAGGCTGTAAAGTTGTTACAAAAAGGAGACTTTCAGGCGTTTCTAGTAAACCTTGTAAGCAAGAAAGAAGAAGGTTTAACAGTGGGTCAGGTACCAGTGGTACAGAACTATGAAGATGTATTTCCAAATGATTTGCCAGGTCTGCCGCCAGATAGACAAGTAGAGTTCACCATAGACCTAGAACCGGGAGCAGCACCAGTATCCAAAGCCCCATATCGGTTAGCACCGAATGAGTTACAAGAGTTAAAAGTGCAACTGGAGGGATTATTGGAATTAGGTTTTATAAGACCCAGTGTATTGCCTTGGCGAGCACCGATTCTATTCGTAAAAAAAAAGGATGGTACTATGAGAATGTGCATCGACTATCGGGAGTTGAACAAGTTGACAGTGAAGAACAAGTATCCACTTCCAAGGATAGATGATCTTTTTGATCAGTTGACTGGTGCAAAAATCTTTTCTAAGATTGATCTACGATCTGGGTATCATCAAGTTAAGGTAAGAAAAGATGACATACCCAAGACTGCATTCCGAACAAGATATGGCCACTATGAGTTTCTAGTGTTGCCTTTTGGGTTAACAAATGCACCTGCAGTCTTTATGGATTTAATGAATCAAGTTTTCCATGAGTATTTGGATAAGTTTGTGTTGGTCTTTATTGACGACATACTGATCTACTCAAGAAATGAAGAAGAACACGAGAAACACTTGCGACTAGTGCTAGAAACACTAAGGAGAGAAAAGTTATATGCCAAATTCAGCAAGTGTGAATTTTGGTTAAATGAAGTAATGTTTCTCGGACACATTGTGTCAGCAGAGGGGATCAAGGTGGATCCTGCAAAGGTTGAGGCAGTGAAGAAGTGGAAATCACCAACCAACATTCATGAGATAAGAAGTTTCCTCGGTTTAGCAGGATATTACCGGAAATTCATTAAAGATTTTTCGAAGATAGCAAGGCCAATGACACAACTTTTGAGGAAGAAGGTCAAGTTTGAGTGGACTGATGCGTGTGAACAGAGTTTTCAGGAACTAAAGACAAGATTAACAACTGCACCATTCTTAACTTTGCCAGAAGGAGTAGAAGGATTCGTGATATACACTGACGCGTCTAAATTGGGTTTAGGATGCGTGCTGATGCAAAATGGGAAGGTAGTAGCGTATACTTCACGACAATTAAGACCTCATGAACTGAACTATCCAACCCACGATTTAGAGCTTGCCGCTGTCATATATGCACTCAAGATTTGGAGACATTATCTTTATGGGGTAAAATGCGAGATTTTCACTGACCATAAGAGTTTGAAGTATATCTTCGAACAGAAAGAGCTTAATATGAGGTAGAGAAGATGGTTAGAGTTAGTGAAAGATTATGACTGCATGATACACTACCATCCCGGGAAAGCAAATGTAGTAGCCGACGCATTGAGCAGAAAGAAAACAAGGAGTGATGGGATATCTACTGACAAATAAGGAGGAGCTTGTGAGAGAAATAGAAAAGATGAAATTAGAGTTGGTGTTTGCACCAAGCTCTACAACAAGTGTGATAGCCGCAGTGGTAGCTAAGCCAGAACTACGATCGAGAATCATAGAAGCTCAGCAAAAAGATGAACGATTGGAGAAGATAAGACAAAGAGTCAAAGCGGGTGAACCGAAAGAATTTAGGGAAGATAACGACAGAGCTTTAATGTTCCGTGACAGATTATGCGTTTCCAGTGATGACACATTGAAGCAAGAAATTATGAGAGAGGCTCATAATACTCCCTACATAGCACATCCAGGCAGCACAAAGCTATACAAGGACCTGAAGCAACATTTCTGGTGGAATAATATGAAAAGGGAGATAGACACATTTGTGGAAAGATGTTTAACATGCCAGCAAGTGAAAGCGGTACATCAACGACCTTCGGGGTTATTGCAGCCGTTGGAAATTCGAGAATGGAAATGGGAGCATATAACGATGGATTTTGTAGTAGGCTTACCGCGATCAGCGAAAGGAAACTCATCAGTCTGGGTCATCGTAGATCGATTGACCAAATCAGCACATTTCGTGCCAATCAAAACAACAACGGAATTAAACAAGTTCGCAAATTTATGTGAAGGAGATTGTTCGACTACATGGAATTCCAGTTTCTATCACGTCAGATCGTGATACTCGCTTCACATCAAGGTTTTGGAAGAGTCTTCAAGAAGCAATGGGAACGAAGCTGAACTTCAGCACTGCTTTTCATCCTCAAACAGATGGTCAATCAGAGAGGACGATACAAATTCTAGAGGACATGCTACGAGGAGTTGTGTTGGATGGAAACACAAGCTGGGAAGATGTTTTACCCTTGGTAGAGTTCGCCTATAACAACAGCTACCAATCAACTATAAAAATGGCACCATATGAAGCCTTGTATGGTCGCAAATGCAGATCACCTCTATACTGGGACGAAGTTGGAGAAAGAAAAATTTTGGGTCCAGAGATCGTGCAAACCACTGTTAAGATGATCGACCAAATTCGAGAAAGAATGAAAGAAGCACAAGATAGACAGAAGGCTTATGCAGACAAGCGTATGACAAACCTAGAGTTCCAAGTTGGTGAAAAGGTTTTCTTAAAAGTATCTCCAACACGAGGTGTTGTGAGATTCGGAAAACAGGGCAAACTGAGACCAAGATTTATTGGTCCATTCGAGATATTAGAAAGAATTGGTGAGGTAGCTTACCGATTAGCTCTTCCACCAGACTTGTCACAAGTCCACGATGTGTATCACGTCTCAATGCTTAGGAAATACGTGTTTGACCCAAAACACGTTGTCAAAGAAGGTGAGTTAGTTCTACGTTCCGATATGACGTATGAGGAAAAACCCCACGAAATTCTTGATAGAAAAGTTCAAGTCCTAAGAAGCAAGCAAATTCCATTGGTGCTTGTGCAATGGAATCATCATGATCGAACTGAAGCAACGTGGGAACTAGAAAGCAAAATGAGACAGCAATATCCTGAGTTGTTCGAAGGTACGTGAATTTCGGGACGAAATTCTTTTAAGGGGGGAGGAGTGTAATACCCCAAAAAAATTTATTATCTAAATTTAGTTAGGAATATATATATATATCTCTGATAGTTAGAATAAGTATAATATCCAATCTTCTTGGTATTAAAAAAAATATATATATATATATAAATAGCATATGCTAACCATAAGGATAATCTAGGGAAGAAAACGGACCCTTCTAGGTCACATTTTCTAGGTGAAATGTGTTGTTGAGTGTGTTAGAAATACCACAGGAACTTCTTGTGTATTATTCGGAACCTTAGATGTGAACTTAGTTTGATTAATTGGAGTTTATTTATATATCGAGTGCAAATAGATTAAGTGTGACCTTTATTATATACAAATACATATATACATTATATGTATATTTTTATTTTTTTTAATTACAAAGTTAATTATACATATATATATTATTAAAAAAATTATTAATTAAAAATAAAATATCTTATATTTCCATACGTGTCATGCACTAAATAGAACTAAGATATGTGTCTTCATTATACAACAAGTAGATGTTGACTCATGTTTATATTATTATAATAATAAGGATATGTATATGTATTGTAATTAAACCTTGATTCATTAAACTTCAAATCACTCAAAATACATTAGTACAGCATAAGTTTCAATAACGAAAATAAGGATTCATCCGATTTCTTTCTTTCCAAGGTACATATATATATATATATATACACACACACGCGATTTTCAATTAATGATTTATTATGCACAAATTAATCATATGTCTCATGGTTTGCAATTAAGGACATGATTATGAACCAATTTCAATTTCAATTTTTATCTGCTCAACTCATGTAATTTGTATACATATTAAAATCTTCAATAATATTATGGACCTCAAACATTCAAAATAGGCCATTTGGAATATCAATTTTGGATCGGAGTTAAAGAAAAAAAAGGTAATAATAATAAGATTTATTTTCTTAATTTTATCTGATGTGAAATTATTTAAGAATATTGTGGTAATAGTTGGTTTAAATATATAGGTTATGAAATTTAATTACATGTTCAGATTATATTTATGCTACCTAAAAATTTATATACTCACTTCTTTCCAATTTGAATATTAGTATGAGATATTTATATACCTAAAAATGTTTTGGTGAACTTAGGTTGCTTTAAATTTTGAAACCACCTAAGCTTCACTACCTGCATGAACACAGATAGATTACTTTAATAAAATGATTTGCATAACTTGAATTGTAAAAACTTGCCCACTGAGTGCACTAGTACTCAGCCCAAATATTTTCAAATATTTTTCAGGTCAGTAGGCTGGCGCGTGGAGGTGACGATGCTGAGAGATGGGTTTTTGTTATTTAGTTATTTTCCCATTGTCTCTTTTTGTTAAGTATTCTGTTGATAATTAAGTCTCCGCGCTCGTAATATTCTTTTGTTAAACACTAAGAGCTCTGATCTTGGTGTTATGAATAGGTATATATATTAGTATATAGCATGTTTGATTATTCTGAGTCTTCTGTTGAGATTCTGTTAATCAGGTTACCCCCTTTCTTTCCCGCTTCTTAATTCCAACCCCCGTGGCGTCCATTTCCACGGTCTTTCGGGACCGGGGCGCTACAAGCTCGCTAAACGAGCTCGAGCTTTTTGTCGAGCCGAGCTCGAGCTTGGGGGTGCTTGGCTCGAGAAGCTCGCGAGCTTACTCAGCTCGTGAAGCTCGCGAGTAGTTAATCGAGTTGTTTCACGAGTAGTTAAACGAGCTGTCTCGCGAGTTGTTAATCGAGCTGTCTCACGAGTAGTTAATCGAGCTGTCTCGCGAGTAGTTAAACGAGCTGTCTCACGAGTAGTTAATCGAGCTGTCTCGCGAGTAGTTAAACGAGCTATCTCACGAGTAGTTAATCGAGCTGTCTCGCGAGTAGTTAAACGAGCTGTCTCACGAGTAGTTAATCGAGCTATCTCACGAGCAGTTAACCGAGCTTTTTCCAATGTTTTTAAACTAAAATTTATTTTTGTTAAAATTTCTAATTAATAATAAAATGGAATCAATGGTAATTAATATACATTACTGGTATTAGATTTAAAACTTCTTAATTAATTAAATAAAAAATATGAAATGAAATAATATTTCAATTCATTGAAAATTTGATGTGTGCATCGATCAAGGTGGATTAAATAATAAATATAAAATAAAATAATAGTTTTAATTAATACTATATTATCAAAATAAATATTAATATTAACCAAATATTATGAAAAATAATACTTTACATGAAATATTAAATGAAATTAATAAAATCAATTAGTTGATCAAAGTCAATATAAGTTAGTAACAACTAACAATACTAATGTATCGAAATCAATAGTAATATATCATATAATTTGTAAATATATAGTAATTTATATATTTATATTACTCTATTTTATATATCCGAGAATCGAGATACTATATACTCAAAATATTTATATATATATAATATTTCTTAACTAGATTTTAAATTATTATACCTTCTTAAGTAATAATGAAAAAAAATAAAATGACAAAAATCAAGACTAATATTCACAAATTAATATTCTTCATTCTTCAATCCATTAAGAAATAAATATAAAATAAAATTATATTTTTAACTAATATAATGGAAACAATGACTAATATTAACTTCAAAATTATACTTAACTGAAATATTAATTGAAATCAATAATTGTTATTTCTTAACTAATATTTTCAAAGTTATATAATATATCAATATTATATATACATAGTAATTAGTAATATTATTCTATCCTATATTAACAAAATCAATTAGTTGATCAAAGTCAATATAAGTTAGTAACAACTAACAATACTAATGTATCGAAATTAATAGTAATATATCATATAATTTGTAAATATGTAGTAATTTATATATTTATATTACTCTATTTTATATATCCGAGAATCGAGATACTATATACTCAAAATATATATATATATATATAATATTTCTTAACTACATTTTAAATTATTATACCTTCTTAAGTAATAATGAAAAAAAAATGACAAAAATCAAGACTAATATTCACAAATTAATATTCTTCATTCTTCAATCCATTAAGAAATAAATATAAAATAAAATTATATTTTTAACTAATATAACGGAAACAATGACTAATATTAACTTCTAAATTATACTTAACTGAAATATTAATTGAAATCAATAATTGTTATTTCTTAACTAATATTTTCAAAGTTATATCATATATCAATATTATATATACATAGTAATTAGTAATATTATTCTATCCTATATTAACAAAATCAATTAGTTGATCAAAGTCAATATAAGTTAGTAACAACTAACAATACTAATGTATCGAAATACATTAGTAATATATCATATAATTTGTAAATATATAGTAATTTATATATTTATATTACTCTATTTTATATATCCGAGAATCGAGATACTATATACTCAAAATATATATATATATATATATAATATTTTTTAACTACATTTTAAATTATTATACCTTCTTAAGTAATAATGAAAAAAAAATGACAAAAATCAAGACTAATATTCACAAATTAATATTCTTCATTCTTCAATCCATTAAGAAATAAATATAAAATAAAATTATATTTTTAACTAATATAACGGAAACAATGACTAATATTAACTTCTAAATTATACTTAACTGAAATATTAATTGAAATCAATAATTGTTATTTCTTAACTAATATTTTCAAAGTTATATCATATATCAATATTATATATACATAGTAATTAGTAATATTATTCTATCCTATATTAACAAAATCAATTAGTTGATCAAAGTCAATATAAGTTAGTAACAACTAACAATACTAATGTATCGAAATCAATAGTAATATATCATATAATTTGTAAATATATAGTAATTTATATATTTATATTACTCTATTTTATATATCCGAGAATCGAGATACTATATACTCAAAATATTTATATATATATATATATAATATTTCTTAACTACATTTTAAATTATTATACATTCTTAAGTAATAATGAAAAAAAATAAAATGACAAAAATCAAGACTAATATTCACAAATTAATATTCTTCATTCTTCAATCCATTAAGAAATAAATATAAAATAAAATTATATTTTTAACTAATATAATGTAGACTTTTTGATATTTTTGGTGGAGACTTGAAGTTGAAACATTACTTCATATTTCTATCATATATTTGTGAAACTTTGCCACAATTTTTTTTTTTGTGGATTTCGTGTTGATTTGGAGTGTATTATATTTTAGGAATTTTATTAATATGTGGGGTTATTATTGTTGATTTTTTTTAGTTCCAGATAAACAAGCCGAGCTTAATTTCGAGTCGGACTCGAATATATAAACGAGTCGAGCTCGAGTTGGACTCGAATATATCATTAACGAGCCAAACTCGAGTCGAGTAATCGAGTTCAAGCTCGAGTCGATGTTCGAGCTCAAACTCGAGTCGAGTATCGAGCTCGAGCTCGAGTTAGGCTCGAATAACAAATAAACGAGTCGAGCTCGAGTACATAATTTTCTTCTCGAGCCGAGCTCGAGCTCGAGTATAAAGCTCGAGCTCGAGCTCGAGCTCGAACTCATGAGCAGTTAAACGAGTCGAGCTGGAGCTCAGTGATACTTGACTCGACTCGACTCGTTTACAGCCCTAGGAGATGGGAGTGAAGATAGAGAGAGAAACATTTGTTCTAAATTTAATTTCTCTTTATTGGTGTTTGTGCATAATAGAGAGATTGGGTTAAATGAGAGTGCATTGATAGAGAGCGAAAATAGGGTTGACTTTGTTGAAGTGTTTTGAATAGTCTTCTCAAGTCGTGATTGGTTGGTTTTAAAATTAGGAAATATTTATTGTATAAATATTTTCTCTAAATACGTAATTTTTGTAAAATTAGAAAAATTTATTTTAACTTTTTGTTAGCATCTTAATTCTTCGGAATTGGGGCATTACAATAACTATTTTCGGTTACTTTATATTTCAATTTTTTTATTCTATAATTTATATCAGTATCCTCCCATCATTAAATGAATCTATTTATCATCAAATCATGTCATATATATTTACCTTATTTAATATGTTTGACTTTTCGGATATGGAATTACTCTATATAATCTGGAAATTCTTTGTTTGTTTCTCTTATTTATTGGTTCTCATCACACAACAATTCTGCATTTTTACAAGGTTTTGAAAGTGAGCATCTGTGTTCGTATATACTCAAATTTGATATTTTTTTTTCTAATTTGTATGTAGAATCTAAATTGAGTTAAAATAGGCATGGCTCCATTGTTATCTCATCAAGAATCGGCCTTCTGCAAATAAATCATAGGATGGCAACTTGTGTTTGATGCAAATATGATATTTAATATATGTTTTGTATTATGTCATCAATTTGTATTGCTTTACTTATCTTTCTGCATAACTGAATATAATATAATTCATATTTTATCATTTTTTTCACATTTATATATTTTTGACAGGAATTATATCCATGTGAACATACAAAAAAATGATATCTACTGTAAGAAAGTTTACATAACTTAGTATTGTCTTGGGCAGCATAGGAAATTGTAGCGCCCCGATCCCGTAAGATCGCCACGGGGGTGGGAATTAAGAAGTGGGAAACAAATGGAGTAATTAAATAAATAAAATCTCAACAGAAGACGTAGAACAACCAAACATGCTTTATAATAACATATACTTATTCATAATACTAAGATTAGAGTTTTTAGCATTTAGCAAAATAATATTATAAGTGCGGAAGCTCAATTCTTAATAAAATACTAACAAAAAGAGACAACGGAAAAATATATAAATTACAATAGCCCATTTCTCAGCCTCGTCACCTCCACGCTCCAGCCTACTGACCTGAAAATATTTGAAAATATTTAGGCTGAGTACTAATGCACTCAGTGGGCAAATTTTCACGATTCAAGTTATGCAAATCATTTTGCTAAAGTAATCTATCTGTGTCCATGCAGGTAGTGAAACTTAGGAGGTTTTAAAGTTGAAAGAAACCTAAGTTCACCAAAACATTTTATCGTGAAGCGCTTAAGAGTATAACTAGTCATTGCTCGCAACCCGAACTACATAACCAACACGTAAAGTTGAGTATGACCAAAGTATACGCAATGAGTGTAACCAATAAGTGTTTCATTTTAGTCTCACCGACAAAGAGTAGGACATGACGAATAATGCATGCGTACTGTAGCTACTCACATTGACACAGCGCTGGTTTATGAGACTCTGACAACATACAGTAGCACGTAAAATATTTAACACAGATAATCACATATGCAATTTTAATAAAGTAGAGCTTCATAACTTGAAAGATATAATTTGAAAGATAGTATAGCCCACCTTAATGATCTCGATGCTTACGGATGTTTCTCTATATTGAAAAGCTTAAACTACTCCAAGTTATGCTCCACGACTTGCAAATTAACGAGATTCTAACTTAAGAACCTACCTTCATTGTTAACTAATTGCTAGTAATGTAATATACGAAATATTAAACATATTTCTAATTGTCGGGATCCTATGAGCTTTAACAAAATTAAACGTACGTACACCGAGAAATTTGGTATAATTAATTTTATAAATATCAAGCTTCCCGACTAATAAATAAAATGTTCGTGGATCTTAGCTAATTGAAGGATTAATCGAGAATAAAAATACTCCGGATACGATAATACATTCTCAGAAGATTGAGGATTAAAAAAATGGTATTTTTGGTACCTGCATCTTTATCCAAAACTTTATAAAACAGCCCGCAATCACTGCTTTTCAAAACAACTCCTTCATTTGTTAACACATCATCTTAATCAAATTTATTTCCCCAGAATAGAACAAATACTCCAATTCACAAACTATAGCTTTCGGTAAACCCAAAACGTGAACAAAGTCTTCTAAATTTTAATGCTTCAGCCTCCAATCATATTCAATACTTAAGCATCATTTAATAATCAAGGACCAGATTTAAACGGGAATTTTGAAGCTAGAAGACAATTTTCAGATTTTATCCAAAAGAATCCCAACTAATTTTCAAACCTATAAAAATCATCACATTTTTCCTCTAATAATAATCCACCATCTTCCACCACTTTCACAAGACACCCAACACAAAACTATCATCAAAACGTATAGAGTTTAGCTCCAAGAGAAGCACACATCTTTCAAAACTTGCGGCCATCACACACCAACACATTATAAATCATTCGAACTTTTAAAATCATAACCAAATTCAATCAAACATCTCTTACACACATTTATGAGCTAAGGTAGCTGTCGTTGCATTTATCAAAGGAAACTTAAGAAAATAAAAATGTTATAATTGGTTTTAAAACGTGATTTTTCGTCAACTTTCGATACAAAAATGAAACGACAAATGACGTCTAAATAAATATCCAAGATCATATTAGGGTATCTTGCAATAAGAGGTTTCATACCGTCTATGATATGATAGAGTTAGGCAGAGGAAACAACTAGAAATGTGCTGTCGAAATAGCAACATCAACACACGTTAACGTTTGACAGCAGTTTTGCACCTCCTTTTGACGTGATTTCGGCCGAATTTATGACTTCTGATTAATGATCGGGAGCTAAATATGTGTAGCCCGTAAGGAGAGCTTCGAAACAGTATAAAGTAGGGGAAAATCTGACGGTCGAATCGGCCGGAAATGGTACCGCAAGACGGTTGCGACACATGGTGGCTGAGCAACAGCTCTCTACGTTTTTTATGTTCGTTTTCCACTTTTTGGACACCTATCTGAATGAAATCTTCTTTAGCTTCATTCTAATGGATGAGATGAGGATCATGGTATAGATTTCATAAATTTTGGATATGATATGAGGGTGAAAAACTGTGGAGCAATTAAGGTCGCTGGCGGAGAAGACTAGCATGGGAAAAATGGTTGAAAACTCCACTTTATCTATCTTAACCTTAATTCCAACACCTGTACTACATCATTGCACGTGTAGGCCTTCAAAGAATGATGTGTATTAAGTTGGTGGGCTGGGCTAGTTCAAGCTCGGGCTGAAATTGGGCTTTGAATTGGTTTATGTTATTGAGCTCTTGTCAAGAAATAAATTTTATTGAGTATCCAAATGTTATCCGATTTTAATGTTCTTGGCGTCTATGGATTGGTATCGACACAAACTACGATTTGATGGGGTAAATGGATTGATTTCATGCTCGATTCTAGAAGAGAATATTTAAAACCATGATGTTGTGCCTTCAAACCCATTAATAGGGGCCCTTTCCATGTTGATTCATTTGGACTATATCTTATTTGATTTAATTAATTTACTTAAATCCAATTCAAGGTTTTTGGGGTATTACATTCCTCCCCCTTAAAAGAATTTCGTCCTGAAATTCACGTACCTTAGAATATCTAAGGGTATTGCTGATTCATCTTGCTTTCAAGTTCCCACATTACTTCTATTCGATCATGATGATTCTGTTGCAGTAAAACTGATGGAATTTGTTTATTTTTCCCATGATAGTCTTCTCCGCCGGCGACCTTAATTGCTCCACAGTTTTTCACCCTCATATCATATCCAAAATTTATGAAATCTATACCATGATCCTCATCTCATCCATTAGAATGAAGCTAACGAAGATTTCGTTCAGATAGGTGTCCAAAAAGTGGAAAACGAACATCAAAAATGTAGAGAGCTGCTGCCTAGCCACCATGTGCCGCAGCCGTCTTGCGGTGCCATTTCCGGCCGATCTGACCGTCGGATTTTTCCCTACTTTATACCGTTTCGAAGCTCTCCTTACGGGCTACACATATTTAGCTCCTGATTATAAATCAAAAGTCATAAAGTCGGCCGAAATCACGTCGAAAGGAGGTGCAAAACTGTTGTCAAACGTTAACGTGGGTTGATGTTGCTATTTCGATAGCATATTTCTAGTTGTTTCCTCTGCCTAACTCTATCGTACCATAGACGGTATGAAACCTCTTATTGCAAGATACCCTAATATGATCTCGAATATTTATTTAGATGTCATTTGTCGTTTCGTTTTTGTATCGAAAGTTGACGGAAAATCATGTTTTAAAACCAATTATAACATTTTTATTTTCTTAAGTTTCCTTCGAAAAATGCAACGACAGCTGCCTTAGCTCATAAATGTGTGTAAGAGATGTTTGATTGAATTTTGTTATGCTTTTAAAAGTTCGAATGATTTATAATGTGTTGGTGTGTGATGGCCGCAAGTTTTGAAAGATGTGTGCTTCTCTTGGAGCTAAACTCTATAGGTTTTGATGATAGTTTTGTGTTGGTGTCTTCTGAAAGTGGTGGAAGATGGTGGATTATTATTAGAAGAAAAATGTGACGATTTTTATAGGTTTGAAAATTAGTTGGGATTCTTTTGGATAAAATCTGAAAAATTGTCTTTTTATATATTTTTCTGTTGTCTCTTTTTGTTAGTATTTTATTAAGAATTGAGCTTCCACACTTATAATATTGATTACGTTGTTATTTCGTATATATTTTGAGTCATTTTTGGTGTATTTTTGCATAGTTATTCATCTCTTGGTCAAGTTTTGTGGAAGAATCGTGTCTTGTGGTTAATTTTAGGTGGTTGACATGGGAGTGGAGATAATGGCATTGTTTTGAAGGGTTTGGACACAATTGGATTGAAGAAAGCTGAAGAGTCTGGAAAGCAGTCGGTATGGGCATACTGACTGGTGGATTGTGCGAGTATTTGGACTGGAGATAGTGGATATGCACCAGTATTGGGCTGGACGAAATTTGGGCTGTTTTTATTACTTTTGGACTTTATTTTTATTATTTTCCTAGTTGGATTAGGATTAGATTTCTTTTATTAATTAATTAGTTAAGGATTGGTATAAAAGACTTCTAGATAAAGTAGGACTCTATTCTTTCTCCTCTACAGTACACGATTCTATTCATTTTTTTTCATTCTTCTTTTCAATATTTCTTCTTTTCAATTAATTTCTGAATTGCAAATCCAAGTATGAATTCAAGCTAAACGCGTTCTATTCCGATGAAGGTTAACGAATCCCTGGTATAATTATTCTGTGAGATCTAAATGTTCTTTTTTATTTAATTAATTGCATGTATCTGTGATTCTCTGCATTTAAAGTTGTTAATTGTTTCGACTCTACTAGATAGTCGCGAATATTTAGTAGATCGGAATTAATTAGTAGCCAGTTAAATCGGCCATCCGTAATTGTGGTTTAGGTTTAATTAGTGGTACAACGATTCTTCAGAATCGAGAGAAGAACAGTCTAAATTCGATAGTCCTGTGTCAGAGTCTATTGGTTTTGAATCGGGTTTCTCTAGTGCATAAAGCTATTGGCTCATTAAATCTATAGAGTGTCTCTTACGGTTGTCAGTCGATTAGGAAAATAATTAGTGAAGTGTCTTCCTAATTATCGAGAAGCTAAGGAGAAATTAGGCTGCGTCAGTAAGTGTCTTTGGTGGCTATAACTGGTTTGCATGCATTAATTGAAAATATCATTGAGTCAATGATCGGAATAATTAAGCTAGGGTGGAGTTAATTGGAAGCCGGAATACCTTTTTAAATCTGTTAAAAAAACTACATTTGTTTAATTGATTTTAAATTTGGTTTTTACATTATAATCAATATATTCGTGTGGAAAGTTGGTTACTGCAAACTGAAGGTTCGAATAGTTCTCACCGGTCCCTTAGGAGATGATCTTGCTTGCTACTATTCTGGGTAGTTTGGGCATACCGACCGCGTGTCGGATTATTTTTGATGAAAAACGACGCACCAAATTTTGGCGTCGTTACCGGGGATCGGTTTTTAAGCAGTGATTATTCTAATATTTTCAGTTTGCTATTTCGTTTTATTTTGTTTTATTTTTTTAGTGCATGACTCGATCTTTCCAAAAAAAGAAGTCTAGTGTTTGATCCAGAATCTAAGAGGACTTTACGAAGCTTGAGGAAGATTGCAAGAGAGTCTAAGGAAGCTGCACTAGCGTGTTTTGATATCACTCAGCTTTTTGGAGAAGACATGGCTCTCAATTAAGTACCCGAGCAAGAACTTCAAATCAGGGAGTTGGGTCGCCATAGAAACAATCGACCGATATGCATCGTGCTTCCCACTATTGCAAATAATTTTGAGATACGGCCTGGTTTCATTCAAGTTTTACCCAAGTTTGGCGATTTACCTGGAGAAAGTGCACATAAGCACTTAGTCAAATTTGATTTAGTTTGCTCTACTTTACGTCCTCAAGGTTTTTCTTCTGATAATTTGAGATTACTGACTTTTTCTCATACTTTGCAGGGCAAGGCTAGAGATTGGTTGTTTGATCTTCCATCGAGCTCTATTTCCACTTGGAATGAGTTGGAGGAACAATTCCTACGCAAGTTCTTTCCTAAATCAAGAGCTGCAAACTTGAGGATGACGATTAGCAGCATCAAACAGAAGCAAAATAAGAGTTTAGCCGAGTATTGGGAGAGGTTCCAGCAGCTATGCCGCAAGTGTCCAGACCACGGGTTCACAGATTTCCAATTGCTAACAAATTACTTTTACCGTGGCATGTCTACTTTTGACAGGAAAATTGTTGATGCTGCTAGTGGAGGATCTCTCACAAACAAGACACTGGCCGAGGCAAAACAACTCATCATCGACATGGTCTCCGGAGGTCAACAATATGAAGAGGAGGACGATGACTGGTATAGACCTGTGAAGGAGATTGAGCGAGTTGAGAGCTCCGATGTCAATGAAAAGATCAATGCTCTGACTTCTCTGGTTCGAAGTCTAGCTGTGGTGCAAGCTCAAAATATCCACTGTGGAGTCTACTCGGAGAATGGCCATTTCACTGATGCTTGTCCTACCTTGCAAAATTCTCCAACTGAGCGAGCATGCTATGGGTCCGGTGATGCACAGCAAGATACCCTGAGACGGATGAATTATGACCCATACTCAAATACGTACAATCCAGGTTGGAGGAGCCATCCCAATTTTCACTGGAAACAGCTTGGAGATCAGAGAGCACCTGGCGGTTTACCTCCGAGGCCACCGCAGGACGGTCCATATTCCCATACTGACAAACCTGCACCGAGCATGAGCGAGATTATGAAGTGTCTGGAGCAAAGCAGTGCTCTGATGAACAGCTTGGCACAGAGTCAGAAGGCTTTCCAGCAGGAGACGCAAGTCGCTCTAGGTAGTATGGGCACACAGATCACTCAGCTCGCCACTCAAATGAACAAGATGCAGGCGAATCAAGGCAAACTCCCATCCCAAACTGAAATGAATCCAAGAGCACATGTTTGCGCTGTCACTTTGAAAAGTGCGGAGGAGTTAGTCAAGTTGGAGGCTAAGAAGAAAGAAAATGAGCCGGAAGGGCATACTGAAGGGCCGAAAAAAGAATCTGGCGAAAGGAATGAACAACCTGCTATGTCTCTTCTCTCTTAAGTAAGTGCTGAATCAAAAGTTTCTAACCCTTTAGTTGCAGCACCTTTTCCTTCCGGGTTGGTTCGAAACAAGAAAGAGGATGATGAGAAAGAGATCATCGAGTTGTTCAAGAAGGTACCTTTTGGTGGGCTGACTGAAACCACTGCAATAACAGAAGAAGATGAGGAGATTCAAGATGTTATCATGCAGCTGTATGCTACAAATGAGTTTCCCAATCGGCATCTGTCAAGCAGTATGCCCATATCGATCAATTCGGAGCCGATTTTACCATCTGTTGTGAAAGCTCCAATGCTGAAGCTGAAGGTCCTTTCTGAGCATCTGAAATATGCTTTTCTGGGAGGACAAGACACGTTGCCCTTAATCATCAATAATGATCTTTGCAAAGGGCAAGAAGCAAGGTTGGTCAAGCTTTTGAAGAAGCATAAAGGTGCGGGGATGGAAACGATTCCTTTCGACAGAGGTAGATCTGCTACCCCCGAAATTGTCTCTTGATCGTGCCTCCCCACGTCGAGCCTCAGACGTTAAATAAGGGCGCTTCTTGGGAGGCAACCCGAGCATTTATTTTCTTTGTTTTTTTTATTATTGTTAAAAAAAAAGTTCTAGTACAACCTTCTAGTGCAGGGATATCCTCAAGCAGTGCCCCGATTCTTGCTGAGATCCAGAACCTATTCAAGCACTATACTCACCAAATTATGAACCAGTTAGATGATCTCTATGACCGCCTCGAGGCTGTGGAACAAACGGTCGCCCACTTCTCCATGCCTTCCTCTTAGTGACCACACAGTTTGCATTTTCTTCCTTTTTTATATAGTTTTGTTATGCTTTTTTGTTTTTTTTTCTTTTGGGTCGCTATCTTCTTTTGCACAATGAGGACACTATGATGCTTAAGTGTGGGGGGCGAGTTAGTTTTTGTCTTTTCTGTTTTAAAAAAAAAAGAGTTTTTCTGTGGTTTTGGTGTGTCAAGTCATTGGCTTACTTAAGATGGATTGCATGATAAGAAAGAGCATGATATGGGATTGGTCTTGAGTGGATGGTTTATCTCTTGTGATTAAAATGTGCACATGCTTGTATGTATTCTTGAATGTGGAAATATGCAGAATTTAATCAAATTTGTTGAAGCTTATTATATTGTGAGAATTGAGCCTGATGAGCATTATATATGAGAAAGCTCGATTTATTATCTTGCTGAGTGTATCGTACTTGCATGTTGGATTTCTGATTTGCCCAGTTGCCATAATCACACCACTTTTGAGTTTCTTTACATGAAAATGATTAAGGCATTTAGGATTACCCATTATTTTGGCTTAAAAAATATCCATGACCTTCATTATCCATTAGTGAGCCCGTTGTGCCTAATCCATTTATTCTTGATGGTAAATAGCCACTAAAAAATTAAGCCTTAACCTTTTGGCCTGTTCTTGTCCCATGAAAGCATGTAAGTTATATCAGTTTGGGTTTGAAATGAGTTTAAAGTCTGCTTGAAGATATTGGTGTTGGAGAGTTAACGAATTTGTATATGTCTCTGTTCTATTCCAAAAAAAAGTAAAAAAGAAGAAAAAAATAAAAAGAGAAAAAAAAATAAGGAATAGAACGAGCATGAAAAAAGAGGTTGTGCTCAATTGATATCATTCATTCTGTTGCCCTGTATTATTGGAAGCCAGCACAAAATTGGTTTTTGTTGATTTATTTGGGAAGTTGCAGACGAACTCGGTAAATGTTCTGATATGCTTATATGTTTTTAATTATTTGAGTCATTTCATCCTTTTTATCCTACCTATGTACCCTAGCCCCGCTACAACCAGTGCAAAAGGACCTTTTGATTTGTGTATAGATCTCATTTGCATGGTAGAGATTTTGACATATGGGCAAATTTATGTTTGAAAGCATCAAGTTATGATTTGTGTGAATTATATTCTGTCCATATCTTCTATTGAGAGAATTTGAGTGACCTTGGTGAGGCAAGATTGGTTTTGCATATTTTTTGACTTAAATGAAAAGCATGTGTACAGTTTTATGAAACAAGAGATTGGTTTGTGGACTGTGGATGATTGTATCTTGTCTCTGACTTTGATTATTTTCCATTGAAGGTTGCCAATGATTGTCGTGTCATCTTTGAGTTTTTCTTGAGTCTTCTTTTGCTTAGTGTTGCTCGAGGACGAGCATTGTCTAAGTGTGGGGGGGGGTTTGATTAGGTTGTTATTTCGTATATATTTTGAGTCATTTTTGGTGTATTTTTGCGTAGTTATTCATCCCTTGATCAAGTTTTGTGGAAGAATCGTGTCTTGTGGTTAATTTCAGGTGGTTGACATGGGAGTGGAGATAATGGCATTGTTTTGAAGGGTTTGGACACAATTGGATTGAAGAAAGCTGAAGAGTCTGGAAAACAGTCGGTATGGGCATACCGACTGGTGGATTGTGCGAGTATTTGGACTGGAGATAGTGGATATGCACCAGTATTGGGCTGGACGAAATTTGGGCTGTTTTTATTACTTTTGGACTTTATTTTTATTATTTTCCTAGTTGGATTAGGATTAGATTTCTTTTATTAATTAATTAGTTAAGGATTGGTATAAAAGACTTCTAGATAAAGTAGGACTCTATTATTACAGTATCCATTGCAGTACAGTATTTTCCAACGTCAGATACAAAGAGAGAGACACCAGGAACGATTCTTTCTCCTCTACAGTACACGATTCTATTCATTTTTTTTCATTCTTCTTTTCAATATTTCTTCTTTTCAATTAATTTCTGAATTGCAAATCCAAGTATGAATTCAAGCTAAACGCGTTCTATTCCGATGAAGGTTAACGAATCCCTGGTATAATTATTCTGTGAGATCTAAATGTTCTTTTTTATTTAATTAATTGCATGTATCTGTGATTCTCTGCATTTAAAGTTGTTAATTGTTTCGACTCTACTAGATAGTCGTGAATATTTAGTAGATCGGAATTAATTAGTAGCCAATTAAATCGGTCATCCGTAATTGTGGTTTAGGTTTAATTAGTGGTACAACGATTCTTCAGAATCGAGAGAAGAACAGTCTAAATTCGATAGTCCTGTGTCAGAGTCTATTGGTTTTGAATCGGGTTTCTCTAGTGCATAAAGTTGTCGGCTCATTAAATCTATAGAGTGTCTCTTATAGTTGTCAGTCGATTAGGGAAATAATTAGTGAATTGTCTTCCTAATTATCGAGAAGCTAAGGAGAAATTAAGCTGCGTCAGTAAGTGTCTTCGGTGGCTATAACTGGTTTGCATGCATTAATTGAAAATATCATTGAGTCAATGATCGAAATAATTAAGCTAGGGTGGAGTTAATTGGAAGCCGGAATACCTTTTTAAATCTGTTAAGAAAACTACATTTGTTTAATTACTTTTAAATTTGGTTTTTACATTATAATCAATATATTCGTGTGGAAAGTTGGTTACTGCAAACTAAAGGTTCGAATAGTTCTCACCGGTCCCTTAGGAGACGATCTTGCTTGCTACTATTCTGGGTAGTTTGGGCATACCGACTGCGTGTCGGATTATTTTTGGTGAAAAACGACGCACCAAATATTATTTTGTTAAATGCTAAAAACTCTAATCTTAGTATTATGAATAAGTATATGTTATTATAAAGCATGTTTAGTTGTTCTGCGTCTTCTGTTGAGATTTTATTTATTTAATTACCCCATTTATTTCCCGCTTCTTAATTCCCACCCCCGTGGCGTCCTTTTCTACGATCTTACGAGATCGGGGCGCTACAGAAATCAACTAAAAATTAATCTGTTACATTAGGTACTTTTATCCTTTCTTTTATTGAGAAGTTTGAAATAGTCATTAGATCTATTTAATTTGATTATTTTTATCCGACTTATGTATGAAATGTTAATTCGGGAAAATATTGGTTGTGCATTATTGGGTTTTATACCAAAATAGTTTGCTTTTTGTATATACCTTATTTCCTTATTTTGAATAAGAATAGACAGTCACGTATATTGCATTTATAATGTATTTTATTTTATGCAATATCATCACCGTTTACTTAATATTGAAGATAATATGGTGTGTGGAATGCATACAGAAGATCATATTATCAGTTTCTTATTAAGTATGAGAGTGTTCATAACCTAGATGAAAGTAGACGAACCATCTGTATAATTGTGGTATAATTTGGAATTAGTATATGGTGCGTCATTTTTCACCAAAAATAATCTGACACGCAGTCGGTATGCCTACACTACCCAGAACAGTTGCGAGCAAGATCGTCTTCCAAAGGACCAGTGAGAATTATCCAACACTTTAGTCTGCAAGTAACCAATCTTCCAACGAGTTTTGTTGTTATAACGTAAAAAAAACTAAAATAAAAGCAATTAAATAGAGAATAGATTTCTTCACAGATTAAAAGGTATTCTGGCTTCCAATTAACTCCACCCTAGCTTAATTATTTCGATCCTCGATGCAAAGATATTTTCAATTAATGCATGCAAACCAGTTATAGCCACCGAAGACACTTCTGACGCGGCCTAATTTCTCCTTAGTTTCTCGATAATCAGGAAGACACTTCACTAATTATTTTCCTAATCGACTAACAACCGTAAGAGACACTCTATAGATTTAATGAGCCGACAACATTAGCCACTAGAGAAACCCGATTCAAAACCAACAGGACTGTCGAATTAAGATTGCTCTTCCCTTGATTCTGAAGAATCGTTGTACCACTAATTAAACCTAAAGCACAATTATGGATGACCGATTTAATTGGCTACCAATTAATTTCGATCTACTAAATATTCGCGACTACCTAGCAGAGCTGAAACAATTAACAACTTTAAACATAGAGAATCACAGATGCATGTAATTAGTTAAAGCAAAAGGAACATTTAGATTTCACAGAATAATTATGCCAGGGATTTGTTAATCTTCACCAGAATAGAACACGCTTAGCTTGAATTCATAATTGGATTTGCACTTCAGAAATTAATTGATAGAAAGAACGATGAAGAAAGAAAGAAAGAATGAATGAATGAAATTGAATTGTGAAAAATCTGCAGAGAAAAAAATGTTCCTAGCATTTCTCAGTGTCTGGAATAAACTGTACTGCAATGGATAGAGTCCTACTCTATCTAGAATTCTTTTTATGCAAATCCTTAATTAATTAATTAAAAAACATCATAATCCTAATCCATCTAGGAAAATAATAAAAACAGAGTCCAACAGTAATAAAAGAAGATAGAATTTTCGTCCATGGCCCACAAGCTGGTGCAGATTCACTATCTCCAGCCCAATACTCGCATAATCCATCAGTCAGTATGCCCATACCGATTGCCTTCCAGACTCTTCAGCTTTTCTTCAATCAAATTACATCCAAACCCTCCAAAACAATGCCATTATCTCCACTTCCATGTCAACCACCTGAAATTAACCACAAGACACAAATTCTTCCACAAAACTTGACCATGGGGTGAGTAACACTGCAAAAATATACCAAAAACAACCTAAAATATATATAAAATAACAACCTAATCAAACCCCCCCACACTTAGACAATACTCATCCTCGAGCAATACTAAACAAAAGACAGACTCAAGAAAGACTAAAAAAAATGACAAGACAGTCATTGGCAACCTTCAATGGAAAACAATCAAAGTCGGAGGCAAGATAAAATCATCTACAGACCACAAACTAATCTCTTGTTTCATAAAACTGGACCCATTCTTTTCATTCAAGTCAAAAAACATGCAAAACCAATCCTGCCTCACCAAGATTCGCTCAAGTTCTCTCAAAAGATAATAAGGACAGAATTTAATTCACACAAATCGTAACTTGATGCTTTCAAGCATAAATTTGCCCATATGTCAAAATCTCTACCATGCAAATGAGATCTATACACAAATCAAAAGGTCTTTTTGCAGGGATTGTAACGGGGCTAGGGTGCATAGGTAGGATAAAAAGGATGAAATAGCTCAAATAATTGAAAACATGTAAGCATATCAAATACATTCACCAAGTTCGTCTTCAGCTTCCCAAATAAATCAACAAAAACCAATTGAGTGTTGATTTCCAATAATACAGGGCAACAAAATAAATGATATCAATTAAGCATAGCCCCTTTTATTCCATGCTCATTCTATTCCTTATTTTATTTCTCATTTTTTTTCTTCTTCTTCTTCTTTTTCTTCTTCTTCTTCTTCTTTTTCATCTATTTTTTTCTTTTTTGGAATAGAACAGAGACATATATACATTCGTCAACTTTCCAACACCAATATTTTCAAGCAGACTTTAAACTCATTTCAACACAAAAATACACTTACATGTTTTCAGGGGACAAGATCAGACCAAAAGGCTAAGGCGTAAGTATTTAGTGGCTATTTATAATAAAAAAGAAATGGATTAGGCACAATGGGCTCACTAATGGACAATTAAGGGCATGGATAATTTTTATAAGCCAAAGCATTGGGTAATCTTAAATGCCTTAATCATTTTCATGCAAAGAAACTCAAAAGACGGTGTGACTATGGAACTGGGCAAATCAGAAATCCAACATTCAAGTACGATACACTCAACAAGAAAATGAATTAAGCTTTCTCATATATAATGCTCATCAGGCTCAAATCTCACAATATAGTAAGCTTCAACAAATTTGATTAAATTTTACATATTTCCTCGTTTAAGAATACATACAAGCATGTGCACCTTTTAATCATAAGAGACAAACCATCCACTCAAGACCAATCACATATCATACTCTTTCTTATCATGCAATCCATCTCAAGTAAGCCAATGATTTGACACACCAATACCACATAAAAACTTTTTATATATATATATTTTTTACTAAACAGAAAAGGCAAAACTAACTCTCTCCGTCCCACACTTAAACATCACAGTGTCCTCACTGTGCAAAAGAGGAGAGCGACCCAAAAGAAAAAAATAGAAAAGTATAAAAAAAACTATACAAAAAGGAAGAAAATGCAAACTGTGTGGTCACTAGGAAGAGGACTGGGTGAAGTGGGCGACGGCTTGTTCAATAGCAGCAAGTCGATCACTGAGGTCATCTAGCTTGCTCTCGATCCGGCAAGATGAGAACATGCTGGCCCTTCTGCTAAGAGAAAGAGATTAGAGCTCGATAAATCTGATTAGGGAGTTGTATTATTATTTTTTTTGAAATAAAAGAAAAAAAAATTCAAATAAATGCTCGGGTTGCCTCCCGAGAAGCGCCCTTATTTAATGTCCGAGGCTCGACACAATCAGAACTCAATCATGTGATAAATTCGAGGGTGGCCAGATCTACCCCATCGAGAGTAGTCATCTCCATCCCCGCACTTTTATGCTTCTTAAAAAGCTCGACCAACCTTGCTTCTTGCTCTTTGCAAAGAGCATTGCTCATGATGACAGATAGCATGTCTTGCTCTCACAGAGAAACATATTCCAGATGCTCCGAAAGCACCTTCAATTCCAACATTGGAGCTTTCACAACAGATGGCAAAATCGGCTCCGAGTTGATCAGTATGGGCATACTGCTTGACAGATGCCGATTAGGAAACTCATTGGTGGCATAAAGCTGCATGATAGCATCTCGAATCTCCTCATCTTCTCCCGTTATTGTAGCGGTATCAGTCATTCCACCAAATAGTACCTACTCCAGCTTATTTTCCCTGAAATGATTCTCAACAAAATCATCAACTAACGGGTCGACAACATCAATCATATACAGAGCTTCAGGATCCTCAACATGCTTCATAGATTCAAAAATATTAAATGTGACAATATCACCATCAAATTCAAAGCTAAGAATACCCTTATCAACATCATTTTTTGGTCTAGCAGTTTTCATGAATGGTCTTCCTAAAAGGATCATAGATCTATGTGTAGAGAAGGAATCACCCATGTCAACTATATAAAAATCCATAGGAAAAATTAATTCATTAACTTTTACTAGAACATCTTCAACCACACCTTGAGGATATGTATTAGACCTATCAGCTAACTGAATAATAGCATGAGTGTCTTTCATAGGTCCTAATTGCAATTCCTTGTACATAGAAAGAGGCATAACATTTATGGATGCGCCTAAATCTAGCATAACTCTCTCAACCTTCTTGCTACCAAATATGCAAGGAATAGTAAACATACCAGAATCCCTACATTTTTGTGGTAATTTTCTTTGAATAACAGCAGAAACATTCTCACCAACTTTAATTCTTGCATCTTTCCCATATCGTATCTTTTTAGCACACAATTCTTTCAAAAAATTTACGTACCTGGGAACTTGCTTAATAGCATCTATCAGAGGTAAATTAATCTCTACCTTCTTGAACAGCTCGAGGATCTCCTTTTCATCATCCTCCTTCTTATTTCGAACCGACCTGGAAGGAAAAGGAGCTGCAGTCAACAATTGAGAATTAGAAATTTTTGGATCCAAACTTACCTTGGGATGAGAAGATTCGGCAGATTGTTTTTTCTCTGCCTTGGATTCTTTCTTTTGCACTTCAGCGTGCTCTTCCGGCTCCTTTTCTTTCTTCTTAGTCTCCAATTCAACCAACTCCTTCGCACTTCTCAAAGTGACAGCGCAAACATGCTCTTTTGGATTCATTTCAGTTTAGGATGGGAGTTTGCCCTGATTCGCTTGTAGCTTGTTCATCTGAGTGGCGAGCCGGGTGATTTGAGTGCCCATACTCTCCAAGGCAGCTTGTGTCTCTTGCTGGAAAGCTTTCTGACTCTGTGCCAGACTATTAACAAGTGCATTGTTCTGCTCCAAACACTTCATGATATCATTCACACTTGGCGCAGTACGATCGGTATGGGCATACTGACCACCATGCGGCTGTCTCTGAGGCAAAACTCCAGGTGCCTTTTGATCGAGCTGCCTCCAGCCAAAGTTTGGATGGTCCCTCCAACCTGGGTTGTACGTATTTGAGTACGGATCATAATCCCTCCGTCTAAAGGCATCTTGTTGTGCATCTTCGGATCCATAACATGCATAATCAATGGGTTACTAATTATAGAAGGAATATGTGTTCCGGTGCGCCAGGTTGATGATGTCCCCTGAGGAGCTCAAAAAGAATTATTATGTTAAACTCTACAAGTGGATTTATATCTGACATAATAATAACTGTTGAGTGGTACTACTCATGGATAAGAAATTAATTAATTCAGTTGTCAGTATGCTGTAATTAATTAATGAACATTCGATATCTTAAACATGAAAAATTAATTGAGATAAAAGAAGTTCATGATTTTTGTTAAATATGATTTAGGGAGGTAGTAAAATGTTAATCCTTTAGTGGACTGGATTAATATTAATGAGTTTAAATTATGTTATGGGCTGAACATAGAAAATTTAAGCTTGTTGGAGGCCCAACCCTAAAAGCCCTTCTAGATCCCTGTTGTAGCCTTATTTATATCCGTTGAAGGGAGACTAAAAACCCCAGCACACCATAAATTTCAAAATTACCTCTCCTAAAAAAAGAAATATTATCGAAAATTTTAGGGTTTTGAGTTCTTAGTCTTCAAGCTTCTTCGAGGTCTAGAGGATCGTAGACCACACGACGTCTAGATCGAGATCAAGGATATACAGCAGAAGATCTCTGAAGTGGAAAATCAATCTCACATCAAAGCCTCAATATTTTCGGCCACTACGCAAGTAAATTGATCTATCTCGGTTGTTCCGCTGCACATGAGATTTAATTTCAGTTTTAGCAGGTAGTGGGTGATATATACTTTGTATATATCAAAATCGTTTCGTTTGATCAACACGCATCCAAATGAATTCTGGCAATCCATCAGTGTATATTGTTTTTTAACTTATATTGTTTTTTTTTCAATTGCAAAATTGTTGAAAAGGGTAAAGAAATAGAAAAATGTTAGGAGATGGAATTGATTAAACTATCATTAGAATATTTTCTCGCATCTCTATTTTTCTTTCATTATCTTATAATTATCACTCTTTATTTAGGAGAATGACTATTGGCAACAAAAATTGAAATTAAAGCAAATGAGAGCCATATGGGAGCTAGAGTATCAACGTACTTAATAAATTACGGCAGTGATATATTATTACAAGATTAGTAGAAAAATATGATATGGATTTGATCTTAGGAGAATGAAATGTTAAATAGTCTTCTTCTTCTTTAAATGATAATTTGTGCGCCTCTGTATTTTTGTCAATTAACCATTCTATACAATAGATAGATTTGTGTTTTTTGTTTTAAAAAATAGATAGATTTGTTAAATAAATGGATAATGGAGCTTGATGCTCGAATCGTACATTAATACGCCCATCCATATGAATTACCACTAAAAAATTATTTTATGCCAAATTTGTTGTTATTTATTTTAAGATTTGAAGCATTAACAATTAGAAGTCATACGCATTATAACGTGTTGTATTTCATTTATTTATTTAATGTGCATATAAATGACTTTAATATGTTAATCAACTCAAAAAAAAATTACTTACTAATTTTAAAACATGTGGAACATGTTAAATTGTTGTCATGATAAAGGGGAATGGATGGATGTAGTTATTTTAAAATGATATTTTTTTATAATTTAGATGGAAGTACAATATTATTGTCAAAAATTCAAAATTATTGTAAAATTTTAAATAAAATTACAATTTGTGTCATTATTATACAATTTAAATTTTATTGTTTAGAAATACCATTTTGAATTTTTGTCACTGTAGAATTTATGGATTTTTGTATGATTTTTTTTTTTTTTATCACCAATATGCAATTATAAGCAATATCCAATTTTTAATTTTAGTTCACAATTTTCTATTAATATATATAGAATTGACAGTTTAAATTGTTTATTGGTTAATATATAATTCTTTTTAAATTATAATGTAACTTTATTTTCATTTTGATCACAATATGGAATTTTACAATGTAAATTTTTATAAGATTAAATTTTAACATCTATATCCAACAATTATCAATTTCATTTTTATTAGAGAAAAATGAGTATCAGGGTAATATTTTTTGATGATGTGTAATTAGTAAAATCCACATATTTGTCACATCATTCGATATTGACTTAAATATTAATTTGATTATAATTTTACTCAATTGATTTGTATGACTAACTCGAGATTTTTTAATGAACACATTTTATGATTGTTTCGATCAATTATTTAATTATAATTTAATTATTTTATTAATTTATATATCTCTCACCGTGCATTGCACGGGATGTAATACTAGTTGAATAAAAAATGGGTTAATCTCATTGAAATTATGATGAGGTTATGATTCGAAGTTGAATTCAAACTAAATTTTATTGTAATTTTTTTCTCCCGAACGAAACCCACAGGGGCAGGGTTTACCCAGTGCGCACCACGGTAGCGGCTGCGGGTTACCCTCGACCCCTCGACATCCAAAAAGAAAACAAATCCAACACGACAGAAGTTCCCAAGTGTGGTTTACCTCCCCTGTGTAGATTTGCAGGCTATTACACAAGAAAACAAATCCAACACGACAAAAGTTGGGTTACCCTCGACATTCAAAAAGAAAACAAATCCAACACGACAAAAGTTCCCAAGTGTGGTTTACCTCCCCTGTGTAGATTTGCAGGCTATTACACAAGAAAACAAATCCAACACGACAAAAGTTGGGTTACCCTCGACATTCAAAAAGAAAACAAATCCAACACGACAAAAGTTCCCAAGTGTGGTTTACCTCCCCTGTGTAGATTTGCAGGCTATTACACAAGAAAACAAATCCAACACGATAAAAGTTCTCAAGTGTAGTTTACCTCCCCTGTGTAGATTTGCCCCTATTACACAGGGGCACGACAAAAGTTCCACGAAGCAAAAAGGCTAATAATTATATATACATTTATACCAGATAAACAGGATTCCGACTGCCTAATTACCAACAGCACTAGTTTTTTAAATAAAATATTTATAGACTAGTAGCGTATTTATTTTGATTATTATATTAATATTAATTGATGGTCAATTAATTTATGGAATTAAAGTTTTGAACGGCCTAATCAATTAAAGATTTGGCACATCTATTTCTTTTCTTTTCTTTCCTTTTGTTTTTTGGAGCAAATCGTTTTTTCTTATCTAAAGAGTCCCTTTTGGAGAGCAACTTCTTGAAGAGTCTTGACTGAGTTTTCTTTCTCTTTCGTTTTTGTTATATTTGATATCATATATCGTATCAACTACTTCTTTAAGTTATTTTTTAAAAAGAAAAAAAGACATTGCTTTCTTTCAAGTTTAAATATAATTTGCCGTAGATAGATATTGGGATGATATCTTAATTAATTTACATACATAAAGTCTACTACAGATACGAAGTTGTTGCATATTTTGTCATTTGCTTCGTAAATGCGTAGTGCTCACTTTAAAATTTAAATTGAAACCAATGGGACATTTAATTTGATTCTTTAGGTGGCTCAAGAAAATCCTCTTAATTAATTTATATACATACAAAGTACAGATATGAAGTTGTTGCAACATAGCGTAAGCTTAGACAACTGTTTAGAGTTTAATTATCTGTACACAATAATATACCGTGATCCCTACATACTTGGTGTTCCAATCCGTATTCCACGATCAAATTTATGAGGTTTTCTTCCATTTTTTTCATCAATTTTAATTTATTATGTTTTAGTTTAATTTTATGATTGTTTTTAGGTTCACCCCACCCAATTAGGGTTTATAATCATTTTTTAGTATTTAATTTTCAAATAAATGATTATTATGGTTGATTATTTTAAAAATATGATTTATAATTTTTAAAATTTTAATTTTTTGTTGATAGATGTGACTAGGTCGATTATGTTATAATTAATTTTTTATTTTTATAATATCTATTAATTATTAAACTTGTTAAATCGATCGTGGAATACGAGTTGGAGCACCAAATCTGAAAGAGAGGATCTCATCCCTACAAAACCTACCTCATTCCAATCAAACTTTTTATGTATCCAATACGATGTCTCATGCCAATTGGTTCAACCCATCACTAAACTTGAAACACAAAATTTCGCTTCTAGGTTCAGTTGTTTGAATACTTATTTTTTGGGAAAACAAAACCCTAAAAATATGTAAATTACACTCTTTTTATTTATTTAATGATATTGACGATTAGCTCAGCGAGATTTTGAAAGAAAAAAAAAAAAAAAAAAGCAGTCATATATAATAAGATTATATATGTGCTATAAAATAATAGTTCCATTTCCGGTTTTACTAAGCTGACCACAAGTCGTGAAAAGACTGAACCAAATAAAAAGTAAGAGAAAAAACGAAGAAATTAAAAATAAAAAGAGACTAGATTCCATATGTTTAGTTACATTTCTTCAAACCCATTTCTCAAGAACTCAAGTAGGGTACTAATTTAATACTAGCAAATACAAATTAATTATACGGGAGTAGATCGTCTTACGAATAAAAATTTATATGATGGGTACTTAAAGATGTGAATTATATTCAAATAAAAATCAAACACCAATAAAAAAAATGCAATTGACTATAAGGTCAAATCCGGATTTTGATTTATCGCACAAACAAATTATAAACATACCACTAATATAAATTTAAATCTAAATATTAACCCTTCTTATAAATTTAGCTAGACCGGTTAGATAATTTCACACAACGTTTATCATATATGTATGCATTAATTCAATATTGTTTTGAGTTTAACATAACTTCAAATAAAAAATACAGTTAGCCTCAAATTAAACTCCCACCGACAAAATCAAACAATAAATAAAACAAAAATAATATAGTATTTGAAATAAATGATTTAGAAGAATGAAGTAAAATATGACTCAGGACATCTTCAATGCTAAATACCTATTTGATGCAGATTCTGCACTAAATAGGTGCAATTTCAGTACCATTTTTTTTTTGGCAATTCCAACCCTCTACACCAAATATTACACCAAATAAGAATATTCTCGAAAATATTTCATTTTGTTTATAACTGAAATATGTATATATGATTAATTGATTTAGTATTTTTTTAAATGATAATTATACAAAATTAATAACTATTAATTATATACTTTCAAAATACTATATTTAATATTAAAAAATTACATACTATTAAAAAATTATAACATATAATGTGTTTGGAATAATAAAAGTATTTTAAATGATCATCAAACTCTTACAATTAATGAAAAATATTACGAGACTACAATTACAAAATAGGATTTTATTCAAAAATTTGAATTTTATCTCCGATCTCACTACATGTGATTACATTCGTCTAGTCAATAAATAGAATTATAGAAGAAAAAAAATCAAGCTCGTGAATCTCAATCATTTCCTCATGAAGAAGAAGCTTCTCAATTCAATGAATACGGAGGTGAAGGACAAGAGTTTGAGGATTCTTCAGATGATTTTGGTAAATATTATAATTATCTTAAAGGATCTGTAATTAATATGTTTTTTCAATTGGTCTTATGTTATTCGTAGTGTGTTAAGTTAATTTGTAGTAATTTGTGACGTGACTTCATTATATCAGTTTACTTAATTGTGTTTTTATTGAAATTATTAATTAATTTATTTATTTATTGAAATTATTCATAACTTAAATTAAATGAGTAGATAAGTTATAGATTAAATTGAATTTATTGGATAATTCATTTAAAAATAATTTTAAATAATAAAATAATTCATTAAATGATACGGAACCCATCAGTACCAATTTGGTGCAGCACAAATCTTGCTCCAAATTTGAGACATGATTTAGTGCTGCATCAATTTGGGATAGGATTTGGGCACTTGAGATTTTCAAATTTGAGACATGATTTAGTCATGCATCAATTTGGGATAGGATTTGGGCACTTGAGATTTCCTATTACACGTTTTGTATTACACTTCGCGTTACACTTTTAAATTATGTGTTTTTTATATATTTTTTCTTTAATTATATTTTCTGTGATTTAGTTTAATTTTAAGATTATTTTTTAGGGTTCACCCTCAATCAATTATGGTTTATAATTTTTTTGTATTAAATTTATAATTTTCAATTAATAATTCATTATTATGGTTGGTTAATTCAAAATTAAATTTTTTAACCTTTTCAAATCATTTTTTTATTGATAAATGTTGATTATAATTATTTATGGTGCAGCACAGATCCTGCTCCAAATTTGAGACATGATTTAGTGCTGCATCAATTTGGGATAGGATTTGGGCACCTCAAATTTTCAAATTGGAGACATGATTTAGTCCTGCATCAATTTGGGATAGGATTTGGGCACTTGAGATTTTCTATTACACGCGTTACACTTTTAAATTATATATTTTTTTCTTTAATTATATTTTCTGTGATTTAGTTTAATTTTAAGATTGTTTTTTAGGGTTCACCCCAACTAATTAGGGTTTATAATTTTTTTTTGTATTTACTTTTTAATTTTCAATTAATAATTCATTATTATGGTTGATTTATTCAAAATTAATTTTTTTAACTTTTTCAAATCATTTTTTTGTTGATAAATGTTGACTATTTATTTATGTAATAATTGATTTTTATTTTATAAAAAATATGATTAAAATCATACTACCTCCGTTTCATAATGTTTGTTGTTTTATTTTTTTTTATCTGGAATTAAGAATTAATTTCGTGGACAAATATACCCATCCCTTATATACGCCATAAAATCTAATTCATCTATATTTTCCTAAAAAATAACAATATTTTCTCTCTCCATATATTTTTCTCTCTTCATATATTATAGGTAAGTTAGAATAAAAAAATCTTGTAAGATTTGAGAGGGTTAAAATTGGGAGAGAGAATGTCAAATTATATAAAACAACAAACATTTTGAAACTAAAAAAAAACCTTAAACAACAAACATTATGAAACGGAGGTAGTAATAAATTTTATAGTGAAACACGTAAAAGTATAACAGGAAATTTGAACCCCAATTTAAGACATTCTCCAAAGTCCCGGTGAGGATGGCCTAGTGGTGGAGTGAGATTGCTTGGAGACCAAAGGTCACGCGTTCGAATCTCCTCAATAACACAGATCGGGTGTGTGAATAAAAAAAAAAAAAATCATGCTCCGAATTGGTATTTTGGTGCACATCGAAGATGCCAGTAGATACTGATACTTCTTTCCGCCTTAAATATGTTATCCCATCACTATAATTATAAATACAGGCAATGGACAACACACACAGTCACTCACCGACACACAACAAAAAAATAAGAAGAAAAAAATCAAACTCCGCCATGGACAAGGCAACAGAAGCAGCAGTGACCATCGTCGGCGGCGGCCCCTCCGGCCTGGCTACGGCGGCGTACCTCCACCACCTCTCGATCCCATACAGACTTCTAGAGAGAGAAGAATGCTTCGCCTCTCTGTGGCAGAAATACGCATACGACCGCGTCCACCTCCACCTCGCCAAGCAATTCTGCCAGCTGCCGCTCATGCCCTTCCCCGCCGCCTACCCCACTTACGTCTCCCGCCAACAGTTCGTACACTACCTAAACGACTACGTTTCGCACTTCGACATCCGCCCCACGTACCGGAGGTCAGTGGAGAGGGCGGCGTACGACAGCGCGGCCGGGGAGTGGAGGATCGAGGCGAGGAACTTGGACTCCGGCGAAGTGGAGGAATATCGGTCGAGGTTTCTGGTGGTGGCTACTGGAGAAACATGCGACGCCAGAATCCCTGAGGTCGAAGGTTTGGGGAGTTTTAACGGTGAGGTTTTGCATTCGACCGTGTACAGAAATGGTGAGAAGTTCGCCGGAAAAACTGTTTTGGTGGTCGGAAGTGGGAATTCCGGCATGGAAATCGCGCTGGATCTTGCCAACAGTGGTGCCAAAACATCCATAGTGGTCCGAAGCCCGGTAAGGCCGAGACTCTAATTATATAGTTTTACAGTTTCTTCGCAATCATCATGCATATATACTGATCATACACACGTATGTCATCAGAGTACTCCTTATAATATAAATTTAGTTGTATATTTATATTGCATGTGTTTCATCTCTTATTTTAATTAAACCCATTATGTTTCCCATGAAGGATAAAAAAAACATAGTATTTAATAAATCATTTTAAAATCCCTCTATTATTGTAAATTTCATCAAAAAAATTCATTTCCGTCAAATGTAACCATGTCTGAATCACATTTTTCCAGGAGAGTGACCAGAGTTGGTTTTTTTTTAATACCATTTTTACCGTACAAAAGATAAATATATATTTTTATTATATGCAAATGATAATATTTGGTTAAGTACTACTCTTTTGCTATTGTGATGATTACTCTATGTTTTTTAGTATTTTTTTTAACATTTCTTTCTTTAAATTTGAAAAGGGCATAATGAGAAAGTCATGTTAAAGTTAAATGATATTGAAATATTGAAGAGTGTGATGAATTTTATCATAACTGAACGAATTTTTAAACTCTTTATAAATATTTATTTTGTTTGTTTTATCTTTTTTTTTATAGGGCAATATGCATTTTTCCCAATTAATTTCTAATTAAAACAAATTTGAAGTAGTTTTGTTTTCCACTTTATATATATATATATATATATATATATATATATATATATATATATTTGGATGGATGCAGATTCACGTACTGTCAAGGGCGATAACATATGTATCGCAAGTTCTAATAAGGCATATACCTTTGAATTGGGTGGACTCAGTAGCGACAATGATGAGCAAGATTGTGTATGGAGATTTAACAAAATATGGAATTAAAAGGCCTAAAGAGGGCCCCTTTGCTCTCAAGGTTAAATATGGAAAATACCCAGTTGTTGATGTTGGAACTTTCGACAAGATCAAGTCTGGGGAGATTCAGGTATCTAAATTCGTAACACCATCCTCTATAAACATTGTAAATTTCTAAAAAATATATATGACTAGATTTAGGAAAGTGTGACCCTGTTTTTACTTTTGAATTAATTATCAAGTGTTAGATGATGTATATATATATACGATGCAGGTTTTGCCCGGAATAAGGAGTATAAAGGGAAACAATGTGTTGTTTGAGAATGGCGAGGAACATGCATACGATGCGGTTGTGTTTGCCACAGGCTTTAAGAGACCCACCAAACAGTGGCTCAAGGTAATGAAATATCATGTCATTCTATTTTGCCTATTTTAAATATGCAATCAATCTACATATACCACCAAATTTCTAAATTGATTTTTTGTGTTCCTGTGCAGGGAGACGATTATCTCTTAAATGAAGACGGGCTTCCACAGCCCAGTTTCCCAAACCATTGGAAGGGTAAAAATGGGCTTTACTGTGCCGGGCTGGCCCGCAGAGGATTGTGGGGAGCTTCAATGGATGCTCAAAACATAGCTCAAGACGTCAAAACTTTTTTCATTTAACTTACAAATTATTATTATTATTATTATTACCCTTTTTTTAAAACAATATTATTATTACCTTTGTAGTTTCCTCCATTTTGTTTTGAACTTGCATTTATCTGCTCATAGCTCATAAATTTGATTTGATTGATAAATGAATAACCAGAGCCATTGAAATTCAATGAATGTGCGAATAAAATCTTGAAACAATGATATGTTCAGAATAACCCAGCTTGTTATTTTTTTAAGGGTTAATTACTTTAAAAATTATGAACTTTGAGTTTAGTTGCAAATTTAACATGAACTTTATAAATAGGCAAATAAAACACCAACTTTGAATTTGTATGTTATTCAACATCCCCAAATTTTTATAAAACAAATTGACCGTAAAAATTAATGGTCGAGTCATGACGAACTTGAAGAAACCAGCAAATTACATGTTAGATTGGAGATCAATTTATTTTATAAAAAAATTAGGAATATTGAATAACACAAATTTAAAATTGATGTTTTAATAGCCTACTTTTAAAGTTCATGTTAAATTTATAAATAAGCTTAAATTTCATGATTTTTAAGACAATTAACCTTTTTTTAACTGTTTTACCAATTATTGTTTGTCGACATATTTTATGTGCATATGTGGCGAAATATGATTGGATCCGAAACAATTCCTAGAAACCGCATCAAATTAGTCCCAATTACCGTACAAAGTACCAAGAGTAAATAATCTAGGATGGGATCCTCTATTTCAGATTTGGTACTCCAACTCGTATTCCACGATCGATTTAACAAGTTTAATAATAGATATTATAAAAATAAAAATTAATTATAACATAATCGACCTAGTCACATCTATCAACAAAAAGTTGAAACTTTAAAAATTATAAATCATATTTTTAAAATAATTGCTAAAGTTCATGCAGCTAATTAGCAAGGTCTGGACGTGTGCATATGTGTCCACGTGGAAGCCAATCCTCAGCTCATCTGCATGGACCACACAAGCATCATATGAGCCGTCCATTACACACACGGATCCTAGATCTTAGCCATTCATTTCTTGCTTTGTTAGTTAGTTAAAGTAGCCTTCTTAGCAAGCTATCAGTGTGTATAAATAAGTGGAAACACAATCTGTACAACTTAGATCTTCGATGAAATCTGAATAGAAACCAGTTGCTTCTTCTGCAAATATTTTGCATGAAATATCTTCTTTGATTTCTTCATGGTATCCAGAGCATTTGTATTCTGAATCTAAAACTGATTTGTTCTCTCGATTAATCATCCATAATGACTAAGAAAAATCAGCATTTCTCTTGGCGTCAAGCTCACGACGATGAATTAGGTTTTATGGCAAATATTCCGATCCATGAACGTGGTGAACACAGTGGTGTTGCAGATCTACGTCGATCTATGGCAAATCCTGATGGTGATAATTGAAGGAGTGGTGCGGAGTCTGCTGCTGATTCCACCACACCATTGATGATGAACAATCATCCAAATCGCGGCGATGGTTATCAAATTGGCTATACACGAAATGAAGTCAATGCAAGCCGTGTCCAAGCTAATGACGAGCTCTACATCGCTCCTACGGAGCATCTTGGTATGCTTCTTACCACAGATGTGTTTAATGGATCCAACTTCCATAATTGGTGTAGGGCGGTTAAGAGAGGACTTGTTTCTAGAAATAAGTTGGCTATCATAGATGGTAGTATGTCTCCTCCTAGTTTAGATTCAATTGATTACAAGCAATGGTTAAAAGTAGATTACCTTGTCTTCAATTGGATTGCTAATTCAATGACTAAGGAAATTGCTAGAGGATTCCAAAATTTAGAAACCTCAAGACAATTTTGGGAGGAACTTCATAAGAGATTTGGTACTAGAAATGGTCCAAGAATATATAAATTGCGTAGAGAGATAGCAACTTATGTGCAAAACAATCAGACTGTGATGATTTATTTTAATAATCTCACAAGTCTGTGGGATGATTTGACTTTGCTAAAAACCTCTAGAGTGTGTACTTGTGCTACATCAGAAGATGCAAAAAGAGACCTTGAAGAAGAGCACTTAATGCAATTTCTGATGGGTCTAAACGACTGCTACAATGCCATAAGGCAACAGATCCTTATACTAACTCCACTACCAACGGTGAGCTAAGCCTATGCCATGGTTCTCCAGGTAGAAGAGCAAATCAATATTTCTAATCAACTGTCAGAAGGAGTAGACCATAGTGCTCTGTATAATGCTCCACAGAGAGGAGGCTTTAGACATGACAATTATAAGAAGAGGTTGAGCAAAGAGGAGAAAGCAAGATTGAAGTGTGAGCATTGTGGTGGCTCAGGACATGTTAAGTCTGATTGCTTTGATCTCATAGGTGTACCAGATTGGTACAGAAAGTTTAAGATAGAAAAGGACAAAGGGAAGAATAGAGCACATTGTGCTATGCAGCAAGATGAAGATCCTTTTGCTGGAAAAAGAAAGGGCCTGTTGGTAAATTACCAGAGGAAGCAATTACTGGAATGCACAAACTGATACAAATACAGTCAGAATTGACTAAACATTTAAGCACCTATTTCTCAACTAAGGGTGGAAAAGAAGAAGATATACCAAGTGATTCACAGAACTTGGTGAACTTGGCTGAGATTGATTTAGGAAATTCTCCTATTGATTTTAAAGGTCATTATGCTTTTGGGGCATCTTCTACTATCACAAAGGGTGAATGGATTGTAGATTCTGGGGCGAGCAACCATATGTGTTGCAATCTAAGTCTTCTTACCAATCTAAAAAGGCTAAAGCATCCTATTCAGGTATTCTTACCGGATGGTAGCAGTCTATGGGTCTTCTTGGCAGGACAAGCTCAGCTTAATCAAGACATGGTTTTGCAGAATGTGCTGTTTGCACCTCACTTTACCCATAACCTACTATCAGTAGGACAGTTAGCAAAAGAGTTGGATGGAAAAGTTTCTTTTTTAGCCTCACATTGCCTTGTCCAGAAAAGGCACTCAGATGAGATGCTGGGTATTTGTAGAATGAAGAAATCCTTGTATGTGTATCCTCAGCAAGGAATTGATCAAGGGTCTACTTTTACTATTCATAGTGATTCAGATATATTACAGCTTCACAGGCTTCTGGGACATCCCTCTGTCACAGCTATGGAGCATTTGCATTCAGGAAGAAAAAGATGGAGTACTTCTAACCTGGAATCTCTTAGTTCATGTGATATTTGCCATCAAGCAAAACAGCAACGAACACCATTTCCCACTTTGCATAGAAGAAGTGAAATCCTGTTTGGCTTGGTACATTTAGATGTCTGGGGTCCCTGCCATGATCAGAACCTGACAAATACATCATATTTCTTGACTGTAGTGGAAGATTATACTAGAGCTACTTGGACCTATCTATTTAAGAGTAAAAGACAGGTATGGAATATCATCAAGAGTTTTATTGCCATGGTGAGTACTCAATTCCAAAGGAAAATCAAGGTGATTAGATCAGACAATGGCAGTGAATTTGTCAATTCACATGTTCAATCTTTGTTCCAGGAACAAAGAATACAGCACCAGAGATCTTGTCCTTACTCTCCACAGCAAAATGGAGTAGTGGAGAGGAAACATAGGCACCTGTTGCAAGTTGCAAGAGCTCTCATGTTTGATAGCAGATTGCCTTCACAGTTCTGGCCTTATTCTATTTTGCATGCAACTTGGCTGATTAACAGGTTGCCAACAGCATTCTAGGATGGATTTCACCTTATGAAATCTTATTTGAGAAAGCACCCATGCTGGATTCTTTGAAGCCTTTTGGTTGCCTTGCATACAGAGTCAATATTTTACCATCAAGATCTAAGTTTGAGGCAAGAAGCAACAGATGCATTTTCCTTGGATGCTCTTCACAACATAAAGGTTACATATTATATGATTTGGTGAGCTCAAAGATCTCTATTAGCAGAGATGTTCAGTTTTATCCTACTCAATTTCCTTTACAGGAAATGATGTTGCCATCACTACATTTCCATAGTTTCCCTGATAGTACTACTGATCCTACACAGCCAAATGTTGCCATTCCAGCTATCTTTTCTCAGACACCCATTGATTATTTAGAACCCACCTCATCTTCATTAGATGATTCCACTGATTCTCCAGAAACTATCTCTCCCACAGATAACTTCTCTGATTCTCCCACAGATAACCCTTCCTTTCCTAATTCTACTTTGCAGACACCACCTATTGATCTTGTACTCAGAAAGAGTACTAGACTTTCCAAACCTCCTCAGTATTTAAATGACTATGTCTGCAATTTGACTGATCTTGGTTTACCTAACCATGATTTATCCAATACCATTCCTACTTTTCCTTATCATGTTTCACATATTCTCTCCACTGATTATACCACTTTTTTTATGAATGTTCAGTATATCAAAGAACCAACTAGCTATAAAGAAGCATGTTCTTCACCTGAATGGGTGGAGGCTATGCAGAAAGAACTCAAGGCACTTGAGGTGAATCAAACCTGGGAAATTGTTCCCTTACCTGCTGGAAAGCATGTGATTGGATCCAAATGGGTTTTCAAAGTTAAACTCCACTCTGATGGTACTGTGGAGAGGTATAAAACAAGATTAGTATCAAAAGGGTTCAATCAAGAATTTGGGATAGACTATCATGAAGTCTTCTCCCCTGTTGCAAAGATGGTTACAGTAAGGCTTTTCTTTGCTTTTGTTGTGCAATTTGATTGGCATCTCCATCAAATAGACATTAATAATGCCTTTCTTCATGGGCATCTTTCTGATGACATTTACATGCAATTGCCTCAAGGTTATGTTGGAGGGAAGCCTGGCACTGTCTGCAAATTAATCAAAAGTCTATATGGTTTGAAGCAAGCTTCTAGGGAATGGAACCAAGAGCTCAGTAAGCATTTACATTCTCTTGGTTTTGTTCAATCTTCAAGTGATCATTGCTTGTTTCTACGTGGTGTTGGATGTACTTTTCTGGCCTTACTTGTCTATATTGATGACATCTTGCTCCTAGGACCTTCCTCAGATATGATCAAAGAAGTTAAGGAGTCCCTGCATTCCAAGTTTACTATAAAAGATTTAGGGCCTACTAAATACTTTTTAGGCATGGAAATTGCAAGATCTCCTTCTGGTGTCTTTCTGTGTCAAAGAAAATACACTCTTGATCTTATTAAGTCTGCAGGTTTGATTGGTAGCAAACCTGTGTCAACACCTTTTCCTCCTGGGCTCACTTTTCAGAGGGGGGGTGTTTTATTGTCCTCAGCATATTCTTATAGGAGAATTGTGGGTAAATTGTTATATCTCAACCTTACAAGGCCAGACCTCTCATATGTTGTACAACAACTAAGCCAATTCGTTAATTCTCCTACTCATCAACATTGGGAAGTTGCTTTGCATGTTTTGAGATATTTGAAAGGCACACCATCACTTGGTCTTCATTATTCTTCATCTGTAGATTTCAATTTTACAGTGCATTGTGATGCCGACTGGGGTTCTTGCCAAGATACCCGCAAGTCTCTGTCTGGCTTATGCGTGTCAATAGGTTCATGTCTAGTATCGTGAAAGTGCAAGAAACAAGACACAGTTTCTTTATCTACTGCAGAGGCTGAGTATAGATGTCTTAGCTACACAACTAGAGAGCTTCTATGGTTGTCGTACATTTTAAAGGATTTTGCTATCCCTGTTCAGCTTCCTATTCTTATTCATTGCGACAATAACGCGGCGATTCAGATAACTCAAAACCAAGTCTTCCACGAGCGGACAAAGCATTTAGACATAGATTGTCACTTTGCCCGCTTGCACTTTCAATCTGGATTCATCAAGCCGTGCTATATACCCTCAGTTGATCAACTTGCGGATGTGTTTACTAAATCTTTACCAGCTGCACGTTTCAGGCATCTCTTATGCAGCCTTCATCTTGGCGACCTTCACCGATCTCAGGCTGAGGGGGAGTGTTTAAGTTCATGCAGCTAATTAGCAAGGTCTGGACGTGTGCATGTGTCCACGTGGAAGCCAATCCTCAACTCATCTGCATGGACCACACAAGCATCATCTGAGCCGTCCATTACACTCACACGGATCCTAGATCTTAGCCATTCATTTCTTGCTTTGTTAGTTAGTTAAAGTAGCCTTCTTAGCAAGCTATCAGTGTGTATAAATAAGTGGAAGCACAATCTGTACAACTTAGATCTTCGATGAAATCTGAATAGAAACCGGTTGCTTCTTTTGCAAATATTTTGCATGAAATATCTTCTCTAATTTCTTCAATAATCAACCATAATAATCATTTCTTTGAAAATTAAATACTAAAAAATGATTATAAACCGTAATTGGATGGGGTGAACCCTAAAAACAATCATAAAATTAAACTAAAACATGATAAATTAAAATTGATGAAAAAATGGAAGAAAACCTCATAAATTTGATCGTGGAATACGGATTGGAACATCAAATCTGGAATAGAAGATCTCATCCGAAATAATCTTGGCGAAAATTGTAAAGAAATTACCAAGCAAAATCTAAAACATTAATAACGAAATCCAAGGAAATATTTACCATCAAGGTATCAAATACCAAATAATAGGTTGTTGCATTCAAATTTGTGATTAAAAACCTTGCCACAAAATCATTTTACCATGTCATCTTCTAATGGATTCCTCGCCAACATAAAACAACATTATATTGGCTAAACACTTATAAACTCAAATGATTTTTAAATTTTTAATTAGGGCCGGGCTAGATACTCCATCGCCTTCTTGGCTTCTTTATGCACCCTATTTGTTTCACACAAATTGTTTTATTATTAACCAGTTATGTTCTGAGTACTTATTTATCTGTATTTTCAAAATTTCAATTTTACAATACCGTGCATCAAACAAAGTTTCATCTAAATCAAAGTCTAATATAAAATCAATACTAATGAAACAAAATGCAAGACGAAACAGAGAAAGTCTATCACCAATCTAAATCTAATAATATATAGCCCCCTTCAAACTACCTACACTCTACAGAACTAACTACACCCATCGTATACACAAAATTTTCTTAGGGAATAAGAGCAAGTAACGCAAAATAAATAGTAACACGAATAATATAACTCAGAATTTGAGTAAGAAAAAATTGCTTACGCCCAAAGAAGGCCATCGTAACCAACCTCCGAATTTGAAACGGGGTAATCACCAAACTCGCGGTGATCGGAAGCTTCGTTTTGTCCAGCAGAGTGCAAATATGGAGCCAAAAGATCATCGGATCTTTCTGTTGGAATTCCGTAGCCTTTGAGGATGCTCTTTGAAGTAGCTAAAGCCGATTCCCTCTCCAATACAGCCAAAAAGTTGTCTTCAAATTCGAAGATTAGATATTTGTCCTTGCAAGCTGATTAAATAGTCTGATTGTTAGTGGTGGACGCCCTTTCATGTTATAAGAGTATAAATGTAGATGAGATGAAGCACGTACAATCAACTAGATGAGCCAGGTGGTGAATATTTCTGATCAAAGTCCCGTTTAACTTCAAAACCTGTTATGGTTCTCTACAGATTCAAACCCACAAACGGCAGAAAATGCTTGCATGCATAGATAGACACAATCAGATATGGACACAAAATGATCCAAATATAGCAATAGTTGACTTGCCTGCTCGTTGCTCATATCTTCATATCCAATGTTTACTTCATTTGACAGAACCTGTACCAAGTTATACACGGTATAATGGTAAGCTAAAAAATTATGTGGTTACTTCTTTTGTTGGGAAGAATTACACAGTACCTAGATTTACTTGCAAAATTTATGTTTGAATATGAGAACGACCAATAAAAACTCCTAGGTGAGAAGCACTTCCAGAAGGTCATAAACCTGTGCATACCTGAGACAGGATCACGATCTGTTGTCCTTTGAACCTCGACATAGAGTATCGTGCCTTTGTCAACAATTTTAACTGGCAAAAAAACTATTAATTAACCAGAGAACTTGAGGAAATACATAGTGAAGTATCAAATGTCAAGGAAACAATACCAAAAGAAAAAAGGAAAGGAAATTACCCCAATACTATCTTCACATTCTTCCCTGTCAAAAACAAAATAAATTAAATAATCAATGAATGAGATTAGCAGCATAACACATAATAGCAACTGAAGTTCATTAAATAATTGCAATAACTCCCATAAGCCTACTCTATCAGAGGTTCTGAAAGAGGTGTAAACACCAAACCGGCAACTGTTAAGTATGAAGGTTGATCTTCCTCAATAAAATATGGAACCTTCAGGTAAATATTATGGAAAGACAAGTTAATATTCAATGCATTTCAAGTCACATGACGAGAACTGAAAAGTTCAACTCAGTGGAAAGACATTTCAGTTACCAAATGCACTCGAGTATCCAAGGTCACTTGAACTTGCATGAATTGCCCTCCCCTAATAATGCCAAGTTCTGCTACATCACCAGTAAACCTGACATTGAGCATTAGTATCAGGGGCAACATAACAGCTTACAGAAAATATAAAGTACCGTTAGATCCTTCATTCGATCTTTTAAAATAACCAGATCGTATCTAGTAAGAGATTCTTAGTCACCAAATATTCTGCCACAGGGACATGGCAATAACTCATCGGAGAGAGGAAATCATAGCATTCGAACTAAAATTGAAAATTTATAGTCCTCTATCTACTGATCTCAAGCAAAAGAATAGAAAGATGCAATAGATAAGGCTTGCAACCCTCCCTTCCCCCAACAAAAAAAAAAAGATGCACACAGTATGAGTTCCATATAAATTTAACTGCGAAGTAAATGTTTTACTTTTGACTGATAAGATAGCGAAATGCAATGCGCTCAGATGGTCGAAATGGTACAGTTCCTTCACATCCAACACGAACATTATCAAAGCTTACAATGACATCCCCCTGGAAGACAACAAAAGAACTAACTGTTAATTGACACGCAAAGAAAGTCATATTTCTCACTGTTCACTACTGTATACTGAGAAATATGAAGCATATATTTTCAGAAAATGAATTTTAACCCCCTGAACTTTATGGTGTGGGGATGCAGTTATTTAATAATGCTATGTTAAGCTCTAGATGGCAAAGTGCAAAATCATGTAGTTCAGGCGGCAAAGTGCAACAAAAGAAAAATGGATGTAAAAGTCCAAAAATGCATGCATAGCTAACCCACCTCATGAGTATCTATTGTTTAAAATTGTAAGAGATAAGAGTTTTCAGCAACAGGCTTGTTGCTATATAATAGAACTTCACATGAATTCTACAGTGAGTCAAAGGGTAAATAATCCATCCATCAACCAAAAATATAGGCATTCGTCCAGCCATTTTCCCAAATAGAAACCCACTATTCCGCAAATAGCATCACGTCCCTTAAAAGGTACCAAGAAGCTTCCTAACATAGAGTTTCAAGGTATGTTTAAATTTAAAACAGAAAAATAATTCAATTGTTATTATTTTATAAAGAAGCAATTGAGAATGAAAGAATCAAGAGATTATCTATCTTGCAATCTTAACAACAAAAAGGAAAATATTAACACTCACAGAATGAGCAAGAAATGCTAAGAATGAAATTATGTGGTAAAATTATCATTCAGATTGAAATGTATATTGTTTTTAAATTTATATAAAAAAAAAATCATATTGAAAGACAATATGTGAAAAGGATAAAGAAGAATACCAAGTACTGAATAAGAGAAACCAATGTAAAATAATGGATCAACAGAAAGATCAACAAGCTAGGAGCTAGATATACCTCCTTTAATACATGACTGGCATGGGCAGTTGGTTCAACCTTTCGGACAAGCACACCCTGCAGAGACGTGTTGAGAATTATCAGTTTGCTTAACAATTAGCATGAGACAGAACCGATCTAGCTGCTTGTAATTAAGCTTAACATTCACTAAACAATTACCAAAGAAGATCTCAAATCTAGTGTATGCTCCCGATATTACCTTGTCTTTACCAGAGCCCATGGCAATATAAATAAGAGTTATCAATCAACAAAAGAGAGGAGTGTATAGGCAAAACCATCACAAAGGATGAAAGAGGATAAGGGGCCAAGTAAATAAGATATGTTAAAAGTGCCTTCAAGAAAATCAAGGAAAGTTTCTCATCAGGAAGAACAAATAACTTGCTGCTTAGATTATACCTTAAGAGAGTGATTTTTTTGTGAATAATGCGGACAACTACTTGCTTCACCAGATTATACATCCGAAGCATCAGTATGTATGCCAAAGTAAGTCCCACCCATAAGGCTGCTCCTGGTATTGATTAAGTATGGTCAAACTACTCTCACAACTAGAGATATCAATCCACTATCACATTCCCTAACTGACAGACCCATTATGGATCTTACGGCAAGAGTGAGAAATATAGAAGAATATATAATTCTCGTTATAAAAACATGAAATAAAGTAAAGCCACAATAACATTCCACCTTTTTTGGAGATAGGAACGCTCCACATTTTTATAATAGCCCACAAAACACAGTATAGAGTAATATGCAAACTAGTAACAACAAAAAAAGGGCTCCAGACAAACTATTCCAAGGATCCTTGTCCAGTTAATAAAAAAGAGAAAGACCTCATTAGATGGCACATTTAAGTACGCCCGCAAAGCAGGATTCTCCATTTTTTGCAATAACAAGCCAAGAGAAGGGAAACCTGAGAATATATGCCAAGATTCCATGAGTGGAACAATACATTACCTTCATGAGTTACAAAAAATGGTCACTATAATCCAAAGAGACGAACATATAAAGTGATGGCAGAAAATATATACAAGATGATTGAAGAAAACCCAGATAACTTTTCAATAAAATGCATGCTTTCGATTTAGTGTCTCCCATTACTGTGCTATGCCCGATACTTGTGGAATTAAATCAGGACTGTGAGAAGATGCACTTTCTAACCAATGTGCTTGAATTACTAGGTTGGTTTTTTCCGGGAAAGATAAAGATCTAAAGGGGGGTGAGAGGGGTATAAAAGCATGGCAAAAGGGCATGCTACTGTCCTTGACAACAGCAGCCCTAGCAGCCAGTCTACATCTGAAGCTAAAAACATGGTACTTTAACAAACTCATGATCAATTCGCAAGTTATCTCGGCACCACATTTATCAATAATTCAGTCAAGAAAATACTGATTCATCTTACTTTCCAGATCAGACAGTTAACAATCTGTGGCCAAATGAAGTGCAAATGTGTCCTGCTAATGCCAAGCAGCCAACAACCAGATATATCCATGAAGTTTAAAATAATGAACATCTATCTTACGGGATGTCCAAAACTCAAAAAAAAAAAAAAAAAAAAAAAAAAAAAACATAAGCACAGGGATCTGGCATGCCTCAGGGTCCCTGAACAATCCACCCAACACAAAAAAAGAAAAAAAAAAGAAACTGGGCATGCATGGATATCTCATGATGAGAGTGCCCGCGAAAGATTTTTTAAGCAAAATTTTCTGCTTCTAGCTATTTTTAAGCTAATTTGAGATTCTGAGGGTTTTCATATGACAACTTCCAATTCTAGAACAGCTTTAAAAATACTTAAATTAAGAAGCAGCCTGCCCCCTGCTTCTACTTGAAAATGTGTTTTTCGGAAATAAATTTTTCTTTATTTCGACATTTCTATCCTCCACATTTTTTAGGTAACCCAATCTTACCCCTGATAAAAGCTAACAAAGTATCACAAATCATTTTCCAGTTTTCCCCTTTCTTTCATTACCTGCATTTCCTCACAAGGAAGAACACAGTGCTTGACACTCAAACTTCTGCAAAATCACATGTACTGCAAACATTGGCTGACAACCCTATTCCAATTTTGTTTTCTAGCTCAGATCTCGTCTCCCTAGGCTAATTTCTCAACACGTCTACTTATTTAGGATTCTTGAATAAGATTGTTTATCTTCCAGTTTTTCACTTGAGCTATCCATAAGACCCCTTTCCCCTTTTTAACAGGTGATTTAAATCTCCAGAAGTGATTTCACAAAACTCTTTCAGTAATTTATGTGAATAAACAAACATCTATAGACCTTTCTATTTATTTGCTATATTTTTGGTTGGGGGGGGGGGAGTGTTGATCAAAAAACTTTTTTTTTGCCTCAATTCAAACATCATGTTCTCAAATTCTGAAGATAAGTCCATTTCAACATCAAACGCTAATTAAAACTGAAATTTTTTTTCCCAAAAACTCTAAATTCTGATTTTAAATCCTTTTAATATCAATTGCAAACACTCCCTACTTCTAATCTTAAGAATTTCTTCCAAAAACTATAATTTTAATCAATTCTCCAAAAGTACTCCCCCCCGTCCCGTAAATGTAGTCCCCTTCCCATTTTCACACAAATTAAGAAAATTCACTTAATATGTATTAGAAGACATCATTTACACACAATTATCTTATATTAACCCTATTTATTATTCCATGAATTTCCTTCATATTTAATATGAGTCAAGCTTTCATTTAACTCTAGCTGATTTTTTTGCATATTGTAGTGTGTTATGCATGCATCTCACATAAATCTATGCTGACTGTATTATTAATGATAGAGGAAAATGTAAATTGTAGATTTCAAAGAAATAATAACTAGGGTTATATTAGTAAAATGATGTTTTAATACAATCCAAATTTAGAAATAGGACTATAATTTTGGGATGTCCCACAAAGGAATAATGGACTACAATTATGGGACGAAGAGAGTAATTTTTTCTGCAAACACGCACAATGTATTGCAGATTATTGGAGAATTCCACAAATAATTTCAGCATCTATTTCCTCTTATTTCCTTTTTTTCATTCTGAATATTCTATACATTCATAGAACTCCTCAATTCTATTCTGCACAATTTTATAACCCTTTAGTTTGAAATTCTAATATATTAGCCATTCTAAACTGTTTATGAACTTAATAATCCCTTGATTCTAGCATGAGAAATATCATATAGTTACCCCTCAAATACAGGCTGGTTGGCAAATGAAATGAGTATTTCCAGAATTTAAATGATATTGATGAAATTATTATCCAACAAATAAACAGAGCTCACCGGTGTATTTCCCATTCCTCTCATAGTCTTCAAGAAAATGAGAGACAACTGTCGTTGGAATCACATAGCCAATATTCTCCACATCATCAGATCTGTATACCTAAAGGAGAAATCCTCAGAGTCTATTTAATGAAAAGAACTAACAATGATCAAGATCTGTATGTAAGGAAAAATTCCATGTTTATATTTAATGAAAAAAAAAATCTTGATTATTGCCAAGAAACCATTGGGTCTTCAAAACCAGGACCGTGGATATCTTAAAGATAAAGATGACAGGACTTCAAATATGTGCAGCAGACAAACTTCCTATCACGTAAACTGCATAAATGAGAAGAGAAAAGGGTTACCAAAACATTTTGTAATGGCATACCTGAAAGGCCACCCCAGTGCACTCTCCAAGGTCATTGAATGCAGGACCACCACTGTTACCTAAATACTTCTTAGCATAAGCAAAGGCACAACAGTATAGGAATAGAACATAACTATGGGAGTAAATGTCTGTGTAAGAGCAAACTGAAAGATAAGGAATATCTGGCAAAAAAAAAAAAAAAACAAATAGTTCCACCAAAAAGAGGAATTGCTTAGAGTCACACAGCATGTACTAACCAGGATTTATCGCGGCATCAATTTGAATACCTAGTAAGTCAGAAGATCCATGAGCATATGAGGTTACCTGAAAGTATATGATACCTTAATTGCATGTGTCAAGATAGTACGATAATCTTAACTACTGAGTCTGATATTATCCATTCTCTTTGTTCCTTCCCATTAAGATTTGTAGAGTCAGTTACTTGACCAAGTGGATTCAAAACATAGTTTATAAAATAAAATCAAATTACTCTTGAAAACAGATGTAACAAGTAGCAGTTGCTCTAAACAAGTGATTTCATGAGATGGCTTGAGTAATGGCATATAGCCATAAACTCGCACTTACCATCAAAATATTGGCCAGAGCTTTCAAATATAATATCAATGGTTTTCATGTGCACTAAATTATAATCTGTGAGCTTCATAGAGCGAACTAACCTCGATTCTTGATACCACCCCCTTAGATACTGATATGGTTTCTCCTCCAAGGGGATAGCCCACAACAGTCACTGAATCCTGCAAATTATGTCTTGAGGTTGTCAGATCAATATAGATACAAACAGGCCACTTAACGAAACACATGTAACAATCTACAACTCTCTATGAGACTATGACTATATACATATTCAATGTATTAGGTCAAAAGCTAGATTTATTATATAAGCTTTTGACAGAGACAAAACCAAACATAGAACCCATCGCCTATGTATGTAAAAAGAAAAAGGGAAAGCAGATAAAAACAAACCTGTAAATTAGGTAAGCATCCAAAATGCAGGGGTTCAGTGCCTTCCCAGAATTCCTTGCTTTCAACAGAAAGAAGAGCTAAATCGCATTCTACACCTCTTGCTAGAACCTGTAATTAGTACTGAGTACAGTGTAAGTGACAGAGTCAAAGATCCAACAAGAGTTTCTCCATTCCCTCACCTAGACCCCAAAATTAGAATAAATTATGCAAGAAACATAAAAGGAATGGCATTAGTAAATGGAAAATTCCTGAAAATCAAGCAATGTTAACAGTTCTTGAAACAAATTAGCATTTTATCAGTACATTCTAATGTTTTTGAGAAGAGATCAAGTCAGCTTAACACAGGTATCTGAAAACTATATTCAGGACTTAGATATCTGTAAAAATCAGCTTAATTGAACAAAGGAAATTCAGAATGCAAAGTTGGAAAAGAGAATAAAGAACATGAATGCAGCCACTGGCTAAAAAAGTTACAGCCTCAATACTGGTGTACTGGGAATGCAGGTATAAAATCTCCAAGCTATAGAATGGATCATTCTTATATTGCCCAAGAAACAGAAACCATGTGCTACAGAGTCTTTCATTTCCTTCTTTTTTTCCTATGTTTCCTTTGTCCTTTGCCCTATGTTACTTTTCTTTCTCTTATCGCAATAGTACCTGCCTAGCTGGTTGTGTTATCAAAATTAAAGATTTATAGTAAGGACTAAGGAGAGAGGGCGGAACGCACCATTATTATTTATAGTTGAGAACTTGAGATGGGATTAATTATGTTTAATACATCAAACGATAGTGCCAAAAGATCGGACAGCATGTGATATCAAATTGTTTAGGTATTTACTGCTTGGCGGGTGCATAATGTATAACCCTTTTCTGACAGTTGTGGAGTACTATGCAGACATTATGGAGAATAATACAACTTAAAAGAGTAAAAAAGCAATATAACCAAGACTGGCTGGTTCAGTTTAAAAGAAGGCTACCTTGGCAATGTATTTTGTATCATCCCCTCTTCTTTTCACTTTGACCTGCATTGAGATAAAAAAAAATTAAACAACATAAAACTGAAGCAAACCTATAGTGCAAGTGAAGACATGGAATTCATCTTGGATAGATTCAGTCCTTGATTGTCAATCATTAAGCTTAAAACAATTGATTGGAGACTACTGGAGCATGCTAAATAGAGAACATACTTAATTTTCAAATAGTATTGGAAACATTAGCTAGCAGTAACTAAATATCAAAAAATCGAAATCAAATCACCAATAACGAATTTGAAAAACATCATTTTATATGCTAAAAATTTAAACTCATAAAAAGCTCCAGGCCATACACATGCAACCATTTTGTAAACATTGACCCAAGTACATGCATAAAGGTACTTTGATGGACCCTAAGATGATAGTGTTGTCAAGCATGAACATAACAAAGAAAATTTACATAACTTTCATTGTCCTAGGAAATTCAGTGATAACATTAATCAGCCAGTAAGGTTTTTTCATTTTCTGAACTTCATACTGTAGTAAAATGATTATGGAGATTCCAATACTTATGGACAAGACTAAGAGAACGACGAACTCAATAATGTAAGTGGAATTGTTAGAAATGAACAGTAGTAACAGATTTTCCTTCTTTTTTTTCCTGGCTTGGAGTGCAGGGTGAAAGGGCATTAGAAGCAATTCAGTATCTTCTGAGTATTTTGCATACATATGTACAACACTACATGAAGTTCAGATAATATATAGTCCTGATTGCCGAATTTTTCCATATTCATGTCATAAGAAAATTCAAGAATTTCATATTGCCTTCAATACCATTATCAATTCAATTTCAGTATCCGAAGATATCCTATTTATGAAAATGTTATACAAAATTAGAAATATTCCTGAAGATATCCTATTTTGATTAGCATACATGTCAACCTTTTTTGAAACCAATCAATCAGCAGAATCTTCAATGCAAGGCTGAACTAATTGAAACATACACAACAAGTTGCAAACAGAGCAAGACTGAGACCAAGATTTACAATCAGATATAAATCCTATATAATGTGTCCTTAAATAGGGGTCTGGCACGAAAGATGGCCAATATACATCAAACTTGTTATTCAAATCAACGCAATGTAAACAAGAAACTGGAAGGTGTTAAATTTTCAGAGATTACCTGTGTATTATGCTCAACACAATGTGCATTTGTCAACAGCTTCCTATCCCCAATCATGAAAGCACTGCTTAGTAAAACAAAATTTTAATGAGATGAAACTATTTTCTTTTCTTTTCTTTTCTTGGGGGGATAAAAAATGCGGGTAGCAATTACATTAGAATATCATTCATACATGCTTTCAGCTAAATTCAGCCAAAGAACACATTTTCTTGAAAAAATGACAAGAGAAAAAAAAATGGAAGCTCAGACATGCCTTCCAGTACTCGTATACTGTTTCTGTTTCTGCCAAGGAAGGGAATAGTCTGGTTCAGTGTGAGTGCAGTAGACCTAATAAAGGGGGAAAAAATAATTAGTAAGAATCAAAAACCTATTTTAAGTTTAGAACAAGGATGCCTGAAAAAACTAAAAAGTTAAGCATAAAGTTCAATCATGAGGTCATTTGAGACTTTCGTAAAATTACTACTAGGGGAAGAAACAGAAACTAAACATTGACGAGCGAAAAGGAAATCAATCATTTCCATATGCGAAAAGAGGCTCTCTAATGTATAACTGCAGAAAATACTCAATAGCACCTAAAAGTTTCAAATGAACTGAACAGTCATCATTTGCATATGTACAGTAGTAGACAACACTCACTTAACAAAGATCGTGTTTCATGCTTCAATAAGCTAAACACCGAGAAATGAAAATAAAAGTGAGAGCCATTCATTTCTACAACAAAAGAGAGCAAGATTCACGGACCTGTATGATAACTGCAGAGAATACTAACTACCTAATTAACAACTTAAACATTTTCAAGCATCACGTATATGGTGAATAGCAAGCTTTATCAAGAAAATGATATCTGCAGTGTTTATGTTGTTAATACTATTCTTTCCAACAGCACTTCATGGTTGTACAAGAACTTAATCTTGTTTATTAGAGGAACAATCATAAACTTCAATTGAGTTTAGCAACTGGTCACTGCTCACAAGTCTTTCTTCAAGCTAAGTGAGACTTTACAAGGTTATAGTTAAAAAAATAGTATCTCTATCCTGTTAACCAAGACAACTGCCGTCATGTCTCAATCAACTTGGTCCTCTTCCAATGCCAAATTTTGGATGCAAGATAACAAATGGTGGTTCGAAGAATTAAATAAAGACAATTCCTCATCTAAAACAGTATAAGACATTGGATAAGAAACAATAACCATGCTAGAACAAAAGCAACCAGGCAAAAGAGGTATAGTCAAAGGATCTATAGGAGAATATAAAAAGAAGCCGCCTGGAAACAAAAAAGAAGAGAAGAATAACATCTTTTGATTTTTCTAGTAAAAACAAGAGAATAAAAAATAAACTGAAAATATGAAAAGGAAGCGAAAAATGATTCCAAATTAAGCTAACCATAATGTTCTAAAATTATGGTTGTTCACCTTAACAACAGCATTAAGGAACAAAGCCTCCTGAAGATCGCTTGTCTCTACCTGTGAAAGATAACTGGTTATAATTAAGGAACAAAATCAGTGTAAATCAGCTAAAAATACCCCAGAAATTGCTAGTGGTAACCCAGGAGAAATAACCATACAATATAAGAAACGGTTTTGCATCAGACTGTAACATGGTGATACATATACATTCAGTCTAAAGCATGCTGGCCAAATTATGCAATGTGAACAAACAACGAGATAATTCTATAAACATTAAGACAAAGATAGCCATGATTTTGTTCCATCTGAGCCTTTTATATCATCTCAATACCATCAACGGGCAAGATTCCTCTGTTCTACTATTCAAATTTTGACAACGTGATGATTCATAGATGATTTCTTGTTATTCATGATACTGATATGATTCATTATCATCAAGAGAGCTTATTCATTCATTGAATATTCTGACAACAAATTATCATCCATAGGGGATTAGATCCCATGTAATTGTCAAGTAATCAAGTTTAAGTGTTCTTGCATTTGTTGCTTCAGCATAAATCATTTTAGTTCCCATCTCTTATCTGCTTATCATTTATGTAAAAACGGAACAACACGACTAGACTCTCATCCTCCATATTAGATTTTACAGCCAATTACTCAGGCAGACAGGCACCATTCATCTCGACAACTCCACCCCCAATCGAGATAAACTTAAGCTAAGATGACATAAATAATAAATAAACTAGCAGACTTATCGAGAATGATCAATGTACCTGTTGCTCCTCCAAGTCAACCAGGGTTCCCTGGTTTCCTTTCTTCTCTACACCAACTCTTTTGGACGCTGTTGATTGAGATCGTCCATTTCTATTCCTACCACTACTACCATCAGCATTTGAAAAGGAGTTCTCATGTCTTGATTTCCACGAAACCTTCTATATGATAAAATCATTCTGCACTCAGGACTCAATATACATGTGAGCTTCTCATACATAAGCTAATCACTTTCTTTGAATAGAATATACCATGATTGACTTCTATCTCCAAAAACAATATTAAACAATATATTCAAGAGTATTACATAAAACAACGTCATACCCTTACATAATGTTAATTACATTGGTCTCTTTTTTCTTGAATGTGATCGTACTATGAATAGCCTCTGTCGCATAACGCATTCGACAGCAAGACATACAGATAATATTGAACTTATAACTTGTTTTCTATAAGTAAATTACACGAGTACTAGCATCTAAAGAAGATAAATATTCACTGACAAAAGAATTGCATGTTTACCTCCGTTCGAGAATCAATTCTTCAGTGACAAAAACAAATACATCAAACTTACAAAACAGTGTCGAATAAATCAACGTTTCAGAATACCTCAATGGCGAATTTTCCAGGTGATTTTATAGGTTTTCCTTTAACCGGAATTTGATTCTGATAGTCGGAGGGTTTATCATGAGCACTGGATAAATAGGTAGGTCTACGCCAAGTGGAGAAGAGGCGGCAGGTGGTGGAGCGGCCGGTGAATGCGGCGGCGAAGAAACAACAGTTTGCAGCTGCGATTGCCATTTAAAAAATTCAGCAATGCAGTGAGGGCGCCAAGATGGTTTGCTGTTTCCTTATCCTTCCACAACGCATACGAAAATATCTTGTCCCTTGCAATTTCTCAAGTGGTTTAGCTTGACACAAGTTAGTTTAAGCGGGTCTATTCAATGAATTTTAATTCAGACTTTTAAAAGCCCTTTAAAATCCGGAGGTATTCAATTCAGACTTTTAAAAGTCTTTTAAAATCTATTCAAAAATCTATGGACTTTAAAAAATCATTGATTTTGTTGGATTTCAACTCGATTTCACGTTAAAAATGTGAAGGATGAAATCCGACCCCTGGACACGAGAGTTTGATGGATTTGAAAAACCCCGCCCCGGTGCAGGATAGCGGCCGCTGGAATCCGAACTCGGGCACCCCAACGACCGCTGGCATCCAGCGGCATGTGGGTTCTCTCGGCTAGCCTCCCAACGGCCGTTGGATTCCAGCGGTCGCTAGGTTCTCTCGACTCGACTTCCCAGCGACCGCTCAATTCAAGCGGTCGCTGGGTTCAATTTTTTTTCGGGTCCACCGATCATTATGTTCCATCGAGCGCTCGCAAGAAGGATTTGAAATCCATTGAAATCATTCAAAATCGGTTCGAAATCCATGCACGAAATCCGCCAGACTCTGCGTGGAGTTGGGAGACTCCATGTGGAGTCTATGGATTTTATAAATCTATAGACATTTAAAAGTCTATCAAAATCCCAAACGAATACACCCCTAAATTCCACGACGGGTGATTCTATTTACACCACCAATTTTTCTTTTCACACCACAACTATTTTACACACCATAAAATTTTATTTTATTTTCATTTTTTCTTTACACACCACACTAAAAGACTCATTTACCCTTCACCTTAAAATTTATTTACTCCTTACTTAAAAAATAAAATTAATTAAAAAGATAATAATAATTAAAAAAAGAAGAAGAGAGAGATTTGCTGCAACAGCCGTCTTCTTCTTCGACGAGTCTTCTTCTACTTCTTCCCCGATGAACAGCGCCGCCACCCCTTCCTCCACCGTCTTCTACTTCTTCCCCAATGAACAGTGCCGCCACCCTTTCCTCCACCGAAAAAACCAGTAGCAATCTGCAACAGTCGTCTTCTTCTTCTTCCCCGATGACCAGTCGTCTTCTTCTTCCCCGATGAACAGCGTCGCCACCCCCTTCCTCCATTGAAACAACCAGTAGCAGCAGCAACACTACAAATTAGGAGTTCAAAAATTATTTCTCGGATGACGTGATGAGGAATCGAAATATGATTTTCGAAGCTATAGATGGACGTTTGGAACATATTTTCGAACCACCCTTCAAAAATAGATTTTCGAATCATGTATTGTCCATTCGAAAACACAATTTTCGAATCTATATAAAGGGATTCGAACTGAAATTTTCGAATCCAGATTCCGGCATAAAGGTTTCGATGAAGATGAGAAATTTTTGACAATGCGATTTTTTCATCCTTAATGGTAATTGTCTGAATTTGTTTATATATTTATTTCTATATTTTCTTTTATGTAATTTGATTTATATGAATCTATAATTGAAATCTGAAATTTTGGGGGAGGGTCGCCGGAAATTTTGTGGGGATTGGTCGAGGGGAGGACAGTGCAGGTAGAGCAGCAGTGCACTATGAAAATTTAGATTTTAGAAACAAAATTGGAGAAAATCAAGAACTGATATGAACTCCGACGGAAGTCCGGTGGCAGAGCCGTGGATGAACTGCATCGGGACTGCAGCTGTAGTGGCTTGAAGATGAAGATTTTTTGTTTTTGTTTTTTATTTATAATATTATTTTGGTGTTGAAAGAAAAAAATGTGTTCAATAAATAAGAAAATGGCATTTTAGTAATCTCAAAAATAATTACTTCTTTATTTTTTTTTGTGGTGTAAATAGAATCACCCTTCCACGACACTTTAGATGAACCGAGCTAATCTGAATATCTGATTTTCAAGTTGGGCTTGCTAAAAATATTTTCGAACAATCGAGCATAATTCGAGCTTTTTTTATTCGATTTCAACTCCATAAATATTTATCATGTTCGAATCAGTTCGAACTCGGTTCATGAAATGCTCTAAAATTTATAAATCGTGTTTGATTCGAATGCTCGAAAAAAAGTTCATTTAATTTACATGTTCAAGCTCGAAAAAAAAACTTATTTAATTTACGCATTTGAAATATTTAAAATATTCATTTGATTAAGCTCGTGTTCGAACGTGTTCGTGAACTGACCAAGTTGAATACTACTTTGTTCAAGTATGACTCGATAATTTTCTCAAGCTCATTTCATTTAGAAAACAAACAAGCTTTTTTTCGAGTCGAGATTCGAATAGCTCGCTGACGGCTTTGTTCGTTTACATCCTTAAACGTGACAAATTACGCTTACACTTGGTTTTCTTCTTTTGTCACACTTATTTTTCAAATGTGGTTTACCACGTAAATGGGATTTACCCGTTACATTAAGTACATAGCAGATGTTGGTTGGTCTCATTCTCATCATCGAAGTAATATATATATATATATATACAGGGTTGGGTTCAGGTGAGAAAAGATCTTGGTGTGAGAAATGAGAAAAATGCTTATTGTATTGTATTTTATTGCTTAATTGTCATAATTTTATTGTTTAAATACTTTATTGCTTAATTGCTATAATTTCATTGCACACGTGGGAGAAAATAATTATGCAATAAAATTATACCTATTAAGCAATAAATTACAATAAGAAAAGCATTTTCTCATTTCTCACACCAACAAATGTTTCTCACCTGAACCAAAACCTATACATATATATATATATATATATATATATATAATGAGCTTTAACATGTGAATATGAGCCTTGTGTATAATTGTGAATGAATGACATCCATTAATTTATTAAAATTAATGATCATTATTAGTTATGCTATTATTTTCGTCGTGCGTGAGCTTAAGACAAATATATCAAATCATAATTTTTGTTTTCTAAGAGCATCGTAAATGTGTAAAAAAACATTAAAAATAATAAATTAAGCGATATGAAATGTAAAAATAGCATAATACTACCTCCGTTTCATAATGTTTGTTGTTTAAGGTTTTTTTTTTAGTTTCAAAATGTTTGTTGTTTGATATAATTTGGCATCCTCTCTCCCAATTTTAACCCTCTCAAATACTACAAGATTTTTTGATTCTAACTTACCTATAATATATGAAGAGAGAAAAATATATGGAGAGAGAAAATATTGTTATTTTTTAGGAAAATATAGATGAATTAGATTTTATGGCATATATAAGGGATGGGTATATTTGTCCACAAATTAATTCTTAATTCCAGATAAAAAAAAACAAAACAACAAACATTATGAAACAGAGGTAGTAATATATTATGCACATCATTCTCTCCAAATTAAATTACATCCTAGATGTGTGAAAAAAAATACAAAATATCAACTTAAACATTCTGATACATAAAAGTAGCATTGATGAGTGTCTAATTTACACTCTTTTTTATTGTATTTATTTATAAATGCAATAGGTTTTATATGTAAATATTGTTGTAAATGTTGTAAATATGGTTTTTAATAAAAGTGGTCAATACATGAGTTTTTGTCTAAAACAATGCAACAAATTAAAGACAATTTGGAGAGTTGATCAACAAAGACGTCAAGAGTCGAGAAAAGACGAAGAAAAGAGAAGGAAAAATGAACATATTTCTCAAACTCGACCAAGGAACGCGAGTTCCCTAGGTCGCGCCTTGCATCACGGCCAAACTCAGGGTGGAAACTCGACCAAAAGGTCGCGTTGTAGGAGCTTCAGGGAGATGAAAACCTTTGGGTGAAACTCGTCTGCCAAACGCGAGTTTCTAAGGGTCGCGCCTCATTCCTTAGCCGAGTGCGACGTACAAACGCGACCCCTCATGGGTCGTGCCCCATTGTGTAGTACAGCACGAGTCTAAAGCGCGACCAAATGCCCGTATTTGAGCCCCTTCAGAGACACGTTTTGCTTCAGTCAAAACTCAACCTCCAAGCGCGACCTCCTGGGGTTGCGCCTCAGTGCATGGTAGAACTCAATCTTCAAACGTGACCCCTGTGGTCGCGTTCCGGGTGAACAGATCTCACTTTTTGCTCCAAGTTGACTTTTGGCACTCAATTATTGGCCCCTTATTATATCCGTTTTTTTAGGCTTCTCAACTTACTTTTCATTATTCCAACACTTCAAAACACAAAAAGAAACACACAGACTTTGAGAGGGAGAACAAGAGGAAGAAGAAGGAGGAAGAACATACATCCATCTTGAAGAATCAAGCCAAGGGATTGAAGAGGAGTTATGTCCATTGGGTTTTATCTTCTCTTTCACTTTCTTACACTTGTGTATTTAGGATGGGTTTTGCTATTTTCCTTTTTGTTCTTGCCTCTGATGTAAATATGGTTGGCTAGGCTCTAGGATGTGGAAAACATTGTGAATCGTGTTCTCATCTAGGGTTTAATCTATGATTATGTTTTGTCAAGTTTTCGATTCCTACTCGTTCGTACATGATGTTGTTTGAGTGGCCTTCATCTAGCAGCAAATGTTTGATTCACATTATTTGATAGATTTTGTGATCATAAAACATGTATGAATTGAATCTATGTAATTGTGTTCTTGAGTGAATGTTGATTATGTGGAAGGAAATTAGACCCTTTGTGCTTTTGATAGGTGTGATCTTAGAATGTATTAGGGAGATAATCATCATTATCATATCCGAACATAGGAGATATTCGATAGATGCTCTTATGAACCTTGTGATCTTTCTATCGTTGAACGAAGTATGTTTGTAGAGATGACCCTAGTTGTGTTCAGGATGAGCATTGTGTATCCATATCCTAGAATCTTGTCTTTTATTTGATTATTTGAACCATTTCATTTAAGTTCTTAATACTTCACACTAGTGAAGAATTTGGTTTCATTGTTTAAAATAGTTTTTGTTATTGTGTTTGATCTTTAATTTATGTCATTTGGATTATTGGAATTTAAATCAAACTCTTACTCATTTGTAGTCTAGATAATCCAATCATCTTTAGTCGTGGTACTTGCTGTCATCTGTTTACGTATCTTATTTCCTGCAGATCGACCTCGTTTCATCATATCTACAACATGCTTATACATTTGTGGGCATGACTCGAGTATAAATGTAAAACAAAAGAAAGAGAGTAATTCTTCACATCAAGCATAAATTTATCATGACAAATAAACAATTAAAATATAATTGATCATAGTCATCCATGTAATAAATCTAATGGATAAAATTTATCCATAAATTACACAACAGACTGATATTCATTATTCACAAATGAATGAATCCCATGTGTGTGTGTGTGTGTGAAGTTGATCATTGTAATTTGGTCCACATGTTGAGTGTAAATTAGAAAACAAACCGTTTAAATTAATTAAATGCACATATAAGATCTTTAGGTTTTTTTTAAGAGACCTAACATTTGTCCTTATGTTGGATTTAAGCATTTGTATTTTCTAATGTATATTATAAAATTTTCACTGTCATTTTTCAATTTGCAAAACTGTCACCGTTATTTTTTAATTTTCAAAATGTAAAAACATCGCGAGTGTTGATTTGAGCATATGTATGTTGAATTAATATGGCATTACATTTATGAAAATAATTTATGAAATTATCACATTTTTAAAATTTATTGGATCATCTCAGTGGATAATTGAGATTTGTCCCCAATTTACATGCTACACGAACATGTTACATGTTAACCAATATATAAAGTATTAAATGCATAAAGTAATTGAGAAATAATATTCAAACGGTAAACTTATATATAAGTATATAACAATTAGAGTAAATTATCACATATCGTACTTGTTCCCCGTGCATGGCATTGTGTGATGCTTTTAGAATGTTTTCTTTTACATAGAAAACATTATACAGTCAAGATCCATATAATAATATCTATACATAATTTGTATTTCAATAGTGTTTGACGAGGCACACTCATTGAGATTATCTAACGAATTTCTTGCGTTGGACGGATTTTTATTTGATGAATGAGGTTTCTCTCCTTTTTTTTTTTCTTTTACAGTGGTCCCATTTCTCTCCTCTTTCTTTTTCCCTTTTTCTTTTTAGGTTTTTATATTTTTTAAATATTTCTTCACTTTTTTTTATTTTTTACAAATATATATTTAATTTTTAAAATTTATTTATTTTTCTATCCGGCATTTCACGCAGTGCATCTCCCGACGCTAAAAAAGTGGGTTTGTGCAGAGCCAACTCTGACATTTCAAGGGCCCATGACAAAACAAAATAAGGGTCCTTATATATATATATGTATATATATATATATGGTTGGATTTCAGAATGAACCACACCCTAGGTGAAAACCGAGAACCAATCTGATCCACAGATCCGGTATATTTGGACGGCCTAGATCTACTCCAGATTTTAAAAAATGCGGTGGCAATCTCGTAATAACGTCTAATTTCGCTGCCCCTGAATCTTAGTAAGGGTAAAATCGGAAAATATATGAATACTTAGAATTTACGTGTATATTTTTCAATTTAGGGTTTTAGCACTGTCATGACCTTTTTTAACATTATCATAACTTATTTTAGCATTACTCTTTTTTAGCATTAGCATAAAAAAATGTCATCGATATTGTAAAAAAATCACGAACAAACACTGTTACATGTTGAATTATCAATATATGATTACTTAGAATTTACATGTATATTTTTTAATTTAGAGTTTTAGCACTGTCATTTCCTATTTTAGCACTGTCTTGGCTTTTTTTAGCATTGTCATGACTTATTTTAGCATGACTTTTTTTTAGCATTAGCATAAAAAAATGTCATCGACATTATAAAAAAACCACAAACAAACACTGTTACATGTTGAATTATCAATATATGAATACTCAGAATTTACGTGTATATTTTTCAATTTAGAGTTTTAGCACTGTTATTTCCTATTCTAGCACTGTCATGGCCTTTTTTAGCATTGTCATGACTTATTTTAGCAGAATTTCTAAATTACAAAAATACCCTTATTTCATTAAAAAGTCGCTAATATTACAAATATGCCACCGCGTTTTTTTCAATCTTAGGACAGATCTTGGCCGTCAATATAAGAGCGATCTGTGGCTGAGATTGGTTCTCAGTTCTCACATGGGTGTGTGGTTCTCACATGATCCCATCTCTCTCTCTCTCTCTCTCTCTCTCTCTCTATATATATATATATATATATATATATAATTGATCAAATGTAAACGATTCTCTAGTGTGTAAACTGGAAATCAATCTCCTACCATCAATTTATAAAAATATACGGCTAAGATCAAATCCCAAATTTGGTGGTTTTTATGCAATTTTCGCCACCTTTTTATGGTTGGGGGTTATTTCCATCGTATTTTTAAAAGTTGATGTCATGTTGACTCAACATTTTAAAAACTTTCTAAAAAAACTTTAAATGATCATAATTTGTTCATTTTTTATCGGATTAACACAAATAATATATCAAATTAAAGGTCTTTTAATCATCTTTCATTCAAGATCGGTGAAACATATGTTCATTTAAAAAAAAATATGGATGAAAAATACAAAATAGTCAATTTTCATGTATATTCAAGCTCAAAATACTTTTTCAGTATATAATAATTATTTCGTTAGCATATGACAAATGTTTCATTAGCATCGGTTATATTTTTGTAAATGTTTATCCAATCATAATTATATATGTTTCATGGGCATATGACAAATATTTCGTTAACAACAATTATATTGCTATAAAGGTTTATTTCATTCCAATTAGAATATGTTTCGTTAATATAAATTATATTGCTATAACGGTCTATTTCATCCTAGTTATGATTTAATTTATTAACATATGATAAATGATTCGTTAGTTTCAATTAAATGGACAACGAACACGCGCTACATTAATGCATCAATACATTTTTTAGATCCTCTCACACAATTACAATCGATTCGATTATTTTTTCTGATCCATCTTTGCGTATATTATCATTTTTTATTGTTCCATCTTTGGTAGATTTGATGGATTCAACATGTATTTTTTATTCAATTTGGAAGTCCTTTGAAATTTTTTAGCTATATATTTTTGTCACATCTATTAGTCTACATATTCTTTTTTTAAAGATGATGTTTTTATTAATAGTTTATGTTTTCAGATTTGATGTTGATTAGTTGTTAGTTGATGAATATATGTTTTTAATATTTTTGTTTGCTTAGTATGATGCTAGCAAGATACGGTTTATCTGTTAGCATCATTATATATTTGTGTTAGCATCATATTTTTGTTATGTGTATGAATATTTGGGCTAACGAATATTTGATGGATTCACTAATGATTTTGTAACTTCTGTAAAAACAAAATTTAGATATTTATCGTCATGTTTGTTTGGATTTTTACTTTTATTAAATATGTTTTCTTTTTAGAGATGATGTTTATTTATGGTTTATGTTTTCAGACTTGGCGTTGATTAATGGTTGATTGAATAATCAATATATCCATTGTAGAAGATATAAACTTGGTGATCTATCCCGAATCCGTGGTCGGGGCACTTCCTCAGCATGTCCCGAAACCACTCCCAAGCCTCATATAAAGTTTCATCCTCGTACTGATGAAACTGTATAATTTCTCCTTTAAGCTTGAGAGTCAAACCAGGTGGGAAGAATTTGTGCAGAAACTTGTGTGTCAAACACTTCCAGCTATCCACAGAACCGGTATCCAAAGAGTGATACAAATCCTTGGCGGCATCCTTCAAAGAAAACGAGAATAGGCATAGCCGAATAGCATCATCAGACACCTCATTCATCTTTATTGTGTTGCAAATCTTCAAGAATTGTTGCATGTGTGCATTTGGATTCTCATCTTTATGCCCACCATACTGGTTCTGCTGAACCATGTCTACCAATCCCGACTTCAATTCAAAGTTGTTGGCATTGATGCGTGAACCGGGAACATCTCCATGATCGAGCACTAACGTAAATAATTGGTTAATCGGGGTTGAAACTGCACCTCTCGTATTTTCCTGCTCTTGCATCATCCGTTGCATTTCCTCCAATTGTCACTGGAGTCGACGAATTTGTTCCGCCGGAGTAGGGGCTTGTTGTTCATTAGCGACCATCTCTCGTTTTCTTCTTGAGTTGTTATGCCTAGCAGTAGCTTCAATCTCAGGATTAAAGGTTTCTAAAGGTTCCCCTTTAGATCTTGTGCGCATACACAATCTACAAAGATTAAAAAGAAAGAAAGAATATTTATACAAAAAAATAAAATTGCCTAGATTAACAAAGTAAAATAAGATCAAATAATAGTACAAAAAAAATTAAATCTCCGACAACGGTGCTAAAAACTTGTTTGTGTATTTATTTTACCTAAACTGCAAGTATACAGTAAGAGTTCTAATATAGTGATGAATAAGGTCGAATCCACAGATACTTAATATTTTAAATTACTAATTATTCAACTTATTCTAGCTATGTTATCTAGATCACACAAAATGATGAAGTATTTGAATTAACTAACTGAAACTAACAACTTAAATTAAAACACTAAAACTAATAGCAGATAAAATGCACAGAGAAAATATCAATAGGAAACAGACGCATTCCAGGATTGAATAATCAGCAATTAATCCATCCCTCTAACTAATTCCATTTTCATGCATATGTTGAGATTTTAATTACACTAGAGCAACCACTATTGCATTCTAAACCTCCTCTCGAAGTATCTATATTGTTGATTACACAATAAATAACAATGTTTCCATTAGTAATCTAGCATGCAACTCCTAAGTGATCCAAGGATTTATTGCTCTCTCAAATAATCCCAACTCTCTCGAATGATGTTGATAATCAAGTTAATTATTCCTACTCTAGTGTTGAGACTCTTCTATCGATTTATGAATCAACACATTAAAACACATCATTCAATGACCAGTCAAATGATGTAAAATCAAACACGGGAATAATTAAAGTGTAACAAAACATAGACACAAAAATTGGAATTAATTAAATAGACTTCATAACCAAATCATAATTCAACCATAGAATACTAGGGTTTAGTTATTCATACTAAAATAAACAAATAAATTGGTCCACAAGATGTTCATAGCTAGACAATAATTAAAGAAAAATAAAATCTGGAAGATTATATCTGCCTCTAATCTTGAAATTCTCGAATCTCTTAGTCTTGTTCTTCGCGATGTTTTTTCTCTGTTGCTTCTCTCTGGTATCAATCTTAGGGCGTGGTGCAAAGTGTGTAATTTTTGTGCACTAAAACCCTTACATACCAAGTAGGAAAAAGTCCAAAAATATATCACAAACCGGACAGGCCCGACCGAGCCGCCACCTCGCTCGCGACTGCCTCGCCCGCGGCTCGGGTCACGGCTCCACATGTCACCACGTGGCATGACGTGGCAACAAACCCGCGAGCCATCTCAATACCCACGACCATGGATGCGACTTTTCCTCTCTCGGACCCCCCGCAGTCGCGGCTCGCGGTTGCGGGTCTTCTTCTAGCTCATTTCGTCCCATTTTTTGATCCAATTTCTTCGCGATATTCTCTCGGGGCTTCATCACCACTTCTTTTCTTCTAAGCATCCGAAATCAAGGACAAACCTACACAATTTATCAAACTAAACCAAATTCTAAAATCAAGTGAAAAGTCAAATAAACTGGGATAAAATACACATAAATCGTGCAAAAACACAACATGCAAATGTACGAAAGACAGTGTAAAATCTCATTTTATCATAAATAGATTTTATTATTTTAAATATGATACAAAATATTTTGTTGTTATTAGTCTATAATTTACTGATAGCATTCGAAGAATGAAAACTGTTAGATTTAATTTACTGATAATATTCGAATAATGAAAATTGTTAGACTCAGATAGTAATATCTCAAAAAATAAATAGATTGATGATACATATATTTTTATTAGACTTTGTATAAGAGTATTAAAAATTGTAAACTCTTTTTTTTTAATACAATATTAAAATAAAAATAAAAATTGGGGGGTGGGGGCAACAAAATTGGGGCCTATGGACGGTGACCCACCTAGCCATCTCTAAGGGCCGGTCTTGGGTTTGTGCATTGTGCTTGATGATTATTTTTTTTTGAAATAAAAATATACCGTAAAATAAAATTAGTGAATCCTAAAAATTAAATTGAATTAATTTAATTTTTTTTATCCGATGTCATGCGCAGTGCACTCGCTCGACAATAACATGTGGGATCGTACACTTTGCTAGAGACAAAATAAAAGGTTTAACACAAAAAAAAACCGTATAACAACAAGAAAATAATAAATAAACAAAGTTGGTTGCTCAAGCGTGTGAGGGGTGGGTGAGTTTAAATTTTATTTGACTCGTCTTATATAAGAGACTCATTAAATAGTATCATGTAAATTTTTACCATGTTTTTATTTAATTGTATTTGAATTCGAGTATGAGAGTCGTCCGAATCTCGTGACAATCTTACGTACAGAATACTTCCACTGCTTTTCTTTATTTCTCTTTTTTACTTGTGTGTTTGAAATTGGGAAATTTTATCTTATGTTAGGAGCTCAACCTTAAAAAAGTGTTGGTTTTTTAATTAGTTTTTATTAAGTTGGTAAAGTGTTGAGAAGGAGCGAAGTTCACGGGGGCTGAGAGGAAATTAAAGTGACAACTTACCTACAAACATGTCTATTGTATTAATGCTAGCTACCCTGTGTTGTCCGTAAAAATAAAAACAGTGTATTTCCAAACATAGTTGAGAAATAAGAGAAAAATGAAAAGGACATATCTGAAATACATTAATCACATATTTACAAATATAACATAATAAAGTATGCATGTGGACATGTGGTGTAAGGCAGGGATGTATTTATATTATTTACGTTAAGCCGTGGTTCCGTCTAAATTAAAATTAACCATGCATTAGCATAATTGGTAGAATGAAGTCATGAACAATAATTAACAAATAAGTTTTGTTCCTTATAAAGTTTTCTCCATCAAAACTTAATTATACCGACAAACAATTATTGTCCAAGGAACACCTCATCAAAATACAACACTAAAAAGTACATCAAATATCATCATCACAATTATTTCCAGAAAGAAAAAAACAAACTAATTATATAAATAAATTCTTTAATGTACTTAAAAATACTCTCTCTCTCTCTCTCTCTCTCTCTCTCTCTCTCTCTCTCTCTCACCTAGCTATTATATATGGATATGAGTATATGAGGCAGCCAATAGAGAGAGATTCTATAGAACAAGTTAAACTCTCTCTCTCTCTCTCTCTCTCTCTCTCTCATGGGGTTCAAAGGCGATCTTCTAGTGTGCACAAGTTTAGAATGCGAAACAAGGGAAGAAATGCTGACATCGATGGAGTTAGCAAAGAAAGAAGGAGCAGATATTGTGGAACTCTGTGTTGGTTCTCTCTCTTTCTCTCACATATCTGAAGTTGAGCACCTTTTCAACCAAAGAAACTTGCCTTCAATCGTCTCCTTCGGGTAACTCCGCGCGTCTATACGTACCTCCTCATCAATTATTAATTAACATAAACAAAAACCAACTTTATTATTATTATTATTATTTTAACAAGAGGTAACTCATATTATCATGGGATTTAGCTGGACTCATCTGCTAATTAAACAACTTTTTATTTATCTTATGTAATAATATTATTACTACGTCAGTCATTATTAGATAATGATATGATGTCGACGTACGTGAATTGATAATACTAAAATAAGAAATTAGTATCATAAAAAATTAAATATATTAATGTCTGAAATAGAAAATGCAGCATTATCTACCATTGAAGAGCTAATAACGAACTACTTAGATAATTTCTCCATGTGATGGTGATCGTAAAATTTATGGTGTATATATAGTAGTCTTTTTTCTCCCCCCTAAAAAATTATTGCATTTTAACTGTATATTTATGACACATCATTTTACTATGATTGGTTGTGCTTTTATGGTTGGGTCGAGGTCCGGTCTCGTCCGTCCTTTTTATGGACGGTCCTACCCAATTCTTTGCACTGCATATTATGTGTGCATTTATAATATAATTTAATTTGTAGCATTCTATACCAAAACTCGTGACATCTAGGCATGAGTAAAACATTAAATATAATTAAAAAAATCATCATAATTAACACATTTAGTTGATGCTAATGCATGTGTACAAATAAATGAAATCATCAATCAAGTCCCACTTGATGTCTCATTTTAATTTTTTAGATTTCATCCATTTCTTTTCTATATTTTCAATTTGCTTTGGTTTAGTTTAATTTTATAATTATTATTTATGGTTCATTCATCCAATTAGGGTTTATATTTTTTTTAAATAGTTAATTTTTATTTTTAGTTAATATAATTTATTAATATGGTGGATTGGATTATTCTAAAATTAGGTTATAATTTTTAAAAATTTCAATTTTTAACAATAAATGTTAATTATGATTAGTTATATTATAATATTTTTTATATAATAAATATTTCTAAAATATTAAATTTGATAGCGGGATATAATAATGAGATATAGAATGTGATTTAGATGATTTTATCCCAGATGTGTTGGTAGGCAGATATATTATAACAATAAATTTTTATTTTATTTTGAGAAAAAAGATCATACCAATAATTACTCTACTTTTAAACTGTGGAAGACTGATTTATGAAATGGCCCGAATCCAATTGATAAAATGTACGGTTCTAGTGATTTTGAGGATTTATGCATAAATAACTACGCACCAATAATAATTCATTGAGCATTCCCAAAATTTTGTGGGTCCACAACTAGAGGAAATTAAGTATTCTGATACTCCCTCCGTCCCAATTATATAGTCCATTTTACTATTTTGAGGTGTTCCAATTATATAGTCTCATTACTATAAATATCATTAATTTTCATAGTAATGTACAAATAAACTCTTGTTGAATCTTGGAAATTAAAAAAATAACAACTTAATATTGAAAGTCATAAATATTTAATGAGGGTACTATTGGAAATTTAGCTTTAATGTCTTGTTTTCATAAATATTTTTAAGAAATGAGACTATATAATTGGAAGGAAAGGATTAGATGATACGATAAGATATTGTTGTCGTATCTGCAGATATAGTAATTAATTATTTATAATTCATTTAATGTATATAGAGAGAGAGAGCGTTTTTGTAATGATATACCGGATAACAAATATTAACATACTGAAGCATTGATTAGGTCGATAAACTATTGTGTTGAATATATTATAAAAATATATGAGGTGTGAGACTGAGATCTGTCGACATTTATGAATCACTAATGTTTTATTGAAATACAGCAAGTGGGACGTTAATGCACGTGTCTTGTTTTAGTTCGTCTATTTTGTGGAATAAGAATATCATGTCGGACTGATTCATAACAATTTTAAATTAAATAATAAATATAAGTACGTGTAAAACGATGTAATAAAATATCAGAAACAGAAATATATATTGTTTTCTATAATTTCGTGAGGAATGTGTAGGATTAGGAACGACTTGTAAAAGTCTAAGCTCGTATGTATCATGTGCTCAATTCCATGTGAGAATTAGGAGCTAATCTCAACCACATAATATTTTAATTTTATTTAAACTTTAAATATTCATAATTTGCTCATTTTTCATTAGATTAACGCAAATTATATATCAAATTAAAGCTCTTTTCGTGCTCTTTCATTTAAGATCCATTGTTCATATGTTTATTCGAGAATATATTTTTTCGTCCATAATAGCGTGATGTTAAACTCATAATAGCATGAAAAAATATTCATAACAGTATGAAAAAGTATTCATAAAACACATAAATTTTACTCATAATAACAGTAGTAGTGTCGTTAATAGTAAGACATTATATGTTCATACTAGCTTGTATATATGTTCATACTAGCATGCATTTATATATTCATATTAGCATGTATATATGTTCATAATAGCATGATAGTACTCTCATTTTAGCATACGAAATTTATAAGAATAGATAACAGTTTTAAAGTGTTGTCTATATGATTTCCGAAAATTATGCTCAAATATTACAAGTTTGCCACTCCGCCTTTGACCAAAAGTTGACCAAATCTTAGCCATCTAAATCAAAACAATGGATGGATGAGATGAGTTCATAGTTCCCACATGGGGTATGGGTTCTCATTTGATCCATCATATATATATATATATATATATATATATATAGGGATGGGATTTGGTGAGAACCAGTCACCAGGTGGGAACTGGGAACCAATCTCATCCCTTCATTCCAAAATTTGGGCGGTCCAGATTAAATAGATAAAGTGGAATAGGGGCGGTGGCAATCTCGTAATTAAAATGAAAACTTTAAATTCACGCGTTTCATTAAGGGTAAAATTGGAACAAAAAAAAGTGACATCATCATGTTTTGAAATAATTCTTAAAAACTTTAAATGATCATAATTTATTCGTTTTTAATCGGATATACGCAAATCTTATATCAAATTAAAGCTCTTTTCATACTCTTTCATTTAAGATCCATATTGCATATGTTTATTTGAAAAAATAGATGAAAAATACAAAAAATCATTTTTAGGCATAATTTTCGCATAAAGCAACCCTAGATTTATATTAGCATGTTGTATACAACATTTTAGCATGACCTATATAACATTTTAGCATATTGTGTAATACATTTTAGCGGGTGATATTATGAATATATTTCTAACAGTTTTGTATAAACACCTACACCTATATAGATACTACAAAATGAAAAAATACGAGTTAATGATAAAAAAAAAGAATGAGAAAGCAAAGCAACGAAGGAGATGACTGACAACTAAGAAAGAAAATGTGTAAATATTTTCCGAAACGAATATCAAATTTAGCCTCCTACTTCGCTCATTTTAGCCTCATTCATTTCTAATTATAGCATGTTCTGATAAACAAAATATGGAATGATGATTTCATTAGAATGAAATGCAATACACATATTTGGGGACAATGAACCCTAATGAGAATCTGATAATTACTAATTGGGATCAGATGAACCATAATTGGAATGCAATAAACCCTAATTGGGAACGGTGAACCCTAGTGGAAAATATCACATCAATTTTTGTCTCATACTTCACTCATTTTAGCCCCATTCATTTCTCATTTTAGCATATATGTTCTGATAAACAAAATATGGAACGGTGATTTCATTGGAATGAAACATAATACACCCTATTTGGGGACAGTGAACCCTAATATGAATCTCATAATTACTAGTTGGGATCAGATGAGCCCTAATCGGAACGTAATAAACCCTAATTACTGAACTCAGAAACTGTCCAGATTCAATTTTAGCCTCCTACTTCACTCATTTTAGCCTCATGCATTTCTCATTTTAGCATGTGTTGATAAACAAAAATTGAACGATGATTTCATTGGAATGAAACGCAATACACCTTATTTGGGGATAGTGAACCCTAATGTGAATATCATAATTACTAGTTGGGATCAGATGAGCCCTAATCAGAATGTAATAAACCCTAATTGGGAATGGTGGACCTTAGTAGAAAATGTCACATCAATTTTAGCCTCCTACTTCGATCATTTTAGCCTCATATGATTCTCATTTTAGCATGTGTTGATAAATAAAATATGGAACGGTGATTTAATTGCAATGAAACACAATACACCCTTTATGGGGACAGTGAACCTCTACTGGGAATCTCAGAATTACTAGTTGGTATCATATGAGCCCTAATTGGAACATAATAAACCCTAATTGGGAATAGTGAATCATAGTGGAAAATGTCACATCAAATTTAGCCTCCTACTTCAATCATTTTAGCATCATGCGTTTCTCATTTTAGCATCTTCTGATAAACAAAATATACAGTGGGAATCTGACAAGGTATTTAACATCATGCTTCCGTTATTTTAGCATCATATTCTAAACAGTAACCGTGGTTAATAAAACTTAATAGTAATATAATTGCTGCAAAGAAAATGTCATAAACACTTTTATTAAAAATCATATATATTCTTAAAAATGAATGTGTTGAAAACAATTCACAAACATGGTAAAACATGATATTAAACTATACTCAATCGCTATAATAACATCAAGCTGGACAGTTCCTAGCATCATGATCTAACAACTTGTAGCAATTGCTACACATTCTGAGTGGTTTGTTCTCCTTTCTCTTCGTTGCCTCCTTCTTAGATATCAAACGACTGTCGCTACCTTTTGTTTTAACTGGAATAGGTGGATGAACAACAACTTCAGAAGGGGCATGTAAACCGTAGAATTGTTCAAACATCATCGTCTTGCTATGTGAAGTAGAACCCTCCATATCACCGTGTGAGTAATCTTACTATGGTCACTTCAAACAAAAGAAGCTGACACATTAAAATCAAAAAATTATAAACTGAACAAGGTAAAATAATAATACAATCACATCAAGAGATGTTCAGACACACAAATTGATTTTTAGCATTGGGTATATACCATTCTAGCATCATGCAACATACATTTTAGCACCAAAGTATTCTAATATTTATATGGTGTCTATAACATTGTGTAGCCGAGTCACAAAAAAACACACACACACACACAAAAGAAACAAAAGGCAAAGCATGATTTGTATGACATGTTTTACAGAGTGCAGTAGAAATAACATTAAACCAACATGTTATCATGCTAAAACATATATATGTGACGACAGGCTAAAACGACTACATTAACATGCTAAAACATATGTGACGATAGGCTAAAACGAATACATTAACATGCTAAAACAAATAAACAGATCAAATTAATACATATTCTGTATATTCTCGTACATACTAAACCCTAGAATTCCTAACAATTAGAAAATAACTGATATTTTTCTAAAAAAAAAAACTGATACAACCCAGATCTAAACGAAAAAGATCAAATCAATCAAAAATATCGAATCTTCGTAACAAAATGATGGAGCCATAAAGTAAAATAAGATGAGAAAAAAAAATCACGAGAAGAAACGAGAAATAAATCGACATACCAAACTGCTAAAATAAATTGAAAAAAAAAACACATACATGGAGTCACCATAAAAAGACAGCGCCGTCGATGAACCCTACGAATCATAGGGTTGAATCTTCGTGATAAAAAGATGAAAGCAGATGCTGAAAAATAATGAGAAATCAAAAGGGAAGAAGAAGAAGAAGAAGAAGAAGAAGAAGAAGAAGAAGAACGTAAATCAGAGAGAGAGAGAAAAGGGGAAAAAAATCTGAAGAAGGAAAGTTGAAGAACTTAATTACTATATTGCCCTCCCCTTCATCAAACTTGTCAAATATTACAATTATACCACCGCCCCATTCACTTAATCTGGGCCGTCCAGATTGAACCAATGAATAAATAGGATTAGTTCCTAGTTCCCACCTAGGGAAAGGGTTCTCATTTGATCCATTCCCTATACACACGTATTCTCATATATGCTTGTTTGTAGATGTAATAAGACTTGCAACTTATCGTAGTCATGTAAGTAGAAATAATTTGCAACTTATCCATATTTAAAAAAAAAAAAGTTGGTTACGGAAATTAAAATATATACTTTTATTCAGAAAAACAATATTTCCCTACAGATGACATGTGGCATAAAGGTATTAGTCAGGAAAAAAAGATCTTAATCATAAATTGATATGTGGTAGATAATTTGTCCTTTAATATATATGGTTTATATTATTATTTATTAATATAAAATTTTGAATTGACGAATTGTAGTCCATAAAATGATTTGACGAGAGGCCGGGACCAAATCAATTAATTAATTGACGAAATTTGTATTTTTTGTCTTTTATTTTTGATTTGGAGTGATGTTGAGCACCATCTTTTTCATGGACCCAATAGTTGTACAAAGCAACGAAGAAGGCATTCAGTCACAGAGACCGCGTGGCTACAAATTCTAAAACGGGCCGTTGCAATGGGAGTGGAATTTGTCGAAATAAATCACGAGGTTGAGGTCACTACATATTAAATATTATTATTATTATTATTATTATTATTATTATTATTATTATTATTATTATTATTATTATTATTATTATTATTATTATTATTATTATTATTATTATTATTATTATTATTATTTATGCAATTAAAATAGGAATTAATAAATTAAAAGTGCAAAAACGCGCGAGATGGTTGTTATTAATTTTGTACGTGTTGGTTGCAGGTGCGTGCTTGGGAAATCATTAATGAACTCAAGAGACAACTATCGAATACGAAGGTTATTATCTCAAATTACGTAAACACGGGTAATTTTACGACGGAAAAACTGGGCGACTTGATCGTGGAAATGCAATCTACCAATGCAGATGTCATTAAGCTTGTCATCAACGTTGATTATATCACAGATGTAGCTCCCATTTTCCACATGCTCGCACATTGTCAGGTAAGGTTGCATGCAATTGTATTTATATATATATATTAGGTGATATTATTAATTAAAATAATAAAAAGCTAGGGATGGGAGTTATTGGGATGCATGCAGGTGCCACTGATTGCTAGAGCTGTGGGAGAAAGAGGGCTGATCAGCCAACTATTGGGGCCAAAATATGGTGCATTTATTGTTTCAGGAAGTTTAAATGGCAAAAGTGAACCAGGATTGCCACCTTTAGTCAGCATCAAGCAAATATACAAGCTACACTACATGGATTCAGACACTAAAATATTCGGCGTCGTATCCAACCCTGTAGCTCACAGCAAAGGCCCTCTTCTGCATAACTCTGCATTCAGACACACAGGCTATAATGGGATCTATGTCCCCCTCTTAGTTGATGACATCAACGAATTCTTCAGAGTTTACTCCGCCAACGACTTTGCTGGTTTTAGGTACAATCTTTAATAATCTTTACTTAACTAGATACTAATACATATATTCTTCACAAACTTATATTAATTGCATGCTCTTTAATCTGTTGTTGCATGAAGTGTGGGCATACCTCACAAGGAGAACGCGGTCAGCTGCTGTGATGAAGTCGACCCACTGGCTTTGGTACGATCCAGCTAGCTCTTTCCCAAATTAAACCACCTAGCTAGCTCTGTCTTTTCTCTGATCTGATCAACGCGGTCTTTGCTTTCTTCAGTCCATAGGTGCTGTCAACACCATCATCCGGAGGCCTACGGACGGCCTGCTTATTGGCTACAACACAGATTGTGAGGCATGTATTACTGCCATTGAAGATGCATTAACAGGTACACCAATCACTTCTTTTTTCTTTTTCTTTTTAAGGTATCTAAACATATTTTATGTCTCATCAGAACATTACAACGTTAATGGACATCAATCAAAAGCTTCACCGATTGCTGGGAGATTGTTTGTCTTGATTGGAGCTGGGGGAGCTGGCAGAGCAATGGCGTTTGGAGCAAAGAGCAGAGGCGCTCGTGTCGTTATCTTCAACCGCAATTTTGGTGAGAACTCCAACCCAATGTCAAGCCTCAGAAAGCAGAGCTTATTGTTACTTTCCAATCAACTCAAACTGAAGCAATGCCATTTTTTACCCCTTTTCTTTTTTGACCAAAAAAGTAAGAGCAAAGGCTCTTGCTGAGGCGGTGTCTGGTGAAGCCTTGCCGTACGAATACTTGAACGAATTCGGGCCCGAAAAAGGAATGATTCTTGCAAATTCTTCTGCAGTGGGCATGGAGCCAAATACAGATCAAACTCCTGTTTGCAAGGTTTGCTTATCTTACATACCTTTTCACAGACAACAATTCATAACTGCTGCAACTTGTCTACTCGCAGGCTGCTCTGAAATCGTATGAACTAGTTTTTGACGCGGTTTACACACCACGAAAAACTCGACTAGTGCAAGAGGCTGCCGAGGTTGGATCCATAGTAGTGAGTGGTGTGGAGATGTTCATAAGACAGGCTCTTGGTCAGTTTAAACTCTTCACTGATGGATTAGGTACTCATCTCCTTCATCTCCTCGTACATTAACACGTGCTCAGCCAGATACAATTATATGCTTGTTTTGCCTCATTCCAGCACCAGAAGAATTCATGCGCAAGGTCGTGCTAGAGCAGTTCTGATGCATCTCTCATGACAGCCATGGTGGCTTCAACAGAAGAAGAAACGAATCGAGGTGCAAATTTTCATTTCATTCAACAAAAGTGCCCATTTTTACTAGAGAATTGTGTGAAGAACAGAATTTGGATTCTCTGTGATCTTCAATGTCCTACTTTTCCACAAGTTACAAAATATATATATATATATATATATATATATATTTATCTGATCTGTACAGCACAAGCACTATTCTGCTCCAATGTTCAAACCACTTGGCCACTAATAAACATATATCACTGTAACCTACTTAGTGTCTGTCTTAATTATTCATCACACTTGAGAGCTTTCTCATTGGTTTCGTTTCACTGTCGCTCTCGACTTCTCTACGATTGGGACCATGATGTCTTAGACAAAGCAAATAAGGCACCAACCAATGACAAACAAAAGAAGTTGGCATCAAATGTATATTTTTTTTTTCATCAGACTTGATCTGGTGTGGGGAGAGTGAGATTCTTGAATGATGTGAAGCCACCATCCACCACAAGATTGTGGCCATTAACAAACTTTGCATCATCAGATGCAAGAAACAAAGCAGCATTTGCTATATCAATAGCCTCACAAGCAGCTCCTTTCAACACACTGAAACCATGCACCATCTTCACTAGCCTCTCAGGATTGACCACCGGGTAGTACTTCTTGATTTCATCCATCACGAACGGAGTTGGGATGGCCATCGGGGATATGCAGTTGACACGGATTCCGTGTCTGCAGAGCTCAGATGCAGCTGATTTCACAATCCCAATCACACTACTCTTGGATACAGAATAAGTGTGCTGTGCTAGTCCTCCCATGAGGCCTGTCACACTGGCTGTGCACAAGATAACCCCTCTTTGCCTCGGGATCATAACACGGGCCCCGTGCTTAATCCCGGATACTACACCCCGGACATTGATCGCCATGACTCTATCGAATGAGGCCAGGTCGAGGTCCACTATGCTCGGTGGGGTATGGCAAGCAATGCCTGCATTGTTGTACATGATGTCAAGTTGGCCGAATTTGGAGATGGTGAAGTCCACTGCATTTGAAACATCTGATTCTTTGGTGACATCGCACACCACGAAAGCAGCATCCGGGCCGAGCTCTCGGGCCGTATGGTGGCCCGGATCTTTCTGAATGTCGGCCAGCACTACTTTGGCACCATTTCTAATGAATTTGGTTGCTGTTTCTTTTCCTATGCCACTTGCGGCCCCTGTGATCAGAGCTACCTTTCCTTCCAGTTTGCTGAAAATAGTCATTTAAATTAGTAATTCAACATGAAATCACATTAGCCCTTTTCCGTAAATTTACTCATTCTCACATCAAAATGTATGCAACTCAATATAGGAACCCAAAAAAAAAGTGACATTAAAGCAGGCAGCCGTTATATAAAATGCAAAATATACAAACAACACAACAAATTAGATTAATTTAATCGATTGCATCAGCTATATAGACCGTTACCAAAAGGATTAAATATTTGGATTGAAAATTCTGCCCTAGTTTTTTCTTCTCCTTTTAAATTCAAATGTAGGAAATAGAGGGGAGAAACGTGATTATTGATTAATTTTGAAATTTCGAATCCCGACCTCAACTATTAGTTGAAGTTAATTACAATATCTCCTGATAAGCTCATTTTAGACATTTTTTTTTTGCTTTAGTTACAATAAATTATATATTATATAAATGATTAAAGAAAAAACCAAGTTCCAAAAAAAAAAAAAAAAAAAAAAAAAGGAAGGCAAATCTTACCTTGCTGTGTCTGCAGAAAACCATCTGTGACTATGAGAGCTTGGAGTCAACAAAATTCTCAAGCTTGACCAATTCCTACTTTTATTCACACACAAAAATTGATAAGCAAAATCGGTAAAACAAACCCAAGAATCAGAAATACGCAAAAGATTAATGGAGGAAAACTAAATGCCAGATCTTTCTGTGTAAATCAACATGAGAGAGAGAGAGAGAGAGAGAGAGAGAGAGAGAGAGAGAGAGAGAGAGAGACCTGAATGGAGCCCTCAACATTTTGTGCAACTGGGAATAATAAGAAGAAGAGGAGACAATGCATAAAAAACAAGAGCGCAAATCAAAAATGGCAGCTCATGCAAATTTAATATACCAAAAAAATAAAGAAAGGAGATGCTCTGGATAGATACACTCTAACCGGATTTGTCATTTGTCATCATTGTCCTATGAAATCACTCTAAATTATGTGTCTGTGAGGGTAATATCGATACTTCGTAGCCGTGTGGGCTTTTATTCTTTCATTATGGCAAAATCGATTTTTTTTTTCTTCTAATTATTCCAATTTTGTTTTGATAAGTCGTCTTGGGATTTTTCGTTTTACTACCTTTAAAAAAAATTGAAGTTTTTTTTTTTAAAAGAAACTTTTTTTTTTAAGTATACGATTCCCCCTCACTGATGCTGTTAAAGGAAAATGGAAAAAATAAAAATAAAAAATCTTGAAAGTGTTAATATAACAAGTCGACTATCCTTTTGGTTAAGCCATCTATGGATTAATTATTAATTCATAATTGAAAATAGAAACTACAAATTAATTATAAATTCCGAACATGATGAAATAAACCTTATTATTAATAATAATTAAATGAATCCGAAAGGAAACTGAAAACTATAATCAAAGGAAAAAATGATAAAACAAAAAATGAAAATATTATCAGTTTATATATGATATCAGAGAGATTTTAAGTATCTGGGCATTTGGTCTAGTGGTATGATTCTCGCTTTGGGTGCGAGAGGTCCCGAGTTCGATTCTCGGAATGCCCCTTTTTTCTATTTTCTTCTTCTTATAATCAGCCCTCCATATTTGGACTATTATATTCAGAGCAGACTTATGTATAACTAAATTTTTTATTTTTTTTTAATATACCATAATTAGGTAACCCTAAATAGAAAATTAAAATTATAATAAATTAAAAAATAAAAATAAAAGAAAATTGAAAAAATATTAAAGACTCCATATTTGGACTATTTATCTTCAGAGCAGATTTTATGTATAACCAATTTTTTTATTTTTTTAATATACTAATTAGGTAGCCCTAAATAGAAAATTAAAATTAAAATAAATTATAATAAATTAAAAAATAAAAATAAAATTTGAAAAAATATTAAAGAACTGCAACAGGGAATGAAACGGGATTTGCAAACAGATTATCTCATTTCATTTATATTGGCACCCCATTTTGATTTTTAATGCTTCCTTGGAAGCTCAATTTTGGGCTTTGTTGCTTTCATTGGTCGCTAGTGGAATTTACTCCATAATTAAAAAGGTAAAGTATAAGACAATGTTATTTCGTTTGAATATTGTAAATGTCTTTTATGTTGAACTATAAGTACTGGTATTTTATATATATACTAGCATTTCTTCCGTAGTATTTTAAATTTAAATATTATACTATTAATAATTTTTAAATTTTTAAATTTAATTAAATAATATATATCGGTTAAATTACATCAAATAATAACATTAAAAAAAAAAACAATGTTCGCCATCCATTTTTTGTAAGCATTAATTTCTCGTTTGATTTCTGTATATAAATTTTAACTTCATAATCCTTTTTTATTAGCACTAGTTTCTCATTTGATTTAATTAAATGTTGTTTTAATTCCATATGTGGAATATACATGTTATACATGCATATGTAATGTTTAGTGTTACATTACATCGAATAGTCATTGATGTTTTAATTATAAAAATATGTAAAATTAATTATTAATTAAATTCATAGGATAAACAAACCATTATCTTTGTGTAAAACAAAAACATTAACCTTAAGAGAAATTATTTTTGCTACTATAAATTACAAATAATTATTTATTGTATATTAGTTGACATTTCAATGAATCATGTTTTATGTATGCCCAACATTTGAAAAAGAAATAAAGAATGGATTTCTTAATTACCAACTTACTCTGACATAAAAGAAACAATTTCAAAAATTAAGAAAAAAAAATTATACTAAACTATATTGCAGATTTATACTTAAAAAATTAAGTTTTAGATTTACTTTGTTTCCATTTCTTATGCATGTGTGGAGATTCAACCATCATTCAGCCAAATTTATTTGATCAATTAAATTGAAAGAACATATTTGATCAATTAGATTCAACCATCATTCAACCTGTATGAATTTTTTCTTTAAAAAAAAAAAAAAAGAACGTACAAAAAACAATTGTGAATGAAAGATGAAACTGTTTGCGGAATTGGCGCAGTAATCAAATACTCCATTGTAAATAATTCAAAAAATGATATTGCCTTTGTTTACAAAATAGGATAACTAATGTATTCACTACAAAAAAAGTCCATTCTAGCGACGGGAACTAACGACAGGTCGACACGGGTCGACACTAGCCACGGAAATAGCAACAGAAAATCTTGTGACGGGGTTTGCGACAGGGTTCCCCATAGCTAGTTATAGCAACGGGGAATCCCGTAGCTAGATTTTAAAATTTTAATATATCATTGTTTTTATAAATCTAGCGATGGGGGTTCCCGTAGTTACAACTTAGCGACGGGAACCCCGTAGCTAGATTTTTTTTTAAATTTTTTTATTTATTTTTAAATTTTATTTAATTATTTTTATAATAATTAAACATGATTTCAATCTATTCTAGTATAAATATTCTCCCTATTAAAATCATTTTTATATTTTTATTCATTTATTTTAATTTTTGAAAAAATAATGTCGCAACTATACACATTTATTAATATCACATCTTTAAATTTGTATTATTTCCTTATTAAATATAAATCTATACAAATTAGTTTTATTACTATTCTCATAAATAAACTAATTAGTATATTATTACATATTTAAAAAAATGCATTAAGTTTAACCTAATATTTATTATAGTTACTACTACAAGATAAATCAATTATACATTAATAAATTAAAATATACTATGAAAATATATACATAAATATACACTAAATACCTAATAGTCAAAAAATCCAAACCTTCTTAAGTTTAATGAATCTTAGTTAATTATTTAAAAGTGTTCAATTTATCTTATATTCTCATTAGTAATAATAAATTTTTGTGACTAATATAATAGTTAAGTATCCATTATATTTAATAAATAATAATTCATATTTATTATTTTTAAATATTATTCGTAATTAATTAATTAATTTTTTCTAATTAATAATTAATTGTACTTTTAAATAATAATTATTACTGTATTATAATTTTATATTATTTTACACTTAATATAGAATATAGCGTAATAATTTATTAAAACTTAATAACTTAAACATACAAATTAGTTATCAGTATGATAAAAAATAATTTCTAATTAATATTCAAAATAATATAGTATATAATGGATTTTAATTTTTAATTATAAACTATAGTTATTTATTATGTGAGTAAAAATAATTTAATTCATCATGGTATTTAGTATGAAATACAAAGTAAGACTATTTAACCACATTTTCACCGTGATATTTATATGTATATATATAATTTTTAAAATAATTTAATTAAATACTTTTATAATCTTTCTCCATATTAAATTTATATTAGAGATATAATTTTTGTATGCATGGATACTTAATAAGTATCACCTTAAATTATAGTTCTTATATACAGATATATAATACAATATAATATCAATATTATATATATATATATATTTGTGCACAAATAGATATAAATATATTAATAATAATATAACACTTTTAATTTATAGAGATAAAGAAAAATAAAGTATGAAAAAATCGTATAAGTATATATATATATATTGTTTAAGCTATCAATATAACATCAATTGAACTTGCCCAAATGGATAAGTGATTAACACATGTTCGAATCCTTTTACGTGCATATTATACACAATTATTCTCGGTGGGATTGGGCTCGGGCCTTTCATCGGGTTGGGTCAAGGGCTCATTTGTGGGTCGGGCCCCCGGGCCAGGCCAACTAATAATTTCAAAATTTTAAATTATAACTTTAGCGACGGATTTAGCGACGGACCCCCCATCGCTAGCGGGCGACAGTTAATTCCGTCTCCAAACTTGTCGCCCGCTACGGACTTGGCGATGGGGTTTCCCGTCTCTAAGACTGGCGACGGGCGATCCACCATCGCGCGTGGATTAGCTACGACCGATTTAGCGACGGGATTGTTCCCGTCGCCAGAGGCTTTAGCGATGGGGTCGTACGATTCTAGCGATGGAAAACCCCGTCGCTAAATTGGGATTTTTTTGTAGTGATTGTTTTAAATAATTAACATAACATTATAATTCAACACAAAATAAATTGGTCTGCATTGCACTTGATCGATCTAGAAGGAATATAAGTCGAAATATAATGCATATATTCTAATTACAATATACATTTTATTGTTGTTACCGATTTGATGAGGTAACTTGTTTAAAAGGGGTTTATAAGGCTACAAAATTCAACATGTAATTAATTTATATAAATAAAATAATCTAAGAAAATTTTGAATTAAATAAATAATAACTCAAAATGAAATTTTGAATTTTAATGATTTCAAAAGTGAAATATAACTGCTAAACAATAAATATGTGATTTAAGAATCTAATAAATAAGGTGATAACTTGCATCATGGATTTGAGATCTCAAATCTAAGCGGTATATCCAACCAATTCAGCGCACTCTATTAAATTACAATAACAATAACAATAACATATTTCCATTATTATCGATTGCTAGTTTGAATCTAAAGTATATAAATATTTAAATACTTTGTGTAAAGTCAATTATAAAAAGTATATATAAACCATAAATCAAATTAAATTAAAGAAATATAAATAACAATAAAATCACATTTTATTCACGGGTGGATGAGTGAATCAGTGCCATTACACTTGTCGCAAAAAAATATGATGAACAAAACAAGTGTGTTATAATATATAGATATCTATATGAGGAATGATATGCTGCCCACCAATTCTGCCCACCTCTTATGAGCGACTGGTCAATCAGCATTCATTTGGACATTTTTTTTTTTTGCTTTATTTTTCTCTTTCTTGCTCATTTACTCATTTTTTTTCTCACTTCTCTTCGTCATGTTCTTCTCTCACAGCGAAAAAATTAGAAACAGCCCTCTCACTCTATCATGCCCTTCTCTCGCACGCTTCTTGGTTGATGTCTCTTGCTATCCTTCAAATAAAGACACATAATATGCAGCAGTAGAATTAAATTCTTCAATGGTGCTTAAAACATAAAAACAAATGGATAAAAATTCTAATGTCTTCCCTGCCACCTTGAATTCTTAAATATTTGAATTTTCTGATTTCAAGTAATCAATCGATTCCTCGAAGAATTCATCCAAGTTTGAAATTCTATTAAATTTTGTGATCAAATCGTATTTCTCACGACTTCTTTTGGAAACAGAAAACCTAGCCCCTCTCGTTGCTTCTCTCTTCTCTATTGTCGCCGCTGTTTTTTCTTCCCTGTAATTTCATATTTTCTCGTGCGCCGCTGTTGGCTTGCTTTGTTTTTGAAAATTAACGTAATCCCATGAATTAATCCCACGAATACGAGTCAAAATTATGAAAATTCCCCTTCGATAATTAAAGCAGTCAACATTTGAACTATCACAGTTCATTACATTTGATTGGAGTGCAACTTGCAAGACACTCATATTTCAAAAATGCTAAATGCCAAAAATTTCATTTTAAGGTGCATAGTACAAATCAAGAGGAATTTGAGGGTGCAAGTTGCCAATCACCCTAAAACTATTCCCATAATTAGTGGGATATCACATGAGTTAATTTATAAAATAAACGATGAGGAATCCTAAACACAACCTCCTATTCACTCTTTATAGCTCCCAAAATTTATAAAATATAGCTATTAGTTAGATAGACATTTTTACCATTTAGCCTCATATAATCACCACCATTTTCCATAACTAAAAAAAATGCACCAATGCTCTTCTTTTTATATCACCAACCCCAAGCTCGTTTCTTATAATTAAAGAAACCACAGCCCCCGACCCCATTCTTTGTATTAAAAAAAATGAAGATTTCATATGGTTTCCATGCATAAAGATTGTTCCATGCTTATATCGAACTCAACAGAATGTTTAAGTAGACAACAACGTGCTCCATCACTACTACAAAAATGTACATACATAACACTGGATACATAACGGTTTTAAGCAAAAATCGTTACGAACAACGCATATGTAACGGTAAAAAACCGTTACGTATGTGCGTGTGATCACTCATATACATAACAATTACTACTTAACCGTTACATATTTGTGTAGTATACGTAACGGTTTACTATAAACCGTTACATATGTGCGTGCTTTTAAAGAGCATAGATAACGGTTTATATACCAACTATTATATATGTGCGTCATTTTTTTAATAACAGTTTATTAAGAAGTGTTACATGTAATATATTACGGTTTATGAAAAACTGTTATATATAACATATTTTTTATAAAAATTTAAAAATATTAAAAAAAGTAAAAAACTTACATAACTGAAGGTCGAACTAGTGACCTTTCCTAAATTTATAAGAACTCAACCAACTAGGCTACAAATATTAATTAAATTATTATTGCATTTTTATATATTTATAAAAATATATATTTGGAATATAATATATCTCCTGTTACAACTTACAACCCAGCTTTTGTTATTTCACGCTTTTGTTGGTGAAACACGCTTTTGTTGATTAGAAGAATTAGCCAACGCCGTCGTTTGGACCATATAGCGAGTTGGTATAAATCCAACTCTCTTTTTGTGTAAAGGCAGGCTTGTAATTGGTATTTTGTTCCCCAAGTTAATCAAATCTTTCCCCAATTCTCTCTATTCCTATCTCAATCCTCTCAATTTTCTGCATATCTCTTCTTATTTCTCTGATTTAAATTCAGCTCGTTACAAATCCTTCAGTTAACGACCACAATTCCTTCGACATCCTTCTATTTGGCCTTCATCGAAAGGCAAAAGAGGCCTTCATCGGTGGAACTCAGGTTTGGTGATGTCGTATGTGTCAATGGAGGCAAGGTTAAAGGTTAGGCTGTTGATTCAACTATTTGCCAACACTAGATTCAAAAATTCCGTCACGCGTTTCCAGCTATAATTGCTAAAATTCCCAAATTCCATCGTGATTCCCAAATTCCGTCTCTCTCTCTCTCATGTATGTGTATGTGTGTTTTTCGATTTCTATGTTTGTGCTGTGCTTGAATTAGACACTAGGTGAGCCTAGTTTAAAATGTAGGGAAATTTTAATGTCATCTAGCAGAGATTTGGAGGAATTTTGTCTGCCATAGGGAAATCTTTCAAAACTCCTTCAGATGTAACTTAACGAGCTATGAATAATTGGATTACAGCAGGGTAATTTGATGATCAGTCTAATAAGTTGCCTTTTGCGATAGTTATGTGCTGATATGTGTAACTTTGCAGCTGTGACATACTGGCGATGCCTTCAAGATTCGAACCGGGTGGGCTGAACCAGTTGTATGCAATGAGATATGGCACAGTTCCAGTTGTCCACCACACCGGAGGGCTTAGAGTGAGATGATGAGATCAGCTACCTCGATCTAGAAGCTTTTGTTGCATTTTCTCGATTAAAATGTTTTGACATGATATGTTCTCGATTAAAATGTTTTTGAATGTTACTAAGAGTTTAGGAGTCGCTTCGCTTTTACTGATTTATGAGATTATTTTTGGATTTATTTGGTGTTGAGATGTTAGTTTCTGATTAATGTTTGTGGGATTTTTCATATTTTATTTGAATGGATGAAGGTTTTTTTAAGGAACATCCACATCCTGATCCTCATCAGAGACTGCAATTGAGCAGTGAATTAGGGCTTGACCCTAAGAAGATCAAGTTCTGGTTTCAGAACAAGAGAACTCAGAATAAGGTGATGGATCGGTCACTCTTTCTCTCTCTATATATCTCTGAGAATTGGATTTTTGAATGAAAATTTGATTTTTGAATGAAAGTTATACGATCGGTTGCCACCATGGTTATAATAATTTCAGTAATTTCGTCAAATATTTCTTCTTTGGCAAGCCGGCATCCATTACTCTAGTTTGTAGCATCGCCCCCTCTTTTTAAATGGAATTGATTTATCATTAATATTAGAACTTACAGCTCCTTCTCGGAACACTCACTTAAAATAATATCTAGTTTCTTCTCGATTATATTCTTAAATTCATATATTCCACTTGCTTTTTAATAATTTGCTCCCAACTCAAAAATATGTACGTAGCAATGGAGTTAATATTATTCAATGACTCAATAAAGCATTGGTTTCTCATTTTGTTATTGACTTCGGAATTTCTCGCATATATATTGGTATTGATTGATAACTATCAACTGGTCGTCTTTAATATCAAACTTGATCTCTTTTTTAATGCAATTGTGTTTTTTAGAAGATCTTTTAATTTTTCAGGTTGTGATCTCCACCCCTTCTGTCAATTTCGATGTAAGTTGACTAATTTTCTTTAATAATACAGTTTGTTTATCCATTTAAGTATAAATGTTTACACAATTTTGGACCAAAAATGTTTAGTTGGGTAAATTATGGGGGTTGATAGTTTAATTATGAGGTAGTTTAACATTTTAGACTGTACATTTCATTGAATAGTGGAACTGATTCTATGATTTTCTTGGAGGTGGAGATGCATGTAAGGCTGTGAGGGAAGAAGCTTCGTTTCTCTATGCCACATGCTTAGATTCTTTTGAAATATTTATTCAGATGAGAATTAACAATCAGGTAGCATGAATGCTTGACAATTGACAGTGAGCTTTTCTTCTCAAATATTTGATTGATTGAGAGGTCATCTTGACTAAGGGAAGAAGCATTTTGCTAGGAACAAGTGTTAAGAGTTTGTATAGCTTGAAAGCTAGAACTCATTCACTCACAGCATGCTTGTGGAATTCATTCTAGCTAGAGTAGACCACTGTTTATTCAAGTACAACTGCAAAGTCTTATGTGACAAGCCTTCCTTTTCATATTTTTTCTGCTGATTTTATTAAAGGTTGATTTAGATGATTGAGTAATTGTGAGTTTTGTATTCATTGTGTAATCAATTCTGGGAGGCTGGTATTACATATAACTTAAATTACTAGTAATTTGAGCACACATGAACTAATAGACACAGAGATTGACTGTGTTGGGAGCCTCTGTTGAGCTTGTCATGCTAATTATCAATTTTAACAGGTGAATTTTAGCTCTGAAAGATACTTTAGTGACAGCAATAAAGACATTGCTTCCCTGCTTCCCTTTGATGCTGGCTTTGAGGTTAGAAAAATGCCCAAGTCTGCGTTCTTTTACTTTCTGCCATTGAGAAAGACAAAATAAGAGGATTCTTATATCTGTAAATATACTGTGGTCTTGATGCTCTTCAGGCAGATCCTTCCACTTTCTCTATCAGTTTACCACTTTTTTTCATTTGAATTTTGAGATGGTTCAATTTTATCCGTTGCACCTATATTTCTGCATTAGTACCACCCTTGTTAGCCTGACGAAGTCATATAGCCATTGCAAAAGGAAAGTCACTGAAAGAGTGTCATGGTTTAGTGCCATATCCAAAAAACAGTTCACATATGCTTCTTTAATATGCAGGCTGTTTTAGATGACTCCGTGTTGATGCTGCTTTTACATTGCTGTTGATTGTTATGATTTCTTGCTGGTGATGATCTAAGGTTTGTTTACAAGCTTCCTGACCATGTCAGTATTGGTGAGGTAATGGATACTTGCTTGTTAAGTTGTTATTGTATGATCCCATTAAAATTCCTGATTTCCAAAAACTTGTTGTTCACTTTCTATTTAAGGTTTTATACGTGTTGTATTATTGCAGGAAGTTTTAGGATGTTGAATTTGTGGAACACAGGAGGGTTCAAGGTTGCTCAATTCTTCCATTACCTGTTCAATTTGTGGTTGATTCTTTTTTGGTTAAAAAGATTGGAACTTGGATAAATTCTTCTTATTATCTATTGATTTTAGGATTTTATTAAATTTGTGTTGAATTTTTCTTTGTATTTAAATATTGTTACTTGGATAATGTCTCGTTATTATAATTATTTTACGTTTTAGCTCTTAATTTGAAAGATTATTTAGATTATTTGCAATTTGAAAATATAATTTTATTTTTATAAAAATTGTGCAAAACAACATTATACGTAACGGTTGCAAAAAAAAAAGTGTTATATAAATACAAGAATACGTAACAATTTTAAATAAAATGCGTTATCTAAATACAAGAATACGTAACAATTTTAAAAAAAGCGTTATCTAATTGAAAGAATATGTAATGGTTTTTCATTAAAGTGTTATCTATGCTATGGAATATGTAGCGGTTTTTAAAAAAAGCGTTATCTATGTTATGGAATATGTAACGGTTCCTTAAAAGAATGTTATCTAAAAAATATAATACGTAACGATTTTATAAGAAACTGTTACGTATAATATATAATAGGTAACATTTTGTTATAAAAACCGTTACGAAAGATCATAATACATAACGCTTCATTCAGTATAGATAACGGTTATAAACCGTTACGTAAAGTGATTATAGATAACGGTTAATAACCGTTACGTATACTGGGTAGAATACGTAACACCACTATACATAACGGTTTTGAAATGGCATACGTAACGGACAGGGCCGGTCCTCTCACTTGTTTGGGGTGGGCATTGCCCATGGGCCCCCAAATTTGAGGGGCCCCAATTTTTTTTTTTTTTAATAATACCCTTTAGTAAAAATAAAATAAAATTACTTAATAGCCAAAATCTCAATGCAGCAACGGTAAAATCAAATATGAGGCCTAATTTATCTTCAATTCAATCTACCCTAATCGCTCGCAATGGCAACGCCAACGGTCAGTATATTTTCTCATCTCTTCTCTAATCTCTAATTCTATCTAGGCATCCCTAATTTTAATCTCAATTTCCCAACTCCATTCTTGTCTTCTTGATGTGAAGCAATATACCTGAAGTGAGCACTGGATTGAGAGTTGAGACTAACTGACTAAGAGATAGGAATTTGGAGGAAATCAGCTTGGAATTTTGTCGAAATCAGGTTTTATTGCTTCATACTTTTCATATTTCAGTTTCATTGTGATGTGCAAATAGTCAAATATGGGGCCTAGTAGAAAATATCCATCTGGAAGTCAAAAGAGAAATAAACGAAAAAGAAGTGAAGAGGTGATTAAATCTCAAAGAGGAGCACTTGATAAATTTTTTAAAACTAGTTCTTCACTCTCAGAAGTTGATATAGTTGGGAATGATAATGATGTTTTGAATCAGCTTGATGACTTGAATGAGAATGATGATTTGAGTGAGAATGATGTTTTATATGAGCTTAATGACTTGAATGTTAATGAACTTGATGATATTCTGAATGAGCACGAGACATTGAATGATAATTTGACTGAGCATGATGATTTGAGTGAGCATGAGACTTTGGATGAGAATAATTCTTTCAATATATTTGATCCAAAAATTTGGGACAACATTGATAATAAAACTAGAGATATCTTGGTAGAGAAAGGTCCTTTAAGAGACTATGATTACATATTTCCTGAGGATCAGTTTCTTAGACAATTTTCATGCTCTTATTATATAAGAAAATTACCAAATGGTGAAAAACAAGATAGAAAATGGTTAGTATACTCAAAAGATGCTAACAAAGTGTACTGTTTTTGTTGCAAATTGTTCAAATCAGTTCAAAATATTACTTTATTTGCAAATGAAGGTGTGGACGATTGGAAACGTTTAAGTGAAAGACTAAAAAAGCATGAAAACAATATTGATCACATGAACAATATGAAAACTTGGAATGATTTGCATATTAGACTGAAAAAAATGAAACAATCGACAGTGAGTTGCAAATGCAAATTAAGAAAGAGAAAGAGCATTGGAAAATGGTATTGGTTAGAATTATCTCTGTTGTACAATGTCTTGCTAAACATAATTTGGCTTTTCGTGGAGATAATGAAAAGATTTATCAAGATAAAAATGGTAATTTTTTGGGCATACTTGAATTAATTGCAAAATTTGACTTGGTAATGCAGGAACATTTTAGACGTATTAAAACCAAGGAAATCCACCATCATTACCTTAGTCATAAGATCCAAAATGAGTTGATTTCAAAGCTTGCCTCTAAAGTTAAAAGTGTTATACTTGGAAAAATAAAAGAGGCCAAATATTATTCAGTGATTCTTGATTGTACTCCAGACTCAAGCCATGATGAGCAAATGACTTTATTAATTCGATGTGTTGATATGTCAAGTTCTCCAATAAAAATTGAGGAATATTACATTGAGTTTTTAAAAGTGGATGCTACATCAGGATTAGCTCTTTTTAATACTTTAAAATCTGCTTTAGAATCTCTTGAACTTGATATTGATGATGTGAGGGGACAAGGTTATGACAATGGTTCCAATATGAAAGGAAAACATCAAGGTGTGCAAAAGAGATTTCTTGAAATTAATCCAAGAGCATTCTATATGCCATGTGCTTGTCATTCTCTTAATTTGATAGTATGTGATATGGCAAATTCTTGTGTTAAAGCTGTCTCATTCTTTGTTACTGTACAACATCTTTATACCTTTTTTGTTGGCTCTACAAAAAGATGGAATTTGTTAAAGGATCATGTTAACAAATTAACTTTAAAGTCATTGTCAGCAACAAGATGAGAAAGTCATGTCAATATCATTGAAGCTATAATAACCCAACCAAATGAGATAATAAATGCTTTACTTGAACTGTCAAGAGCTAGTGATAATCTAAAAACTAAACGTGAAGCAGAGATTTTAGCAACTAGTGATCTTGAGAACTTTGAATTTTTGCTTGGCATGACTATTTGGCATAATGTTTTGAAAAAGATTAATTTGATTAACAAAAAATTGCAGTCTGATGATATGCAAATTGATGCTGCTCTAATCATTTTGAAAGGATTGATTGCATATTTTGAAAAATATAGGGAGGAAGGTTTTGATTCAGCCATGACATCTGCTAAAGAACTTGCATCTAAAATGGAAATAGATCATATTTTTCCTCAAAAACGTATAAGTCGTATGAAGAAACAGTTTGATGAAAATTTTCATGAAGATGTTTCACTATCTGCTGAGGAGTCTTTTAGGATAAACTATTTTCTTGTTGTGGTTGATATTGCTATTTCATCATTAAGGAGCAGATTTGAACAAATGCAAGTTTTTAAAGATATTTTCGGTTTTCTGTTTTATCATAAGAAGTTGTCTTTGTTGGATGAGCATACTTTGCACACTTGTTGTTTTAAACTTTAGGACGCCTTGAAATATAATGATAAATTTGATGTTGATGCTAATGATTTGTTTTCTGAGTTGCAAGTGCTACAAAATTGTTTACCAGCATCATTAAATTCAGCCATGGATGTTCTTGAGTATGTTAAAACCTTGGGTTGCTTTCCTAATGTTTCCATTGCATATAGAATTTTATTGACTATTCCGGTTACAGTAGCATCAGCAGAAAGAAGTTTTTCAAAATTAAAGTTAATCAAAACATATTTACGGTCAACCATGTCTCAAGAAAGATTAAATGGTTTAGCTATTTTGAGCATTGAGAGTGAGATGGTGGAAAAAATTGATTTTGATGATGTAATTAATGATTTTGCTTCTCAAAATACTAAAAGAACTAAACTATTTCAATGATTATTTGACCTTTTTTTTGCATGTAGGGGTTGATTGTTTTTTGAGATTTAGGAGCACGCAGCAACTTTTTGAAGAAGCTTCAAGATGCTCATTGGAAAAATTGAAGAAGGTTGAAGATGCTCGTTGGGAAAAAAATAAAGGGCCCCCTTTTTTGTTTTTGCCCATGGGCCTCCAAAATGTTTGGGCCGGCCCTGGTAACGGATAATAACCGTTACGTATGTGCGTTTTTATAGTAGTGCATCATCGATGTTGTCCAATACCATCAATGACACCTCAAAGCTGCACAAGTTTTTTAAAATCTCATTGATGTTACCAAGACATTGCACAAATTCTGGTATTTTTCGACCAGACTTAAGAGGATAGAGTAGCCTCATGGCTTAGGATTCATTCTCATATTAAATTTTTCTACCTCAGATCCAAAATCTCTACAATGAAAAGACGAAACAGAAAAACAATGATAGATTCCTTGAGTTTGTTTCAAGTTTTACGAACATTAATGTTGTGGTAGAGGATATTTACGAACAAATGCAGTGGAGTTTTTTTCCCCCTTTTGTTATGAGATGTGTTGGGGGGCTATACATAGGGGCTATGTATTAGGGTTTTAAAGGATGAGTTAAGCAGCAAAATTGTCTATCTAATTAATATTTATATTTTATAATTTATGAGGGTTATAAAAAATCAAACCCGAGCTTGTTTATAATTTCCCATTGATCATGCATAAAAGCTTTTTATTCATACCCAAAGACCATCTATCTATCTATACATATATTAAAGCAAAAAAATCGTAGGGGTAAAATTGTCATAAAAATAAATCAAACAAAACTGTGTTAAAAAAACATTGTTTGGCGAAAATTTGTGCAAACTGGTCAGTAGAGCAAATGGTTGATGGTCTTTATTAGACCCTCAAGCATTGAGGGGGTTCAATTCCTCAATAGTGCACTCACTCACCCACTTCATTTTCATATTTTTATTTTTTTAAATTTCCGCTGTTTTAGATTTTTTTTTTAAATAAAAAAATATCACCAAAAATTAACAATCATTCACATTTGTAATTTTTTAGATTTTCTAAATAAAAAAACCATTAAAACTTAATAAAATACCCTTCTAATTATAGTACTACCTATGGTGTAAAGATTCGTATTTTAAATTTTTTAGAATTTTTTTAAATAAAAAAATATCACCAAAACATGCATAGATAGAAATTAACAACCATTCACATCTTTAATGTTTTAGATTGTCTAAATATAAAAAATATCACCAAAATATAAAAAAATATGCCCATGGAAAATATTTAATTTTTTATTTTTTTAATTATAATACTACTTTTGCTGTAATCAAATTACTTATTATATAATTAGCGGATATTTTGAATGACAACCATTTACATTTTTTTTTATTTCTAATTAATATAATTTTGACGGTGCGGATAAAATTCCCTGCTACATTTTGTGCAATACTCCACGCACACAATTGAAATTATGAATTTTCCACAAAATGTAGGTTATGATTTCATTCGCTTATCGTGTAATCAAAGAGGATTATAATTAATGAGAGTTTTTAATGGCTGACAAAAAATTAAAAAAATAAGACCAAAAAATGATGATGATAATAATAATAATAATAATAATAATAATAATAATAATAATATGTGTTTAGTTGTCAATCTTTCAAATTCCGGAAAGATTTCAGCTAATTGAATTCTCCCATAACATTTTATTTATTAATATATACGTATATATATTAACATCATTATTTTTGAAGGGTTATAGATAATATAAGATTTATTTTATAATTTGGAGTAATTGAATTAATTTTATAAATTCTATTAATTAAAAAGCTAATACACATTTATTAACCATTGTTATCTATTTATTTTAACCATTAGAAAATTAACCATGTCAATAAGTTATGCACATATGTCATATAACATAGATTATAATAATAATAATAATATTATTATTATTATTATTATTATTATTATTATTATATTGTGGTATGAATCTACTTATTTAAATTTATATGTGGCTGCATAAAATATATTTAATATGTTAAATCTATAAAATAAAGAAATTATTCAATTTTATTTATCGAAAATAAAATTATCATGTGTTATGTGTTCATATGCAATAAGTAAATATAAATCTCCAATGGATTAAATTTAAAAAAAATAAATCTAAATGTGTTTATGAATATATTTAAAAAATTACAAATATAATGTTGAAATATATTGTAAACTATAATTTGATAAACTTATAATTATTTTATATTATATACTAATACTATTACAATCAATATTTCAACTATTATCAAACTTTAAATTTTAAATGTGTAGACTGATTTTCGTACATCGTATGTATGGGAGATTGAGCTCCTGACAAGGCCCAATAAATGGATAAAAAGGGATAAGGCAAATCTAAGGTTAAAAAAAAGGTCATTATTTTATTCGATAGACAAAGTGGCAAATAACTAATATTGTTAGAAGGACATATGAGTAAAAGTAACCCAACACAAATAAAACAAAGTGGCAAATGAGTAATATTTTTTTAGGACATATAAAATTAAAATTAACCTAACACAAATAAAAATTTAAATCCATAATAAGGGGGGCATTCCGATAATTGAACTCGGGACCTCTCGCACCCTAAGCGAGAATCATACCACTAGACCAAATGCCCTTTTGTTGAATAGGCTATCATACAAAATATATCTCACTACAATTAATGTTTTTTTTTTAATGATGAAAAAAATAATTGAAATTAATGATTTACATTATTTCTTCTTTCCCTCCAAAACTTACACAGTAATAATCATCTTCCCGGATTTTGGGCGTTTCAATTTCCATCATTTCAGACATTCATCCACACCGCATTTGCGACTATCTACGGCTCAATTCAAACCCTAACCACCATCACCAACATCTTCCACCAAATAATCATGGATTATGCTATGGCACCCGCTAATATTTGAGGTGAATGAGCTTCTTTTTGGATTTTTTTTAAAATTTTTCCTCTAATGAATTCTCGTACAATTTCGATTTCCAGCTTTTCATGTCGTTTTATATTTTTTTCCATTGGTCTTGAGCATTTGGTCTTTTTTTTTTTTGGTATGTGTAGATTATATTCTGTAATTATCTTTAGTGCGTTTTCGGTGGGTTATTGGTTTTCATGTTGGCTGTGATGATGATGGCAGCGACGATGGCACTAGTGAAATCACAATGCAGATTAATAATTATTATATTAAATATTATAATGCTGAAATTTTGGAGAGGGTGTTGCTGTAGCTAACTTTGTGTGTGTTGAACTAGGAAAGGGATAAGTTTTAAGGTGGAATGGGATTATACGAAAATAATGTCCCGTTGCACGACACAGTTGCGCTTGACAGCCTCAGCGCAGAATCCGGGCTACTGAGTATTGATACGAACACTCAGGTTTTGGAAGGATGTGAATCTGCTCAACAATTGGGTGATCAGGTGGAAGGTTCTTTTGAGAAAGACGTAGTAGCGCTTGATAGTGATGATGAAGGGGTGAATCGAAATGAGGCCGTAAATTCGGTGAATGAGTGTTTTGGTGTAGTCGGAAGGTTTTCTGGCAGGGATGCTGTAGGGTTGCTGAGAAGAAAGCAGGCTCCTGCAGGTAAAATAGTATTGACTTTAATCTGATTATAAATGAAGAGGTTTGTTTGAAGCTACACAATGTTGTGCATGCTACTCTCCCTTTTCTCCTTGTGATGGTGAAGGGAATAAGCTACTAATTGTTGTAACTGAAGAAGGCTTTCCTTGTTTTACTTATAGATTCTGCATTGAAAAAATGTTCTTTAGCAAATATTTATGTTTTGTTTGCATGTGTCTGAAACTCAGCTATTGGAGTTGGATGATTCGTGCAAATATGTAGCACCGTCCCATTTTGGTTGTTTGATTTAACGGTGGTTTGCTCTCTGCCCCAGGTTATTTCCGGAGGCTTAACAAGGTTAGTGAGCAGGTGTTACATCACCTTGATTCAGCTATAAGTGAAAGGAGTGATGAAGAAAGTACTGCTGGGAGGACTGGTCTTTGTAATGATAATAGATTTCAAGAACATTGTGTGGTTGTGGACAGTGTAGTGAACCTAGAATTACATGAGTCTAAGTACATTAATATGGGGAAGGATACAAGTTATGACCGTAAGCGTGCAGAGTTGAATTACTTTGAATCTCCTCAAGTTGCAGAATCACAAGAAGCCCTGCGGTTTGTAGATGACTACCTTTCAGTTTGTGATTTGGGGTCATACAAAGACATCCCAACTAGAAAGACCGACATAATAAAATCACCTCCGACTTTGAGGTCTAAGGGTTCTCAATGTTTGGCTAGGAGACTAACCCTGGGATCAACTGGTAGCAAGTTGACAACTTTTGACTGGGCTGAACAGCAGGTTGTTGATAAGGCTGAATGTGATTCACTAAGACTGTATAAGGATTCAATCTTAGGATTTAGAGGTGACAAATCTGGTTCTGCATCTGTTAATCAAGAATCTCACACTGTTAACTTGCATACTGAGATCTCCAGTCTTCAGCCAGAAGAGAAGTTGCCAAGTCTCAATAATTTAGATACAGTTTGGTTGAGCTCCAACGACAATGAAAAAATAGGATTAAATTCCGGAATTTGTATTGTACCTGATTCCATGGAATTGGACGAGCAGCTTGATGCAGGAATATCAAGGCAGAGCATGGAAAATGTTGAACGATATAGGCTTACACCAGATGAATCATATATTGGTCTAGATACTCAAATGGCTGCTGAGGCTATGGAAGAATTAGTACATTCAGGTCCTCCAAGGGTTGATGCTTGTTTCACTCATCAAGGTTTGGACAACTCACTTTTGGACTCTTCTAATTTGGTGAATGACAAGAGTAAATCAAATGTGGCCAATCACGAAGTGGCTTTTGTAGATTGGAGGTGCAAAGAGAAACGCTCGAAATCTATTAAAATTTCTACTGTTCAGGACAAAAGTTTATGTAGGCTTTCTGCAAACCGATTTAAGAACCAACAGGGAACTGTTTCTCAACCTTTGGTATGCAAAAAACTGATAACCAAGAAACTGAAGACTGCTGATGGTGTCAAGTATGATCCTTCTCCTAAAGGAAAAAAGATAAGTAGTAGCTTTCATGAAGGTGCACACACAAAAGGAATCAATGCAACCTGCTTGAAGTCAAATTCTGGGTCATCTTTTGAAGTGAAAACAGACGCTGCAAAAGGTAAAGAAAACTGTTATCTGGATGTGGCTGATATGACTCTTTCAGAGTTAAATCCATGGGTCTATCCAAAGAGGAAAAGAACACGTCAAGGCACGCCACGCGTTGCAATTAGCCCTAGTAACCAGTGTCTTCCATTTGCTGCAGTTGATACTAATCTGGAAAAGTATCCTATAGTGAAACTGCATGAGGAAGCAGTAGGCAGGGAGGCAAAGCTTTTAGTCTACAATAGGCGACGTAAAGTTTCTTTAGGAAGAGAACACACAGGACGTACCATAAAATTGACTGTTGATTTAAGTTCATCAGTTAATGATGGTGCACTTCCAGACTCTTATGCAGACAAACCATTAAAGAAATGGGGCACTCCAGATGATGCTTCAATTAACATGAAATCAGGCTTATTGTCAAATGGGAATTCTGTGACTTTGCAAGCATTAGAAGGCAGTAAAAAAAGAAAGAAATCATTGATCCCTCTTTCAAGGTCTCCCCTAATGAAAGAGCTCACAAGATTGGGTTACACTGAGTCATTTCCTGATTTTCTGCCAAAAGATTCCAGAAGGAAAAGAGCTACTGATAAGGTTTGCGTTTTGTTCAGCCAGAACTTGGATACAAGCACACTCAAGCAGCAGAAAAAGGTACTTTCTGCCACACAATCAACATTCATATGTTTAAATAAACCAGGTGTTGTGGCCAGTTAGAGTTACATCTTTACTAATAAATTCATTGATACAGATTGTAGCACGATTAGGATTTTCAATTGCATCATGTTCCTTTGATGCAACACATTTTGTAGCTGATAGATTTGTTCGGACAAGGAACATGATGGAAGTTATTGGTCTTGGCAAACCTGTGGTGACACATTTATGGCTTGAGAGTTGTGAACAAGCTGGCTATGTTATTGACGAAAAAAGTTACATCCTCAGAGATGAAAAAAAGGAAAATGAAATTGGTTTCAACATGCATGTTTCACTCACTCGTGCCAGTCAGTTTCCACTTTTAAAGGTAAGGCGTCATTTACATTTTAAATGGAAGCAGCAGTGCACTGAATATGTGTGTTTTATGAGTTCTTTCTGTTGATCTGCAGGGCCGTAGAGTCTTGATCACCCCAAATGTGAAACCCTGTGTAGACGTGATAAACAGCTTGGTAAAGACAGTTCAGGGAAAGGTATGGCCTTTGTTTTTCTTTCACTTCAAATTTCATTAAAATATAATTGACATTGGCAAGGCTTGAAGGCCATAAGAAGAGGAAATTTAAAGTAAATTTATTAAACACAATGTAAAAAATCTGAATTGGGGTGGAATAGGGCAGAGGATTTCTATCACATCTAAAAACATAATCTAAAATTACAATTTCTATGAATGTTCCTCAGGTGGTCCAAAATACACTGAATGCCAAAAGGAAGGATAAGCTGATTCACAATGATTTATTAATTATCTCCTCTGAAGAAGATTATACAATTTGCTTACAATTTCTTCAGAAAGGTACCAATCCTGTGTATTCTCTTATTATCATTGCTTTTCCCTTTTAATTGATGCACTTGTTCCTGGTTGCTACAGCAATCTCTTGACATTGGTTTTCGACGTGCAGGAGCTTCCATCTATGACTCAGAGCTCTTGCTGAATGGAATTGTAACCCAGAAACTGGAATATGAGAGGTCAGTAAAGTTTAAAAACAGTATGAAACTTAAAAATGCGGCTTGTAAGTCATGCTGTCCATATATTCTAAAGTAATGGCATCATATGTACTCCGAAATATTAATATAGTTTTAGGAATAATGCTAAATGACTGATTATGGAAGATGAAATGAATAAAAGAAGATCTGTAGGCTGTGAACTCTACCGGTCTAGTTTGGACCAAAGCATCTACGAGTTACAACACTCAGAGACATTAACTTAATGGAATCTACATATTTCTCAAGCCATACATCATGGTGTCTACAAATTTTCATCTTGAAACATATATCCAAGAATCTGCCCGGTGTCTCCCTGATGTCCTGTCCTTTTCCACTCTACCATGTTTCTTTCTAATTTTTCATATTTCTTCCACAAACTGCTATCCTCTACAGGTATCGGCTTTTTCGAAGATTTCAATGAGAATGACCACTGATGTCTGTCCTGAAGGGCAAATGGTGATGTGGTGTGCAACTCAACCTTAAACTACTCCATGTTCTACCTACTTGATCAACTGAGGGGCAACTCCTTTTTTCTGTACATAAAAGGATTCTTGAGAATTTGGTGAACTGATTGCCTTTCTATATTCGCTTGTAGCTTTTGATTTGATCCTGCATTGGAAGTTTTGGAGTGGATATCATTGTTTTTCCATGCTGTGGTTCCTTTAGTTTTGAAAGAAAAGTAGATGTCAGAGAAATGAATGAAAGTATAGGATGGAAGAAGTGGTGTTGCATTAAGATTCTAATGTATTTGCATTTTTTTAGCCAAAAACATCATATGCAAATATTCCTAATCTACTTAATTACTCTTTCTATAAAAAAAACTCAATATAGTGAAAAGCACAAAATTACTTATTTCGGGAAATTTGCTGTATTTATCAATTGTCTATCTAACTCTTAGATTTAGAATGTTCCTTCATTTCTTTTTATTTTTATTTTTTACTCAAACACTCGATCTGGTGATATTGAGTAGATTCAAACTCGTAACATTTGGTCTCCAAACAATCTCATGCCACCACTAGGTCATCCCCACCGGGACCTTTTATTTTTGGGTGTTTTGTAAACACATCTTAGGAGTTAGGGGTGGGTTGGTACAATATACCAACAATTTCATGTCATACTGTTATCATACTGAAAATTTTGATATCAAAAAAATTCATACTGTTGTCATACCGAAACTTTCGGTTACCGATAGTATACCGAAGTTTCGGTGTGTCACATAACGGATATAGATATCGTACCGACATTTCGGTATACCGTATCGTGCCGAAATTTTACGGTATGTCGAAAATACCGAAAATTCATATTATGCTGAAAATACCGAAAAAAATCATTTATTATAAAAAACACATAAAATATTTGTAAAAACAATCAAACTTCAACATAATAAACTAAATATAAATAATTCATATTCGATCCAATGATAAAATTTCAAAAAAATAAATAATTCTAATAAATCACGCATCAATAACCAAACGTCAACACAAAATAATTACTAAAAACAATACGAAACTTTACAACTTGGAAGTCTAACATCACGAGTAACCTGCAAATTTTTTTAAAAAAAATACTTAGTTACAAGATGTGTTTATTATCTTTTGCGTGAATAGTATAAAAAAAATCTCTTGGTAATGATTAATGGGTTATTCTTTTAAGATTAAACCAAAATAATTAGATTTTTTATATAAACAATTTTTATATTCATTTTCCTAAATAAGACTATTTCGAATAATCATATTTGTATGTTCATTTTCTTATTATTTTGTTTTTAATTTATTTAATAATTATAATCTTGTTAGTTAATTATATCCCATTCCTCATATTAGTTTATTCTTTTTCATTAGTCATGTTTAAAAGGCAATATATAAATATTAAAGTATTTTTTATATCTCATAATTTACGTATGTATATCTCATTTTCTTTTTCTTTTTTCGATCATTTACTTTAACTTTTAATTTTCAAGGATGAAGAAGAATATGAGATTATTTCTAACATCGGTTAATTAGTTCGTTGCTCACACTGTTCACTTTTAGTATCTAAGCTATTAGTTTGGTATTGGATTAGAATAAATATCATATTTTTGCTAAATTTGTATGATATATTTACTAAATGTTATATTATTGCATTGTCTTATTCTTTTTCATTTTGAATCTTGATATATTGGATTAAATATTGGAGTTATAACTAGAAATCCAAATTTTAAATACACTTTACAATATTTTGGAATCAAATTAACTCAAATATAATTATTTGATTAAGTATTTCTTCTTCTTCTTCTTCTTCTTCTTCTTCTTCTTCTTCTTCTTCTTCTTCTATTTATTTTTCGTTTATTTTCTTTATTAATTACTTTACTCATAATTGTAATCACATTAATTAATTAGTTCATTGCTCATATTAGTTTATTATTTTTCACTAGTCATATATAAAAAGCAAAAATATTTTCTTATATCTCATAATTTACTTATATCTCATATTCTTTTTTTTTTTCAATTATTGATTTTCAAGAATCAAGATCAAAGAAGAATAGCCTATTATTATTTATTATTTTTGAAATGTCACATTTTTACTAAAATTTTATAACAAACTTACTAAATATTACATCATTGCATTGTATTTCTTTTGTTTTCTTTCTTTCTAATTTTGATATATCTGATTAAATACATGAGTTATAATTATGAATCCAAATTAAAAAAAAAAGAATATCTATATCTATATTATATCTAAAAACAAGATAGTCGTCATTAATAGTAATAATAGATTTTCCCGCCTATATGCACATTCCGTAAATAGAAATATATATTAATTAATCAATCAATATTATAATACATATTTAGTTAATTATAAATTAATATTTTCTAATCCACCACTCACATAACTAGATATATCTTTTAAATAAGATACATATTTTGTTATTATTTTTTTGTTTATATATTGTATAGATTATAATATGTTTAAACTATTGTTTCTATAATAATATATACATAGTATCAAATAATAATATTAAATATGTTTTATTTGATTATCATAACAATTAATAACCTCGTGTTTTTACATGTGTTTTGAGGTTCATTTGAGTGGTATTTAATGGGTAATGCATGCATGAAATAATAAATTTTGCACAATTTTTTATATTTTGTGTAATGTCATGTGTTTGTTCGTTGTGAAGGGATTTAATGTCATTTTTTGTGTGAACTTCAAATGAGATTGAGAGAATCCTAGAACGATAGGAAATCAAGTAAGGAACGCGTTGCAAAAAAATCGAGTCAATCGAACGAGAAACGAGTGAGAACGAAGCAATATAGTGAGAGACTGTCGAGCTGCGACCAGACCGGCAACCCGAGCCGCGGGTGAATGGGTCGCGAATCGACTCGTGGATCGCCTTCTGGACAGCCTTATGTGAGCTAGCTACTGAGAAGGGGGTTGGTTACCTTTGTATTACCCGCGACCCCACCTGCGAATTTTGTAATGGTCGCAAATTCCTTACCATATCAGCGCCACGTGGACCCACGACCGACCTGGTCGCAGGCGAGGTCGCGAATGAGCCATGGAAGTTCAATTTTGACCTATTTTGGTCCGTTTTCTTTCTTTTTTTAACTGAGATACTTCATACATTATATATATATATATATATCTTTTTAGCACGAAAATTAGGCATCACAAACCCTACCATAACATCAAAAACCACAACATTAACACACACCATATTCATCTCCAAAAGGCAGAGATTGAAGAGCAAGAGAAGAACAAATTGAAAATTAATATCAAGATTCATCCTTCGGGCTTATCGTGTTCTTGTTATTTAATTATGTTTTCTTTTGGATTGTTATTAGCTATTTATTTAATTATGAGTAACTAATTCTCTAGTATTCTAGGGTTTGATAATCGTTGATTTTGAAGTATAATGGATATTTAATTATATGATTTTGATTCTTCTTTTATTCTTTGTGTTCTTAGCCTTGTTTGCTTGATTGATTGATCATCATGATAGCATGATATGTTGTGTTAATTCATAAATCGAGAAAGTAGTTTGAACACAGAGCACATTAATCAATAACAATCGAGAGATTTTGACCAATAATATTACGTGTATTGCTCGGTAAGAAATTCTAGAAAATAGATGACACCAAAAATTTTAACCAATAATATTACGGATATGACCTCAATTGACCTTTTTTTTATTTTGAAATTATTGATATAGATGATTGTAAATGTTTGTATGATTTATAAAATTTGATTATGATGAATTCAATTGTAAATCAATAAAAAATGTCATTAAAAAGATGCATTACAAAACTTCTCATAATATTTTATCCAAACATGTATATTTTAATAATGACAAAGATTTAGCCAAACCCTCCATCCCATTTTCGTTAAGCGCACAAATTTTTCTGATTTTTTTTAAAACCTTTATTTCGTCTCAATTAAGATTTAATAATCTCAATTAGGATTTATATTTAATTCTAAAAAATAATTATCCTACGCAGTGCACGAGCCGTTGGATAGCACAAAATAAATTTAAATCACTTTAATTTTACGATTCACTAATTCCATTTTAAGCTATATATTTATTTCGAAAAAATTAATTACGAGCGCGGTGCACGGGCTCGGGGCGTTAGCAGTGGACAAGTGCACCGCGCGAGACACCGACAATTCAATTTAGGGTTCAATAGTTTAATTTTAGAATATATATTGGGAAAAACTAAAAAAATATAAAAAATAAAATAAAAAAGAAGTAAAATTATGTCTCATGCATGTGATCGTCTCACAAGAGATCACCCATTTACTAATTATATACTATCTCATTGTACAACCACTCGGAGCGGAACTAGGATGGGGTTGGTGGGGGCCTTGACCCTTTAACAAGAAAAAAAAAACACATTTATTTTTTCATGATTTAAAAAAAAAAGTTTGTAGGGTTATTGGTGAAGAACATTTCAAGCACTCAAGGAAAAAATTATGGTTATGTCCCTAACAACCACTATTCTCATATTTAATAACTCAATATCACAAAAAATATAAACATGAAATCCCGTCCATCGCACGGGTGAAATACTAGTTGTAACTATACCATCATATTTAGTGTAAATGGGTACAAGTATTCAAAATCCAAATAGTAAATGCTTTTTTAGCCAACTTTGATAACACATGCTTTTTTATTTAAACTTTTATACAATCTCTCAAATACTCTTACTAAAAGGGGGCCCAGTCAACATATTCCCTTTGACTCCTTTTTGAAAATTCTAAAATCTCACGTGGAGACAAAAAAATACACGAATTGAAACAGCCGATCCCTTTGCTTCTCTATTCAAAATCCTCACGAAATTGACGAATTGAGACCAAGAAAACACACGAAAGGAAACAACCGATCTCATTTGCTTTTCTCTTCAAAATTCTCACGAAATCTATACACACAAAACTCTTAAAAAATTCTCACGAAACTCTTCAATTCTGACGAAAGCTAAACACGTGAAATTGATCCAAATTCTCACAAAAGTCTGTCGACGTCGAAGCCATGGAAAATCTCGAGCCATGGGCTGCTGATTATCAACAGGTTAGAACACTAATTTCATTTTTTTTGTAGTTTTGAATAATTTAGATGATTTGATGTCGAATTTTCGCGAATTTAAATGTGGAATCGGATGCGTTTTATTTTGTCAATTTAAATAAGATATTATGTTCGAATTTTAGGGTATTTGTTATGCGAATATGTTTGAATGCTGCCCAATTTTGAAAAATGTTGAATTTTGTGGATTTTGAATCGTGTTTTTCCCCTGTGAATTCTAGAAAATATGGTGATATCGTGAGAATATTTACTCACGAAACTGATCTCGTGACAATATATACACACGAGATCTCTTCTCGTGACAATTATTCTCACGAATTCTCTATTTTCGAGTAAAAAAACTGTGACAATATATTGTCACGAAAACTATTCTCGTGTAAATATATTCTCACGAGAACAAATCTCGTGACAATATATTGTCACGAAAACTAATCTCGTGACAATATATTGTCACAAAATATAATTTTTTTTATAATTGTTTGTGCTTAGGTTTTTTATATCATAATTAATTCTTCTTCTCAATCATTGATAAATTCTCAGCATGTAGATATCTGTATCATGTCCAATTAGGTTTTTTTTAATTATATTTGTTTTATTTTTGCATTATTTATTGCTAATTTTTTGTATAATATTTTAAAAATAGCGTGATTGGGTGTGGAGAAGAGAGACTTTACAGAACATCACATGCGGGATTAATTTATACTGGAAAGACAATATGAGTGTAATTAGGAAAGTATTACACGTGATCAGTGGTGGGCCCGAACTATTCGAACAGTTTAGGAGAGAGTCGTGTTTTGGGAATCTGATAGATTTCGTGGGTGGAAACAGTTGTAACAATGCTTTACATGCATTGTTGAGTAGTGAGGTGATTATTGACGGTGCAGAGGAGCACGATATTTGATTTCGGGTTGGAGAAACCAATATTAGATTTTCACAGAGTGAGTTTGCTCTGGTGACTGGACTGCAGTTCGGAGGATCCGATTTTGATCCGTCTGCATCATATAAGATTTCTAGGAGATCTTTTTATTCTCGTGAGTTGAACAAGACACCTATGAGAGTGAAGGACCTACTTGAGAGGTTTAGGACCTATTCACTAGGAGATGACCTAATGGATTACGTCATGATCGCCAATGTCCTAATCCTGCACACCATGATCTTTGGTTATGATCAGACACACATAATAGATGACTGGGTATAAGTCTTAGCCGAGGATCAGGATCGATGGAACTCATTTCCATGGGGAACTTATGCATTCAGTCTCTTGACGCATTATATGAGTTTGGTACCGTCTACTGAGGTGGAACTGAGGAGAAAATTCAAGAAGACGGAGGAAAAAGCCAGATTGTCTTATCATTTCTATAGACCGGTGTGGGCTCGACTGGTATGAATCTCAATTTTGTCATGATTATGACTGTAATCTTATTTTATTGAGTATAATTTGATCAATATCTTATTCTACAAGTGTGGGCATATGAGGCCTTCCCGAGACTCGGTGCACATTGTGCACAGGTTCCAGCACCAGACGCTTTGCCCAGGTGTTTGAAGTGGGCCTTTAAGAGGAAGACTGCGCGTCTGGGCACATTGTTTTCTGATGAGGTAAGCATTTATTTTAAAGAATGTGTGTTTACTTGATTATTTGAAGTGTTTCTAATCAATTCTTTACCATTTGCAGCAATTATGCTTCATATATTTATAGCTGAGTGAGCATGAGATGGCCACTCCATATTACAGAAGTGTCTTGCTCAGTGATTGTATGGGCGTGACGTATGAGGCGCAGCGCAATAAGAGGGTGAAGCCCACTTATCGAGAGCTGGCTAGAGCCCATCAGCCCAGAGCTCCTTCTCCTCCCAGAGCTCCCTCTCCTCCTAGAGCTCCCTCTTACTCCAAGCGATCTGAGAGTTGCATTCCTCGCACGTGTGTAGATACGGGTGCAGTTGAGTCATCCAAGAGATGACAGATTCGCCCTACAGACAAGCGTCCTAGACTGGCGACCCCCACGTCCAGTACTAGTGAGGATCACCAGTGTTGCAAACATGTGGGGCAGATGCGAGACGTGGTGCGTCAAACAGGCATAAAGATGCTCCGTATGATGCAGGAGGGTGATGAGGAGCGTGAGAGGGCACGCATGCAGGAAAATGATGATATGTTCCATAGACTGAAGGATTTCGTTAAGGACATGTTCAAAAAGTTTGTCCCTAGATTCCGGTCCCGGTCCTAGTCTCAGTCGCGCAGTAGGAGTCGCTCTCAGGGTAGACATGAAGAACATGCACGAGAAGAGAGTCCTCAGCGATCAACACCTCGTCCAATACATGATTACGATGTAAGTAGTGTTTGGTATGACTTGTTGTCTTATATATACTTTTAAATATACCAACTAATTTCATTTCAGGTTGAGGGCCCACATCTTGAGGATGTGCGTGTTGAGAGTGTAGGGGCCACAGTTGATGATTGGGGTGTTAGATCACATTCCAGTCCGGTTAGGCCTAGCTCAGTTAGGCCGAGCTTAGCTGGTGTGTCGAGCTCGATGAGGGAATTTGTTGATTTTCGATGCTGCGGGCCAGACGCGCGCTTAAGAGTGAATTTGATCTAGCTTGATCTGGATCAGGCCTTCTTCGATGAATTGCTCAACACCAACAGAGACATGTCCTCACAATGTATGGATCTGATCCTGTATTGCCTTCAGATCAGGCTGGCCGAGGGTCGTGGGTTGAAGGCAGGGGTGAATTCACGGAGCACAGTCGTCTTGCAGTCATCATTTTTCGTGAGTTTTCAATAGTTATCTTAATCTAACAACTCAATTGATCTTATAATTACGTTAATATTTTTTTGTTACAGTATAGGTTGGTGCAAGAGTATCATCTCATTCATCCGGATGATGAGGAATTCATGCAGACATACCCTAATTTTGATTATGCTTAGTGGGGATGGGATGATGAGTTGGTCGACATCATCAGAGGGGAACAGTTATTGACGGGTCCTTGGTGGCAGGCGAATAGTGTGAGTAAACATCATTAGAACCCATTTACGATACACATGTCTTTTATGACTGTTTTATATCTATTTGTGTTTGCAGATCATCACCGCTTGCCATGTTGATGGACATTGGGTGACCGTTCGGATTCGTCTAGACGTACGGCAAGTTGAGTTGTATGATTCGTTGTTGCACAACATGATGGATCCGACAGATGAGCCCACATATTCGATGCGTGAGCACCAGCTCTGGCCATTGATGCACTTGATTTCTGGACTGCTGCGTCATCTCAGATATTGGGAGAGAGCTAGGCGTACTGAAATCTGCAGACTGTTGGAGTATTACAGAACGCCACTCATGTATCAGTTCAGGCAGACAGATGGTGTGAGTTGTGGTGTTTTTTCTGCCATGCAAGCCGATCGATTGATTTCGTCGAAGAATTTCAGCATGGATCCTACTCCGGATGACTTGGACACGTATCGGAAGCTTTTAACTGTTAGGATATTCGGTCATTATCAGAGGATAGCATGAGTAGAGCTTTGACTTATGGGTTGTACTAGAACTTTGACTATTATTAATGTTTTCATGATAATTGATGTTTTCGTGGTAATTATTGTATTCGATACAACAAAAATGCTAAAAAAATCTAGTTTTGAACAATTGTCACAAGATCCGTTTTCGTGACAATTATTGTCACGAGATCATAGACTGAAAATTCAAAAATGTATTTGAATTTGGAATTAACCCTGTAACAATCATACCACATATTACACAACACAAATATTCTAATCCTGTAACAATCATACCACAATCGGTACCTAATAGCAGCAGCTGCATGAGAACAAGGGATTTGATCGAGCTGAAATTCACCATATTTGCATGTTCTCATATGAAGGTCAACAAGGAAGCTCTTGTCGTTCTTTTGCACTTTGTACAAGTGTGCATTATGGCATCGAACACCATACTGATGGCTCATCTCCACTTGTTTGTAAAGCTTTGTGTAAGCAAATTCTGTGAGAATGTGATCTCTCGACACTGTCTTCGCACGTCTCTCATCGAATCACTTCTCTATCACATCCCTGACAACCTCAATGAGAGAACATATGGGCAATCTTCTATCCCACAACAAACGAGCATTGAAACATTCAGCAGCATTTGATGTCATAAAGTTGTAACGACGTGAAGGGCTTTGTGATCTTGCCCAATGATGTACCCCTATACTCAGCAGTGTATTGTAAACTTCAGCTCGGTTTGAGGAGATCATCGATAGATATTTCAGAAACTTTTCTTCTCTATATGCAAATGCAGCACTTTTAAACATAGAAATCACATGACGACCTGCTCGAATTAGATTCTTCGCTATGTGGTAATAGCACAATCCGTGGACCGCTGTAGGATACACCGTTGATGCTCACATGTTGGTCCGAAACTATCACCGAATCATCACGATCTCCAAAAGTCCTCTTAAACCGCTCCATGAACCATGTCCAGGCCGCATCATTCTCAATAGGACCCACACTAATGGCAAGAGAAAAGCACTGCTCATTCTCGTCTTTCGTCACAGCGACGAAAAGAATACCCTTGGTCTTCCCCTTCAAATGAGTGCCGTCAATGGCGATAACTGGACGCATACATACGCTGAATGCCGCTCTACAAACTCCTAGAGAAACAAACGTTTACATGAAACGATCATCACCATCAGTCTCCAAATCATAAACCGTATCAGGATTGGACCTCTTCAACATCTCCAAATATGTAGGCAACACCGCGAAAGACTGGTCATGAGAACTGTAAACCATCTCTATTGCGAGATTCCTAGCCCGCAATGCAACACTGTACTCAACTTCAATGCCATACTCCCTCAATATCTCAGCTATCATTGCTATCGGCTTCAGGATAGAACCCTCATCTAGGATTCTCTTCCTAAATAAATCAGCAATAACCCGAGATGATAACTTCCGTGGCGCATTACGTGTTAAGTCCATCCAACACGTATGATTATCCTCTAATTTAGTCACCATCCACAAGCCACCCTTAGAACTTGCCACTAATTTGAACGGACAGGTCTCATTTTGTTTGCAAATAACTGTTAGTCGACTCTTGCTGGATCGGGAGACCGTATATTCCACTTGACGCTGCATATGCCACTTTCCAACAGCAATTACCAAATCTTTCTTCTCCAAGAAAGTCTTTCCCACAGCTATCACATCAATATCTGTCGGGGATGGGTCGTCATGTACCACTACTAGTGCATCGTCAACATGGGCCACATGAATAGACCAATGTCCCAAGGGAGGAAACTCTACATTCAGAGCTTCAACATCAGGAGCAACATCTTCAGATGAGAAGTTGTGAGGTCCACCATGCTGTAGAATATTGACAAACTCATCGAGACGCCCTGGCTCGCGAATCCATTCACAAAATTCAGCAATTTGCTTACGCCGAACTTCACTCTCATAATTCTCATCGTCATCATCTTCATCATCATCATCATCATCATCATCATCATCCCAAGACAGATCATCAACACTATCATCTCCAATTGGTTCATCGTTAGCATCATTTCACGGCACTCCACTTGGAGTTTGCAAAATTGATTTCTTAGTAACGTATACAACCGGCTCATCTTGCTCCTGAACTAAACGAGCTAAATCAACATCCGTTTTCAAAAGTCCTTTTAGTGTCCTCCCTGTCAATGACCTCGTCAAATAACTCAATGTATAACTAACACTTGTTGGAGATGTCTCCATAAAATCGTGAATTTCTTCAACCAATTTATCACGAGATAAATTGTCAAATGGGAGGTGCACCAGCTGATCTTCACCATCCACATACTCAGATCTCTCCCATCTACCGCTATGTCGGACAACAATACATTGCCAAGCCATCTGCAAATCAACAATAAACAGTAATTAAAGTAATTTAAAAAAAATAATAATCTCGTGACAATACTGTCACGGAAGCATAGAATTCGTGACAATATTGTCACGGTTCGGGTAATCTCGTGACAATATTATCACGAATTCTATGATCTCTTAACAATATTGTCACGAAATGAAGACATTTTAAAAAAAAATTATTGTCACGAAATGAATAGATTTCGTGAGAATTATTGTTACGAAATCTATTCATTTCGTGACAATAAATTTTTAGCCATGAGATGTGTTCTTCTCGTGAGTATTATTGTCACAATTCATAGATTTCGTGACTATATTGTCACGAAATCTCTGAACTGTGACAATAATACTCACGAGAACACTGTATAGCCGGAAAAAAAAATCGATGCTACTAATCTTTACAAAATGTCCAAATCTTTAATTTCACGTTAATCTACCACAGAATATCCTAATTTACCAACAATGTATGCATATACGATCACTAAAAATTACAAAACAAACATCTTATAACTTAAAATCCCATTAAACATATCTATTATGAAATTAACATAAATTACGGCTAAATTGCTTGAAAATTTAAAAAGACTTCAAACCCGACCAATTCGAACAAATTGACGGTTACAAAAATTAAAAACTCACCTCAAATTTCTTTGATATGTGTTGTTGCTTCTCCAAAATATTGTGTAAAAATTGGCATGAGTTTATTGAAAAATGGCGTGCATTTTTTGTTGGTAAAGCTTTGTTGGTTCTTACATTAAATGCATGCAATTACATTTCACCTACCCAAATCATAAATCCTGAATTTTCATTTTTTTTTAAAACTGCCACAAATTTGTCATTTAATAAATGAGAAAAGAAATGAGAATTCTTCAAATAAGACAAAAAGGGCATGTAGGACTTTTACAACGCTTTTTGAATAGAATAGTATGACTTATTAACCTTGGCTAAAAAAGCATTTGCTATCTTGAATTTGACTACTTTAATTTTTCACCCTTATATTTATGAATGTGATTTTTTTAAAAGTCAGTATATGCCAGTACATACCGTACCATACCATATCATACCTAGATATCAATATATCGTCATATATCGGTATACCGCGATATTTCGGTACATATCGACATAACAGTACATATCGACATACTGATATTTTGGTATATATCAAAATGGCGTGATATATACCGAAATACCGCGGTATACTATGGTATGTTGAAATTTAATATCGTTATCGTACCAAAAATTCTCGGTATAGTATTATACCGTTCCAAAAATCTCTGTATACCGCAAATTCAATATTTTTAGTATTTTTTCAATACGATAAATACAGTATTTTGATATTTTAGTATTTTCCCCACCCGTATTATGAGTAGAACTCGAGAACATTTGAGATGAAGTACATTACTAAATAGGTAATATTTAGAAGTTCGTTATATTTTCCGGTTTAACCAAAATTTTTGAAAGTAGCAATGATATTAGTTCACCACTTGTGACATTTTTTGCCAATTCGTTCACGATTCTCCCATCTCCGAAGATGGGTTGGTTTTGGGATATATGTTTTTTTTTTTCCTTTATCCTTTCTCTTTTCATCCTTGTTTTTAGATAATTATGTTCATCCTTATATACAAATATTCCAAACTTTAGCCTTAAAGTTATTTTAGGAGTGATTTTATGTAGAATACATGAATTTTACTTTATTTAGTAGTTAATGCCTTGTGTTCGGAACTTGCACCTCCAATCTGTAGGCCCAGCCCATAGTAAAGAGCCCGATTTTCTCGTTAAATTCGTACTTAATGTTTAGTCCGATCTATTTTACCTCTCTCTCTGCCCCTCTTTCTCTTTCTGGACATCGGCGGCAAAATTTCAAGGTCAGTTCTAAAACTCATCAACATTGTTTTCTTTATTTTTGGCTAGAGATGATCATTGTGATGGAAATAATTTTATAATTTAGGGTTGAAGTGTAATATGTTGTTTTTACTTGAAAATTTCATATTTTTCGCTGATTTTGAACTTGATGGAATTTGGGGTTCACCGATTATATACCAGGGATGCATATTTATTTTCTGTTTTCTTCAACTGGAACGATAAAAGTGAAACGGATGTACTAGGTAGCGCGAAATATAACGTTAAGTATGAATTTGAGATGAAGCTGGATGTGAAATTAATATTAAGGCAAGTGGATATGTGTAATGTGTTGCTTTGGGAGGAGAGATAAATCTTGAAAATTTACCAAATTCATCCAATCCTTGGTATTTGAAATTTGAGACATGCACTTCGCTGGTTTTTGTTCATTATAACGTTGATTTGCTTGTACTTTTGTTATTTAAAGGTTGAGGTGTTTGATTGAACTGCAAAAGATGATATTGAATTTTGACAATCTAAATTATTTTTATCCCTTACAAGATGCTTTGCATTCTCTTAGTTACACGGTGCTGTTTTGCTCTGGTTGCATTTTCTTTAATCTGCACTAGATTCATATATTTTTCTTCAAATGCTGAAAAATTTATATATTTTTGCAGTGTTTCAATTGACTTTAAGGTGCACCTCATTAGCTTGTAAGAATATGGCACCCAGGAAAAACAAGAAAAAAGTTAGTGCTGCCGCTAAATCTACTTCAGAAGAGGTTGTTTCTAGCAAGAGGTCACTGAGAAGGCTGAAAAAAGCTTTTGTTGCTTCTGAATCTACCCCAGAAGAGGTAGTTTCTGACAAGAAAATTGTTGATGACAAAAAAGATGGTGATGCAAAAGAACCCATTCCAACTCCTAAAGTGAGGAAGCCTTGTACATGGCTTAAGCTTGACAGGCTTAACCCTGAGCTTGGAAGCAAATCATCCCTTAAGAGTTGTGATCATGGCAAAGAAGCGAAACCCGCTACTCAAGTCATAGAGCCTACAGACAATAAGAGAAAGAGAAATGAAAAGGGTGAAGGAAAAGGTCATGACCATCCAGAAAAGCTCAACAGGCTTAACCTTGAACTTGGAAGCAAATCATCCCTTCATAGTTGCGAACAAGGCAAAGAAGAGAAGCCCACTGCTCAAGTCAGAGACCTGAAAGATGATAAGAGGAGGAGAAATGAAAAAGGTGAAGGAAAAGGTCATTACCATCCAGTTACTAATGAAAAGCACAATTCACGTCCTGAGAAAAAGGAAAAAGAAATTATCAATGGCAGGCATGAAGATACAAAGAAGATGGATGATGAATCTGAGAAAGAACTTGGTGGATTGATTTTTATGTGCAACGCCAAAACAAAACCAGATTGTTTCAAATACCAAATAATGGGCGTCCCAGCAAACAAGAAAGGGGTTGTGATGAGCATCAAGCCTGGTCTTAAATTTTTCCTATATGATTATGATCTCAAGGTCATGTATGGGGTCTTTGAAGCATCATCAACTGGTGGCATGAAACTTGAGCCAGCAGCTTTTGGTGGGGGTTTCCCAGCTCAGGTTGGCCGTGCTCTTATTGATTTATCTTTTTCCACCCCTATAATTTGCATTGTGTTTTCTGATTATTATTTTTTCTCCTGCAGGTTCGTTTCATTGTTCACAAGGACTGCCTTCCACTGCCTGAGAGCGTGTTTAAGAAAGCAATCAAAGATAGCTATGATAAAAGGACAAACAAGTTCAGAACAGAGTTGACAGTAAAGCAAGTAAGACTATATGGCTCCAGAATATGTTATTGGGATTCCAACGTGATTTGAATTCTAACTTCATTCTTCTTGCAAATAAGGCTTATTCTTTCCTCTGCAGGTGAGAAATCTAATAGCCATGTTCAATCCTACCCCGTTGTTGCATCCAAATGGCAAATCTTTGGTTCAGGAACCCTCTTTTTGCCCAGTTCCATCGGCAGCGTCATTGAATGAGGAATCCCTCATGAGACAAAAATATCTGAATGGCAATTTGGATACACAAGGAAAGTCTATCCCTTTGCATCACAAGAAACAATTCTCCGACAACCATGTATTTCATAGCACAGGTCCTCCTCGGGATCCACTTTTTCTTACTGAGCAAGAATACAGAAATAACGGGCTTCGACAAGGCAGGCATCTCTTGCCAGCAACAGCAGGTGATAATGTTAGCAACCATTGGGAGCCTATGAAACTTGATGTAGAACTAAAGCATCTACTTAGGAACCCGGCTTCAACAAGCACAGATTCAGCTGATCCTTTTTTCCTTGGTGAGAAGGAGTACCGCACATATGGCCTTAGAGGGCCCCAGCAAGTGCCTCGCAAGAATTCATACGACCCTTATGATGATGAAGCCACCACCTCATTGGTAAATCGATATTTGTCCCTGCCGATGACAACAGCAGTCCCAGCTGAATCGTATCCTTTAGCTGGTAGGGAGCCTTATATCAGTGATCTGAGCCACACAAGTCATATGCTAAGCCATCCTGCAAGAACAATCCCTGATGATGATAGAGGTTTTGCATCCCGTAGTTTCCGCGATCAATCTGTATTCAACCAGAGGTCATATTCACTGAATGATTCTTGCGAACCATCAGAACTCGGTCGAGGAGTCAGTCTCCAGCGCCAAGCTGATTTGTTGTCTGCGCCAGTCTCTCATCGCTACTCCTTTGCAGGACCTTCTCTTTCGCATCACAGATAAGAATCTCGACTTCTTAACAGATTAGTCTTTCGTTACGATTATCAGTTTCTTGCAGGACTTCATCAGAGATGGCCTGGCTTGCTGCCGCTCCTATTGTTGTATATTATTATTATTTTTTCCCCTTCATTTAAGTGTAAGATTTATTAATGGCCTGTGTCATTAATAATTAAGTGATTTAAATATTATATTAATATAAGTATCTTAATTATACGGTTTAAATAATTTGATGTTTATCTGATAAATTGGTCATACTTATCTAGTTTTACGATATCCATCACCATGATAGAACGTGTATATATATAACTGTATCTGAAATTGGTTCTCTCACCTACCAATAAAAGAATACGCATAATTATATTTTCTCTATCATCTAATATATAACTGTATCTGAAACTGGTTCTCTCACCTATCAATAAAAGAATACATATAATTATATTTTCTCTATCATCTAAAGGCGTTTTGTGCTTAAAGGAAAACGGTGAAGGGAGATAAATTAATTTCTTCATCATTGAATAAATTATGGCTTATCAAGATTAGTATTCTGATTTATATATATTGAAAGTAAAAATCATGAAATTCTAAGATCCGTGCAATTTATGTTTACATGTGGTATTAGAGTATGGTTTTGGAACTCGTGATTTTTCATTCCTAATTGATTTTAATGAGCGTGAATTGAATTCCTTGTGTTTTAAATTGCAATTCGATTTACCAAGAAAATTATAGAACCTCTTCCGCTGTAATATATTACTGTAATATAATTATGACTGCTTCGTCGAATCAATACAATTTCTAGATTGTATCCGCGGCACTTTTCAATCGGCCGCTTCTCTTCACCCGAACTTCATGTTCTTTTTCTCAATTTCTTATCGCCTAGATTTATAACTTCACACATGTAATTCTTTGTTATAACTGCTCCGTTCAGATTTTTATTTAAGAAAATGCTCAAAATGACTCTAATTTACAAAATTGCCATCAATTTTGGAGGTAAAATTAGATTTTTTCTATTTTTATATATAGTATAAAAATTAGGTTTTTTCTATTTTTATATATAGTAAAATTAGGTTTTTCATGAATAGATGTGTTACGAATTGTCTAAGTTTTTTTTACAAATTAAATTGATGATAGTTAATTCCGTAGATTATTAATACTAACTAGTATTTCACCCGCGCGTTGCGCGGTGACTGCCGACCAGTATAATTATAATTTTGATTAGGTGTTGTGAGTCGACTCTTCTGTACACAACAATGAATTTAAATGAGGGCGTGAATTGTTTATATGATTTTATAACCCAATGAATTGATGCATGAAATCAAACGGTGCTTATTGAAACCTAATTAGTAGATGTGTATGTTGGGTGATTTAAAGTTAATTCTATATAAAAAAAAATCATTATTAGATGTCATATTTAGAATTGTGCCCTTATAAATAGATGCACGCTATGGAAATAATAGTTTCAGAAAATACAAAATAAAAATTGTATTTAAAGTAAATAGAGGACATTTCTCAATATATTATTTAACAAATATTTTTCACCTATAGTTTCTTAATAAGATTTAGTACGTGAATAATTATGATAAATATTGTAAAATCAGGCATTATGTATATAAATATACATTGCAGACAACATTTTCCTTTTAATTCTCCTTCAAGATTCCAGCGAATATGGATCAAATTTCTTTTGTCATTGAGATTTCTGGTGACAACATATTTCCTGCACAATCTTGTGACTGGTATGGAATGTTAACCGGACACTAAAAACAAATTGAACAAAATCAATTAATATGATTTCTATACAATACACACTCTGATCAATCATAAAATGTAAACAAACTTTCCTCAAATATGAAGCAATAATTTTCTCAAAACAAAACCAAATGGATCATATATTCAAGCAAGAGAACAATGAAAGACCTGAAAAAATATACAGTCAAATAGGCTTCTAAAATAAATCAGTGAAAACTCTTGATTTGATTCTTGTTTGTGCTAGCTTGTCAATGCATTCTGGCCTGATAGGAATAACATCAAACTCAATTAATTCAAAGAAAAAGAAAATTGACATCCATCTAACGATTATCAGTGAGAGATGCTTTATTGTTTTTTGCATGATTGTTCATAACTCACCCCTTGTTTGCCTCAACAATTGTTGTACCTTAATGAATCAAACAATTTCTTTTCTATATTCAGTCACATCAATCGTCAATCAGTGTCTCATGAGCAGCAAATTAGTCTCAATAAAAAAAAATCAAAAACATAGACGAAAGAATTCACACATGGAAATGTGAGTCTTAACTTTCAAGATTTAAAAAAATGCAAGGAAAAAACCTGTCGGCACCTTTGTAGAATAACAGTAGATTCTCTTCCTCATCTTCTTGCATTGTAAAATTCTTAAATACATAAGAGATTGTAGGATCTGCATTGGAGAAACTTATTTTAGAATATGAACATATTACTTGAAAAAAATAATAAATATATGTATGTATAACACATGTAGTGCATGAATGATATGCTCCACCAGCATGTTGTAAGCTTGGGTCTGTCTAGCACAAAGCTGAGAAAGAGAGGGCAATGTAGATTGCGGAAACATATTATTGAGATGCAAAACTAAAACAATTAAGTCCCCATACAATGAACTAAACAGTTTCCAGCCAACACCTAAAAATGACCAAACTATCAGAGTAAAAGAGAACATGGAAAAGATGCAAAAAAGATTACCAAATGCATAGGCAGGTATTGGATTATACTCATTCCGAGCAATGATGTCGCCATCTGCATACCAGGTAATTATCTCATCAATTCAATGATTTTTCCTCTCAATGTCGCTGTGACAGAGAATGCAAACAAATCAAAAGTCAATCCCCTCATTTCCTCCAAGCCCTAGCTCTGGAGAATCCCCAAATTTGATACATCGGAAGAATTAGTGAAAATTAGATGTAATATAAATCCAATAGTCATGAAGGTTCCAATGCACCTCAATGGCCGAAATCTAATCTCCACATAAATGGTTTCCCTCGATCTTGAAATACGATTCACACAAAAAAGAAAATAGAAATAAAATGCAGTACTCTTTAACCAAAAAATAAGATATCTACAAAAACCCAGGTCCAATAAAATAAATGAATGAAATTCATAGGTTGGATAACATTACAAACAAATTTTGCCTCCAAATTAATGTATAGTATACTATAATAAGCTAGAACACACACCTGCAAGGCTGGCTGAACATCCTCCGTCTCCGAAAATAAAGTATGTTCACTGATACTTCTGCTAGGATCACCTTATTTCCAGCTTCAACCCACTTCCCTAAAATCCTGCTCACTGGTGACCTGATATCAGCAAGTATACAGCTTCAACCCACTTCCCTAAAATCCTGCTCACTGGTGACCTGATATCAGCAAGTATAGCTTTAGTCATGCTAGAAGGGGCTCTAATTTTCCGAGATTTTTCCTTCCCAGCATCAGTTTCAATGTCTAAAATCTCCAACCCATTTTGTTTATCATTTGCAACATTCTCACCTGAAAAGAGCTTCGACTCATCATCCATATATCATCTCCAGAAGTAGCCTCCTCGACTGAATCATGTCGAGTTTGAAGCACAGGGGAAGCATTCTCCAAGGCATCATCATCTTGCTTCCCCCCACTGCTCCTAGCACCAACCCAAGAAAAAAATGTGCGAACTTTCGAATATGATTGTGAAGGAACAAATGTGTTGTGGACTATTCTTGAGAAGATTAATGCATCCGATACTTTTCCGTGAGATTCAATAATTTCAGCATTGTAATCTTCAAAACAACAACTTGCTATCTCTGATTTCAAACATCTGACTCGAGAGGTCCCTGAATTTAAACCTCAACTTCTGGAATGAAGGAAGATTCATATCACAACAATGCTCAAAGTTCAGTTATTTCCACAAAGAAATAAATATGAAAATTGGAAGAAAATCACAAACAGCAACAATGTCAAAAAAATAGAGACGAAAAGGGACCGATTAAATGTGCAAAGCGCTTCCCCAACATTCATTCCGAAGTATACAAATTTCACCAAAATAACTACTTCAAATTTCACAAAAGCTAAAACTTCCCTCTCCCTCAAACAAATAAAGACGGACATATAATAACAATTGAGAAACGGGTGAATTGCTTGAGTTGAATGGATGTATCTAGTATACTATAATATGATGTATAGTATACGTATACTATAATAAGCTAGAACACACACCTGCAAGGCCTGGCTGAACATCCTCCATCTCCGAAAATAAAGTATGTTCACTGATACTTCTGCTAGGGTCCTCCAAATTTGATACATCGGAAGAATTAGTGAAAATTAGATGCAATAAAAATCCAATATTCATGAAGGTTTCAATACACCTCAATGGCCGAAATCTAATTTCCACATAAATGGTTTCCCTCCATCTCGAAATACGATTCACACAAAAAATAAAATAGAAAAAAATGCAACACTCTTTAACCAAAAAATAAGATATCTACAAAAACCCAAGTCCAATAAAATAAATGAATGAAATTCATAGGTTGGATAACATTACAGACAAATAAAGAAGTAAAATAAAACAAAACTCGGTGTGAATTACCTGCTGACACTGCGAATTGTTGATGAAGTGCATGCGGCTGTTGCAGAAGGAGAAAATTGGGGTTCCTCATGGGAGAAAAAAGGGAGAACAATTTTTGGTTCGAATTCAACTTCGAATCATAATCCCTGTTGTTCGATACTTGCTGCTCGATTTGCAAATTCTCTCACCTTTAAAACCTCTATCGCTTTCTTTGCCCTCGAATCGGCTGCTCCTCTTCACCGGAACTTCATGTTCTTTTTCTCGATATTCTTGTCCTCAATCAGCCGCTTCTCTTCACCTGAACTTCATATTCTTTTTCTCGATATTCTTGTCCTCAATCGGCCGCTTCTCTTCACCCGAACTTCATGTTCTTTTTCTCAATTTCTTATCGCCTAGATTTATAACTGCACACATGTAATTCTTTGTTATAACTGCTCCGTTCAGATTTTTATTTAAGAAAATGTTCAAAATGACTCTAATTTACAAAATTGCCATCAATTTTGGAGGGAAAATTAGATTTTTTCTATTTTTATATATAGTATAGATAGCAATTGTTGTCAAACGCATGCTTAAGTATGTGAATCCTTAATAAGCATGATTACGAATATATATATATATATATATAATATTATGTTTGACGAATATATATAATATTATATTTGATAAATTGTTATGATGACAACAATTGTGGGGTTATTTTTTTATATACTAATGTTTATCTGTGAATTCAATGAAGAAGAATAAGTTCGCTAATTTTCCTTCTTATTTACTTATAATATTGAAATTCGCATAATGTTTATGAGGCTTTTTGCAATGTATTGTTACCGTTATGGATATTTTCAATATGTTGCTTGGATCATGATGGAATATTATCAATCTTAATTGATTATTATTATATGATTCTAATTTATTTAATGTTGATCTGTTAATCACTAAAGTGGTTTGATCTGAAAGTTTAATAAATTTTAATCATATAATTATTTTCCATTATCCATAATGATGTGATGCTTGATTTAAGTAATTTTAAACTATGGGTGATTGAATTTTCATAATTATAAGACACTTAAAAATTACCAAAGGTTGATTATATGTTCTTATAATTTATGAATATAAAATTATGGTGAATTTGCAAGCATCATTATGATTATGATTGTACATTGTTGTATCGCCCAAAGTAGATCATCAATGTACATTTATTGTTTATCGATCCTGAATCTGTTTAAAGTAACTCAAAGCATTAATGTGTAAAAATTACACTATCCTTGCAATGCACACTCCCGTCGCTCTTCATTTTCATGCTTCGTCTGTTCCAATTTTTAATTGATTGAACTTTTCTAATTGGTGTGAACAAATTCGATTTCACCTTGGTGTTTTGGATTTTGATTCATCACCTGACATTGAAAAGCCTGCTATTACTGACACTAGCAGTGCTGCTGAAAAATCTATCCATGATATTTGGGTGAAATCAAACAAATTAAGCCTTATGTTTATGTGAATGAGTGTAGCAGATAAATCAAGTCTACCATTTATAACACTGAAAGTGCTAAGGAATTTCTGAAATTTGTGAAAAAACGTTCCCAAACTGTTGATTAATCTATTGCTGGGACCTTAATGGCTACTTTAACCACCATGAAATTGGACAGTTCTCGTAGCATACATGAACATGTCATTGAACTGACAAACCTTACAGCAAGACTTAAGTCATTGGGGATGAGCGTGGATGAGAATTTACTTGTGCAGTTTATCATAAACTCGCTTCCATCTGAGTACAGTCCATTCCAAATGAATTATAACACCATGAAAGATAAGTGAAATGTGAATGAACTTCATGGAATGTTAGTTCATGAAGAAACAAGGCTTAAGAGTCAAGGAACTCACTCTGTTCATCTCACAATTAATCAAGGAGCTGGTAAGAAAGTCATCAGAAAGAAGGAAAAGGGCAAGTAAGGACTATATAAAGTGAATAAGTCATTTACCCAAATCCAGAAAAAGGAACTTAACAATCTTAAGTGCAGATTTTGTAGAAAGTCTGGACACTTTCAAAGAGATTGTCTGAAATGTAAAGCATGGTTCGAAAAGAAAGGTATACGTAATGTTTTTGTATGTTTCGAATCTAATTTAGTTGAAGTTCATAATAACACATGGTGGCCTGATTCTGGCTGTACCACTCACGTTTTAAATATGATGCAGGGATTCCGTATGACCCGAATCACAAATCCAAATGAAAACTTCATTTATATGGAAAATCGAGTCAAAGCTCCTGTTGAAGTCATTGGAACCTTTTGTTTGATTCTAGATACTGGACATCACTTAGATTTGCTTGAAACTTTTTATGTTTCTTCTGTTTCTCGTAACTTAGTTTTTTTTATCCAAACTTGATTCTGTTGGATATTCCTTTAAATTCGGTAATGGATGTTTCAGTTTGTTCAAGCAAAATCTTTTTATCAGTTCTGGTATTCTGCATGATGGCTTATATAAATTGAAACTTGATCATCTTTTTGCTGAGACTCTTTTAGCCCTGCATCATAATGTTGGAACTAAACGTGGTTTAGCTAATGAAAATTCTGCTTACTTGTGGCATAAACGTTTGGGACACATTTCCAAAGAAAGATTACAAAGATTAGTAAAGAATGAGATTCTTCCCAATTTAGATTTTACTGATCTTGGTATTTGTGTATATTGCATTAAAGGAAAACAAACAAAACACACAAAGAAAGGAGCCACAAGAAGCACACAACTTCTTGAAATAATACACACTGATATTTGTGGGCCTTTTGATGTTCCTTCTTTTGGGAAAGAAAAAATTTTCATCACCTTTATTGATGATTCTTCACGTTACATTTATATCTATCTATTAAAAAAAACTTAGTCTATAAATGCTTTAGAAGTGTTTATTAAGGAGGTTGAAAGATAATTAGATAAAAAAGTGAAAATTATCAGGTCTGACAGAGGTGGTGAATATTATGATAGATATGATGAATCAGGGCAAGACCCAGGCCCATTTACTAAATTCCTTAAAAAGCATGGTATATATGCTCAATACACTATGCCAGGTACACCACAACAAAATGGTGTAGTAGAAAGGCGTAATCGTACTCTTATGGATATGGTTAGGAGCATGTTAAGTAACTCTTCTCTACCCATTTCATTGTGGATGTATGCACTTAAAATTGCCATGTATCTATTAAACATGGTTCCTAGCAAAGCAGTTCCTAAAACGCCTTTTGAACTATAGACGGGTAGGAAACCTAGTTTAAGACATCTGCATGTTTGGGGTTGTCCGGTAGAATTAAGGGTTTACAATCCACAAGAAAAGAAATTAGAACCAAGAACCATAAGTGGTTTCTTTATTGGTTATCCGAAAAAGTCTAAAGGGTATATATTTTACTATCATAATCATAGTACGAGAATTGTTGAAATTGGAAATGCTAGATTCATTGAAAATGGTGAAATCAGTGGGAGTGAACAACCACAAAATATGGGCATTCAAGAAGTTAGGGTGGAGATACATTTACCCAAAGCTTCTTCTCATGTTGTTGTTCCTACAATTATTGTACAAGAATAACATATAAATGATCAACCTCCCGATAATGAATCCATTATCAATGAACATGATGTAGGTGAACCAAATCAAATAGCCTTAAGAAGGTCAGAAAGACAAAATAGGCTTGCTATTTCTAATGATTATATGGTTTATCTACAAATGTCAGAATTTGACATTGGAATTGATGATAATGATCCAGTTTCCTTCCATCAAGCCATTGAAAGTAATAATTCTACAAAATGGTTAGATGCGATGAAATAAGAAATGAAATCAATGGCTCATAATGAAGTCTGGGACCTTGTTGAATTGCTAGAAAACTGTAAAAGAGTTGGATATAAATGAGTCTTTAAGACCAAACATGACTCTAATGGAAATATCGAAAGATACAAGGCTAGACTTGTTGCTAAGGGTTTTACCCAGAGAGATGACATTGATTATAAGGAGACATTCTCACTTGTATCTAAGAAATATTCTCTTATAATTATCATGGCTTTGGTGGCTCATTATGATATGGAGTTACACCAAATGGATGTTAAAACTGATTTTCTGAATGGGGATTTAGTGGAAGATGTTTATATGGATCAATCTGAAGGTTTTTCCATTGAAGGAAAAGAAAATATGGTGTGTAAACTCAAGAAATCAATATACGGGCTTAAACAAGCTTCCCTCCAGTGGTATTTTAAGTTTAATGATACCATTACGTCTTTTGGGTTCAAGGAAAACACTGTTGATCTGTGTATATATCTGAAAGTTAGTGGGAGCAAGTTAATTTTCCTAATCCTGTATGTTGATGACATTTTTCTTGCAACTAATGATCTTAGATTATTGTATGAAATCAAGAAATTTCTCTCGAAGAATTTTGAAATGAAAGATATGAGAGAGGCAATTTATGTGATTGGAATATAAATATTCCGTGATAGATCACAAAGAATGTTGGAGTTGTCTCAGAAAGCTTACATTAATAAAGTTCTTGAGAGATTTCGGATTGAAAAGTGCTCATCAAGCGTCGTTCCAATCCAGAAGTGAGACAAGTTCAGCCTTATGCAATGTCCAAAGAATGAATTGGAACGTGAACAGATGAAAGATATTCCTTATGCATCAATTGTTGATAGCTTGATGTATGCACATACTTGTACTAGGCTTGACAGTTTTGCTGTTGGTATGCTTGGTCGTTACCAAAGCAATCCTAGAATAGATCACTGGAAAGCTGCAAAGAAAGTACTGAGGTATCTGCAAGGAACAAAAGAGTATATGCTTACTTATCGAAGATCCGATCACCTAAATGTGATTGGATACTCAGATTCAAACTTTGCTGGATGCGTTAACACAAGAAAATCAACATTCGGCTATTTGTTCCTTTTAGCTGGTAGAGCAATTTCATGGAAGAGTGTGAAGCGGACTGTAATTGCTGCATCCAATATGGAAGCTGAATTTGTGGCATATTTTGAGGCCACAATTCATGGAAATTGGTTGCGGAACTTTATTTGAAGACTTGGAATAGTCGACAGTATTGCCAAGCTGCTGAAAATTTACTGTGATAATTCCGCTGCCGTATTATTCTCTAAAAACAACAAGTATTCCAAATGTGCTAAACATATGGAATTGAAGTACCTTGCCGTTAAAGAAGAAGTTCAGAAACAAAAGGTGTCAATTGAACATATTAGCATCGACCTCATGATAGCTGACCCATTAACGAAAGGATTATCGCCAAAGACATTTAGTGAACATGTCGAAAGAATGGGTATTGCTGGAAAGTTGTAATAGACTTATGTTTATTTGACACTTTGAGTCCATTATATATTGTTTCTGATATTTATTGATATCTTGTTGTGTCGGTATGGTATCCATAATGTTTGACATTAATTGAAAATATTTTAGTCTTGAAAAGAGACACTAATGTGGACCATTATTATCCTTTAATACGAGTCGTATTAAGTAGATTATTAATATTGTAATACATGGAAGGAACTATATCGATAGACTGATGTAGAACCGTCATGACTCGTATTGTTATTTATTTAATATTGACATAATGATTTGACCAATGAATTTATCTGATGAAGTGTACATTATGATGTTATTTAAACCATCATGATTATTTCTGCCACAATGGGAGAATGTAAGATTTATTAATGGCCATGTGTCATTAATAATTAAGTGATTTAGATATTTATATTAATTTAAGTATCTTAATTATACGGTTTAAATAACTTGATGTTTATCTGATAAATTGGTCATACTTATCTAGTTTCACGATATCCATCACGTTGATAGAACGTGTATATATATAATTGTATCTGAAACTGGTTCTCTCACCTACTGATAAAAGAATATACAGAATTATATTTTCTCTATCATCTAAAGTCGTTCTATGATTAAGAAAAACGGTGAAGAAAGAAAAACATATTCTGATTTATATATATTGAATGTAAAAATCATGAAATTCAAAGATGTGTGCAATTTATGTTTACATTGAGTTGCTAGATTGTCACCTCATGTGTTGTTGAAGCATACATATCGTGATCAACTCATGAGATGGTGTGACAATGTATTTACATGCCATCTTCAGATAAAGCATCTCGGAGTCGAGACCACACTTTTCATCTTACTTGTTGATTTTTTATTTTATTTTATTTTTAACAGAAAAAACTTTATACTTACCTCTGAATTTCGGCTTCAATTAAAGAATTAACTACTTGTAATTCTGGCGCACGTTGACTGAAATAAATTTGGCATCTTATGTTATCTGTCTATACTAGATTTATGTTTTTTTTTTCTTTCCCAATGTCACTGTTATATTCAAGTTTGCACGAAATAAATAATTGATGTATGATGAGATTGGCTTTTGCAGATCGCTCACGTGAAATTAAACTCACTACATTTGTAATTTTTATTTTTGTCCATAAATCATTGATAATTGGCCAATACTGATACAGTATTCCCAAAGGATAACATATAATTTTCCGAGATTCACTTGTGGGAATAATAATATCATGGTTTTGACGATTTTTTCTTTTTAAATGAAAATAAAACAATACTTATGCGTTTGTTCGTACAAATAGTTGAAATAGATATAATTGATAGGTGTCGCATCTGCTTATCTGCTATATCTTTGTTTTCTCAAATAATTGCACCCTCTTATTAGTTTTTGGTGCTTTATGTCCAAATCAACTCCTTAACTAAATATTTATTATTGGAGCATCTTATTAAATACATCTCAATAGTGACGTAATTTTTAGTGAGCCTAATTAATTTTGTAGGTGAGCATCATGATTTCATGAGTTTTATTTATTTGTTTATTGGAACGCCAAAGTTTAATTTACACACCCCAGTATTTAATATTTTTATACGATGCATTCCCTTAAGTTGGAGGTGTGTTCGGCAACTTATTTCAAAGATTCCTTTTGCCTAAATAATTGATCTCGATGAAGATTCTCTATATTATCATAATAATAAAAAATCAGCTACAAATAAAATAATGAAGCATTCCCCTCAGACAACCAATCGCCTCGTGGATGGGCAACTTGGTATTTTAAAGTTCTAACCCACCCATGTTTAGAATATACCATGAATATTCACTAATATTTAAAATATTTTGTGCAATTTACGTAATTCACTTTCAATTCCACCAAAATATTATGTACGTATTTACATTGCACCGGCAGCTTACATTTAAAAAGAGATAAATTGCCTTGTATTTCCCAACTTTGTGATGATTTTGATTTTTCATACGATTTTAAAAAAGTATTTCCAATAACATAAACTTTAACATCTTTTGCGACTATAATATTTTTTGAAATTCCAACCAATAGAAATTGTGATTTTTTAACACGCTCGAAAACAATTGAAACAATGTTGTTTCCAACCAAACGAAATCCTGCAATTACAGCATTAATCATGTCGATTTCAATTGGTTAAAAATGTGACACGTGTTATAATCGCAAAAACTGTTAAATTTATATTATTACAAGTACCTTTTTAATATAATGTGAAAAATCAATATGGTTTTAAAGTTACGTATTTTAAAACAGTTGTTCTCATTTGCGAGTTGCGTATTTTTCCCTCTGCCTCTCACCTTCATGAAATGTTTGAAATTCAATGATTGCCTCTGCAAAATCTAGCTTGAGAGAGAGAGAGAGAGAGACGATCTGAGTAGGTATCGTAATACTGGTGGCTGAAATTGGAGAGAAAATTGTGATATTTAGAACTCCATAATTGTGGCTGGACCTACTTATACTTACTCACTGTGTACAGATTAACTCATTTATTTATTCAAAACGTTTTCCATAAAGTTTGCTGCCACTTGCATTCCTGTTATACTTATACCTCATCCAGAGAGAGAGAGAGAGAGAGTGCGTGTTTGACTCTCGATCGGACTGCCGATGGCCAACACTCTCAAATTGCCGGTGGCCGAGGCCTCCTCCGGTAAATCCGAGTCTATATTCTGCGCATGTTGTAGTTTCTATTGCAAATACGTTTTGAATAATAATTAATAATGATGATTGTACGATCAGAAAAAGCATCATGGCGAGTCTCACCATCGTATGCATTTTATCATTTCGGCACGAGTGGAGCTTCTGTTTGTGCTGCATCCACCGTCACTCATCCATTAGGTTATTTCTTCCTCTCTCTTTTTTCCCGTTTATTTGCACGTTACACTTGGTGTAAATATACTTCTCTGCTGTTGATTTGCTAATGAGGAAGGAGTTTTAACTGATTTGAGCTATGATCTGATGTATTTCGGTTGTTGGAGAGAGTTTTGATTTATGTAGTATAATGCTATTATTGGTGAGTGGATGAGATCTTCCCCTTTTTCCGTTTGTTTATACGTTACACTTGGTGTATTTACTGATTAGGTTTCAATTCGAGCTTTGATCTGATGTATCTCGCTTGTTGGGGAGAGTTTTTCAAGTAATATCAACTTTGATCATACAATGCTACTGATGAGTAGATCCATGAGACTGCTTATAATATCGAAGAAAATTTGTGTATAAAAAGATAGTAGATGGAGTTTTAAAACGAGATTTGGCTTGTTTGTGATTTAGTTTATGTTGGAATACAGATCTTCTAAAGGTTAGGCTGCAAATGCAAATGGTTGGGCAAAGAGGCCCGTTGATTGGCATGGTGTGTATCTTTTCATTAACAGAATATATCAGTTTCATGGAGAATTTTTGAAGATAATCATGTTTTGATTTTTGTGTGCAGAGAAAACTTGCTATGAAATTAGTGGAAACTGAAGGGCTGAGGTCCTTGTATATGGGATTGTCACCTGGATTAGTGAGGTCAGTTTTTTATGGAGGTCTCCGTTTAGGCTTATACGAACCATCATTACGTGTCTCTGAATTGGCTTTTGAGTCCCCCAATATCTTGATGAAGATAGTAGCTGGAGCTTTCTCTGGTGCTGTTGCAACAGCAGCCACCAATCCAGTGGAAGTGTTGAAGGTTAGTAGTTAACTACTACTACTACTACAGTACTACTACTACTAAGTGTAATGGATCTTCCAGCTCCTCAGGAATAAAAAAAAAAAGGATTCTTACCATCTCTGTTTTGTTTTGTTTATAGGTACGAATGCAGATGGGAAGATTAACCACTAAAGGGCCAATCCAGGAGTTCCGAAAAATTGCTTCAGAAGAGGGAGTGACGGCCTTCTGGAAAGGGGCCGGACCTGAAATGACTCGAGCTGCTTTGTTCACCGCGTCTCAGCTGGCAACATATGATGAAACCAAGCGGGTTAAGTCAAGTTTTGGTTGCTGATATTGCAATCTGTCATTGTTTTTAGTTCATTCTCGTGCTTTGATGGTCCACTTATCGTTCCTCCTTCTAATGCAGTTCGTGATAAGATGGACTTCTCTTGAGGATGGATTCTTTCTGCATCTCATGTAACTCAGACTTCCCTTACTCCTTAGAGATACAAAGTAGTGTTTAATGTATGATCTTAATGGGAATATGAGATATCTCTGCAGCAAATAAGTTGCTGCTATTCACAGTCCAGACTTCTTGAACATAAAATGATCTGTGCCTTCCATTATCTAATTTTGGGAATTTTTTTTCAGCTGTTTCTAACTCTTAGCTTGTCCCTTTAATTTATATAGTGCGAGTACCACAGCTGGTGCAGCAAGTACAATGGCAACTGCACCTGTTGATATGGTTAAGACCAGACTTATGCTGCAACGAGAGTCCAAAACTACTGGAGCCTATAAAAATGGCCTTCACTGCTTCTACCAGGTTGCTACTTAGTCTTTGCTTGCTTCGTATTTGGGTTCATTGTCGTTGCAACTTTTTTTCTGACGATCATTTCTGTGCACGACTCAAGGTACTGCGGACAGAAGGTCCTCGGGGTCTTTACAAAGGGTAAGTCTCATTCCACATTCAAATGACAAGTGCTTGAGGTTTAATTTGAATTTCTTTTTTCAACATGCATGTTGGAACTGATTGATGTGGTAACTAACTAATGACCAGGGCATTTGCATTGTTCACAAGAGTTGGTCCCCAAACAACTATCACCTTCATCCTCTGTGAGCAGCTACGTGGGCTCGTGGGGCTCAAGGCGCTATAAATAGGCCACCAACATCGTAATAATAATTCAAGATCAATTGGTTTCTACCTTTCAAATTTTTTATATATTAATGTCTCCTTCATTGCTGCTCTGCCTCTTCTTCATCTTGTAGTTAGAGGCCAATCTATCTATCTATCTATCTATCTATCTATCTATCTATCTATCTATCTCATTTGGTGATCATTTTTAATCGTCTTGGTAGTATGTATATTGTATATTGTATATTGTATCGACGGTCTCCTATTCTTCAACTTTGTAGTTTGGGGCCAATCTGTATATCAGTATGAGTGTATCGATCTATTTTTTTGAGCGTGTTGTTGTATGCATATTGTAACCTCGGGGGGAACGATTTGTTCCATGATAATGCTGTATTTTTATTTTATTTTTGCATGACTGAATCATAAAATACTTGGAACTCAACTATTTTTGCTTTTCATTTTCACGAAATTCTGTTTCCAGTAGACGAATTACTGTCATTAGGTCAGGCATATAGTATTAGTAATAACTAGGTTATAAATATAAAAGTAAAATTACAATAAAAAGAAACATAACATTAAATTTCATTGTAAACTTTCGAATTCTTTCTTATATACGTCATTTATTGTAGAAATGCTATCAACGTCATCCTCATTACATATTAAGATTTTTAATGTATTATTACAACTTGTAACTTTCGAAACAATATAAATTTGACTGTGACTGAAAATTGGATTTTCTCAAAAATAAACCAGCATGATAACTTGATAAGGCCATCACAGTATTGAAAAGTAGATTTATTTATTTTATTGGTGGGAGTGATGGGGCCAAGTTATCTGACAATGCAGTTTAAAATTGTTTCAAAATTTGAGGGCCAATAATATTTTTTTTTTTTGAGAAAACCAATAATAAATTGTTATTCATTATTTAACAAAAGATTAATTTCCTTAAAATACATAAATTATGGGGTACTTTTAGCTTTTCACATGTTTTAAAAAGCGTGGTTTTAATTACATGAACTTTGTATTTATTTAATTTTTCACGTGTTTTTCTCATTCGGGTAAAATGAATCTGACGTGGCAGTCAGAGATTTTTACGTATACATCTACGTGGAAACCAAATTATCTTAAAATTAAATACACAAACTTTGGACTGGGTTTGTTTTTCACATAAATTAAAAAGAGATAAGGTTCAATTTGGTCCTACAACTATAACCGAAATCTCAGTTTGATTTTGAAATAAAATTTTGGCCCAATTCGATCCCTCAACTTTTTAAAATGTATCATATTAATCCCCCCGTCAGTTCCTAAACTAATTTTCGTTAACTTCCATCATTTGCCCGACTAACGACCATTAGCGGCTCCATTTTATCAAGATTTACTAAAAAAATCCCAAAATTTCCCTGCATTTTATTAGGGTAATGATAGTTCCTCATCCAAGGTCTTTCTCAAGTGAGGGAAACCTGTGAATCAACAAAATGTTCGTCAAGAGAAATTGAAGAGGGACCAGAAAGTGTTGATACTTGTGATACCACTGATTTTAGGTAGCTCGGTGTTGGTCAACCTCTTCTTCTCTGGTGCAGCTTTCTTTGGTTTCTTCTCTACTTGCAATATTACCCGAGACACTACTGCAAGATCAAATCTACGATGCTTCAGTTACAAAGAGCTAATGCAAGCCACTGGCGGGTTTAAATATAAACTGGGAAGGGGTTCTTTTGGAATTATCTATAATGGAGTGATGCATGATGATTCTAGAACATTGGTAGCAGTGAAGAAGTTGGACAGGGTGGCTCAAGATTTCGAGAAAGAATTCAGAACAGAAGTGAACGTTATTGGTCAGATGGTTCACTCGATGCTAGGACCGAACTCAGTGCATACCACCGGCGGATTGGCGACACGTGGACCGCACTATTGGCCAAAAAAAAAGTGAAATATCACTATTTCTGGGGGTTTGGTGTAGTTAACCCCTTGAGTTAAGCACTGTAGACGGTAATTTTTACATTTATTTTTTATATCCACAATTTAAACCTGCACACGAAACGAGGAAAAAAATTATAATCATAGGGAAGCTTTTATTAAGTTATTAAATTTTCTGTATCTTAGATTATATTTCTCCGTGTAAAGATTAAAATCTAACAATACAAATTTCGTGCTGTTTAGGTGAATTTATGAGGGGAGAGGAGACTAGAGAGATCGTTTTTCCTCTGCATTATCGCGGCAACGGGTGGTTGTATTTTTTGCACAAGCCCCTCGAGTTTCCTTCATCTGTAGGCAAAAGGGGAATACCTTGTAAAAAGATTGACATAGGAGAAGGTTGAAGGCCCTGCATAAGTGTGAAGTGAGCCGGCAGGTTATACGAGCGCTTTCTCCGGCCGGTCGGCTGTCGCAGGTCTTCGTTATCGTTCCTGGTGCTATTTATGTTAAATTTCATTTTTTTAATATTTTTTGTTTATTTTTTATGCCGACGTGTATAGTTGTACACGTTAGGTTTCTTAGTTTTTTTGGTGGGCTTTTGATATTGTATTGTTGATCCCGCCGCTCCTTCTGGTTTTTTGTAGATTGTTGATTGTGCTCTCATTCACTGCGAAGGGTTTGTATGGCCTCTATGGCAAAGTTTAAGGGCAAAGGTATCAAACGCTCTGGCCAAGGTAATATTTGGATACAGAAAAAATGCTTTACTTAAATTCGGAAATTCTGTATTCATTTCGTTCATCTCTTAAGCAACCCTATGTTCAATTAGGTTTTTTTTTTCATTGATTTGTAATCAGGATAGATGTTGTTGTTGGCTTTATGCACGAAATTTGTCCCTATATAAATCTTTTCATAATCTAGGAATTGAATTAGAGTTAGTCAAGGGTGTTCTGAATATATGTAAAATTCCGAAATTATTGATTACGTTAGTGATGTTTTGGGGAAATTGTTATCGATGATGCTGTTGTCACTCTGAGGAGCCGCATTTGATTTATTTGATGATCTGTGGGAGGGAAAAAAATGTACTCTGTTATGACAATATTCATGATTGAATCCTTAATTCAGTGTTTTTGTTATATGGTTTGTTGTGTATGCACTTAGGCGGAAACGTAGGTATCAGATGTCATTTGGAATGGCTGCAGCAGGTGACAGACCTGTTGTTTGCGGCTAATCTGAGTCGATTGAGGGAGTCTTGTTTCGGTCATTTGCTCGGTGTAGCGGACATCCAATTTCAGGGTCAAGTGTATCATATTCTTCTGAGGAATCATCTTTTGGTCGATAATCCGAACCGTCTGCGTTTCCTTATTCATGATAAGGTTCACGAGTTTGGGCCGGCTGAATTTGGCTTGATCACTGGGCTTAAATTCAGTGGAGATTATGATCTGCCTAAGTCCTCCGGCATGTATGATGTTTGCTTCCCAAATAAGAGATCACTGAAGTTCATAGACATTTTGGCTGCATTCAAGCAAGAGTGTGAGATATGTGGCGGTGATTCTGAACTATCCTTGAAGCTGGCCTTTCTCTTTTTGTTATATGGTGTTGTATTGATGAGGGACAGAAATGATACCAACATTCAAATGCAATTTGTGCATCTGGCGGATGATATTGAGAAGTTCAATGACTATCCTTGGGGGTGTGTCTCCTATGAATATCTGGTTAAAGCTACCCTGTCAAGGAAAGAAGTTCTTGAGAAACAGTTAAGGCAAGGGAAGAAAGCTGCTTATGATGCGTTCGGGTTTCTTATGGCCCTTCAAGTTTGGGCTTACGAAGTGATCCCAGACTTGGCTAGTCACTGTGCTCACAAAATTGAAGGCAAGGAGCAGGTGTTCCCGAGAATCTTACGCTGGACTGCGCCGGAGTTCTTTCAATACGATTATCTCATGCCGTTTTTCCTTGCTGAACCCGTTCAACCTCGAGTAAGTTATAATGTATTTAGCGCATAATGTATTGTTTATTTAATTAGAAACCTTTCGGAGTTATTGAAGGATGAAGTCCAGGCCTGTAGTTGTGAAGTTTTCACCAATTTATTATTTCCAAATTAAGTAATGATTCAGTAGACAGGTGTTTTAATTCATACTAGTAGTCTGTTCCAAATAGCATGTTGAATTTGTAAATTTTGTAGGGACTTTTACCTCCAACTGAGGAAGAATTGAGGCATCTTCAAAGGCTGGGTTTGCAGCAAATACATGTTTCTCCTCCGAAGTTGTACCCTGAGGTTGTGGGTATGGCGGCTCGAAAGCGGAAGGCTCGTGGGGGGGACAGAGAGGGTGAGAAGAAGAACAGGAACCCGACAACGACCCCTCTGCGTCGGTCTTCAAGAAAGGCCGTCCAGCCGCCTCCTGATTCCATTCCTGAGTCCAGGACTCGTCCTTTGAAGGATTCAGATAGTGGCAGGTATTTGGCTAGGGACAGAGAGGGTGAGAAGAAGAACAGGAAGCCGACAACGACCCCTCTGCGTCGGTCTTCAAGAAAGGCCGTCCAGCCGCCTCCTGATTCCATTCCTGAGTCCAAGACTCGTCCTTTGAAGGGTTTAGATAGTGGCAAGTTTTTGGCTAGGGACATCTGTAGCAATGTATGGTACACAATATACTACTGACTCTATATGTAATATGCCTTATTATACATTTTATGAGACCTGCAAATGACAAGTAGTAGTGATACACTTGTATTCAGGTCACCTTGACTGAGATTGGTTCTTCTGTTAAAGAGTTGCTTGTGAGGGTTGGTTGCATTGAGACGGTCATGCGTTCATGCAAGTGTTTAGTGAACGTAGATGCGGTTGCAGGAGCGAAACCGGGTCCATCGGTTCATCTTTTGGACTTGCAGAGCCCACTGCCCCTGTGAAAAGATTCTGATTTGCCGAAGGATGTTAACATAAGCCCGTCTGAATGTGAGGCTGATGGTAGTCAGAAGAAGGAAGGTGATTTAGTCGAGGCCTCACTGTGGAAGGGGTCATCTAGTGTACCCCCCAAATCGTTAAAATCTTCTGCACGAAAGTTGTTCACACATAATGCTGTGTTGTATGATCCGCTTCACATTTCCTTCATGCCCTGTGATGCACAGCGCTTCGAAGATTGGCACGACAATGCAAGAAAGAGTGGAATGTATGTGTTTTTTATGACAATTTGCCCCCTTTTGTATACTTTGTGTTGTTCTGTTAATGCAAATTTGACTAAAAAATTGGTTGTGATTGTGTGAACTGTTAGGCCATGTGAGACTCCTCTACCAATCACGAGCCTGCCGAGGGTGAACTGAGAGTGGTTCAATCCTCTTATGAGGCCTCGGGGGTGGCTAGGTTCGGAGGTATCTTATATCATAAATTTTTTAATACCTCATGTAGAAGTAGATGATTAATTTAAATGCAAATTGGCAGCATATCGATGCCCTGACGAACCTCCTCCTGTTGAAGTACAAGCAAAATAAACAGCGCTTTTTCAGTGGATGGACTCTGATGGAGCAGCTGGGCACGGTAATGTTTTCTGAACCCGGGTGGCTGCGCTTGAAAATCTGGTCACTACATGTCTTGACGGTCATTAAGTTGAACAAGTCTTTGTGATTGTTTCAGGGCCTACTCATGAGGGGTGATCCCCAGAATGTGTCTGGAACCCTAATGGATTACGTGTTGGGGAAATTACCAAGGGAAGCTGGGTTGCCATGGGCTGAGGCAAGGCATGTCATCGGTACTGCCAATGTGAATGGAAATTATTGGGTATGTTTTTTGATATCACTGGCCAATCAAAATATAGTTGTGTATGACTCGACATCCAGAAGCTGTGACTGGCCACGTTTAGCTGAACAGTTTGAAAACATGTCCCGACTGCTTCCACTGTTATGCCAGAGCGCGGGCTTATGTGCCGGCAAGCAAATGAAGGAAGCCCTGAAGCCTGTTTGGGAAGTTTTTCAGTTCCGACATCCTCCCCAGCAGTTGAACAACAATGACTGCGGCTTGATGGCCATAAAATTCATGAAGTGCCTTGTTTCTGGCTGTGCCTTGAGTGATGTGGACCCAGTGCGGTGTCGTACTTTCCGGCTCAGCTACTGCGCCCAACTGTTTGAATTGGGCTTAAGACTTCAAGGGTCTGAACATGCACTGCCCCTCTGCTGGTTATTTGAAAAATGATCTTATCCTCAGTGACATGTAATTATATGCTGCTTCTCTAACTATGTTGTAAACAATTAACCAAAATCTTTTGTGTAGTCGTAGTGATTCCCGAAGGCCGAAAGGGACGAGTCTGGCCTGGCCACCGTTAATGAACTAGTTTATATCTAGTTGTTTATGCATTGTTCTCCCTACCCCCTTGTATCATGTTTTACGTTGGACCACTGAGGGGAGTTCTTTATTCGTAGGGTGATCATGTCTAATGTTAATCACATCCTATGTGTTTCTTGGCTGAACGTATTTTTCCTTGTAGTTTTGAGACGAATTCATTACGAGGCATAATTCGGTGACCGATTTACCTAGCCGTGACAGTAAATGTTAGAATTAGGAATGAAAGTTGTTTAAATTGTTTACGGACTGTAGTTTTACATGGCGGACGCAGTGAAAAATCATGAAAAGAATATCATCATAGAAAAAGTTGAATTACACAATTTTACGCATCACTAACTCTCATGCTTAGGGCCGCAACCCAATCGAAGCGAATCTCATGAAGTTCGAGTTCGAATTCGTTTAGAAATATTGAGATCGAAATCGGCTTCGAGTAAACCTCAAACTTCGAAACGTGCACAGAACTGGAGTTCACTATAGAAGAATTAGGGTCGAATTATATTTGAGTTGTAATCGAGTTCGATCCGATAAGAAACTCGACAAACTATTCGATTAATATTCGACAACAAAATCGTGACAAATTTCAGAAATAATTCGATACAACATTATATGGATAAAAATTCGATAAATATTCGAGGGAAGTGCGATAAAAAGTACGAATAATATTAGACAAACGTTCGATAGGTCATAGTAATCTCCTGTTCGAAAGTTTAATAGGAAAAAAACAACAAAACAATGAAGATCAATATAAGTTCTTGATTTCCATGCACATACACAATTTAAAAAGAATATACAAATTAGTGACGATAAAGTTTTTTAAATGAACTTATCTAATATATAAAATTAGAGAAATACGAAATTTACCTCCTCATCTTGATAAAACTGTCAAGTCAAAGTAATCACCTTAATGTTATCTTTATCCTATAATACAGAAATATGTCTTACTTATAAGTTATACCCGTGGACAATATGCATTATATTTAGACAATTTATTCTATCATAACTCAGTATTATTTTTATATGTAAAATAATAGTCTATAGATATTATAAATAAAACATAAAGAAAATAATAATTTTATTTATCTAATATTATTGTTAAATTGTGAAATTGATTATAAAGTCGTATTTAAATTTAATTTAATGCAAAATTATAATTACGTTGTCTTTTTTTTTGTGAGAAATTTGATATTGGTTTTAGATATATATGTTGTGTTTTGAAACATGCTAATAAATGAAGAAAAATGTATATGTATGTCGAACATTAGTAATTTACTTGTACACTTGTAAGATAGTAGATATAGGTATTATTATTAGAGTAATTATTTAATCATAAGTTAGTATTATGACACTACTATCATAACTTAGTATTATCATACTATGTGAAATAGTATTATAAGTTATATCAATGGACAATATTTAATAATAATGTTAAATTGTGAAATTGATTATAAAGTCCTATTAAAATTTGATTTCTATTTCAAATATACAATATTTCTAATAATCTTTCAATGTATGTTTAAGATACATTTTTTAAACATGATAATAAAGTAAAAGATGTACATATATGTTAAAAAATGGACATTCAATTAAGTACTTGTATGAGTATATCAATAGACTATAGACATCAATTTTAGTTGAATCATTGACTTTAGCATATTTTTTATTTATTTTGATATTTTGTAAAATAATAGTGTAGTATGTATAAATAAAAGATAATAAAAAGAAAGTAATTTTTTACCTAGTGCGCACCACGGTAGCGGCTGCGGGTTACCCTCGACATCCTAAAAAAAAAAAAGTAATTTATAGTATCGAATATTAATGTGAAATTCTGAGAATTGATTACAAAATCCTTTTAACTTTTATTGTAATGCAATATTTACAGTAATCTTGTTTAATTATATGGGAAAATTTGGAGATATATATATATACATAACTATATATATACATATATGAGTATAGCTATGTATGCATATATTAGGTTCATTAATAACACTGTAGTTTATATTATAATTTATAAATAAAAGAAAATAGAAAGAATTTACGTTATATTATCTATATTTGGTATTCAAATTTGATTTTACGGGAGTATACAATATTTTATTCTCGGTAGATCAATTATATGTAACTTTGATTACAAGTTCGCTAAGGAGTTGGTGTACGAACGCCCGTGCTACACGTAAGTTTGATTACATGTGAATATGTAAATCCCAGCTGAAATAATATTTCTGAATGAATTAGATGGCAAAATGAAAAGGAGAACTAGCGCGCGTGCTACACGTTCTTCATGGGACGTGTAACACGTGGTTGGCAATCCTTATGAACTTACGTGCTACACTTGCCACCTTCGACCGTGTTACACGTTCTTAACAGCTCTGTATTCTACGCTGGAGAATTGTTTTTTTGTTTTGTTTTTTTTTTCCATGAATGAAAGGCTGGGAGTGACCAATTAAAAAATTATAATATCGGTATGCATTTGTTTTGAAACTGAAGCGGTGCGCTTTGAAATTTTTTTTCTTTGTTATCTGTGATATTTGAAATTCTAAATTTAAGAAAATGTAGTTTCTTATGAAGTTGAAACTCATGTTTTTTTATAATATTCTTATTCTTACCAAACATTTTCGAATTTGGAGTTGCTAAATGGTTGTGACCTTAAATGTATTTTATACACCGATGTATTTAACTTCATAAGTTATTTTTCATTTTATTGAAAGCGATCTGTAAATTAATAACGTTGTCATTGTTGAAGTGTTACATTTCACAATTATTTTCATTTAGGAAAGTCTTCACTATTTAAAATATTTAAAATTATTATATAGTTTGTCCGTACTTTCCACGAAATGTATAATATAAATATTGGGAAATTATTTATTGCTCCGTGATTATAAGTTTTAATCTTTTATAATTCATTAATTTTTTTTTGTTTAAAAAACTGATAATCGTTTTGTTAAGTGAAGCCTAAAAAATATTGTTACTTCCTCATTTAAGAATTAAATGCCCAATCCCAGAACCATGTTAGTAAGGTAGAATTGACGTTATTGGGCTAGAAAATACGAGCCCACAAAGTCGAAAAAAGAATTATACGGGAATTGCAAACATGCGTGCTACACGTTAATTATGCAACGTGTAGCACGTCTTTAACATGCACGGGTGCAAAATATGACTTTCTGTATGACTTTTTTCTTTTTTTAACATGATTACTTGAAAATAAATCTCTTTAATATTCTGAATTTTGTAATAATTTGACATTATTTAAAAATATAGCTCCTCTTTTTTTTTTTTTTCCAATCAGTAATAAAACATGAGATTAAATTATAATTTATTTATTTATTAGTTTGTCGCTACGATTGTATAAATTTCGTATCTCCTTATACAAATATTTATTTATTTGTATTATTTATAATATTTTGGGGTTAGCTCGGCTCGTTCCCTCCTTAAAATCTTTTAGGCACTATGATACATAATTAATATAACACATTAGGTTGGGGAAAAATGAAACTTTAATTTGGAGTTTTGGTTGAGTCAATCACACCATTTCACTTATTTTTCCCAGTTGTCATGATGACTTGGGTACTACACTAAAAGTGTTATCTACTGTTCCCAATTGCACACCCAACGACGAAAAAATGTGTAATCATATCGAAGATTTGATTGCATGCATGTATTTTGCCCTTCACCTTATTAATTTAATTTTAATATGAAGGTACAGGGTTCATTATTACGTATTAGTAAGTTGTTACATGTTCTTTATCTCAATTCATATTCCTTTTTTTAAAGGCTAATTTGCTAAAATGTAATAAACTATGAACGGTTTTTAAGCCGAAAAATTGATCAAATGTTCGATCTGTAAATAAGGGCTATATTTTTGTTTTTTTTTTCTTACGTAGGGTTTATTTTTGAACCGTAGTACAGTAAAAGCGCAATTTAGCAACGGATTATAATTCCTTTTAAAATACTGAAATATTAACAACGGATTAAGACTAAGATAAACGTTTAATGACGGATTTGTTTTGTCTGACACTTAACAAAGTACACATGTCGTATTTGTAATTTAAATATTAAAATACTTTAATGTTAACGATGTAATAACGACAGATTTTTCTAATATTTATTATTATGGTGTATAATTTTTGCGGCAATTTCTGATTAATTACCCATGTAAGTTATATTTTTATGTTCCATGGTAATTTTTGATTTTGTTCATCTTATGAAAGGTTTAATTACTATATAATTACGAGATTTTAAATCATTCTTTTGTAATATTTTTGTTTTTTTCGTGTTTTATGTTTTACAAATTATTGCACTTGTAATTTTTTGATAGTGTATACAATTTTTGAATATTATTTATGTTTCAATTACCAATTAATTACGAATATAAATTTTGTAATAATTAATTTTATTTAACTTTATAAATTTCTACATTTTTAATATGAATCATTCAAATTAATCTCTTTAATATTATTAATGTTTGATTAATTTTTCTTTATTTAAAATTATATCTCTTCTTTATTTTTCAAGTAGTAATAAATTATGAGAATAAATTATTATTATTTTGTTTATTAGTTTTACTTTACGATTTTATATATTTCGTATCTCCTAATTCTATTTAAATGGGTGATAAATATGGTGGGACCGTAAAAGGTTATGTATGTACCATATGTATAGTGGGTGATTTGAAGGGAATTGATATTTAAAAAAGTAGGTATATAACTTTTGATGTGGCGGTAATGTGGCAGAGTTATGTACCAAAGTTTGGATACAGTATTGGAGATGCTCTTATAATGAACTAATAAATTACATTATACTGTTCATTTCATTTCAAAATATAATATATTATACTATATAAGTTCACTTGAAATTAGATTATATAAGTTAATTTTGGTTGAAATTATAAGAAGTTACAAGTTCATTTTATTTAAAAAAACAAGAAATCTCATTATATAACTTTATTTCATCCACATTTTGGTTGAAATTATAAGAAGTTACAAGTTCATTTTATAACTTTATTTTATCCGAATATCAATAATAATTCAAACTATGTTCATTGGGCATGATCCACTAGTGGAGTGGTGTAATTTTGAAACTTTTGAATCTCATTAGCATCACTAAAGTTATATAATGAAATTTCTTATTATTTGAAATAAAGTTATATAATGTAATTCCTTATTATTTGAAATAAAATGAACACGTATATTGTAATTTATAGTTTCAAATGAAATGAACTTACATAGTCTAATCTCAAATTAACTAATGTTCTTATGATTTCTAATCAAGTGGATTGATATAATGTAATTAACTGTGATAATTTAAAATAAAATGGACTGCTATAATAAAATTTCTTAATTCATTACAAGAAATTCAAGTATATTAATTCATTTCATTCCAAACTACAATAGATTACAATATATAAGTTCATTTTGTTTCAAATTGTATAATGTAATTTCTTATGCTTAGAAAGGAAATCAACACTATAATGTAATTTTATATAATTTCAAATGAAATGTACTTATATATATATAATGTAATTTCTTGTAATATGAAATGAACTAATACAATTTATAATGAAATAAGTTTATATAATCTAATTTCTAATAATTTCAATTTGATATAAACATTTTCATAAAATGTTTTGAATCTAAAAACCATCATCTGTGTATTTCAAATTTACAATTAAGTGATCGCCTTTATTTTCAATGGTAAAACGGACCCACCAAACAATTAATTTCAAACTCCCTTTCCAAAACATTAAATCATCATAAACAAATTTAATCAAATCTGAAATTCATAAATCATACTCCCTTTCCAAAACATTAAATCATCATAAACGAATACTCAGCATATCTATTGTAGTATTCATCATTGAATCATCGAATTTAAAAATTCAAAATAATTTTATAAATGAACTCGATATATATATATATATATATATATATATTCAAATTTGTATACTATATTACTATTATTATCCTTTAGTTAATTTATTAATCAATTTATTAGTATTTATTATCTTAGTTATTATTAACCATAATTTATTAATTTGTAATAATTTTGGTTTACTAACAATTATGTGTAAAAATATATGAAAAAATCTTTGTGTGTGAGTAGAATGTGTGTTAGTGTGCGTTTGTTAATTGTGTTAATTTTTCCATCCATGGAAGGGGCAATGTGAGCCATTTTAAATAGTTGAGGGTGCTATATTTACTAAATAGTCAAAGAGGGGGCAACGTGACCCTTGTAGAATAGTCTAGGGGGCTATGTGGCCCTTAATCCTAAATAATTTAGTAGTTCAATGTAAGTGAGAAATATTCAATTATTCTATTACAACTCTTTTATCAGTAATTGGACTATGTTCATTCTCAGTCACATGATTATGGGTAGTCAACATAATCCATATTCCAAAAAATTGTGCAATATTCATTCCTCCCCCCACATATTTAATTAACAATTCTTAATTAACTGAATAATCTAATATAAAATATGTTATATATAACTATCAAACCAACCAATATTCTAATTTTCTCAAATTATAAATTAATAAGCTAGAAAAACATAACATTTGAACCAAATTTTAAAATTGATTTTTTCAATCAATCATTTATTATTTTAAAAGCAATGTATAAATTTTAAATTCGTTTAAAGTTGGTGATTTTTTTTTTTTACAATTAACCATATTTTTTAAAACTTTGTCTAGCAACTTTCAAAATAGAGATCCCAAAATTTTCTACATTAATCAATTCTTATATTTATCTTCACCATTGACTTTTTTTAGGTGTTCTTCACCTTAATAGATATATTTTCTAATAATTCAGCATATATCATCTACATGTCTTGTTGGTGCAGTCAACACTATCTGAGATATACAATAAATAAAGAAGTTGAAATTTAGTTTCAATAAATTAAATTGAAACTACTTTTAATAATATGAACGAGAATGAACACATAAATTTCAAGGACTAAATTAAAACTTAGTATTTTGGTTGTATACAGTATGAAACCATTTTTTTTTTCAATTTTCTTTTATATCATATAATATGATTCATAACACACACACACACATACACCCACACACATGCCGATTAAGGTGACGAATTCCATAAATATTTTAATTCCCTAAATATTTTAAGGTTAATAATTCCATAAATATTTGAATTCCCTTGATAAGTAATAGATAGTCATTTTTCAAAATTCCGAAAGATGAAATTATTTATGAGTTAAATATTTCTGAAAGTAAAGATAAGCCAATACACGTGCCGATTTTTTGCGAGATGCCCTTACACGTTTTTGGAAGGTAATTTGAAAATTATTGCAATTACGAATTGAACACGTTAATGTGGAGCGTGTAGAACGCTATTTTCCTTTGTGTAAGTAGAATATAAATAGTGGACCCGAGTTGACCATTGACCATGAACCCGCCTATAGCTCGAATTATTTCATTAGTCTCCTTCCACCGCCGTCGGCGACGATAGCGAACGGTGAATTGCCGCCATATCATTCGTTCAACTAATTTCCAATCCACCCCTATGCGAAGGTATAGCTCACTCCTCGATAGAATGCTCCTTCTTCAGGGAAATTTAATCATATTCCCTGAAAATGATTAAATTATCTTGTTGGTACCTCTCATATATTTTTATATTCGTTGTTCTTGCAGGCCCTTAACTGCCGACGCTCTTCGGTCGAGATATTCATCAGAATATTGAATCTGATTCCTGGCCGCGACCAAGGACCCACGGCATTGGGTGGGTGTTTTATTTTTTGTGGGGCGCACTTTCAACGGAATTATAACTACTTTCGTAACCCTAGGTATGAAGTTGTGCAATTTTTTTTGTGATTGCAGCTCCATCATACATGTTTCATATTTTCTGGGAGCTTTCTGAAGCAGACTGAGTGAAGGGGCAGTGCCTGCGGAGGTTTTCCACAAGAAGGTATGCCTGTGATTCTCTTCATTTCGAGTTTTAGATTTCCCCAATTTTATTAGCTGAAATCCTAGGTTTAGGCTGTCTCTTGTGTGAGTAGTTAGATTGCGAATAAGCGATTTTATACTTTGAATTCAATAAGTTATGTGATTGCTGCGGTAATAGCGAAACTCTGCCACAATAATCTAAATGGGTCAAAACGTTAAGTTTCATGTGTTGGGATGTTTCTAATTTAAGGTGTATGCTATTGCATACCTCGTCTTCTAGCTATTTTGGTTTTCAAACATGGCATTCGACCTTAATCGGTCAGCCTCCATCTCTCGTGATGATGGGTCTCACACCTCAGAAAACGAGCACAAGTCCCCCTCAACAGGGGGTACGGTTTCAGTTGAATCGGATGAAGACGGTATTCGAAGCTCGGCTGTAATGGCTCATGAGCTCAAGAGTAGATTGGAGCCCGGTTCTAAGCTTGATAGCCTCGATCAAGTTTATCTGATATATTGTGAGTATGCACGGCTGGTTGGATTCAGCGTACGGAAGGGATCTCAAAGATATTTCGATAAGTCAACGGACGTTCGAATGAAAGTGTTTAACTGCTCATGTGAAGGAGACCCAGATAACAAGCGATCGAACGGAAGGCTGCCAGTATATAGGAAACAGGTCACCAGAAGCCAATGCAAAGCCAGGCTTCGTGTTTTATGTGATCGTGATGGTCCGTGGACAGTAAGTGTATTTGAGAGAAATCACAATCATGAATTGCTCCACCCAGGTGAAAGCTACCTCCTGCGCTCTGCAAGAGTTATGTCGCATGCCAAGGTATCCATGTTGGAAGCGTTGCATGCCGCTGGTATACCGGTTACTCGTGCTTGTAAATTTATGGAGAAACAGAGTGGTGGAAGAGAGAATGTTGGTTTCACTCGGACAGATGCATATATGCATTTCAGGCACAAGAAATCTGAAACGAAGGTGGAGAATGGTGACTCGAAGGCGTTACTTGAATTTTTCAATGAGATGTCGAACAAGGAGCCTTTTTTCTACTGGAAGGTAAAACTTGACGACGCCGACAACCTCAAGCATTTCTTCTTTCGTGACTCACGAGCTGCTGTGGATTACGAATATTTTGGGGACGTTGTTTCTTTCGATACTACATACAAGACGAATAAATACAACATGATTTGTGCTCCCTTCATTGGAGTTAATCACCATCTGCAGAATGTTATGTTCGGTCTTGCGTTCTTGTCGAACAAGATGACCGAGACCTTTGAGTGGTTGTTTCGTGTGTTTCTTGACGCGATGTATGGCAAGGAACCTGCAGTTATCTTCTCAGATCAGAGCCAGGCGCTAATGAATGGTGTCGACTACACATTTGAAAATGCTGCACATCGCCTTTGTCAATGGCACATCAATCAAAATGCACCTTCGCATTTTGGAGCACTGAATGGAGATAAGGAGTTCAAGAAATTATGGCATAATTGTATGAATGGGTGTGAGACGGAAGATAAGTTTAAAGAGCTTTGGCAGGGTATGATTGCTAAATACGAGCTAGAAAGGAATAGATGGTTTAGTAATATGTACAACCTGAGAAGGCGATGGTGTTCGGTTTTCACCAATGATAGATTCTGCGCCGGTCTTCACGCAACTTCTAGGAGCGAGGTAACGAATAGGATTCTGAAAGATCTGGGCAGGCGCACCAACACCCTCTACGAGTTTGTGGTTCGATATATGGATATCCAGAGTGAATGGCGTGCGCGGGAGACTGCCGAGGATGCTCTGTGTCGAGGAATGCCGGGACAGTTCGTCGCAGATAACCCCTTTTTAATGGACGCGGCCAAGATATACACCCGTAATGTTTTCCACATAATTGAGTATGAGGCCACACAGTCTCTCGGTATTCGTATAATTGAGCATCCTGCAGATTACACATCTAATCAGCTTGAGTTTCGGGTGAGTAGCTATGCATCAGGTGATCGCCTGCGGCTTGTCTCGTTTAACAGAAGTTCTTTGGAAATAAACTGCAGCTGTCGAATGTAGGAGTGTCGCGGCGTTTTCTGTCGACATGCGCTCAAGATCATCATCCTAATGGGGGTTGAATATGTGCCAGAACGATATGTACTCCAAAGATTGCGTCGCGATTGCAAGCGACGGCGTTCTGTTATCAGACGAACAGATGACGCCAGCACAAATGGCCTGGAAGGAAACGTTTTTGCTTTTCATATTATGCGTATTATATATGACATGGTTTACGATGCTAAGTCCAATGCAGCAAGCCGGACGCGAATTCATTCAACCATCAATAAACTCCGAGATGATCTGCTGAGAGGTCAGCCGACTCATAAGCAAACAACCTGTGAAGGGAAGGACTCGAGTTTCGGCAGGGTTCGCAATCCGAAACCTATTAAGAGTCGCGTGAAGTGTGGTTTCCGGCGGAGATGGAGGAAAAAAAATGCAAGAGGCCTAAAAAATTCTGGTTGTGTTCCATTTTGCCAGCTTTATGACAATACCTTATTTAAATGGTTCTAGCAAGCCTTAACGTCCAGTTACTAATTAATCATTCTCTTATGTGCAGCTTGCAAGGATGAAAAGGAAGGAAATGAGGACTCCAGTGATGCTACAAAGTCGCTTCACTGGACAAATGATTACTGGCCCAATGTTAATGGAGTAATTTTTTTGTTTCCTTAGAGATCGAGATAAACATTTTTCTTTATTTAAACACACTTCAAATTTTCCGTTTGCAGGAGCTGGGGACACAGAATTCAATATACGACTCCAACACCCACCAATTAACTAATGCGACGGGATCCCAAAAGGTAGGACTTTGCTGTGATTTGATTCTGGCTATAAACAATGGTAACTGATGTAAACTTTTAACCGCATATGCGGAACAGGGAAAGCGAAAAGGACGAGATGACAACTCCCTGCCCTATGTATGGATCTGAATTGGTCATGGGCCTGATGGTGTATTCTTTATATTTTTGTATCCTATTATTTGATTCGACATAAGATACTTGCACTGTGCATGTGTGATGCTACAGTTCCGACAACGATAATTTGTATAGTATTATAAGTAGGCCGACTACTTAGTGAGCCAACAAGGCTCATAAATTTCTACTTATAACTACCAAAATATCGAGGCCGCAACCCAGGTCCCAAGATGAAGTGTTCTACGTTGGTGGATGGACTCGCGAGATCGAGCGAGCTGTCCTAATGAAGTTAGAATTTGAACAATGGAGTGGTAATTGGGTTGTTGGCGACACTGGGAATAATAAACAATGCCTTTGGCTTGTCCGTCAGGATGTGAATGCAAAAATGGGCGTGGATATCCCTGTAGATTTGTATTTTGCAAAGCTGAATGAGTGGATTCAGTGGACAAATCATTTTGGTGGGCTAATCGAGCGTCCAAACTTCCAATACGACATTCCAACTAACACGGTTAAAGCCCCCGATAGCGTGTGGATAGATATAGCGAGGGTAATTTATATCGAATCTAACCAATTTTCAAACTTATACATAGGTGTGTGTCCCAACGTTCATTTATTTATATTCCAACTTACGTTGTCTGTGTAATTCAGCGGAGGCCTGATTTGCTAGTGTACATGGATCGTGGTGAAGAATGTTGGAGTCAGCTGACGTCTCTTTTCCGATAGCTCATTGACCTTAGCAGCTCCTCTATATCAGCTAGGCAGCAAAGCCGATCTGGGCAAACCCGGCCAATAGAGATCTCCTCTGGAAGCACTTATCCACAACACCGAGGAAACAGGCTAATAGAGAACTCCTCTAGAAGCACTTATCCACAGCACGCAGCAAACAGGCCAGACATCGTGAGCATTAGCGACGGATCTGATAGCCAATGCGAAAGCGATGTTGTTGATAAGCCTTGAGCTATTACATATTTCCAAAGCACTGTAAAATAAGCCCTGGAGCTTGCTCCAGGGCTAACCTGTCCCTATTTGTGTACCCGGGCAAACAATATCTATATCTGAAATAATGTTCACCCTCCCTCATGCTGCACTTATCTTTTTCAGTATTGTCGTTTTATATGTAAGGGAATGCTGCATTTTATATATAATATGGCATTCCATCTTGCTACTCTACGAGATCTTAATATTACACACAAGCAAACAACGGCCTCAAATATGTCCTTCTACGTTAGTGTTTGGACTCCGGCAATGGAGGCGCGATTCATTGCCGAAGCTATCGACCAAGCTGATGATGGTGTGTGGAGGAAAGAGCCATGTGCCTGGCGTAATGAAGCTTTCGTAAATTACGTGTGCCCTCAGATGAATGAGCATTTCAACCTGCATATGCCGGCTAGGTATTATGCTGATAAGTTACAGTCACTTTTTGACCGCCGACACTTCTTCGCTTTCGTAATCGGTCACGCCGAGGTGCAATGGGATAGTGCAACAAACCAAATCACGATGTCAGCAGAAGCATTTACATTTCTTGCAACGGTGCGTTCATGACCTCGTCTCCTATTTTCCTCGTTATTTCTCCGACTACTTTTCAATAAATCTATGGTCATCTTTAATGTGCACAGCTATGCCCACTGGCTCACTCATACAAGGTGAGAGGGGAACCACATTATGCCACACTACTGATGTTGTTCCGAGCTTGAGCTTCGACGGAAAGGACGCGAATGAGGGCGGGGCTTCAAGTCGAAAAATGGGTGTGAAATTATGTTTTATAAAATGGGTCCGATTGTGTGTCGAAAAATGGTGTAAGTGGGGACCGGATATTAGTGTTTAAATACTCCTGCCTACAGTCTTGTAAACCTAACAAGGTAAAATCTCTATTTCCTAATCCTTTCTGCTATATGTGACCGCATTTATCCCTATCAAACTATTACACAGCCGTTCTAAATTAGAAGCTGCACCGGTCACCAAATGGATAGAAATATATATCTTTTTTCGATTCAAACTCGTTTGTTTATTAAATGAGCCGAATTCGAGCTTTTTTTCGAGCTCGATAATTTTCTCGAGCCGAACTCGAGCTACTCACGAGCTTCTCACGAGTAGCTCGAGTTCGACTATAAACGGGCTTTTATACAGTAGTTCGCGAGCTTCTAATCGAGCTTTTAATCGAGCTTGTAATCGAGCTTAATCGAGCTTGTAATCAAGCTTTGACAAATAAGTGTAAAAAATTTAAATTTTCACCCCAAGAAGATTGAAACATTAGTCAAATGTATTTCAATTTGTTATTATAGTCACTCGACCAAATTATTAACAATTACATTAATTGAATCAAATAACGTTTTTATAAGAATTCTCCAAAACTTAAATATATGCAAATATTTATATATTATATTTATATAAACATATATAATATCATATTGTCAATTTATCAGATAAATATATTCAACTAATAATAATAGACTATATGAACTCTACGAAATCTAAGAATTAGTATTATCATAAAAAAAGGGAATCAATTAATGAGATTTACAAACATTAAGTTAAGCTTATTTTATTAAACAAAAAATAGGAATATGTAAATAGATTTATATGATAAAAATAATGTAATAAAATATTAATTATCCAACTTTAAGATATCCATTTAATAATTTATTTACTTAAATTATTAATATAAAATAGTATATTTGAATTTTGAAGAAGTCTAACAAAAAACTATCTAATTATGACGTAATTAAAATTATAGTTTATAGTTATAATTAAGAATTGAGATTTGATAATGAAATAAACACAAATGAATTTGATTAAACCTATGATATCAAACAAATATCATTATATTGATCACAATTATTCATCAACAAACAATTAATAGTGTATGATAATTACATAGTTCATTTAATGTGACAATATATATTATATCAATTTACTAGAGTATTGTATAATATACAAATATTATGTATACTTTTGCGTGCCTCATTGAAATATTTAATTTATATACCAATAAAATAAAATAAAATTGAGATATAACAATAACAATAAATTAAGATTTATAAATCATATTATAAAATATTTTGAAAATTTTGTTCGAATTAAGATTATTATAAATGTTTAATTATCAGTTGGAACATGTGTGAATGTGTAGTAAAAAATAATAAACTAACAAGAATAATGAACTATATCATCAATCAACTAATATAATTACAATTTATATAAAAATGAAACTGAATAATCGATAAAATAGTAAGAAAATGATATATGTTTCAATTATAATTTATAAATTGCATAATACAAAACACTTTGAAATATTTAATTTGAATTAAAATGATTGTAAAATATTTGTATATTGAAGTTTGAAAGAAAAATAATAAGCTATCATGGATAGTGAGATAAATTACTAATTAACTAATGAATACAATTTCAATATAAAAAGTGACAATGAATGATTGATAAAATAAAAATAAAATGAGCCATGGGTAAATTACGATTTATAAATTATATTAGAATTTTTTTTTTGAAATTTTAATTCAAATGAACGTAAATATATATTAAAATTTGAATACACCTATATTAATAATGAAAAATAATGCAATGAGTAATAAGCATGACCACAATTACATAATTAAGTAATTAGTTTAAAGAAAATAAAATTAGAATAAACACAATTAAAGAAAATCTATAAAAGAAAAGAAAAGGGCGAGATCACAAATTTTATCATTATCGAGCTTTAATCCAGCTTTTTATCGAGTTTTTTTAATCGAATTTGAACATATCCTTATCGAGCCGAACGCGAGTTGAGCTCGAATCGAACTCGAGCACGAATTTTCTAATGCGAGCCGAACTCGAACTCAAACTCGAAGCTCGAGTCGAACTCGAGCTCGAGCTCGAACCGAGTATAACTTAAATGAGCCGAACTTGAGCTTGAAGGTATTCGGCTCGATTCGGCTCGTTTACAGCCCTAGAGCCGAGTTCCTCATGCATTGCTCAAGTATTTATGCATCGGTTTTCATCAAATTCACTAATATTACCCACAATGCAATCATGCCATCACAAATTTCCTCATTCAATCCAAAAACAGTAAGCACTAAATTACTGGAACCAAACATATGGAGAAATATAATTAGATACTTTCAATTGTTACATCCCCTGTCATTAATAAAAGGTGTTCAGCCATTCTACCAACAATCTGGACAGCATCCCTACTTAATTCTTTACAAAACAGAGTTCTACGAGCAGTTTTTGGGTCATTCTACCAAAATGCATCATTAATTTACATCCGCCATCTTACAAAAATAATCAGCGGTTTCATGAACATATAGACATTCCAATATATGTGATTAATTAGTCAATGGAGACATATCCATAATGAAGATTAGACCACAACAAAGAACCCAACGACGATAAGTAAGAGAACCACGATTCCGGCAAATATACCTTTCCTTAGGCGTGACTCCCGACGACATTTCTTCACAAGAGCCTCCAATTCGGCACATCTCCCCTGCAGCAGCATTATCTCCCGGTCCTTCATAGCAATCCTTTCGGTTAGATCCTTCACTACAGCCAATCTCCCATGGACTTGATCCTCCAACGCCTCCTTTTGCAACTTAAGCCGTTCAACCCAGGTGGTCTGGTAATCAGGCATTGGGTCATCAACCCATTCAAAGAAAGAGCAACCACGAACCTTAGAAGACAAAATCAAAGCAATTTCACACAGTTATAATGATGGCGGAAATATATCAATTGTATCTAAAAATTTAAGTGCAGGGAATACCCTTTCAGGGCATTTCACAAATCGGCGGAAAGGGTTTGCGTCTGTCCTGGACATGAAAATATCGGCAAGGTTGTGCTTGTCACAAACCTTTCGCCGGTTCTTCGCCGGGGAATTGCCTGGGAGATGAGAAGTCGTGCTATCTCCAGAGGTAGTATCCATTCTAAGCGAAACCTGCGGACTAGTCTTGCAGACGATGCTAAGGAACCCTAAAAGGATTCGAAGAGCAACTGTATGAAGCTTCTGGAGAAAGCTTTATATTCCCCCCCTTTTTTTCCACGTGCCAATAAGGGGGGTCAATTGAGGAGGAAGGATAATTATAGAACATTGCTACACGTTTACACTATACGCGACACACGGTTTGAATAACACTTTTACTATTTCGCGTGTAGTTCTGCGGATTAGATTTTGAATTCGGAAGAACAGTATTTTAATTATAATATTAGCGCGCAAATGCTAATATTAGTATTAGTAGTAGTATACGCATTCATAATATCACTAACTAGCATTTCCGCTGTGCAATGCACGGTACCAATGTACCTATTTAAATTAAATAATATGAACTGAATACAGCTTTATAAATTAGGAATTATATCAAATAATAACAAAAACAAGTTCATTGAATTACAATTAAGTTTATGCAGAAATTGCTAAATTATAAGAATATTTGCGTGTATTTTTAAAATAGTATCAGACACAAAAAATATTTTTTTGGTAATGCGCAAAATTTAATTTGTCACTGTTTTTATTAATTATTAGTTCATTTTATTTAGGGGGTTCTTGAATGAATTAAATATTTCCTTGTACAAAATTTTCTTTCGTCATTCTTTTACAATACAAATAGCCATTCTTATCAATATGTAAAGCATTGTTCTATTCCAACATAAACCTTGTCGTAAAGTGACTTTAGACTGCAATATAGAATTAGCTTTTCATGTACATTATATGTTTAAGAAGTTATAAATTCAATACTATATAAGACTACCATCACTATTATATATATCAACTATTGGATGGACAATAGACGCACAAATTTATAAAATTTCATAACTATTAAATATTTAAAATTCACCCAATGTACATATTAATAATAATATGAGTTATCTTTTCAATTATTAACATTCACGTTACTATAGTGCGACGCATGAATACAATATTACTAATATTTTTTTCATAGGAACCAAAATCATGCTAAAAATCACACATTGCAAAATTATTTTTAAAACCTGACATAAAATATACAATTTATCGTTTGTCCAATTTTTTATACGATTCTATAAATCAGTTGCCTCCCAGTATAATCCCTAAACATTCTTTAAAAATACGTCCATGACCGGATTCTGTATGCGCTTGAAGAACATATTGTATAAATTATATACGTAGTTGAACAACTATATTATTCTCGTCGAGAAATAAATAACAAACTTTGATTGAATTGAGCTCCTAAATCCATAATATACTCCATATCTCAATATCTCGGACGACGCTATAGCGAAGCGATAAATTGATTCATTTTCCCCACTACAGAATAATAAAAGGTTAATTAATTAATTAATTAATTATGTGCTTTCAAGGTTATTTTTTATGGAACAGTATTTCAGTATATATAATGTTACTCACTCAAGGTATGGTACCTTGGTATGACTGTAAGATTTAATGAGTGAATAAAAGATATATACATATGCATATATTTATATACTTATATTTTGATTGAAATGATGGAATGGCTATTTATTAGGTTAATTATTGGAAGATTTAATTTTCTTTATGATATTAACACCAATTATATAAATATTATTATAGAAATGATGCCATTCAATTATTTATAACTTACTCTTAAACTATGGAATGCGAATTCGCCTACAATACGCATTGGAACTTCCCTCGTATAATGATGTTGCAGATGTGTGTTAATGCGTAAATATGTAGATTACTATTTGTGGTACTCATATTTTGGATACTGTGATAACTTGTATGAAAAAATATTTAGCTCTTCGATTATGAGTATTATGATGTATACGATCTTTGATACGCTTCAAGTAATATTTAAAATTACATATAACGTTAAAAACGAGCCGGTACAAAAGAAAGGTAATAGTAGCCGCAAAATACTTATGCTAATATTAATAATAACGCATAGTTATATATTCCTGCAATGCGGGTCAAGTGGGATTATTTTTGAATAAATTTTTGAAGGAAGATTAAGTCACACTAGCTCGTAACAATCCACAAATTTCAATGCTTTATATCTAAAATGAATATCCCACACTTGTACACTGTTGCCTCAGGCGAGATAGATAGAGAGAAATTATGAAAGTTATGGCAATGTGCGTGTGGGGTGAATAACAAATGTAGGTCATATACTATATGGATATAAAATTAAGCTATACATATAATTTAATCTATATATTTATATATATGTGTCTCTTATGTACAGTTATTCGCTTGACGTAATTCGTGCATAAAGTGTTACCTATGGCGAATTCTGTTGTAACTGCATTGTAGGTTGAAGTTTTGTTGTGTTTTACCTTTCCTTTCGCTCTCACAAATGATTTCATTCAAGCGAGGAGAAATTAACTATTCTTGTTTAAATGATAAAAAATTATTATAGTGTATTTTGGTATGGGTGCAACTGAAATGAACTTGTGTGCGTGAATATTTGAGTGCACTAATAATATTCATATAAGTTCAATTTATAGGTACGTCTACGTATTCAGATTTACTATCCGTAATATAAAATATATCGAATAATTCAATGTCATTTATTAGCGAAAGTATCCTTTCTACTAACTACAAGTATGGTTTCTAATAATTATTTTGTTTTAAAAGTGATATCCTAATACAATGCATAAAGTATAGTATAATCAAATAAACTCTAAATTAAGAATTTGAGGAACAACATATACAATATAAACTGTAGTATGATCAGAATGATTCTCAGTTGTGAAATCAATAAACAACCTATACAGTATAGTATACTAAATTTGATATCCCATTACGAATGCTCAGCTCGAAACAACTTACATACTGTAGTATACTGAAATGGATGATCGCAAGTAATTTCCTGATACAACATATACACTATATAATAATCAATTTGATTATCGATAGGGAAATTCTTAAACAACAAATACACTAGTGTATAATAAAATTGATGCTCCATTATAATTCGTTAGACAACCTGGACACTGTAGTGCAATGAAATTGATAGTCACTACTGAAATCACCACACACACAACACAGTAACATTGTGGTCGATGTTTTCATTACGTAACGATAGGTTAGCTGTGCTTCTTGCATAAGAATAGGTTAATCGAGCAAGTGATCGTTAGTAACATTCGTCAATATACAAGTACACTAAATTATATAGTAATAGTTCAACGATAGGCCCAAATCTTTCACAACAATAGATTCATTCAAGCATAACGATGCCACATTGATAATTGTTAATCATAATTTTCAATTATTCAATTAAAATGATGGCTAACTGATTTAATAATAACGATTAAGAGGTACTTTTAAACAATTACAGTATTCATTGCCTCACAAATTATTGCAACAAATTAAGTTGAATAATAACGATTGCATACTTAATCGTCGTTATTATTTGTAAAACTAATTTCTATATAACTCCTCTAAGTTGTCAACAGTAACGAAAAAGGGCAATATCAAAATCGGGTGTCACACAGACACGAAACAAAATGTGATAACAAAAAAAGGAATAATGTGAATATTATTGAGATTCATGTTTATTACCCAGAGAATCGGAACAATATGAATGGTAATTAGGCTTAGGTTGGCATCAAAATCTGGCAAATTATAGAACGTCAACATTGTGTGACGTTATGCTTCATATAATTAAAAAAAGGAAAACAAATACGAATGTACTCATGTATTCTTTTATTTTGCGTATCAATTAATTTGCGTATTCTTAGGAAACATGAATACATTCAGATAACATCCAACCAACTATAAATCTTAATAATATAAAGACACCCTTACATAAAAAATACCAGTAAACCAGTTTAATAGTTTCTTTCAGTATATACAAATACAAATAAAACAGAGTTGGAAAATTGGTTTTCGGCCCTCGCACATGTTCTATGTAATTATTCCAAAGACAGCTAAATTTTTCCTATGGATTAAGATTGTATAAGAAAGATGTTTAATAATAATGTGATGGCCATGTAACTTGGTAACGGTTTGGATGCGGGTGACATGTTGTGTCTGTGCGTGTATAATTATAACAAGAATAAAAAAATATTAAGATATGAAAATAGTTTCAACATTTTCTCAATCCGTCTTCATTGCTTTTCAATTTATTTACTGAATTAATTGATTACTCTACGTATAATAAATGATTAAATCATTTATGTATGAAACATTGTTCTGAAAAGATAATATTTCCGAACCGCTTAATCTATATATTAAATTAACAATATTATTTACTATGCATATATATGTAAATAGGTACACCGATTTTCGTTCTCCAAGCATTGTGTTTTCGAAATATTTTCGTGCCGGATTATGCAGTTAAAAGACTTGCTTTTTCTTTTAAATAATATGATTTTGATATTATATTTTAAAAAAATCATGATTCGAACACAAAAAACATTATATAATATTATATTCAACAATTAATACTTCAAACATGTGAAATCCTAGTACATGGTTCTTTCGATATTATACAATTTAAAATTTTTGTTATACTAATGCAGAAAAGCAAGTAACATTTGGGTGAGTTGGTCCCTTCTGTCTCGAATTATGTGACCCCAAATTTACTATATGAATCTCAATAAAGCTATTGTATTGCGTAAAGATGTGAAATAATTATAAAATATGCTTACAAGATTCTTAGGAAATATACCATTGGGCCTGGGCCTGGGCCTGCGTTATTTGATTAAGCCCATCCATAATTACATAATTGCTCATGCTTATCCATGAACCTCCATCCATGTGGAAAACTAGTTGACCGGCGCGACTGCTTCCGGGTAGTCAAACAGTCGGGGAATTCCAACCGACGCAACCCCATAACATTTGAAGTGTTATATAAACACATCTTCAGATCAGCCAAGAAATAAAATATTTCTCGCCGTTTTCCAGTTAACAAAAACCAGCCCATTCCACAGGTAATTCGATGTCTCTTCCACAGCAGTGACACAGCGATGACGAATGCCCCCACATCAACGGTGTTACGGTGGAGAAATGGCTGCTCTCGCTTGTCCGCTTCGAGATTGATGCCGGCAGAATGTCGACAATGAAAGATGCTGTGATGGCGATGCTCCGTATCGCGGCATTCCTCACTTCGGTTCTGGGTAAGCAAATAACGGGGTTGCACGTTGCCCGCAAATTGGAACAGTTTCGGGACTGTTTGGAGAATTTCATGTGGTTCAAAGCGCTCCCAGGAGTGCACTTTGACGCAGATATCAACCGAGTGACAATCCTGCCGGAGTACTGGGACCGGTACGAATCCCGCCGGGTGAGTATGCTGCGACCCTGTTTTCATTCCCCCAAATATGACTGGTTTTTTGTCGTTGTTATTCCATGGCTGCTGCTTGCAGGATGAACCTGTCGATTTCATCCTCTTCCGTCTGAATGGAGAGCCTAAATACCCGCTCCTGCACGAGGTTTTCACAAATGGTGGTGCAGGGAAGCTGGATATGCAGTGGATCATATCCAGGATGGACGGCGGACATCCAAAATGGTTGCCGGAGCCACGCGTGAATTGGTGGTGGCAACCATAGTGTCGGCGTGAGCAATGTGGCTTTAATTCTTGCTCTCTTGGAATAATATGTGTTTTTAATATTTGGCCAAATTTAGTTTTAGTTTTTGTGGGCCAATTTAGCTTGTTTTATGTGAACCCCTCTTCGGGTATGCGATCCATATGTGAAATGATGGATCGTCTTTGTTTAAAATCATTTTGTTAATGTGCAAGTATGTTCTTAATATGTTATCATATCTATAATTCATAACAGAGAATCGGGCATGAACCAAAACTTGTTCGGTCTGTAATGACGGTGGCAGAGATGAGTAGGTGATACTGGAACCCCCGAGCACACAACGTGTAACACGCACCTAAAAGGGTATGAATACACGCTGACCCCATGTTAATAATTACGTTTTAATAACAAATGTAGGTGGTTGAAATTGGACTGACGATTCCCAATTTAAAAATTCATATGAACTCGGTTAATTCATTTAGCTGTTATTTATTTAGGTTAAGTACATACTGAAGTACACGTACCTGTATAAGGACTGGGTGACCGTGTAGTTGTTATTGGATTAGTATATTTTTATAATATTCAATCAGATCACACTTCAATATGATAATGACGCAGTATATTTTCACATATGTTTACTCTTATTTTATATATTAACTAAGTTCAGAGGTTGCTTAAGTGGCATTTACACGCACACGTGCGTGTAAATGCAACATTATCATAATGGTAATTGCTATTACAGAGTATTTTATATGGTAATAGTGCAATTGTGTAGTTATCATAATCAGGATATGAAAAAATATACATTTTTATATGTACATATATATATTTAGGGAGAAATTTTAAAGTAACCAATCAAATTTGTAAAAGTCTAATTTGCCCTTTGTAAATGTTTGAAAAAGTCAAACATGACATGCTCCCCCACAAACATTATACACGCGCACACACACATGTACACGTGTATAAATTGAAATTAAAAATGTACACGTTCATTTTAGAAAAAACAATATACATGTTTTGAATTGTGTTACACGGTGGGTCCAAAACAATATACACGTTCATTTCTTTTTGTAACATTTTAAAAAAAATTATAAAAAAAAAATTGTACCCGTTCATTTTAGAAAAAATTGTACACGTTCATTTTAGAAAAAATTATACACGTTCATTTTTCCTTTTTTAACACTTTTACAAAAAATAAATATAAAAATTATACCAAAAAATTATACACATTCAATTTAGAAAAAATTATATACTTTGAGATCAACTTTTTGTATAAATATTGACTGTGTATAAATAAATTGAAATTGAGATGAACTAATTTGTATAAATTGAAAAAAGAAATAGATTACACGGTGCTAGAAATAAATTTGTACAATTTGTATCAATTTTTTTATTTTATTGAATAAAAAAAATGGCATCGACCGTGTACTACACGGTGCTCGACCGTGTACTAGGTCCATGCCAAAAAAATTTATAGCAAACTACACGGTGGGAGAGTATTACACGGTCTATGACTGTGTACTACACGGTAGATGACCACTGTCGTTCCATTTTTTTCCCTTTCAGCAATTATCCAATTCAATACCAAAACTCAATTCAATTCACAATCATAATTACTCATACATCAATTAACTAATTAATTGAATAAAATTATACTAATTAACAAAAAAATCTACGAATTCAAAACCTACCTCTTCAAATGCATCCATTTTTTCGGAAACCGGCGGCGGCAACCAGCGGCGTTGCAGGCGGCGGTGAACAGCGACAGTGCAGGCGACGGTGACAGGCGGCGGCAGTTGGGATAGGCTGTCTTCACCGTGTAGATGTATTTCACTATCATATTCGAACGTGTAGATGTATATGTTTTTAGTCGTGTAGATGTGTATATGTGTTTGGGCGTGTAATCCGTGTAGATGTATTTTGGAATTTTTCAACAACTTTTGACTTGTCCCACATTTGACTGCGGGTATTTTGGTGAAGCAAAAATAGTTTGGTTAAAAAAGAAGAGTTCACAATTCATGGTTAGAAAAGAATTTTACAACTTCAAAATGGTTAGAAAGATATATTCACACTATATATATATATATACAGTGAGGGACCCACGTAGATATATATATGGAGAAATTTTAAAGAAACCAAATTGAAGTTGTAATATTCTTTTCTAACCAAGAATTTTGAAGTCTTCTTTGTAAATGTTTGAAAAGTCAAAGATGACAGGCTTGCGACAATGTGGGTCTAAAAAAAAATTGTACACGGCTCAATTAATTGTACACTGCCAAGGCTCCACCAAAGTTAGTACACGGCGAAATCAATTAAAAAAAACAATAGTTTTTCACGGCTGAATTAATTAAAAAAACTTAACATTTGTACACGGCCAAATTAGTACACGGCCATGTACTATATCCATGCAATCTATACACGGCCGTGCAATTTAATATTTCACATGGTCATTTGTACATGACCGTTTATATATATTTTTTAATTTATTTCATATTTTCAATTCAATGCTTGGTAGTTGGATTTCAATGTGAAAGTGTAATTTTTTTTAATGTATTTCATATTTTCATTTCAATTATGATATAACTACCTTTTGGATTAACTTTCATATTTAATCTTTCAAATAATTTTCAGTCGATACTTAATATTTATTAATCGTTATCATTATATATATAAAAGTAAGAAGTTATATCTTTAATAGAAACTTTAATTTTCCCGCCAAAACCACTTACTACGTTTAGTAAGTTTATTTTATATAGCAATTTAATTTGATTTAATTTAATTGTATATTGATTAATTAATCATTAATCGCACATTAACATCATATCATATTTAATTGTTAATTTATAATTTCATACATAATACCAACTTATCATTATATTTATTAATTAATCATCAATAATAATAATAATAATTTGTACTATTTTTGGTTATATAACTTATTCAATTTAAAAAAATTAAAATTATACCATTATCGGGTCACAATTTGCCCATGCCATAAACATTGATCTATAATATATATATATTGTATATCTATATTCATATATATATATATATATATATATATATATATATATATATCAATGATTTCATCTAGGAGAAAAATTATAAATTTAATTAATATGAATTAATGCAAATTATATTTAATCATGCAATCACCATTTAATTAGGACCATTTTTATGACTAATTATTATAAACTACTCATTTGTAATTGCCAAATGATCGTGAATTCTAGATTACATTAGATTTAATTATGGCAATCATTGGCTAATGGTAATATACTTATTTAATTATAATGATTAAATTTTATCATAGTAATCACAACAAAATATATATACATATATTAGGTGGATTTTAATATAAGAGAAGACAATAAGAACTAATTTAATTTTAAATTTACCTTAATTTGGTGCACTAATAGTCTAATACTATGATTTAGCATATTCTCATTTCAATTCAATAATCCCATCAAATTCGTCAACTATTTATTAATTAATTTTAAGACTTACCTTAATTAAGTATCAATACACTTAATCCCCTCAAATCAAACCCCTAAAATCCGTATTAGTCAATGAATACATTAATGAATTAATTAAAATTTCTCATTATATATAATGTTGGGGGAGTCCATTTTCTATCACTTCCCCCATCAATTTTTATTTTATTGAGAAATGCATTCATTTGTTTTTGTACTTTTAAATATCATAGTTCTATTCTATGTAATTTTTACTTGCAGATTTGTGAATCTCTAATTGTCATCTTTCTTACTTGCAGATTTGTGAAGTATTCACTCCATTCCGTTATAGTAACCACGGTTCAAAAATTAAGAAAAATCGATTGATTTAAAGAGAAGGAGGAATCATGACACATGATGGAGAAAAGAATTATGTTTTTTTTTATAGTTGTTGCAATGAGTTAAAAAAGAAGATACATCGACAAATGAAGTACTTATTGGTAATCGTAAAAAAAAAGAGCCGGCCAAAAGGAGAGAAGAAAAAAAATTTGAAGAAGAGTCGGGCCGCACTTTTTCTTTTTATTCTTTTGTAAAATAATATTGTTGATTTCACAAATTTTTTTTGTTATTGGGATGAAAAAAAATATAGAATTTTGTGGGCTTTATTTTACTAAATACTTCTTTTTTTTCTTTATGATGGACCACAATTTGTTTTTTTAATCATTAGTATTAAATTGTTATTTTATTGTAATGTATGAATATTCCTATTAATGTTGTAAAATATTGGCGACTTTTCATCAATGGGACTATAGAAAGAAAATAAGTGTGATCAAGCAAGATAATACTTACACTATGTGTATTGGTTATTATTGTTTTTTTTTTTTAATTTATGTTGGGTATTTTAGTTGCATATATATTTACTGCATGCTTGAATTGATAGTTTATTTTAATTTATAATTATTTGAAATTGTCCTTGATAATTATTTCTTTATAAATCTAAAATAATGCATGGTCTTGAGGATTGCAAAGATAGACGTTGTGCGGAACCATGTTTAGTCTATGGGCTTAATGTTGATTTTGTTGCTAGAATCTAATTGCGATGATGTTAAGGTATTGTTGATACCTTAAATGATGATGATGTATGCCTTAATATGTATAATAGCTAGGGTTGAGAATAACCCTTAAGCTAAGATAAAATTTAGAACGGATACTAGACCCTAATAGGCCTTCGTTTCGTGTTGAGTCCTATCGGATTTGGATCAACATGCTAAGTGTATTTTTATCTACTGAAGGCTAGCAGATCCGCAACGGATAAGACCAGTGGGGAATTAGCAGCTGCAGTAGTTAAAACGTCGGTGAAAGGTGGGCTTTCTTTTCAATGGACTCTTAGTCCAAATATTGATTTGAGTTTTTACTCACCCGCAGTTAATTATTCTGATGCAAATAAATGATTGTCATGCATAAAATATTTGTTTTGTATGATATCCTTATCCGTATTTAGTTAGCTCGCAAGGGGTTTCTAACTCTTAAATCGATCGGGCCTCGTGCTAATCTAGCGTGTTAACTGAGGTTAGTGTACACTTGGGTCGGTGATATTAGGAAGAGGGAAAGGCTAAGCGGAGCTATTCCTGACTAAGACATCGACGGTTCTAAACGTTCGTGGAAAAGGCTGAGCGGAGCTATTCCTCGATGTGTGCGGAAAAGGCTGAGCGGAGCTATTCCTTGGCACACCAGTTGGGATATGGATGATCATACAACAGAAAGGCGCGCAATGACAAGAAAATGATTTAGTAAAACATAGGGCCTTTTCAGATAAAACTCCTGTGTGTTTACTCAGATGATGCATGATAATAAAATAGTTTTGATGAACGTGCATAATATCAGATATGTATTATGATATTTTTGGCAATGTGTTCACTGAGTATACTTGTACTCAGCCCTGCATGTTTGTTTTTTTTTAAATGTGCAAGTTGAGGGTTGATGGTGCAGGGTGAAGTGCTGGGAAAGAAAGTTGTTTTGTACAGGACTCAGAATATTTCCTGTATTTCGTTATGTTATTTTGCTTCCGCTACTTTAGTATAACCGAGTCAAGTCTTCAGTATGTCTTGAACTCGATGATACCTTTTTGCTACTCTGAGGTATTTATTTTTTCAGTTATATTTTGTGAATTGAAACTCACTTATGAATTAGAGTTCACAGTAAATTATCGTTCCTGGAATACGGTAGTTTATTCCTTTATTTAATTATTTCTGGTTCGCGCCTTGATCCATCCTTCATTGGGATCGAGTCGCGCCAGTCACACTTCATATTAATCAGATATTAATTTGGGGTCGTGACATCTATTGTCCCTTTTTATTAAGTATTCTGTTAATAATGGAGCTTCCGCACTTGTTATATTCTTTTTGTTAAAACACTAAGAATATTCTCAATCTTGGTGTTTGGATCAGTATATGTATTAAAAAGTATATTTGGATATTTTGAGTCTTCTGTTGAGATTTTGTTACTTAAATTACCCTATTCTTTCCCGTTTCTTAATTCCAACCCCCGTGGCGTCCATTTCCACGGTCTTTCGGGATCGGGGCGCTACAAAGTGGTATCAGAGCAGGTTTTGCAACTCTGCAAACCTGTTGGGTCAAATTATTTTATTTTTCTTTTTAATTAAATTTCCGTGTGATATTATATAAGCCCTTAGCTCGTCACTCACGCAACAGCCTAAAAGGTACGCATGTTTTTATGCGGATTTTAGTTTTTAAAAGTTTACATTATTTGTTGAAATGTTAAGTCTGTTTGAAAATGAAAGATTAGGATTCACCATAGTGATGGGAATTCCTCGAAAGATTGATTTTTATGCTGATTGCATACCCCGATTAACTGCGCTAATTGCGCACTCTGTTGCTATGGTGATAGTATACTGGTTTCTGTTGAAAAACTATGTTGATTACACATATGTATGAACTTGTGTTATCTATGCCTTGTGCATACTTGTGATGTTGGGAATATGCAGAAGGCATACTATAAACCGTGATAGCCGGAAAGTGTTTGTTGTATAAACTCTAGAATGAGTGCGAGAACTTGAAAGCTTGATAACGTAAGATTAACTTAGCCTAGTTGCTGAACTTAGGCTGAACTTACAAACACTTATGAGATCGCTAAGAACATAGTTTGACTAAGGAAACATTTCATTTTGACGACTGAACATAAACTTATGGTTCAGAAGAACTGCCACATGTATACCACGATTGATGAGCGGATTACGTGATTTTATATCTATACCAAGGAAGAGACCGATTCGGTGTTCAAGTTTTACTCTATGTGAGTCAACATCTGGTTAGAAGAAGTCTTGGAGATTGAGGATGTGTTAAGGTTATTCAAGAGTTTGTCCTGCTACTAGAAAGATAGACATTAAGCATCGGTATATAGAAGAAAAAAAAACGTAACTTAACGACCTATGTAGAGACTGATAATTTTTGTGGATATATGCTAGATGATGATGGCTGCTACAAATAAGGTTTAACATCATAATTGTCATCTGAGTGAAATATCGAGGTAGACTAATCACCACTTTTTATCAATACCTGTGGAGATGAGATTATAAAGTTTACTCAACAAGTGATAATGAGTTCATGGAAGACTTTGGCACCAATATTTGAAGTTGTTACTGATGTATTTTGCATGCATTGTGTTCGAACTTTATCGTTGGAAGCCCCTGGGTAATGAGCAGATGGACGGTGATGAATGTGCGATGGATATAGGCGATTGTGCGATATTGTTGGATCAAGTTTGACAATTTTTTATTAGGTTAACTTAGTATTTTTTGTATATCTGGAATGTTGTCTTCTTTTGATAAGTTTATCCCAATGTCTCGTGCAAGAAGAGATCAGAAATATTGGGGAACTAACAAGATAACTAGTTATATAGTGGAAAAATAGCAAGAAATACTCGAATACTTTATAGTAGAATAAGAGAATTTCATGGGCACAATATATGACACCAATTAAGATAGAGATGGAGTCGAACAAGCTAGCTTAGCTATATGTGCGAGTTATGGTAAATCTATGTGGAATTCTTATCTCAATTACATCAGGTCGAGAAACGCGATTCACATCAACATTCAGTCAGGAAGCTATGGATACGAAATTGAGCTTCACACACAAATGAATGGCGAGTTTATCTTTCATGCATATATAACATACGATAAGAGCCTCGCTAGATAGAACCGTCAAGATCAAGAAACATAGGAACTTGGAAACAAGGTGTGCTGATGTCTTGATGTTATGGGTTGACATAAGATTTCACGATATAAGTCATTCTGATAGGTGCTCTAAGTGTATTATTTTTACTTGTTTACCTAGCTTCTGTGCATCCCTGCACACTTTGATCGAGTATTTTGATTGAGCTTTGTTTCTTTGATAGTTAAGGGGATGAATCTCTGCTCCTTTTGAGCTATTTCTCATTACCTTAAGTCTCGATCTATGGATGGGTCTTATTTGTTTATCTGTTCATTCTATTTACTTTCAATCGACCTATGAAGAGGTCTAGTTATTATTTGTTTGTTCATTCCTATAAAGAGAACTTTGTTGATTTTCTTTTGGACTATGAAGAGGTCTATTTTCTTGTCGGTGTTTTTTTTTGTTTTCTTCATCTATGAATAAGTATCTTGATTTATTCTAGGTTCACTTTTCTTCTTATAAGTTGTTATTAGAATGAGATTTTCTCTAGCTACAGAATTTATGCTTCATAATTTTCCGAAAGGCATAACCTACTCTTGGATCTGTAGACTTTCTATCATACTATTCTTGATGCCTTTCCATTGATTTATGTCCCCGAATTCATTTTTCTTTTTAATTAACACCCTATCCCTCGTTTATTGCCTATTTTTCGGGATCAGGTCATTACACCAAACAAAGTCGAAACCATTAATAATTGGTCTGAACCAACAAATCCTTTAGAAGTACATAGTTTTCTCAACCTTACAGGAGACTATCATAGATTTGTTGAAGAATTCTCAAAGATAGCCTCTCCTATGATACACTATTTAGGAAGACGTAGTCTTTAAGTGTACATAAGCTAGTAAACAGAGTTTTCAAGAGTGTAAGAAGAAATTGGCAATGACTCCCGATATAGACTCAATTCTACTCTTAAAATCATGTTGTCTTCTAAATCTCTCTCGGTCATCTATCTTGTTTATCATGACTAAACATCTCTATGAATCTTCTTTATTCATCATTTGGACATTTATTGAATCTTGTATGTCTTAATATTGAAAGATTGCCTTTTCATCCTTAATTCTATTATTTTATTTTAAACTCTGAAGTTGATTTCGTCTTTCACTAGGAGTCTCAAATCTTTTCATTATCATGTGGTCAGTGATTTTATTAAAAACGGAGTTCGTTTGACCTTCCAACGGAATTTTATTCATTCTCTATTTCAACCCAATATTATATATTAAAATACATCATAAATTGATTGTCACCACTCAACCTTATCTTGCTTCTTGTGTCACCACACATGTCAAGGGCGGGCAGCTGAACATTCTTAACCATAAAAAAAATGAGCAAGCATAATGAAACATGACTCATTTATTTATTTATTTTTCTCTCTATCATCTCAGCCATCTCCTCCCCAAATAACCATCTTTCTTTCAATCTTTTAGGAATGAAATCTGTTGAGAAAATTCTAAAACTTTATACACACATTTCTTTGTCATAATGGAACAAAATTTGTTTTGATGTTGTTTCCAACCGGCGCCCGAAAAGTTGAGAAAATTAGCCTAGAACCTCAGTGGTGTTGCCGGTCACCGAGTTGTGTTGCAGTCCCATTGCGACATCTTTTTCCATTAATTCAGCCATTTTTCCCTGATTTACGTCATTGTAAACCTAGCATTTCAAGCTTTTCATAACAAGTCTTGGATTGTCAATAAGATATCGTTTGATCCTTCGAATTCTAGCTATAATTTTTCCAAAAACCACACTCTTTTCTGGTATATTTCATCTATATTGAAAATGATATGTTTCTTAATCATTTTCAGTTGTTGTAGCTATTGTATTATTGAAACATTTGTTTCATCAAAATTCTTGTCTTCCATACTATGAAAAATTCTACTTTTGATTGAAAATCTGTTGAGTAAACTTCTTGTTGATCAATATGTTCGGGTCAACAACAACAATTGCCTTTCCAGTCAATTTTAGGTTAGGGGCATCAGAATCTTTCTCCGACTCTTTCTGACCATTTGTAGGACTTGAAAACATATTTCTGGTAGAATAATATAAAAGGAGAGATAGTAGAGTTTGTATAGAGATGTGTAGCATGTCATCAAGTGAAAGTCGCACATCAACAACCTTCAGGTTTATTGTAGCTGTTGGAAATTCTAGAGTGGTAATGGGAGTAAATAATGATAGATTTTGTGGTAGGCATAACAAGATCAGTGAAAGGGAACTCAATAGTGTGGGTCATCGTGGATTGATTAAAGAAAGCAGCACATTTTGTGCCGATCAAAACAACAGCGGAGTTAAGCAAATTAGCACAAATTTATGTAAAAGAAATTGTTCGTTTCTATGGAATTCCAATTTCTATCACGTCGGATTGTGATACTCGTTTTATATTAAAGTTCTAGAGGAGTTTCCAGGAAGTAAATAGAACGAATCTAAGCTTCAGTACCACTTTTCATTTCCAAACAGATGGCTAGTTAGAGTGAATGATACAAATTTTGAAAGATATGTCCGTAGAGTTGTGTTGGATGAAAATACTAGCTAGCTAGGAAAACGTTTTATCCTTGGTAGAGTTTGCGTATAACAATAGTTATCAATCAACTATATAGATGGGACCATATAAATCATTATATGGTCGCAAATGTAGATCACCCATGTACTGGGATAAAATTGAAGAAAGGAAAATTTTAGGTCCAAAGATCATGCAGACCACTATCGAGATAATCTACCGAATTCAAACGAGAATGAAAGAAGCACAAAGCAGACAAAAGGCTTATGCAGATAAGCGCAAAACAGACCTACAATTTCAAGTTCGTGAAAAAGTCTTGTTAAATGTATCTCTAACACGAGGTGTTGTGAGATTCGAAAAATGGAGTAAGTTGAAACCAAGATTTAATGGGCCATTCGAGACACTAGAAATAATTTGTGGGGTTGCTTACTGATTAGCTCTAGCATTGGACATGTCATGAGTTTATGATGTATATCATGTTTCAATGCTCAAGAAATACGTGTTTGACCCAGAACATGTTGTCAAAGAAAGTGAATTAGTTCAACGTTCTGATATGACGTATGAGGAAAAACCCTACGAGATTCTTGATAGAAAAATTTAAGCCTTAAGAAACGAGCAAATTACATTGGTGCTGGTGCAATGGAATCATCATGATCGAACAGAAGTAACATGAGAACTTGAAAGCAAATTAAGACAGCAATATCCTGAGATGTTCGTAGGTACGTGAATTTCGGGACGAAATTCTTTTAAGAGGGGAGGAGTGTAATACCCCAAAATTTTATTATCTAAATTTAATTAGGAATATATACACATCTAATAGTTAGAATAAGTGAAATATCCAAAACTTTATGGTATAAAATATATATATATATATATAGCATATGCTAACCATAAGGGTAAGCTAGGGAAGAAAATAGACCCGTGTAAGTTCCGTATTTTTAGATAAAGTGTGTTCATTGAGTGTGTTAGAAATACCCCGAGACCTTCTTGTATTTTTATTACGAACCTTGATGTCATTTTTAAACCTAAAAGGTACTTGTTATTATCACTTTGGGTATTAAGAGATGTGTTTCGGATATAACTATATCCAAAGCCCAAATATTTATCTAAAAAAAATATAATTTTATTTAATTATTATCCTACTATATATTATTATGATGAAATCCTATCTAACTACATTATATTTAATTGAATGTTTATCTAAATTAAATGTTATTATATAATTTATCCTATTTTTATTAGATAATAGCTAAGCAAAGTCACTAATTGTACTCCTATGTAAGTGGCACGTGGCTTAAGTGTCAATAATAGCAATTGGTTGCAAGGAAATATACACTATATACTACTATATGTTAATTAAAAACATATATAATATAATAATACTAATAGGATGACAAAGCTAATAAATGAGATGAATAAATACTAGAGCACCACGTAATTCTTCCTTGAAAATTGTGAGGTTGATAACTAGTAGATATTAAGGTGGTGGTATATATATATATACACATATATATAGATAAGTGAGTAGAAAAGGAAACAAATTAAACAAAAAAATCAAACAAAAAGGGAAGTCGAAAGAAGAACAGGTTAGTAGTGTTTTCATTTCGAGTAATTTCAAATATTAGAAGTAGAGTAATTCTTATGGTTTGCTAGCTATAATTGGAAATCTAACCAGATATAAATATCATATTTATGCAATTTCATAAAAATAAATAGTGATGAAATTGATTAGGGAAATTGTGCAAATCCACTTTACGCACTTGATTAAACTAAACTAGGTTGTTAAAAAAAATTAGATTTTTAATTCAACACTTCGGCATGTGACTAATTAATGTTTCAAGTATTTATATTATTCGTTTGACATAAAATGATAGGAAATGATACTACCCTTTTAATTGTATACTTATGATTTAAAGATAGGTGTTATAATTATTATAAGATTTGAATAGAGAGGTTAAAAGTAATCACGATTGTGATATAGGTAGCTATTGTGATTTCTAAAAATATTAGATTAATTAAATGAAATTAATTTCATACCAATAGTATTTAGTGAATTAAAATTTATGCTTTTAAATTAATTATTTTCTAAAATGTGCAAAAAAGTTAATTGTAGAGGTAAGGATCATAATATTAAATTTATATATGCTGAGCATTAATTATATAATATTCCTAAGCTAAGAATAAAGTGTAAATTATAAATTATTGAGGGTGTTTAAACTGTAAGTAATAAAAAAAAGAGTTTAATTAAAACTAAAAGAAATATCAAGGGTTGAGTTTTAATAGCGTCCTTTAGCAAAACTAAGCTAAGATTCGTTGTTGTAGGCCCATATGAAGTAACCGAATTTGAGCAGAGTCTGGGCAGGATCGACCCTGAATTTGAAAGCTTATATGTGTTACAGATTTGTTATCCAGGTGGGCTATACTATATCTTCGTAAATTGTATCTTTCGAGTTATTAAGCTCCGCTTTGCTAAAATTGCATATGTGACTATCTGTGTTAAATATTTACGTGCTACTGTATGTTGTCGGAGTCTCATAAACCAGCGCTGTGTCACTGTGAGTAGCTACAGTATGCATGCATTGTTTGTCCTGCCCTACTCCTTGTCGGTGAGACTAAAATGAAACACTTATTGGTTATACTCATTGAGTATACTATGGCCATACTCAACTTTATGTGCTGGTGATGTAGTTTGGGTTGCGGGCAGTGACGGGTTATACTCTTAAGCGCTTCACGATAAAATGTTTTGGTGAACTTAGGGTGCTTTCAATTTTAAAAACCTCCTAAGCCTCACTACCTGCATGAACACAGATAGATTACTTTAACAAATTGATTTGCATAACTTGAATTGTAAAAACTTGCCCACTGAGTGCACTAGTACTCAGCCCAAATCTTTTCAAATATTTTTCAGGTTAGTAGGCTGGCGCGTGGATGTGACGATGCTGAGAGATGGGATTATGTTATTTACATATTTTCTATTGTAATACCCCGTAAATTAATTACTGCTTAACTGCAGTAAATTGTTGCAATTACTATTTAGTATAGTAATTTTCAGTCAGATTAGGGTCGGAAGTATCCGTTAAGTTCCATGAATTCAAGGTCAATTAAAATTCCGTAGGTGGATTAAATATTTCAGTTAGGGTTTATCTCCTTTTCTGTATGGAAAGCCGGAATCGTAATTTCAGATAAATTCGATTCCTATTTTATTTACGGTGCGTGATTATCGTGAATCAGATATTCCGATAATTAATTTCAGGACTGGGAGACTCAGATATTCTCCAGTCATGCAATTGTTTAAATTTAGATAATTTAAACGAGATGCTCAAGTTAAGAGAATTAGATATTCTCTAAGTTTTGGACGTTTTAATTATCGAGAAATTTAAAACCAGTATTTTTAAAGCAGTGTTTTAAAATCAATAATTTCAGATAAATTATTGTTTTAAAATAAGTGAATTATTTCACCAAGCTCGGTTTAGTTTGGAATTTTTCCGGAGACGGAAAACATCACGATAATCGAACAACCGAGTATTTTTTTTAGTCAACAAATCTTGTGTAAACCATGCCACCCACGTTATTTTTTTTCTTTTTTTCCTTCCTTTATCCCCAAATTATTAGTGAATATATTTGCATGCAAAATAAGCTTAAGTCTATAAGAAGTAGAAGTAATTAAGTCAACCAAGCATGGTGATAGCCATGTCTCCCATGTGTGTGTTGTCCCCTTTCATTTATCCATATTTGTAAAAGTCAAGATATTTGTATGGTTTGTATATGTATATTGCCGAGAGAGAGATTGAGGAATTAGAAAGTGGATATTTATGATTTGATTAACTCTTATCCATATTAGGGAAATAAAATAATATAGATATTGCATGGTTGTGGATATATATTGACATTTGGGGAGAGAGAGTGAGACGTAAGTGTCTCATTTCACCACCTTTCATCATTTCCATTCCAGCTTCTTCTTCTTTCTTCTTCTTCGTTCCATTTCATCTTCTTCTTTCTTTGCTTTTTCTTCACTTGGTTCAACGTATTACCGAGAGAGAGAGGAAGCACAACAACCCTCACATCATCTTCAATCCATTGTTGTCTTGAGAGGTATATCGAAAACTAGAAATTTATTTGACATATGTTTCAGTTTTTCGTGAGAAATATGTATATATATTGTGTTGCAAAAACTTGAGATAGCATGTTGATTAATGTTGAAGCATGTTGGGATGAGGTTTGATGTATCAAAATGCATGATTGATGCATGCTTCCAGTTTTTTTGGCGTCAATATATATGTTTAGTTTGTGTTTTATTTATGATTTTGAAGCATACTAGATGATATTGAATGGATTAATGCATAGGCATGTTGGGATGAGTTGTTAGATATGTTTTGTTTGAGTTCGTGCATTTCGCGCGCGGTTCGGCAGATTTGCCACCCTCCGGTTAAACGAGCATAACTCTCTCGTTTTACGTCTGATTGAGACACCGTAAATTTTGCCGGAAACTAGACTTAATTGTCTTTCCAATGGTATAGTTCTCATTCTCTAATTCGTTCTGAGTAAATTATGAAAAATCGGCGAAGTTAGGCCATGTATTCTGTTTCGGAAATTCGGGACAGATTCGCTATCTTTTGGTAAAACGGGTATATCCGTTTCATTTGTTATCATCTTAAGCCACTATAAATTTTTAAAAATTCTAGACTTCCGTGGCTTTCTAATGGTATATATCGCAGTCTGTAACTCTTCCTGAATCAATCGTGAAAAATCTTCAAAGTCAGGTCACGAGTTTGATTTCGGAAATTCTGGCAATTCTGCCACCTTTTAGTAAAATGATCATAACTTTTTCGTTATTTATCATCTTGAGTCACCGTAAATTTAGCCGTAAACTAGACTCCCGTGGTTTTCCGTTGGTATATGGTACAATCCCTACACCTTAGTGAGTCAAATCAGACAATTTTGCAAAGATAGACGTTGTGCGGAACCATGTTTAGTCTATGGGCTTAATGTTGATTTTGTTGCTAGAATCTAATTGCGATGATGTTAAGGTATTGTTGATACCTTAAATGATGATGATGTATGCCTTAATATGTATAATAGCTAGGGTTGAGAATAACCCTTAAGCTAAGATAAAATTTAGAACGGATACTAAACCCTAATAGGCCTTCGTTTCGTGTTGAGTCCTATCGGATTTGGATCAACATGCTAAGTGTATTTTTATCTACTGAAGGCTAGCAGATCCGCAATGGATAAGACCAGTGGGGAATTAGCAGCTGCAGTAGTTAAAACGTCGGTGAAAGGTGGGCTTTCTTTTCAATGGACTCTTAGTCCAAATATTGATTTGAGTTTTTACTCACCCGCAGTTAATTATTCTGATGCAAATAAATGATTGTCATGCATAAAATATTTGTTTTGTATGATATCCTTATCCGTATTTAGTTAGCTCGCAAGGGGTTTCTAACTCTTAAATCGATCGGGCCTCGTGCTAATCTAGCGTGTTAACTGAGGTTAGTGTACACTTGGGTCGGTGATATTAGGAAGAGGGAAAGGCTAAGCGGAGCTATTCCTGACTAAGACATCGACGGTTCTAAACGTTCGTGGAAAAGGCTGAGCGGAGCTATTCCTCGATGTGTGCGGAAAAGGCTGAGCGGAGCTATTCCTTGGCACACCAGTTGGGATATGGATGATCATACAACAGAAAGGCGCGCAATGACAAGAAAATGATTTAGTAAAACATAGGGCCTTTTCAGATAAAACCCCTGTGTGTTTACTCAAATGATGCATGATAATAAAATAGTTTTGATGAACATTCATAATATCAGATATGTATTATGATATTTTTGGCAATGTGTTCACTGAGTATACTTGTACTCAGCCCTGCATGTTTGTTTTTTTTTAAATGTGCAGGTTGAGGGTTGATGGTGCAGGGTGAAGTGCTGGGAAAGAAAGTTGTTTTGTACAGGACTCAGAATATTTCCTGTATTTCGTTATGTTATTTTGCTTCCGCTACTTTAGTATAACCGAGTCAAGTCTTCAGTATGTCTTGAACTCGATGATACCTTTTTGCTACTCTGAGGTATTTATTTCTTCAGTTATATTTTGTGAATTGAAACTCACTTATGAATTAGAGTTCACAGTAAATTATCGTTCCTGGAATACGGTAGTTTATTCCTTTATTTAATTATTTCTGGTTCGCGCCTTGATCCATCCTTCATTGGGATCGAGTCGCGCCAGTCACACTTCATATTAATCAGATATTAATTTGGGGTCGTGACATCTATTGTCCCTTTTTATTAAGTATTCTGTTAATAATGGAGTTTCCGCACTTGTTATATTCTTTTTGTTAAAACACTAAGAATATTCTCAATCTTGGTGTTTGGATCAGTATATGTATTAAAAAGTATATTTGGATATTTTGAGTCTTCTGTTGAGATTTTGTTACTTAAATTACCCTATTCTTTCCCGCTTCTTAATTCCAACCCCCGTGGCGTCCATTTCCACGGTCTTTCGGGATCGGGGCGCTACATGAAACATCGTTCCAGCCATGAAAACTCTCCCACAATGATGTCCTATTCATTTCACACAGTCCGGAGGAATGATGAAGATGTATATATTTTAATAATTCTCTTAAATGTGTTTTACATGTGTCTTTTTCTTTTTAATTTTTCTCATTGTACCTAAAATTACAAAGGATTCAAATTATATTGAAATGGATTTCGGGCGAACCAATTATGTCATTTGTTTTATTTGGCACAATGAATGAAAATTTATTAATGACTATGGGTTGTCTGCCAATAAAATAGTGAACAGAATTGAATCACACGTTATATATTTTATATACATTTTATAATTCTTTCTTTTAATTATTTTATTAATTTGTAAAACTTATTTATTTTAAAAATTATTTATATATCTCTCACCGTGCATCGCACGGGATGTAATACTAGTTAGGTTTATAATTTAACATTAGCGTGTGAGAGGTTGAGCTAAAACGTTTCATTAAATTTTTTAATTCTCTTAAATTGGTGAAGATTTATTTCTTAATTTGCTTATTCACGGGGTAAATTAAGAGTTGCAGGGACGTCGACGGGGCGCGTCGGCGTCGGCACAGCGACTCCGTTCGTTGGTTGCCCTCTCTATCGCGTTGTTCTACACGAGAATGCCGCCGTCTACGAAGTTGAACCGAGCTGTGTACACATTTGAAGGGGCCGTGTACAGTTTTGGGAGAAAAGCCATGTATAATTTTTGGGAGGAGGCCGTGTATAATTTTTGGGGGAAAGCCGTGTAGACTTTTTATGAGGAGGCCGTGTATATTTCTTTGGAGGAAAGCCGTGTATAGTGTTTGTGGGAGTGTACAATCAATTTCTGATTATTTAGTCAGCCGGGCCCACAATTTATTAAGGGTAATATGGGTACTAAAAATTTGTTTGGTTAGAAAAGAATAGTCTGGTGTTTGGTTAGAAAAGAATTTTACAAATTAAAATTGGTTAGAAACATATATTCACACTATAGATACAGTGAGGGACCCACGTAGGGCCAAGGGGAGTCACTGCGGCCCCCTAAAATTTTTTAAAAAAATTGAATCGATATAGTAGTAATATATGATTTTAGCAATATTACATATTAAAATAATTGATTTATTTCTCCTATTAAGTTTGGCAAATTGGAATAGTAGTTACGGAATTTGAATGAGGCCTGTGTTCAATCCTTGACAAGGGCACCCGTTCAATGCAGGGAATTTTATTTTATTTTTTTGATGGTCTGCTCTATTTGATTTCTTCCCTAGGTGTTTGAATGGTTTATATTTTTTGCTTTACTAACCTGTTTTTTTTTCCCTGGCTGTTGTAAGTATTTTGGTTAATTGAGAATTATCATCTTCACAAGGGCATTGCAATTTTTGGTGTTGTGTTTAATTTTTTTCCTTTTGCTGAAGTGTAGATTCATTTTTATTTATTTATTTTATTTTCAAAAAATCCCAATAGTTGTATTTTCATGTATGCAATTTTATCTAAAAATATATCTTTTTCTCAAGAGAGTTACATCTTAATCATTTGCCCGAAATCCTTTCTAGAGTTCTCTATTTTGCTATTTTTATATATTTATGTTGTGTGATGATCTGCATAGTTTATGCATTTCATCTAGGTATGCCTAACATATGTATAAATATAGTTTCTTTTTTTATGATATTGTCAATTAAACTCCCCTAGTATAATTCTTTGTGTATATGGTTATATGGTTATAATTTAATTATATAAGTATATTTTACAATTATACATATATAACATTTTAATTTATTAGTACTACTAATTGGCACCCCTGAGAAAAATTACTGCGTCCAACACTGTATATCTCCATCATAAGTGTTAAAAAAAGGGAAAAACGACGCCCATATCTTTCTCCACATTGAACGTCTACAATATAATATAAGACGAATGTGTAAAATTTCTCATATCCTCAACGTGTACGTAGTTTATAAAATGAGTGTGTCCAAGTTTTTTTTATTAATTTTTGTAATGTTACTCTGCCGAAATATTATAAACATTTCCCTTTGATGTGGTGGATTCCTAGGTCTCCCAGGTACCTTCGTCGGCACAGATTCCCGTGTTCGAAACATGAAGCTAAGTAATGATATTCCAAATGTGAACAGTGTTTTTTTTAAGATGCTCGATTATATTTCGTAGGTGTATGCTTTTCAATTTTCATAATTATATGATGTTCCTTCATGGATGACTTGTGCTGATTACCTGCTATATTTACTTCAGAAAAGAGCCATTTTGTTTTTTCTTTGTGGGGAGGGGGGTTGCTGTTTTAACTATTGTGTATTAGAGTGGTGGATCATGGATTTTTCAATTAGTTGAGTTGAATAAAATTTACACCTGAAGTCAACCCCAATTTGTATGGTAATATGTATAGTCATTTTTCATGTGCGTAATACTTTTACGCAAATTTGAAAAATTTAGGAACATAACATTTTTTAAATCTACAAATCTGAATAGTATACAACAGAAATTTAATAGCATGAAGTCACTGAATATTAGCAAAATTGCCATCAATTTTGCCGCAGTCAGTCAACTGCAATTGGAGTTTATGTGCTTCTGTATACAGTATGGGTAGCTCAATTATTTATTATACATATGATAAGTGAATATTGAAGCGAGTTAAACATATTTACACGGAAGATGTGTGCCAACGATTTTTCTAAAGGAAGATGGGAATAATTAAACGATTCCAATTTATATGTTTCTGCAAATTATGTACGATATTATTAAAAATTATATAAATAATATCAACGTATTCCCATTTCATATTAAGTATTGGTGTGTGCGGAAATATATATCTGGAGGGGTTCAAATCTATGTTTTCGACTTAAGATGTAATTGGTAATGAAATGAACAAATATATGTAAGGTAAACTCTCATAATGCGAAGTTAATTGATCAGATGCTGTGCAATCTCTAGGAACATACAATGTCATAAATAACTAAGGCCAGACACAGAATATGATTCAATTAGATATGATCAATCAACACACGATTAAAGAAGCCGCCGGATGCTTCAAAATGAAATATGTGCCGCCGGGTCAGACTGGGTCTGGTAATCATACAAAAAAACCCCCTATATAGCCATTACTGACGGCCAAGAGTCCAGTCAGTAAGCGCCATATTGAGTGCCACGAGCGCTAATCGCCACAGGGGATTAGTATTCCCCTAAAAAAATCAGAGTTAGTAGTTTGTAGTGTTGTTAAATTAAGAACATATAATTACATCTAAATCAAAATGAGCTTGTTTCTTCAGGTGATACACAGGGGAGGGACATTGCATGGTCAGGAGGCTGGATATTTAAGGCCCAAGTCAAACAGCTCCGCGCTAGCTTCGCCTGAATATCCCGCACCTATCTGGGGTGAGCTGGCTCAGGTCGAAGTCAGAAACAAGGCATTCCATGTATTTTATTGCCATAACACCGCAGTCAAAGTCGTTACCCTGCTGGGGAGGATGTCTGAATTGCACCACATCCCAAACGGGCTTGAGCGGTTCCTTCCTCTGCTTCCCCACCCATAACCCAGCAATCTGGCACAGCAAGGGAACGAAGCGGGACATGTTCTCGAATTGTTCAGCTATGCGTGGCCAGTCAGACCTTTTCGATGTGGAGTCATAGACAACAATTCTTTGCTCATTCAATAATATCATATAACAGACCTAGTGATTTCCATTGACGTTCGCAATGCCAATTACCTTGCTTGCCTCACCCCATGGCAAGCCACCTTCTCGGGGCAATTTGCCCTGAACATAGTCCATCAGTGTCCCAGATACATTCTGTGGATCTCCATTGAACAGCAGGCCCTGAAACAATAGCACAAACTTTTGAATATTTACGGAAAATAAACGCATTCTAGAAACAACACAAATCTCAAAAGCTACAAATAGGGATTACGCCATATTACCGTGCCAAGCGCCTCGATCAAAGTCCACCCACTATCAAACTTAGATTTAGCGCGATTGTACTTGAACAAGAGGAGGTTTGTCAACGCATCGATGTGCTGGCACATTGTAATACCCCAAAATTTTATTACATAAATTTAATTAGAAATATAAATTTAATAGTTAGAACAAGGGTAATATCCAAAAATATTTTAGTATTAAAATAATAGCCTATAATTGCCTTAAGGGTAAGCTAGGGAAGGAAATAGACCTTTAAATTTTTATTTTTTTTTAGGTAAGTGTGTTGTTGAGTAGATTAAAGATAGTTTGATATGTTCTTATATTTTTATTACGAACCCCGATTTCATATATTTTTTTTTAAAGGTGTATCTTATTATTACATCCAAGGTTAAAAGATATTTTTTTGGGTATAAATTATCCTAATTTAAATAATTATCATAATATATATATATATATCATGTAGAAACCGATAAAATGTATATACCTATATATGTCTAAATACATAAGAGTCAAGATTAAATATTTGATAACTATATTATATAGTATGTGTAGAGATTAGTTCAAGAAAAAAAATATTAAAAAAATATGAAATACATGCATAGATCCACGTAGGCCTATATTGATAATCTCAAAATTTGCAAAAGTAAGGCTAGGATTAATATTTTAATGAATAAATCATTAATAATAATAGTGATAATGCTAAAAAAAAACAATTAAAAGAAGTAGATGGTGACTCATCCATTCATTAGCTATAAATTACCTAAGGTAGTTCATTAGTAAATAAAAGAAAAGACGAAGGTGAGTTCAAGGAAAAGAAAACAATACAAGGTTAGTTTCTAATTTTTAAAAAGAAACATGTTCTTATAATTATAGGTAGATTTTGATATTCTTGATAATGCAATTTATGTAATATTTTTATCACAAATTCCATTTTATTATTTAATTTTACACAAGTATCATAAATATAATATATTATCTAATGTTTGAGATTGTCATATTTTTCTAATACGAAATTACTAGAACTATTAGTTAATTTAATTTCATTCATGCTATCTTTCTTATGTGTTACGAAAAAAAAAATTAGGACAAGGATTAATTTAAAACAAAATGTTTCAAGGTGAGATTTAATATATGTGTTCGATTATTAATCAGATCAAAAATACTAAGTAGTCTTAAATCAGGGAATTAGTGATTGAAGCATAACTCTTGATTATTTTATTTTAGGGCAGAATGTTACATTTGTTTATATAATAATAATAATAATAATAATAATAATAATAATAATAATAATAATAATAATAATAATAATAATAATAATAATAATATAAAGTATTAATTAGGGATGAATATGCTATATGATTTGCAATTTTGGGGTTTATGGATATGGTTCAGATAATATGTTTTATAATATTTGGTGAAAATCATAATAATAAATTTATTTATGCAGAGCACTAATTGTATAACTCTACTAGGCTATGAATACAAAGTAAAAAAAATAATAATAAGGTTGGAGAAATTATAATTACACAAAACAAAGTACAAAAGTTTAATTAATAGAAAACTAAATTAGAAGGAAGCTTAGGGATTGAGTTTTAATTAGGGTCGTTTAACAAAGCTAAGTCAAGGCTGGTTGTTGTAGGGGCAGAAGAAGCAATAGAATTTGAGGAAAACCAATCAAGGATTTGAAAGCTTATTTAGTATCCAGGTGGGCTATTATATCTTTGCAAATTGTATCTTTCGAGTTATTAAGCTCTGCTTTGTTAAAATTTGCATATGTGACTATCTGTGTTAAATATTTACGTGCTACTGTATGTTGTCGGAGTCTCATATACCAGCGCTGTGTCAATGTGAGTAGCTACAGTATGCATGCATTGTTTGTCCTGCCCTACTCCTTGTCGGTGAGACTAAAATGAAACACTTATTGGTTATACTCATTGGGTATACTATGGCCATACACAACTTTATGCGCTGGTGATGTAGTTCGGGTTGCAGGCAGTGACGGGTTATACTCTTAAGCGCTTCACGATAAAATATTTTGGTGAACTTAGGTTGCTTCCAACTTTTAAAACCTCCTAAGCTTCACTACCTGCATGAACACAGATAGATTACTTTAACAAAATGATTTGCATAACTCGAATTATGAAAACTTGCCCACTGAGTGCATTAGTACTCAGCCCAAATATTTCCAAACATTTTCAGGTTAGTAGACTGGCGCGTGGATGTGACGATGCTGAGACATGGGCTTTTGTTATTTACGTATTTTCTTGTTGTCTCTTTTTGTTAAGTATCCTGTTAATAATGGAGCTTCCGCACTTGTAATATTCATTTGTTAAAAACTAAGAACTATAGTCTTAGTGTTATGGATAAGTATATGTTATATTATAAAGCATATTTGGTTGTTCTGAGTCTTCTGTTGAGTTCTCATTGATCAGGTTACCCCCTTTCTTTCCCGCTTCTTAATTCCCACCCCTGTGGCGTCCATTTCCACGGTCTTTCGGGTCCGGGGCGCTACAGAGTGGTATCAGAGCAGGTTTGCAACTCTGCAGACCTGTTGGGTCATCTTTCATTTGTGAGTTGTAAATTCTTGTGTGATATTATATAAGCCCTCAGCTCATCACTCACGCAACAGCCTAAAAGGTACGTATGCTTTTATGCGGATATTAATTTTAAAAGTTACATTAATGTTGAATGTTATGTTTCTTTGAAAATGAAAGATTAGGATTCGCCATAGTGATGAGAATTCCTCGAAAGATTGATTTTTATGTTGATTGCATACTCTAATTAACTACGCGGATTGCGTACTCTGTTGCTATTTTGATAGCATATTGGTTTTGAAATATTTCTGTGAGCATATTGGTTTCTGTCTAAAAACTATGTTGATTACAAAATTGTACGGATTTGTTTATCTATGCCTTGTGCATACTTGTGATATTGAGAATGTGCAGAATGCATACTATTGAACTGTGATAGCCGAAAAGCGTTTGTTGTATATACTCTAGAATGAGTACGAGAACTTGAAAGCTTGATAACGTAAGATTAACTTAGCCTAGTTGCTGAACTTAGGCTGAACTTGCAAACACTTATGAGATCTTTAAGAACATAGTTTGACTAAGGAAACGTTTCATTTTGATGACTGAACATAAACTTATGACTCAGAAGAATTGTCACACGTACATCATGATTGATGAGAGGATTACGTGATTTTATGTGTATACCAAGAAAAAGATATCGATTCAATATTCAAGTTTATTGGGGAAATAACTTAGTTTATGAGAGTTCATATCTGGTAGAAAAATCCTTTGAGATTAAAGTTGTGTTAAGGTTGACCAATATTTTGCCCAGCTGCTAGAAAGATGAACGTATGATGGCCCTAGACGATTGTGCGATGTTGTCGGGTCAAGTTTGGCAATTTGTTGTTAGATCAACTTAGCACCTTTTGTAGATGTGGAATATTGTCTTCTCTTGATATGTTTATCCCAATGTCACGTGCAAGAAGATATCGGAATCTACCACCCTGGGGAGCTAAGGAGATAACATGTGCTATGAATGGAAAAAAAAAGCAAGAAATACTCGAATATTTTTATAGTGGAACAAGAGATTTTTATCGACTGATATATCATACAAATCAAGATAGAGATAGAGTAAAACAAGCTAGCTTATCTATACATATGAGGTATGGTGCATCTATGTGGAATACTTATCTCGGTCACGACGGATCGAGAAACCTGATTCACATCAACATTCAGTCAGAAAACTATGGATATGAAATTGAGCTTCACACGTAAACAAATAGCTAAATCGAATGAGCGATAGAAAATAAGAGATACAGACTTCAAGAAGTCATCTTAGATGAGAACACAAGTTGGAAAATGTTCTACAATTATCTATAGACAATGAGAAAAGCGCAGTGAAAATAAAGGATGCATGATGTGTTAAATGTATCGATCCTAATGAAGTATGTGTTTGTCCCGGACCATATGCTCAAGAATGGCGAGTTGATCTTGTGTGTACTTATAACAGACGATAGGAGCCTCGCTAGATAGAACCGTCAAGATCAAGCAACATAGGAACTTGGAAACAAGGTGTGATGATGTCTTGATGTTATGGGCTAACATAAGACTTTCACGATATAAGTTATTCTGATAGGTGCTCTAAGTGTATTATTTTTACTTGTTTACCTAGCTTCTGTGCATCCCTGCACACTTGATCGAGTATTTTGATTGAGCTTTGTTTCTTTGATAGTTAAGGGGATGAATCCCTGCTTCTTTTGAGCTATTTCTCATTACCTTAAGTCTCGATCTATGGATGTGTCCTATTTGTTTATCTGTTCATTTTGATTTACTTTCAATCGACCTATAAAGAGGTCTAGTTGTTATTTGTTTGTTCCGTCCTATGAAGAGGACTTAGATGGTTTTCTTTTGGCCTATGAAAATGTCCATTTTCTTGCTGATATTAGTTTACTTCTTTCTTTGTCTATGAATGAGAATCTTGATTCATTCTAGGTTCCATTTCCTTCTTATAAGCCATTATTAGATGGAGATTTGCTCTAGCTACAGAATTTATGCTGCTTGATTTTCCGAAAGGCATAACCTACTCTTGGATCTATAGACTTTCTATCATACTATTCTTGATGGCTTTCCATTAATTTATGTCCCCGAATTTATTTTTCTTTTTAGTTAACATCCTATCCCTCGTTTATTGCCTACTTTTCGGGATCAGGTCATTACACCAAGCAAAGTCAAAGCCATTAATAAATAATCTGAACAAACAAATCCTTTAGAAGTACATAGTTTTCTCGACCTTACAGGAGACTATCGTAGATTTGTTGAAGAATTCTCAAAGATAGCCTCTCCTATGATACACTATTTAGGAAGACGTAGTCTTTAAGTGTACATAAGCTAGTAAACAGAGTTTTCAAGAGTGTAAGAAGAAGTTGGCAATGACTCCCGATATAGACTCAATTCTACTCTTAAAATCATGTCATCTTCTAAATCTCTCTCGATCACCTATCTTGTTTCTCATGACTAGAAATTTCTATGAATCTTTTCTATTCATCATTTGGACGTTTATTGAATCTTGTGCGTCCTAGTTATTGAAAGACCATCTATTCATCCTTAAAAATTCCACCATTTTATTTTAAACTCTGAAGTTGATTTTATCTTTGATTAGCAACCTCAAATTTTTTCATTATCATGCAGTCATTGATTTCATTAAAAATGGAGTTTGCTTGACCTTCCAACGGAATTTTATACGTTCTCTATTTCAACCTAATACCATATATTAAAATATATCACAAGTTGATTGCTACCACTCAATCTTATCTTGCTCTATGTGTCACCACACATGTTAAGGGTGGGGGCAGCTGAACATCCTCAACCATGAAAATAATGAGCAAACATAATGAAGCATCACTCATTTATCTTCTCTCTTTATCATCTCGGCCCTCTCCTCCCCAAATATCCATCTTTCTTTCAATCTTTTAGGAATGAAATCCGTTGAGAAAATTCTGAAACTTTATACACACATTTCTTTGTCATAATAAGAACAAAATTCATTTTGATGTTGTTTCCATCTGGTGCCCTAAAAGTTGGGGAAATGGGCCTAGAACCTCAGTGGTGTTGCCAGTCAGCGAGTTGTGTTGCAGCCCTATTGCAACATCTTTTCCTATTGATCCAGCCATTTTCTTTCCCCAAGGTTTACGTCATTGTAAACCTAGCATTTCAAGCTTTTCATAACAAGTCTCGGATCCTCAATATGATATCATTTGGTCTATCAAGGCACGTCACAAATCGACGCGTCAAATCTACCACATAAATCATTATGTTGTAAGTGCAACTTCAGAGGTTGATTTTTTTTTCATTTCCTCCATGGTATGGACTTGATTTTTGGCCTATATCAACTCAACCTTGCAGACTTCCAATCCCTTATGTTCGATCTAAGATCATATATCATTTGATCCTCTAAGTTTGAACTGTAATTTTTCTCGAAAACCACATTTTTTTTTCTGGCAGATTCCATATATGTTGAAGATGTTATATTCCTTGCTCATTTTCAGTTATTGTAGCCATTTTATTATTGACCCATTTGTTTCATTAAATCCCTTATCTTCCATACTATGAAAATTGTACTTTTGATCGAAAATCCGTTGAGTATCGAGCTTCATCAAGACCCAAACTTTTTGTTGATTAATCTGTTTGGGTGAACAGTTACAGTTGCCTTTTCGGCCGATTTATAGGCCAGGGTGATCGGAATTTGTCTCCGACTCCTTCTGAATGATTGTAGCTCTTCTTAGGGAGAACACATGGCCACTGACCATGTATCAATCAGATTTAAATTGAAATTTTTATGATTTTCTATAGTTACTACCATGTTTTAAAGTTGTTCCATTTTTTTTAGAATTATTTCGAGTTAATTGAAAAGTATTGTAAGAACCTATTATTAAGTCATGATGGGTTTAAAACCCGAGTATTATGTTTTCCTAGTCGAAGTAAAATAAATTAAGCTCCCGTTAAATTAAAGTAAATATTAGATTAATTCTGAAAGTTATTTTATTGGTCCTTGTAGGACTTGAAAACATATTTCTGGTAGAATAATATGAAAAGAGCGATAGTAGCATTGTATAGAGATGTGTAGCATGTCATCAAGTGAAAGTCGTACATCAACGACCTTCAGATTTATTGCAGCCATTGGAAATTCCAGAGTGGTAATGGGAGCATATAATAATGGATTTTGTGGTAGGCATAACAAGATCAGTGAAAGGGAACTCAATAGTGTGGGTCGTCGTGAATCGATTAAAGAAAGCAGCACATTTTGTGCCGATCAAAACAACATCGGAGTTAAGCAAATTAGCACAAATTTATGTAAAAGAAATTATTCGTTTCCATGGAATTCCAATTTCTATCACGTCGTATTGTGATACTCGTTTTACATTAAAGATCTAGAAGAGTTTCTAGGAAACAAATAGAACGAATCTAAGCTTCAGTACCACTTTCCATTTTCAAACAGATGGCAAGTCAGAGAGAACTATACAAATTTTGAAAGATATGTTCGTAGAGTTGTGTTGGATGAAAATACTAGTTGAGAAGACATTTTACCCTTGGTAAAGTCTGCATATAACAACAGTTATCAATCAACTATAAAGATGAAACCATATGAAGCATTGTATGGTCACAAATGCAGATGATTCATATATTAAGACAAGGTTGGAGAAAGGAAAATATTAGGTCTAGAGATTGTACAGACCACTGTTGAGATAATCAACGTAATTCGAGCGAGAATGAAAGAAGCACAAGAGAGGCAGAAGGCTTATGTACACAAGCGCAGGACAAACCTATAGTTCCAAGTTGGTGAAAAGGTTTTCTTAAAGGTATCTCCAACACAAGTTGTTGTGAGATTCGGAACTGAGATCAAGATTTATTGGGCTATTCGAGATACTAGAAAGAATTGGCGAGGTTACTTACCAATTAGCTCTACCACTTGACATGTCACAGGTTCACGATGTATATCACGTTTCAATGCTCAGGAAATACGTGTTTGACCCAGAACACGTTATCAAAGAAAGGTGAGTTAGATCTACGTTCTGATATGACGTACGAAGGAAAATCCCATGAGATTTTAGATAGAAAAGTTGAAGTCCTAAGAAATAAGCAAATTCCATTGGTGCTTGTGCAATGGAATCATCATGATTGAACTAAAGCAGATATTCGAAAGTACGTGAATTTCGGGACGAAATTCTTTTAAGGGGGGAGGAGTGTAATACCCCAAAATTTTATTACATAAATTTAATTAGAAATATAAATTTAATAGTTAGAACAAGGGTAATATCCAAAAATATTTTAGTATTAAAATAATAGCCTATAATTGCCTTAAGGGTAAGCTAGGGAAGGAAATAGACCTTTAAATTTTTATTTTTTTTAGGTAAGTGTGTTGTTGAGTAGATTAAAGATAGTTTGATATGTTCTTATATTTTTATTACGAACCCCGATTTCATATATTTTTTTTTAAAGGTGTATCTTATTATTACATCCAAGGTTAAAAGATATTTTTTTGGGTATAAATTATCCTAATTTAAATAATTATCATAATATATATATATATATCATGTAGAAACCGATAAAATGTATATACCTATATATGTCTAAATACATAAGAGTCAAGATTAAATATTTGATAACTATATTATATAGTATGTGTAGAGATTAGTTCAAGAAAAAAAATATTAAAAAAATATGAAATACATGCATAGATCCACGTAGGCCTATATTGATAATCTCAAAATTTGCAAAAGTAAGGCTAGGATTAATATTTTAATGAATAAATCATTAATAATAATAGTGATAATGCTAAAAAAAACAATTAAAAGAAGTAGATGGTGACTCATCCATTCATTAGCTATAAATTACCTAAGGTAGTTCATTAGTAAATAAAAGAAAAGACGAAGGTGAGTTCAAGGAAAAGAAAACAATACAAGGTTAGTTTCTAATTTTTAAAAAGAAACATGTTCTTATAATTATAGGTAGATTTTGATATTCTTGATAATGCAATTTATGTAATATTTTTATCACAAATTCCATTTTATTATTTAATTTTACACAAGTATCATAAATATAATATATTATCTAATGTTTGAGATTGTCATATTTTTCTAATACGAAATTACTAGAACTATTAGTTAATTTAATTTCATTCATGCTATCTTTCTTATGTGTTACGAAAAAAAAAATTAGGACAAGGATTAATTTAAAACAAAATGTTTCAAGGTGAGATTTAATATATGTGTTCGATTATTAATCAGATCAAAAATACTAAGTAGTCTTAAATCAGGGAATTAGTGATTGAAGCATAACTCTTGATTATTTTATTTTAGGGCAGAATGTTACATTTGTTTATATAATAATAATAATAATAATAATAATAATAATAATAATAATAATAATAATAATAATAATAATATAAAGTATTAATTAGGGATGAATATGCTATATGATTTGCAATTTTGGGGTTTATGGATATGGTTCAGATAATATGTTTTATAATATTTGGTGAAAATCATAATAATAAATTTATTTATGCAGAGCACTAATTGTATAACTCTACTAGGCTATGAATACAAAGTAAAAAAAATAATAATAAGGTTGGAGAAATTATAATTACACAAAACAAAGTACAAAAGTTTAATTAATAGAAAACTAAATTAGAAGGAAGCTTAGGGATTGAGTTTTAATTAGGGTCGTTTAACAAAGCTAAGTCAAGGCTGGTTGTTGTAGGGGCAGAAGAAGCAATAGAATTTGAGGAAAACCAATCAAGGATTTGAAAGCTTATTTAGTATCCAGGTGGGCTATTATATCTTTGCAAATTGTATCTTTCGAGTTATTAAGCTCTGCTTTGTTAAAATTTGCATATGTGACTATCTGTGTTAAATATTTACGTGCTACTGTATGTTGTCGGAGTCTCATATACCAGCGCTGTGTCAATGTGAGTAGCTACAGTATGCATGCATTGTTTGTCCTGCCCTACTCCTTGTCGGTGAGACTAAAATGAAACACTTATTGGTTATACTCATTGGGTATACTATGGCCATACACAACTTTATGCGCTGGTGATGTAGTTCGGGTTGCAGGCAGTGACGGGTTATACTCTTAAGCGCTTCACGATAAAATATTTTGGTGAACTTAGGTTGCTTCCAACTTTTAAAACCTCCTAAGCTTCACTACCTGCATGAACACAGATAGATTACTTTAACAAAATGATTTGCATAACTCGAATTATGAAAACTTGCCCACTGAGTGCATTAGTACTCAGCCCAAATATTTCCAAACATTTTCAGGTTAGTAGACTGGCGCGTGGATGTGACGATGCTGAGACATGGGCTTTTGTTATTTACGTATTTTCTTGTTGTCTCTTTTTGTTAAGTATCCTGTTAATAATGGAGCTTCCGCACTTGTAATATTCATTTGTTAAAAACTAAGAACTATAGTCTTAGTGTTATGGATAAGTATATGTTATATTATAAAGCATATTTGGTTGTTCTGAGTCTTCTGTTGAGTTCTCATTGATCAGGTTACCCCCTTTCTTTCCCGCTTCTTAATTCCCACCCCTGTGGCGTCCATTTCCACGGTCTTTCGGGTCCGGGGCGCTACACACATACAGTCTAATAAATCATCTAATTCTACTTCAACTATTTACAGAAATAACACTAAATCACATTCTCAAGTAAGAACACAAAGTACCTCGGAAGAGAGCCAACCATCACGTTTCCTAAGTTGTGTGAACCAATCCCAGTCCACCCTAGACCTACTGGAGATTGGAAGTGGGGTCTCGCAAGGTCTGCGAGTGCACAACATCGGTAAATATTCATTCAGAGACATGACAAGTGACATAACTAGAAAAATGAGGAAAGTGTTTCAATGAGTAGTGAAAACATACATTCCAATATCTCGTGCGTTGTCGTACCAATCTTGGAAGGGCTTGGCATCTACGACCATGTAAGAAGCGTGCATAGGATCATACAACGAAGGATTACGAATGAACAACTTCCGAGCGGAAGATCTGGCAGATTTCAACTCCCTAGTACAAGAGCCCTTACGCAATGAGGGCCTCCCTAAAAGCACGGTCGTATCCACCTTCTCAACATCATCTTCGTGATAATCCAACGGCGTACTGTCATCATTATTCTTCTTAAAATCGGGCACATGATAGCCCACACCCTTATTCGCTCCTACCTCCTCACCAACGTTCATAAGACACCTGCATGAACGCATAACCTTCTCAATGGAAGCCACCCTCACAAGCAGTTCTTTCAAATTAGCCGCTATTATCTCACTCAAAGTCACCTGCATGCAAAATCATCTTCACTTAATAATGACATTTCAAATAACAGCTTCAAGACAGCATTATGTATATATATTAATATGTATATTAATATATAGGTACATATTTATAGATTTTAATGTAAGAAATGCAATATGAAGCTTACATTTGTGCAGACGTCCTCATTCAGAAATCGTGCATCAGGTGAATCGTTGGATGGACGACTCTTAGACTCTGCGGTAGAATCAAGAGGGGGAATAGATGCATTAATTCTTGCAGACCGGCGTGGACGGGTCGTGGGACGCTGCCTCTTCTTCTTCTGACCCTCTATGTCCACCGCACGCCTCTTCCGCTTTGGAGGAGAAGCCATGCACCCAACCTCGGGTAACAACTTGGCAGGGGAGAGATGTCGTTGCTGCAGACCAAGCTGTTGAAGATGCCTCCATTCTGACTCAGTTGGAGGTGAGAGTCCCTGGCAAATATGAAAATTAGTTATTCTAATTTGCACAGGTTAGTAAAACAACTTAACTCATATTCAAACTGAATCATGTATTACTTAAGAAGTAATAAATTATTGAAAACTTCAGAGGTACATCACTCGACTTTCTCACTGAATCATTAGGTGATCGTTCCAATTACAAAAACGTTAGACGCTGCAGATTAGAAATAGAACCGTACTCGAGGTTCAACAGGTTCCGCAGGGAAAAATCGCATGAGATCATCGTAATGACAGAACCCTGGCACCGCCCATCTAAGCATCCTCGGGAACACATGCTCCTTCCCTTCAATTTTTTGAGCACAGTGACGCCCCAGGTCGGGGATCACTTCATAAGCCCAAATCTGAAGCGCCACAAGAAACCCAAACGCTTCATAAGCAGGTTTCTTCCCTTGCCTTAACTGATTGTCAAGCACTTCTTTCCGTGACAATGTAGCTTCTACCAGAAATTCGAAGGAGACACGGCCCCATGGGTAGTCGTTGAACTTGTCAATATCATCGACCAAATGCAGAAATTGCATTTGAATGTTGTTGTCCCTCGTCAAAAGGACAGAATATAATACAAAAACATAGGCTAGCTTCAAGGAAAGTTCTGAATCACCGCCGGATATTTCACACTCTTGCTTGAATGCGTTCGAAATGTCTTCGAACTTGAGAGTTTTCTTATTTGAGAAGCACAAAGCATGGACCAATGAAGAGGTTGGAGGCTCGTAATATCCACTCAATTTCAGTCCAGTAATTAAGGCAAACTCGACCGGGCCAAACTCGTGAACCTTATCATAAATATGGAAACGAAGACGGCTGGGATTATCAGCCATGAGATGATTCCTTACGAGAATGTGATACAATTGGCCCTGAAATTGCATTTCCGTGATTTCAAGGAGAGGACCAAAGCAAGAATCACGAAAGCGACTCAGATTCGCCGCAGACAACAACTCAGGGACTTGTTGCAACAATTGAAAATGGAATCTCAAGGATACATTGCCACCTGCATGCATAATCAACAAACCATATAAGAAAAACATTGAATTCAAGCTTAACGTTGAAACCAGCATGCACACACAACATTAAATATTAAGAAAAACATTGTATTCAATATTCATCCCAAAAACTTAATTTAACAGAATACACTGTCGGAACATATATCAAAATTAACCAAATAAAAATGGGAACATTCGATTATGAGAGAAACGGTGACAACATAGGGGCAAAAAACTTCCCCCAAAAACATCTACAACATTAGCGCCTATTTAGGGATGTTTATGAAATTCACAGAAAACTAGAGTTTCTGGAGTTCGAATCATAGAAAAACATGTCAGTTGTTATATAAAAACTTACTATAACGACAAAGTTCGTTCATAAAGTGAACAACAAAATAAATCCTCATTTCGAATCAAGAAACACCCCTAAATAAATATGTAGTTGCTGCAGAAATGAACATAACAATAATAAACTTCGCAAACATGAAGAACCATCATCATTGAATTTTTTTTTTACCTTGACCAGACCGATTGCTACCTTTTCCCTTATACTTTGACCTCGTGGCCATAGCAAGGCTTGGCCGGAGAGAAGCGACCACCGAACAATAATCTAAAAAAAAACACGACACACATGTCCATATACGGAAAAAAAAGAAAATTTACACGAAATCGTTCTACACGTCCATATAAGAAAAAAAGCAAAAAAACCTTTTTAAAAATGGATATTAGAATGCCACAACATGGAAGGCTAACTAATACCTACGCACAGGGCGCGGCCGGATCGAATACGATTACAGCTGCCGTCGACCTTCAGAATCCCTCAAGCCCTTCAAGCTTTATCTGGCAAATTTTTTGCCCCAGAGTGTTCCCCTTTTGCTCACAAATAAAGTAAAAAACCCAAGGATGTTGTACAAAAAATACAACCACCCCTGCCTCGAGAATGCAAATATAAAATGGTTCATCTCCTCCTCTCCTCTCCTATCCCGTCATAAACTCAGCTACATCTCACGAAATATGTATTGTTAGCATTTTAGACTTTAAAAAAAGGAATATGAACTAAGATAAAGAACATGTAACAACTTAATAATACGTAATAATGAACCCTGCACTTTCATATTAAAATTAAATTAATAAGGTGAAGGGCCATATACATGCATGCAATCAAATCTTACATGCATGCAATCAAATCTTCGCTATGATTTCATTTTTCGTCGTTGGATGTGCAATTGTGAACAGCAGATAACACTTTTACTGTAGTAGCCAACTGCCAAGTCATCATGACAATTGGGAGAAAAAAGTGAACTGGTGTGCTTGACTCAACCCAACCTCCAAATTAAAATTACATTTTTCACCAACCTAATGTGTTATGTTAATTATGTATCATAGTGCCTAAAAGATTTTAACAAGGGAACGTGTCGACCTAAGCCCAAAATAGTACATATAATATTTTGGATAAATAAATATATGTATAAGGAGATACGAAATTTATACAATCGTAGCGACAAACTAATAGATAAATAAATTATAATTTATTCTCATAATTTACAACTGACTGGAAAAAAAAACGAGGAGCTATATTTTTAAATAATGTCAAATTAGTCAAAAATTCAGAATATTAAAGAGATTGATTTCAATTAATCATGTTAAAAATTGCAAAAATCATACAGTATGTGATATTTTGCACCCACACACATAGATATATTAAAGACGTGCTACACGTTGCATAATTAACGTGTAGCACGCATGTTTGCAATTCCGTAATACGCAAATTTTTCGGCTTTGTGGGCTCGTATTTTCTGGCCCAATCAGGTCGATGCTACCTTTGTAACATGGTTATGGGATGGGCCATTTATGGTCTCAATTAGGCAGTAACAATATTTTTTAGGGTTCACTTAACAACGCGATAATCACTTAATAAAAAAAATTTAATGAATTCTAAAAGATTAAAACTTAAAATCACTGAGCAAAAAATAATTTTCCAATATTTATATTATACATTCACTAGAAAGTACTGGAAAAATATATAATATTTTTAAATATTTTAAACAGTGAAGAATTTCCTGAATGAAAATAATTGTCAAATGTAACACTTCAACGGCAGAATTAGTAATTTACATATCACTTTCAATAAAATTAAACATAAATTATGAAGTTAAATACATCGGTGTATTTAAACAATTTATGGCCACAATTAATTAGCAATTCCAGATTCGAAAATAGTCCGTAACATTAACAATATTATACAAAATACAACATGAGTTTCAACTTCGTAAATAACTACATTTTCTTAAATTTATTCTTTCAAATATCACAGATAGGAAAAAAAAAATCACTCCCCTACGGTTCAGTTTCAAAACAAATACATACCGATATCATAATTTTTTAATTGGTCACTTCCAACCTTTCATTCATTACAAAAAATTTTAAAAAATCACTTCTCCAGCGTATCAGTAAAGGCTGGTAAGAACATGTAACACGGTCGAAGGCGACAAGTGTAGCACGTAAGTTTATAAGAATTGACAACAACATGTTACAGGCCCCGTTCAGAACGTGTAGCACGCGCGTTTGTTGTCTATTTCATATTTCCATATATTTCCTTCAGACAGTATTTAATATTATAAAATTAGAAAGTGTAATCATGAAAAGCAAACAGTCAAAAAGAAAACCCTCAATTGTTGGTCAGAATTAAAAAAAAATAATCAACCACCGCTTATCGATCTCTTTCTATTTAATTAAGTTGTTTAATTGTCGCACATCTACACATTTTTCATCAAACCGAACGTGTGCTACACGTTGGTGTATAACGTGTAACACGTTCAGCCAACGTGTACTATAAGTTTGAGGTTAGGGTGTAGTACACATTTTCAATTTTTTTTTGGTAGTATATCACAATTATTAGTTAAAATATTAAATTTATTTTGTATATTTTATGTATTTGGATTTATTTGATATTTCGTTTATTTATTTTTGAATTTTTACCGTAATTGAGATTATTTTATCTCAACATCTTACAGGCTAATTTACCTGAAATATGTTAATTTCATTTAAATTATAATGATTAGATTATATAAATTCATTTGATTTGAAATCATAAGAATACTAGTTCATTATAAACTAGATTATGTAAGTTCATTTCATATGAAACTAAAGAAATTACAATATACGTCTTCATTTTAATTACTATAACAAGAAATTAACAATGTAAGCAAAATGACATAAAAAGTTCATTTAATTTTAAATTATAAGAATATTAGTTCATTTATAGATATATTTTGGCAGTTCATTTCAGCCCTAAACCCCGGAAACCCCTAAAGCCCTAAACCCCCAAAAACCACTAAAAATCCCCCACAAACCCCAAAACCCCCTAAAACCCCTTAAACCCGACAGCCTGAAACCCCTAAATCCTTAAACCCCCGGAAACCCCAAAAACCCCTTTGAAACCACTAAACCCCCTAAAACCCCTTAAACTTGTCACGACCCCAAATTAATATCTGATAATATGAAGTGTGACTGGCACGACTCGATCCCAATGAAGGATGGATCAAGGCGCGAACCGAAAATATTTAAATAAAGGAATGAAAAACTGTATTACAGGAACGATATTTACAGTGAACTCAAGTTCTGAACTGACTTTTATTTCTCAAAATATAACTGAATAAATATAGATACCTTAGAATAACAAAAAGGTATCAGCGAGTTCAAGACATACTGAAGACTTGACTCGATTAGACTTATTTAGCGGAAGCAATATAGTATAACAAAATACAGGAAATATTCTGAGTCCTGTACAAAACAACTTTCTTTCTCAGCACTTCACCCTGCACCATCAACACTCAACCTGCACATTTAAAAACAAACATGCAGGGCTGAGTACAAGTATACTCAGTGAACACATTGCCAAAATTATCATAATATATCTGATATTATGAACATTTCTTAAAACTGGTTTTATTGTCATGCATCCGAGTAAACACATAGGGGTTTTATCTGAAAAGGCCCTATGTTTTACTAAATCATTTTCTTGTCATTGCGCGCGCCTTTCTGTTGTATGATCATCTATATCCCAACTGGTGTGCCAAGGAATAGCTCCGCTCAGCCTTTTCCGCACACATCGAGGAATAGCTCCGCTCAGCCTTTTCCACGAATACATATCTGAACTAAACTCCGAGGAATAGCTCCGCTCAGCCTTTTCCAAGGACGTTTAGCATCGTCGATGTCTTAGTCAGGAATAGCTCCGCTCAGCCTTTCCCTCTTCCTAATATCACCGACCCAAGTGTACACTAACCTCGGTTAACACGCTAAATTAGCACGATGCTCGATTGATTTAAGAGTTAGAAAGCCCCTTGCAAGCTAACTAAATACGGATAAGGATATCATACAAAACAAATATTTTATGCATGACAATCATTTATTTGCATCAGAAATAATTAACTGGTGGTGAGTAAAAACTCAAATCATTATTTGGACTAAGAGTCCGTTGAATAGAAAGCCCACCTTTCACCGATGTTTTAAAACGACAGCTGCTAATTCTTCACAGGCCTTATCCCTTGCGGATCTGCTAGCCTTCAATATATAAAAATATAATTAGCATGTTGATCCTAAAACTGACAGGACTCAACATGACACGAAGGCCTATCAGGGTCTAGTATCCGTTCTAAATTTTATCTTAGCTTAAGGGTTATTCTCAACCCTAGCTATTCAACACATTAAGGCATACATCATCATCATTTAAGGTACCAAAAATACTATTTCATTTCATTACAAATCACAACAAATTACTTTATATAAGCTCATTTCGTTTCAAATGGTATAATACAATAATATATTATTGCATTTCATTATAAATAAGAACATTTTTTATATAAATAAATTTGGTTATAGTATAAATTCTTATAATTTCAAATGTAATGAATAGCTTGTATAATGTCATTTGTTATAACCTAAAATAAAATAAATTATATAATGTAATTTCACATAATTTGTAATGGAATTAGCTTATATATTATGTAAGTTCATTTCATCTTAAACTATAACAAATTACAATATATGAGTTCATTTTATTTTAAAGGCCTAATTACAATTTAATGTACGAGTTTGAAGGTTTTAATAGAATAATCAAATGTTTCAATAAAGACAATTTAATTCTCAAAGTGAATATATTTTAATAGACTGCATCTAACGTTCAATAATAACAATTCAATTCCCAATATTTGAACATTTTTACTCAAATGGTCCGATATTATAGGCGAATAAAATCAATTTCATCACTTTTTCCGGCAAAAAATCATGTCTATTATATTACATAATTTAAATCAGTTGTAGACAAAAGGTAAAAGTTACTACAAGTTTATGGTGTTGTGGCAAATTAGTACACGCAGAAACACAACATGTCACCCGCCCACACATAGTAGTCTAGCTACACGCAACCTACACATTGAATTTAGTTTTTGGGTTTTTAAAATAATAAATGATAAGAAAATTAAAAAAAGGAAGAATTTCATACAACTTGTGACACGCTCAGCTTTCAATTTTTCTCTTATTTGTTATAATTAAAAAAAAATGAGCCAAAAATTAACTAAAACATGTGACGCGTTTTTGGGAATGAAAAGCTTCTCTTATGTTATTTGTATTTTTTCACAAACACACAATTTTACAACTACACGCACACAATTACATGTACACGCACGTGCATAGAAACACACAATCTTTTTTTGTTGAAAAAATTTGTAACTTAATTTTTTTTTTATAATCGTTACTTTTTTATTATAAAGTTTTCACTTCCACCAAAAAAATGAAAAATTGGAAAAAAAAATACTAAAATTCAATTCATAGTAATTATTTTGACAATTTGTGGTAGAGAACACAAACGCAATACAACGAACAACTCGACTTTATAATCAACAACAGAATTCGTCATAAGTATCACTATATCTGTGAATGGTGTCGACCAAATATATATATATAAACACACTTTTGTAATTTTTGTCAAAAATTAATGTTATATTAGTTTATTGGATTGCATAATATAGTATGATGTCACGTCATATTATTATTACTGGTGTGTAATAATTGATGCAGTATGTTTTCGAATATTAATTTTATGAAAATGTGATATCAAATTCATACTATTTGAAAAAAAAATCATTTAAATGTATATTTCGGGAAGAAAATAGATGAAAAAATACAATGCCTGATAAATGAAAATACATATATCTACATACATACATACATATATATGCATAGTAATTGTAGTGTGAATGAATTTTATAAATTCAGCACTTAAAAAGGTATTATCTTTATACATAATTTTATTCATAGAAAAGTTATCTATTCATATATTATATATAGATTAGTAAATTAATTTACGTACATATAGTAATTATTATATACTGCATTTTTTCACAATTTCTATCTAATACTAAAATTAATGCTCCAATTTTAATGAAGTAGGAAAAAATCAGAAGTCCCGTTTGATTTGGTTGATTGGATAAGATAAGATTGCACAACTCACTTATCAATAATCATGGGCTTACTTTCATTGATTACAATTTTATTGTCAAGATAAATTATTAATATTATTTGAATTGGATAAATAAAATTAAAACGTAACTAAATACCGAAACTGCCCTCACATAAGATTGTTATTAGGGAAAATGGTCAAATACACCCTTAATTGTTAGTAAACCAAAATTATTACAAATTAATAAATTATGGTTAATAATAACTAAGATAATAAATACTAATAAATTGATTAATAAATTAACTAAAGGAAAATAATAGTAATATAGTATACATATTTGAATATATATATATATATATATTGAGTTCATTTATAAAATTATTTTGAATTTTTAAATTCGATGATTCAATGATGAATACTACAATAGATATGTTGAGTATTCGTTTATGATGATTTAATATTTTGGAAAGGGAGTATGATTTATGAATTTCAGATTTGATTAAATTTGTTTATGATGATTTAATGTTTTGGAAATGGAGTTTGAAATTAATTGTTTGGTGGGTCCGTTTTACCATTGAAAATAAAGGCGATCACTTAATTGTAAATTTGAAATACACAGATGATGGTTTTTAGATTCAAAACATTTTATGAATTATCTCAATATATATAGAGAGATATATTATAAATAATGAATTTTACATATTATTATTATTATTATTATTAAGTGTTAATTAATTTATTAATAAATTTCATGGTATTTATTATTTTATTAACTGATAACCATAATTTATTAATTTGTAGCACTTTTGGTTGATTGCAAAATTATGTATATGTGTATGTGAAAAATCTTAGTGTGTGAGAAAAATGTGTGTTAGTGTGTGTTTGTTAATGATGTTAACTTTTCCATCCACAGAAGGGGCAATGTGAGCAATTTTAGAGAGTCGAGGGGGCTAAATAGACCAAATAGTCAAAGAGGGGGCAATGTGACCCTTGTAGAATAGTCGAGGGGGCTATGTGGCCCTTAGCCCAATTATTTAACATAAATTCCCAAACTATTTAGCTAAACATAATATAGAACAATAATATAATACATAGTTATATGTACAAGTGTTATACATTATGATTTTTTTATAGAATAATATGTATTATGTGTTGTGGTTGAATAAGATGATTAAACTCCTCGGGTGGAAGGAATGATATATATTGTACTACTAATTAAACTAGTTAGTCATTGAATCAAGAATTACAACTGTCAAGCAAATTATATTTTTCTTAAAAAAATCGTAAACAGTACATAACATTTTGAAAAATATATTGAACATGAAACCTTGAACACAATATATCACAACAAACTATTAACCAAACTTTGAACTTTTATCATTTCTTTATCATTGAGCAACACATGTTGCTATAATAATAATAATAATAATAATAATAATAATAATAATAATAATAATAATAATAATAATAATAATAATAATAATAATAATAATAATAATAATAATAATAATAATAATATAAATAAATTAAAAGACTATAAATTCGGCATTCGTTTTCGAATAGTTACAATTTAATTATAATTTATGTCTCTTATGTTTATATCGGTTTTTTGATTATTGATTTATCTAGAATTTTTAGATATTATTATATTTATAAAATGATATACATATACATATATATATATATAGTGAAATGTAATTTTTTAATTCAACACTTGAAATTTAGTATCGTAAAATTATTCAAACTTTAATAATTAATTTAAGCAAATTAGTTGAATTGCGTACGATGCACGCTTTCTCTGCTAGTTAGTATGAAAAGTGTCTATGTAATACAAAATAATTTTTTACTTTTCATACTTAAAGGGAAAGACATGAGTACATATATATGTGTGTGTATATATATACACACATTTATTCCGTGCAATATTGCACGGGTGTTAGTGTAGTTATGTAATACAGTCATGAATATTAAACTATACGATATTCATTCACAATTAACATAGTCCAAATGTAGCTCTGCAGTGTTGTTTTCAATATATAAAGCAGGCTACACACAAGAAATTTGTATTTATGAGGTTACTGACACCTTTGTTTATAATTGTGTGATATTTCATTAAACTTATAATATGAAAACCACATCATTGTTTTGAATTGAGTGACAACTAATCATCAATAGACGTATAATTGTGTCATAGTTACTTATTTCATAGTTGGTTTCGACATTATATAATATATCAATTTACAAAGTTATTATTTGACCTACGAATGTTAATGATAATTTTACGTGCATCCTCCAAATATTTTACACACATACCAATAAATTAAAAGAAAATGACAAATAGCAATTCAATACATTTATGACTTCTAAATCATATGATGAAGTACTTCTAAACAGGGCTCGAATTCAGATTATTATGAATGTAAGCTTATCCAGTTCAAATGTGTGTGAATGTGCGGAAAAAAACAATTTGCGCGCAATTTGACTAGACAATAAATTTGGACTGTGGATGGATTTTTGGCCGAAAGCACATAACTATTCCACAAATGTGGAAAACGATCTAAATTTTCAGTATGCAAAATTTGTACCCATTTTTTTCCAAAAAACAATAGTGGAAATGAATGACACATAATATAGAAGCGCACTAAATTCTGCTATGGCTTATGATACTTTCGTAAGTTAAAAATAATTCATTTTCTGTTCAAAATGAGGTCAATGTATATTCACATTGGGAGCGGCGACAATTGATAGTGAATAATAGTTAAATGAACAATATGCAATATTAGAACAACACGATTTGGAAATTTGTTCTCCCAAAATAAAATAAAAAAAAGGAAAGATGAAAGGGAAATGGAGTTGGAAATAAAAGGCCTTACACAGCCAATTTTATTATTATCAAACATCACTGAAGCTTCTTAACAACTCTTTGTATCCGAACTTGAACATATACTTATCCAGCGAAAGTGAAGCATAGCTCGAATCGAACTCCGTGACGATATTTATAATTCGAGCAAAAATGGGAGCAAAAGTCGAAGCTCGAGCTACAACTGCAGCTCAACCTCGAACCGAGTATAAATAATACCACCCGCCATCGAACCTTCAGGTATTCAACACCATTTGGCCCGATTACGTCCCTTATTACGAGGTTAGTCGAGTTACGTGTCCGATTTAAAATTAGGAATTCAGCATACAAAACCAATCAACAACTATTAAATTGGATTAAACCCATCGTATAAAACTAACATGCGTCCATTGAATGATGTAGAAATGTTGCTAACAAAATGGCCATCGTCCATGTATTCGAATTCAAATTGAAGCCACTGTAATACAATTTGAAATTCAAATTTCAGATATATAAGTGTTATTCACTTAGAGAGACCTAGGCCACGTCTCTACAGTAACGATAAATCATGAGCGCCAGTAGATGCCGAAACCGTGTAACAAGGTCCAATGATGATTCTAGGGGAACAACCTTCTGAAAAATCCTCCGATGGACCTGCATCACCGCAAATGGACCACAGCTAGCATTATCATCCTGACGGTACTGATACTCAAGAAATGGTCGATCGTAGAAGAGCTTCTTATCGATCATTGATCGAGCCTGATGACCCCAGTATCCGCTCACCTGCAGGAGTGGAGGCAGCATATTCATAAGTGGCCAAAGCTGCCGCTGCCGTCGCTGAAAGGACTCTGTATCCAAAATATTGTTCGTCTTATGGTACAACGAATCGTAGACGAAGACAGTCCATCGGTTCAAGTCGATCACTGCAGTCACCCAGTGCTCAGAGACCAAACAGCAAGTGATCACCTGAAGGTTCGAAAGAAATTGATCAACGCACAGTACAAACAATATTAGGTAGATTTGTCATCCACACTTCAAATTGAGCAACTATTTACTTACGCGGTTGGCCTTCCACCAGGGGCGAGAGAATTTCGTCCTCCCCTGTACTAAGTGTATCAAGTCCTCTTTCCACACCCAGTTTGCATAATGACTAACACTGTAATAGTCTTTGTAACCGTCCAGCGAATCGGGATGACATTTTCGCCACTCGGCCTCCAACTGATACTAACAAACCCAGCAACAAGGATTAAGATAATACATTTAAGAAAAAAATTGAACAAGTACAAACACTTACAAAGAAGGTTGATTGTAAGATGATCGTATTGTGTGCGCCTACTCCGGGCTTCAAAAATTGGCCCTTTTCCAATCGACGCTGAAATGACCAAAGGACTAGGTCTATCACACCCATATCAAACCAGCCATTTGGGTCCTCTAGGTTCTCAAACCAAGTCCTGCGCAGCGGCAGATTCTGACCCCCGCCGACCTTCGTCAATGCATCCGGACCCCTAGCTCGAAAGGCCGCGTACAACTGCTCAGTTCGCAGAGAGCTACCACCAACGGCTGATGGAGTATGAACACTCCGTGATGCTTTAGTAGTGCATGCCGGACGAGACACCTCCCTCATCATAGAAGTTACCTTAGAATCCACTAAGCTACCAGGCTGCGCAGACTGGCTAAGGGCATTCCCAACAACACTTCCCTGTTCAAACGATGCCCAGCTAGCTGAATTAATATCACAGTCATCCTCTACCGAATTTCCCCCCTGCCCGCTCATCAGTGCTGCATCCTGAAGCTGATAACCATTGAGTGTTAGGATTTCTCCGTACATCCTATTAGCAATACGGTAACAATTCCCTCCTCATTACGGATATTCATATCTAGTTTGACCACAATTAAAAAGTGAAAGCGAGCATAAGAGACAGAAGTTCAGTAAAATGTGGTCATTCTATGAGCAATTTGGTGTGAACGAATGTAAATATTTATTTGAATGCTGAGAAAGAGAATAGCAGTCCATCAAAATAAGTAATGAATGTCAGTCTCATACATACGATAGCAGGGGAGTACAGATTAATGGATAAGGAGGTCAGAGTTGCTCGAATTTGCAATATTTCACACGCAGAGAGCCTCAGATTTGGGAAACTTATATCTTTAAATATATCGATACTAATTATGCATTAAAGTACAAACATAGATACGTGTCTTAAACGACCCTTACAGGTTCAGCTTTGTTTGCAAACAACCAAACTGCCAAGCAACGAGATAGTCACGGTGATATCTTCTCACAGATTTACTTACATATAAAGAATCTAACTCACCGGCTCATCGGTGTGACCCTCCGGACCACGGCTAATCTGTCTCTCCCCAGACTGCTCATATACCAACACTATCTCCTGACTTCTTCCGGGACATGTGCTCCCACTCTTTTTAACCTGTAAGTATTACAATTACATATTAGTAAACTCCAACTACAGGTTCGCACACACAAAATTAAGTATGAAGATTGGTACATGCAAGCAGGTAATAGGCCTAGCAGTGGGGCTCCCACTGTCGCAGCCACGCATTCGACCCACTCTTTTGGTCAATACATCCACTTTTTCAACCATCTTGGCCATGAGCTCCTCAAACAGTTGTGTTCTTCTATCCAACTCAACTTCAAACCGAGCAGCGGTCACACGAGCAGCCTCCTCTGCAGCCTTACGAGCAATCTCTCTATACTTGTCCACGTGCTGACAACAGATGTGGCCGTCACCGGTACCTTCTGATGGCGATCCCGGCCTCACCCTTTTTTGAGAATGGCCACCACCACTAGTACCTTCCACAGTGTCTACTTCAACCATATCTCCACAGCTAGGGGGGAAACAATCGAGCAACGTTCTTGGTGTACGCAGATCATCAAATGTAGGAATTGTTGGCATGGTGCATTCCAAACCAACTGGCACAGTGATAGGATGGGTAGCTACTCCGGGCTCAATCATTCTTGCTGGAGGCGTACATGCTGTAGAAGGGGTAGACACTCTCACAGGGGTGGACACCCCAGGCTCAAGGTTTAATTCTGTAGGGGAAGAGGCTCTACCAGGGGTACACGCTCTAGGAGAGGTGGAGAATACTGGCTCAATGATTAATGTTGGAGGGGAAGACGCACCGGGAGGGGTACAAAAACTAGGAAATGTGTCCGCTGGTTGATCGATGATAAATGCTGTAGGGGAAGAGGCTCTGGGAGGGGTAGAAGATGTACGAGAGGTGGAGGCTACTGCCTCATTGATTAATGCTGGAAGGGACGAGTCCCTGGGAGGGGTAGAAGACCTATGAGAGGTGGACGGTACAGCCTCAGTGATTAATGCTACAGGAGAAGAGGGTCTACGAGGGGTGGAGGCCCTAGGAGGGGTGGAAGATCCAGAAGGAATGAAAACCGTTGGAGGGGTAGATGCTCTGGGAGGAGTACACGCTCTACCAGGGGTGGACGCTCCAGACGGAATGGTAACTGCTGGACGGGTAGATGCTATAGCAGGAGTACCCACTCCACGAGAGGGGCAAATGCCATGTGATGTGTTGTCTCTGGGCAGAGTCAATGCTCCATCGTCGCAGGCCAGGCTAGGACGAGACGCTGCTTTAGAACGGGTTAACTTGCTTGCTCTCTTCCTCTCCTTATCTTTCACCAGATATCGCACACCAACTGGGTCTGGACACTGTGTACTCCTAAAGTATGGCAATTCCATCTCGGACTCTTGCGGCTCTAGAAATACATGGCATACAAGCTGCAAATAGAGAACGATATATAGTTAGAAATACGATAAAAAATAATTCCAAAGTTTAGACCAACAGCTAACCGCACACACCACTTCCTCGGTGAATAATGTACCGATACGAACAGTCTTATCACGGAAGTTCCACTTCAAACACCTCGGACGTGCATCGTCAGACAATAGTATGGCACAGTGATGCCCAACATGAGGGATGGCCTCGTAAGCCCAAATCTACAAATTTGGACACATAATTGAACTATTACTTATGTACTAAATTGTTATCTCAATTAAGCTGAAAAAAAGCTGTGAAGAAACTTTACTTGTAGAGCCCAAACAGGGCCGTAGAAATGGTAAGTTCTTCTATTCGACGTGGTAGCAAAATCAGCGTCTGTCAATGGGATCCGTCTCATATAATTCAGCAACAAACCAAAGGTATAAGAACCCCATGGGAAAGACTGCCAACCATCTTTATCCTCGACCAAAACCCACACCCAATCTTCAATAACATGAGGCTGGTCATATCCAAACAACATGTTGTAAACAAACAACACGTTTGCCACCTTCATATAATCACTGACATCATCTTCGAGCAAAAAATGCTTATACCTATCAAACAGATCACATAACTTAATAGATTTCCGTTTCAACACCCGACTATAAAAACTGTCGGCAGGAATATCGTGCTTCGCATTTGGATCAAAATCACTCCCTCCAAATAACAGACCAGTCACCAATGCATACTCAGCAGGGGAAAATCTAATATTTGTCCCTCCAACATGGAACCAAGTCTCGTGATCGAGTGCACCATCTAATGAAATCTCTTGGGCCATCAATGAGTGTAAACCAGTATTGCAGCTAGTCCCTCCAACAAATTTCATAACTTCGCCAAAAGGCCCATTCTGAAACTCTTCAACAAGATCAACATCTCCAACCGTCTTCAATATTTCTATAATACTATTGGAGTAATTCTTCCAGTATAAATTTATGGAACATGAAATCTTCTGCAATGCCTCTCTCCTCCAAGACCAAGGACGCTATAAATTACAAAAAATTGTAACTAAGAATTTAGCAATTAGTGAAAATCATAATTATTTGTATGTAAACAAACTTTATACACAGACAACGAGTAAATATGAATCTGTAATAGTAACACACACATATATATATATTTCACTCTAAATCTAGATTACTGAGTCACACTTACACGACTACTGGCCCTAATATTAACAATAAAGGAAAAAGGAACATTAGAATTTGCTGGCATAAAAGCAAAAAAATCAGAAACTTCACCTCAAGTAAGTGGACGTTACAGTAAAAACATAATCATGAATACTCAACCATTGAGGAGAAGCGGGTGTGACAATCGTTTCAAAAAATTATTAACATAGCAATGATGAAAATTAACAGTTTAAGTTACACTGATTTATTGCAGCCTCAGTCTGAGATTACCGACAATCTACGCAGTCATTTTCACAACACATGGCTTTCAAGAAGACTACTTGGAACCAAGATCTAACAAAACAAGGCATTGTGATTCAACATTTGCAGATTTATTTGAAATTAGTACATGCTAGTACGTAGTTAATTTCAATGTTCTTTGGACTTGCATCGTTAATTAGTGTTTCAAAGAGCATACACACATTTGGTGTTTAAATTAAAGCTAACAGTGCAGCTTTTAATTGATACCTTATTTTTTCACCGCCATTGATCTATTGAAATTTAGATGAACCTCACATGCTAATAAACTTTTTTCGAACAGCACGGATTCAAATTCAGTGATAGTTACATACATTACTCATTTTAATTTAAACTGAATTAGAGGGTCTACGGTTTAAATCAGCATTCTGTTATGATTCATTGTTACCGACGAAAAATGAACCAGCCAACGCACAAATAGAATCACAGGAGGAGGAATTTAAAAAAACATAACAAATTCCAGAAACGATCAAGCATTGCAGAATCAGACTCAACTTACCAAAATTACAAAGATGTACGAATTGTAAGAAGTAAAAAATCGCCAAGCACGGTTAAACCCTTTTGCGGTGTGTAAATTGGGGTAATAGACCAAATAGATAATAAAATAAATAAATGCAGACAACACTACACGTTCAAATCGTACGTGTAGACATGCTCAGTTCAAACATGCCGTAATTATGTAAACCCTAATTGCCCAAATTGCGAGTTGTAATTTGCCGCCAACGACAGAAATTGAATTTACGTGTAACGCTCCATGAATAAAACAATGAATTACACAAATGCACACCTTAATTCACAACCACATTAGACTCAAATTTAGCCCCTTTAACAGATAATTGAAGGGAATGGGAATCAAACCTCTGTCGTATCCTCCATCGCCCAATTACGTCCGAGAAACACAGTAGGGGGGTTTCCGCCGTCGTATTGATCTCCACCTTCGAAGTGTCACCGATGACGGATAATGATAGAAAATAACCCGCGCTTCAATTTTGGGAGTCCAATCTGGCTGCGTGTACTGCGTCTAACGTTTTCTGAAAACGACGGGTTTCTGCGTGTAAAAAATTACGTGTATAGATTTCACAGATAGGGCTTGCCGCGTGTACAAGATGTAAAGAAATAAAATAAAAAAGAGGAAAAAATGAAAACCACATAAATAAAATATTTCTTACTATTAATTCAAATACATTTCGATTTAAAGGTCAGCACCAATTTAATTACAGCAAAATACATATTGTATACCAAGTATACAATATAAAGACCTTTGTCTTCGAGTATATTTCTTATTTATTAATTATTAATTGAACTCCATTCCGATTTAAGGAAGTTGGTCAAATTGAAGCGTGTAGGGTGTTTGCAGCTCTCGGAAAATGAAAACCTCACCTAGATATTATAATAATACAAAATAAACATATAGTCCTTATTATTAATTCATAAATCTCTCGGTGTTAACTTATACACCTTTCGGATAATATACTGCGTCTATGATTTATACAATTTCTATTAATAAATTTAAATTCAGAAAAACAGGACATAAAAATATTAAAATTCCAGATTAAGGTAACATATTTTTAATTTAACGATTGCACCGCATTTCCACTGTAGGTGCAAACCAAATTAACATGACCACAAAAACGCGCTAATTAGAACAAAAAAAAACATTTGTTATGTAAACCTCACATGTAGGCTTTAGGGAAAATTTAGATTAATCGTCGAAAATTTAAATGAATCGGGCCAAGTTTTCAATCGTCGAAAATTTACATGAAGTGCGTGTATTATCAGTAGAATTTTTAAGGGGAATATTTAATTAGATTAGGTTCATTATATTTGATTTCTATATCCTCAACCTAATATTAGGTTATAGATACCATTCTCATTTAATATTTTATATATTAATTCCTAATATGAATATATACAGTGTGTGTATATATAATCAAATTTAGCCATATATAATATAAATATATACATAAATTCCTAGTACTAATATTAATATTTCACGGATGAGAGTTGTTCATCCCTAATATTAATATTCATATATTAATTCCTAATATAAATAGATATGGAGTCTATGTATATATATAATGAGATTTATCTATCCAAATATATAGTACTAATATTATATGTACGTCATATATATATTAAGAGAAAATATTACCTTCTCAATTAGTGTAAATAGATAAGGTGTCTATGTAAATATATAATGAAAGTTATCTATCATAATATCTATCACTAAATTATACATACGTAATCCATATAGTAAGGGAAAATATTAGCTGCACCATTAGGAATAGTGATTTAGGCGGGAAAACTTGTTATTTCTATTTCCGATAACTATCTTACTTTTAGATAATAGATATATATATATAGATTATTTTAAATCTATGTGATCACGTTTCAATTAAATCATAGCAATCATGAAATTAATCAGGGGAAATTAAAAATCATTCGTGGCAATATTTAAAATTCTTTCTTAGAGGACAAACTCCGATACATGCTACACACTACTGTATAAGGAAATGAATTCTTTATCAAAAGAGTTGAAAAACAAGCTATACACCACCTTATAATCAATTTGATGATTATAACATGTCAAATCCTGATAATTCTAAACACTATAGTATAATCAAATGTATTCTCGCATATGAAGTCGGAACTAGCTATTAATTAAAGAAAATAATCAAATGGATTGACATAAGTGAAATCCGGATACAATTTGCACGGTAAACTATAATAAAATGGATTCTCGCATATGAAGTCCTGATACACTCTATGCACTATAGTGTAATAAAATGGGTTCTTCTTTACAAAAAATCCAAACAATCATAACACTATAGTACAACCAATTTCATTCTCGGAACTGAAAATACGATACAACCTATAAATTACAGTAGAATCAACTTCATTCTCACAGGTTTCACATTTCATACAAAATGAACTTATATAAAGTGGTGTTGCTATTTTAGACCAACTGCTCTAATATATTGCTATTTCTTTTTAACATTTAACAAAATAGATTAATATTGCTTAACATTATTTCTAATTTTTTACAAAGATATTATATAAGCTAGCTAATTTAATTTTCCATTATAAGAATATTAGACCAGGGAATCCTCTCACTATGAACTCGTTCGGTGGACAACGAATTGGTTCTTCGGGCGTAATCTGAATAAAACCAACGACATAAATACAACATCCATGGATTAGAACTGGTAATGTTACTATTTCAATTTGTTACCATGATATTTGTTTTATTCAATTTTATTATTTAATTTTCATATATAATAAAAAATTTTACGAAAATTAAGTTTTATAAAATTAAAGAAAAATTTGACGTATTCGAATACCAATTTCAATCTTCTTTTTTTTGGGGGGGTTATTATTATTAATATTTCACTTCCGACAAAAAACCGATCAATATAAGAATACGTTTCTACATTTCGACTATCGTATAAATTTTTCCCATAATTTCTGGTAGAGAAGACAAACACAAAACGAACAAGTAATCGCCCACCCCATACAATCAATTAATAACACAATTTCACATAACTTACATCTTACCAGAGATAAATACATATATATAGATGTATATGTAAATACACTATCGTAACTTAATGTCATTTGTATAAATCACTTTTATACAATTTTAACTTGAATATACATATATATATATATATTTATATAGAAAATTATTCATTTTTTAAATTCACTATATGTACAATTTTTACTTATATATACATATATATATATATATGTATATACTAAATTGTTCATTTATCTATATTTAAGTGACACGTGTTATAATTAAGAAATAAATATGCTATAAAAAATTAACTCACGTAAATAGAACGTGTAATATGTGTGCAATTTTATACACGCACCAGTAGAACGTGTAGAGTTTCTGCAAATTCTTGCGTTGTTTCATAAATAATAAAATGTATACATTGTTGGAGTTAGATTTTTTCGTTTCCGTCTCCTCAATCAGGGGAGAAATCCCAATCAAAAGAGAATAATCTGCCAACGATTCTTCTACACCTACAAATCCGATCCTTCATCGTCTACAAATTTATTTAATCCGTCAACAACATTTCTCAGTCTTCTTCTCAAATTTTCCGACCTTATTCCGACGACTGCGTCCAACACCGGCCACAGAACCTTCACAGGGCTTATCACTTTAGAGCAAAATGTAAATGGGTCATCGCCGCCGGCGAGGGAACCTTCCACCGAGGCCAAGCCCCTCCTCGATCCACCGGAACATCCTCCAACTCGGCCGGAAGCCTGAACAATCAATCACTCGCAGATCTCTCCAAAACCTTCGCAACTGTACTCTCTCTCCTTCTCGTAACCCTATACACGGTTGTGGCATCGTCACCGGAATTTTTAAATCTGGTGTCGAACGAAAATGGCCCACTCTTTCCCGGTAGTAATTTCACCGTCGCAACCGTACATACTCGGTTTATTATAATTAATTAAAGGGCAAACAGTACTTACACTTTTTCATTTTTTATTATTATTATTTCAGGGGCAAACAGTACTTTTTAACCATAGTTAACTTTTGGCGGAGATTATAAAATTTATAATGGATTCCACGTGGCAAACATCCAGCGGTGGTATGCAGCATGGCTGGTTCTAGCATCGAAAAAACCGCGCATGACCAATAACACTCTAGCCAACTTTCTCCACGGTGTTCAAAAACTGAGATGGAGCCAGAGGACTCAAATCGCATTGTGGGATTTTCAGAGAAATGTGGACTATTTGGTTGTGGATTATTATGTATTTAATCGCGAGACCTGTGTTGATTTTTAGTGATGATAGGCTTCAAATGTCCTTAAATATATAGGCTTCAAACCCAATTTCAATTCTAGGTGAAAAAATTGGGTGTGATAGGAATTGGGTTAGAATTTTTAAAATAATTATGTTTAATTCATGTGTGTGTGAATTAGTCCAAAAACGTATGATTTAACAGTTGTTTTAATGGAAGTTAACGTCCGTCCGTTAAGAGACTAACGGAGGGATTAATGTGATGCCTTTTCAAAAGTTGAAGGATCAATTTGGACCGAAATTTTATTTCGGGACCAAATTGAGATTTCGGATATAATTAAATGACCAATTTGGACCTTATCCCAATTTTTTTTTAAAAAAAGACCACTTTTAATTTATTGTTTTTTACTTTTTCATGTAATGAGGCAACGATATGAATACTTCAATTTATATTTTTCAAAATTAATTATAGAACAACATATAAATTATAATTAACATCAGTTTGTGATGTTGTTGATTTTATGTAATTCATTTAATATGCATGAAAATTATACTACGGCTTTAGGATACGTGTGGTGTGTAAATTTATCACTATGACGTTTGGAAGAATTTAAGTCGTTATATACTTATATTATTATATTATTTTGTTTAAAGAATAATAAAATAGATGAATAAAGAATTTGTACAACAATACAAATTGAAATATTTAATTATAAAAGTATATGATCTTATCCAACGTATACAACTATATTAGAGATGTTATGCGATCACTAAATTAATATGCAGTGTAGCTTCTACGTGATCACTTAATTTATTAACTTAATTAATTAGGTGTGCAATATTATTCATCAACTATACGATACGTCATGGATCACTATTGACTTAATAATTGTTGTATCCAAAATTTAATTACATATATATACATAATTTAATGGAATATTATTATTCTGAATGCTTAACATTACACTAGCGTAAGTTTGATATTAATAACTTTTCTTCAAATAAAGAACTAAAAAGATATGTTGGTTATTTTATTTGATTTTTTTGAGCTTGAATTATATATATTGCAAGGACTAAGAAAATCCAAACAACCTCCATCACGTCTATTTGCTTATTTTGTGGATTAGTTTATAATTAATTATTAATTTTAGACCAAATTTATAATAATAATTTTATCATGCACACATTCACATTAAAAAAAATCTCTATAAGCAATACATTGAATGATAAAACACAATGTCCGCTACAATAATTCTATGGTAATAATTGATGAATTTGTCGCATTATGCAAAAACAAATAAAAAAAAACTAAAATTTCTTGTTTTTCAAATTGTATGAAAAACAAAATGTAAATCCCTTAAATTAAAATGGATTTTTATTTTTTCCCCAAAAAATATACTTACATTTAATTTTTCAAAATTTATGAATCTTATTATGTAAATGGCTTCAACTAGTCAAATTTGAGAAAGCAAATTCTTTTTTAGCCCACTTGTATAACTCATTCTTTTTTATTCAAAATTTTCCTCAATCTTTCAAATACCCTTATTAAATGTGGGCACAGTTAACATATTCTGTTTGATTTCTTTATTTCAAATTTGACTAGAAGAAAAAACCTAAACACAACAAAAATTATCGTCCCATTTTTTTTTTTTTACGGAACTCACAACAAACTCACGGTTCTTTGTTCAAATTCTCACGGTTCTTTGAAGCAGCTTTCTCACGAAAGCAGTCAACTATTTTTCTCCCAAATTTTTTTCTCACGAATTGAAGAAAGTCACGAATTCTCCCTCACATTTTTTCTCATGAAAGTCTCCCCGAATTCCCTAAACACAGTGACGATAGATCCCAATTTCCTCGTGAAAAAATCACAGATCCATGGATAACCTCGACGCATCAGTTGCTGATTATGAACGGGTTAGAATCTGAAATTCGAATTTGTGTTGTTTTGATTATATTAGCATGATTCATCTCTATATCGATTAATAGCATTTGTGTTGTGTAATTTTGTTAATTAACGTTGGGCATATATTTTATTGTCGGAAATTTGTTGTTGTGATTGTGAATTTGTCATCTAGAAAGGATTTACTGAGTATATCGTGAGGATTTACAGGGATATCGTGATAATATTATCACGAGAAAGGATTTTGGGAGTATATATACTCACAAGAACATATTTCGTGATACTATTTTATCACGAGAAGCACTTCATGAGTATATTTACTCATCAAAATTGTGCTCCCCAAAATAAATGTTTGATAATTTGTCGTGCATATTTATTATCACGAGAATAGATATCTTCACGAAAATGAATCTCATGACAAAATTTTATCACGAGAAGCCACTTTCGTGAGTATATTTACCACGAAAATTATGCTCATGAAAATAATTTTTTTATAATTTATCGTGCTTGCGTTTTTTATGTGATAATTAATTATTTTCCTTAATCTTTGAGGAATTTCCAGCATGTACGTATCTAAAGCGTGACTAATTAGTTTTAATTTAATTATATTTGTTCATATTTATTTTATTTTTCATTATTTATTGATAAATTATTGTTTATTGTTTAAAAATAACGTTCTTGGTGTGGAGAAGAGAGGCTTTACAAAATATCACTTGCAGGATCAATTTATATTAGAAGGACAACATGAGTGTAATTAAAGAAGTATTAGAGGTGATCAATAGCAAGCTCGAATTAATATAACATTTTAGAAGAGATTGGTGTTTTGGCCATTGGATGGATTTTGTGGGTGAAGACAGTTATAACGATGCTTTACACGCATTGTTGAGTAGGGAGGTGATCATTGATGGTGCACGGGAGCACGATATTTAGTTTCGTATCGGAGAAACCAACATTATGTTTTCCCCTAGTGACTTTGCATTAGTCACTAGACTGCAGTTCGAAGGATCCTATTTTGATCCGTCTTCATCATATGAGATTCCTAAGACCTCATTTTATTATCGTGTATTGTTGAAGACACTTCTGAGAGTGAAGGACCTACTTGAGATGTTTAAGACCTATTCTCTAGGAGATGACATTATGAATTACGTGATAGCCGCCAATGTGTTGTTCCTGCACAACATGATATTTGGATATGACCAGATGCACATGATAGATGACTGGGTATGGGTCTTAGTTGATGATCGGATAAATGGAACTCATTTCCATGGGGCGTTTATGCATTTAGTCTTTTGGAGCATTATATGAGTTTGGTACCATCTACAGAGATGGAACTGACAATAAAATTCAAGAAGACAGAGCAAAAGCAAATAATGTCTCATCATTTCTATGGACCAGTGTGGGCTTTACTGGTATTGTTTCAATTTTGTCACGATTATAACTATAATCTTATTTTATTGAATATAATTTGATCAATATTTTATTTTATAGGTATGGGCATATGAGGCTATACCTCGACTCGGTGTACATTGTGCACAAGTTTCATCAGCAGGTGCATTGCTCAGGTGTTAGAAGTGGACTTTTAAGACGAAGACTACACGTTTTTGTGGATTGTTTTATGAGGAGGTAAGCATTTGTTTTAACGAATATGTGTTTTATTGATTATATATGTATTTATAATCAATCTTTATCATTTGTAGCAATTATGTTTCATATATTTAGATCCGAGTGAGCATGAGGTGTCCACGTCATATTATAGAAGTGTCTTGCTCGGTGATTGTATGGACATGACATATGAGGCGCAGCGCAATAAGAGGATAAAGCCCACTTATCAAGAGCTGGCTAGAGCCCATCAGTCGAGAGTTCCCTCTCCAGGAACCCTGTCCAAGCCACATCATTCTCAATTAGACCCACACCAATGGTAAGAAGGAAACACTGATCATTACCGTCTTTCATTACAACGACAAAAGAATACCCTTGGTTTTCTCCTTCAGATGAGTGTCATCAATGGTGATAATTGGACGTATACATAGTCTGAATGTTGCTCTACAAACTCCTAGAGCAACAAACATGAACATGAAATGATCATCACCATCAGTCTCCAAATAATAAATTGTATCGGGATTGCACCTCTTCAACATGTCCATATATGCAGGCAATACCGCAAAAGACTGATCATGAGATCTGTTAACCATTTCTATTGCGAGATTCCTAGCTCGCAATGCAACATCGTACTCCACCTTAATACCAAGATCTCTTAATAGCTCAGCGATCATTACTCTCGGCTTCAGGATAGAACCCTCACCTATCTCTTCTTAAAGAAATTAACAATAACCTTGGAGGATAGCTTCTGTGGTGCATTACGTGTCATGTCCAACCGACATGTATGATTATCCTCTAATTTTGTCATCATCCACAAGCCACTCTTAGCAGCTGCTACTAATTTAAAAGGACATGTCTTATTCTGTTTGCAAATAACTGTTAGTCGACTTTTGCTGGAACGTGACACCGAATATTCCACTCGACACTGCATATGCCACTTTTCCACAACAATTACCAAATCTTTCTTCTCCAAGAAAGTCATTCCCACTGCTAGTGCATCAATATTTATCGGGAATGGGTTATCTTGTACCACTGCTAGTGCATCGTCAATATGGGCTACAAGAATCGACTAATGTCCGAGGGGAGGAAACTCTACATTCGAAGCTTCAACATCAGGAGCAACATCCTCAGATGAGAAGTTATGAGGCCCACCATATTGAGAATATTCACAAACTCATCGAGATGCCCTGGCTTGCGAATCCATTCACAAAATTCAGCAATTTGCTTACGCCAAACTTCACTCTCGTAGTTCTCATCATCATCATCATCATCATCATCATCATCATCATCATCATCATCGTCGTCGTCGTCATCATCATCATCATCATCATCATCATCGTAAGACAGATCATCAAGACTATCATCTCCAATTGGGTCGTCGTTATTATCATTTGATGACATTACTATTGGAGTTTGCTGATTTAATTCTCGGTGACGTATACAATGGGCTCATCTTGCGCATGAACTAAACGAGCTAAATCAACATCAGTTTTCAGGAGTCCTTTCAGTGTCCTCTCTATCAATGACCGCGTTAAATAACTCAGTGTATATCTTACACTTGTTGGAGATGTTTCCATAAAATCGTGAATCTCGTCTATCGATTTATCACGAGATAACATATCAAATGAAAGGTGCACGAGTTGATCTTCACCGTCCACATACTCAGATCTCTTTCATCTACCACTATGTCAAACAACAATACGTTGCCAAGCTATCTGAAAATTAACAATAAAGAGTAATTAGAGTAATTAAAGTAATTAATTAATTAAATAAATAATATTGTGAGAATATTATTACAGAAGCACATAATTTGTGACAATATTATCACAATTCAAGTGATTTCTTGACAATATTGTCACGAATTTGTTATTTTCATGACAATATTATCACGAAATCTAGTCTTTCGTGACAATAAGTGGGATTTTTTTTTAATATTGTCTCGAAAAGCATAAGAGTCGTGACAATATATATTGTCACGACTTAATTCAATTCGTGATAATAATTTTGAAACAATATTATTGTCACGAAATCACCTGAACTGTGACAATATTGTCACGGAAATGTGGAATATCCAAAATATTATACGTTTATGCCAATCTTCACAAAATATCCAAATCTACAAATTCATATTAATCTACCACAAAATATCCAAATCTACAACCATCTGTGCATATATATTCTTTAAAAATTACAAAAATCAAGATCTTAAAACTTCAATAGCTATTAACACAAATATCATGAAATTAAAATAAATTACGGATAAATTGTTTTAAATTTTAAAAGGGCATTAAACCCACCACTTTCAAACAAATTCACGGTGAGGAAAAAAAAACGCACCTTAAATTTCTTGGGAATATGTTGTTGTTTCTTCAACAAAATTGCAAAGCTCGCCGATAAGTTTTTTTTTTTTCAACACAATTTCAAACAACTTTACGGTAAGAAAAAGAAACGCACTTTTAAGTTTTTTTTTTTATTTAACATGTGTTTTCAATAGATTTTAATCCAAGCAACTAAATCTCAACTACCAATTTTAATATTCCACATTTGAAGACACCAAACTCTCTCTCCCAAGTTAGAATAATTCAATCTGCCATATTTTCCCTTTTAAAAAAAATTGCCATATAGGCAAATGTTTAAATAAATAAGACAAAAAAAAGGAATTAACTTTATCAATATTAGGAAGGATATATAAGACTTTTACACCATTTTTTGAACATAAAATAATTGGTTATAGAACTTGGTTAGGAAAAGAATTTGTTATCCTAATTTTGACTATTTTAAAATTTCTCCCTATCTTATTTATCTTTTAAATTCAAAGTATTTTAAAATATTAAAGTACATATTTTTAAATGACGTATAATTTATATTAATTTTTTTAATTATAATTTTTACATATAAACTGTGTAATATTTTTCTGGTATAGAAGTTTTAGGGGTCGTTTGGTATCCATATACCAGTATAGTATATCAGATATCAAGTATGGGTATGGGTATCAGATATGAGGTATGGGTATCAAATTGATATCTGATATCTGTGTTTGGTAAAGACTATATCAGGTAAGGGTATTAGATTGATATTTGATTTCTGTGTTTGGTAAGGACTATACTGATATGAGATATCAAATCCGAATTTTAAAAAAATAAATTAAACTTTTAGGAAATCTAACGATGTTTCCTCTTCTAAATGGTTCCATTTTCTCTTGTTCTTTCCACATCCAGCAACTTTACTTGAATTATTCATCCTAAGCAAGAAACAATTTCATTATGCAATACATGCTCAACCGTTATCGAATTTTAAATAAAACTAGTACAGTATTAAAAAAAAGAAGCAAACAAAGTCAATTTTCAAATAAACTAGTACAACATTAAAAAAAAGCAAACAAAGTCAATTTTCAAATAAACTAGTACAACATTCTAATAACAAGCAACTAAACTAAATTTGAAAATACAAATCAACTAGAGTTAGACATCCAATTATTAAATGATGTATGAGCTATAGAATTTCTGAAGTCATTCCAAACATCTGAGGTTGAAACTTGAGTAATGTACTCATGTGATTCATCATCATCTTCCTCTTCCTCATCATCATCATCATCATCATCATCTTGTTCATCTTCCCCAATATCAGTTGGCATGTGTTTACGGATAAGATTATGCAACAATGCACACACACTAACTATCCGACCTTGAGTTCGAATTGGGAAGAATGAAGGACTCCGAAGAATAGCCCATCTCCCTTTTAGTAGACCAAAACATCTTTCTATGACATTTCTAGCTTTAGCATGTTTCATATTGAAGTACTCCTCGGGATTTTCTGGTACTCTATCTCCCCAATCTTTAAGGTGATAATTATAACCTCTATATGGAGCTAAAAACCCCTCACAATTCATGTATCCAGCATCTACCAAGTAATAACACCCTTCACAAATATAAAAAATAAATATTAATATACAGTAAAGAAATCTAGCTAAACATTTTTATTTTTTATGATTACCTTTCGGGACCTTAAAACCATTTGGTCTAGAAATAGCATCACGAAGAACACGTCCGTCATGTGCAGATCCTTCCCAACCAGACAATATATATATATATATAAACTCCATATTAGGTGTACAAACACCTAACACATTCATAGCAAGGGCACCTTTTCTGGTCCTGTATCGTGATCTATCGACATTCGACACATGAACACTAATGAAAGTTCCATCTAAAGCTCCTAGACACCTCTACAAAATGAGAAAGAACAAATAATTATTGAGAAAAAAATGTCATATTGTTTATTTTATTATCAATTCGAGTAATAAAGGTTTATACATAGTACCTTGAAGTATTTCCATCTACTATCTTGACAATCTTCGGGTATAGGTGTAGGCTTTTTGAGCAAGTGATGATGCAACTTTAAAACCGCACGAATACATAGATTGAATTGTCGACTGACACTCTCTCCACTTCTTACAAAATAGTTAACTATAGACCTATTCTTTTTATGGTGAGCTAATGTAAATAGAAACATTGCAACCATTTCTTCCACCTCCATATTTTTTGTTCTACGTAATTCACCTATGCTTGAGACCATCTCACAAAGCACTCCAAAAGTGTGTCTATTAACACGAAGTTCATTCTTACATATAACATCACTTTCTCGAATTAACCTACTTAAATTGGTCAATCTATGACGTATCTTATCCCTAGATTGCATTGAAACCTCTTTAATTTGATATGTTTGTTCACGAATCATTGTAGTAACAATGACTATCAATTTCACTACAAGTATAATTGTTAGTTGTATGAGTTCTTGTCTTTCCTTCTTCCTCCTTATTGAATCAAGCTCATATGGATCCATTATCAACAATCAACTACATACACAAAAATATAAATTTAATAGGAATAAAGCTCCAGATTGAAATATGCTAAACCATTTTTAGTAGGAATAAAGCTCAAATAAACCATTCATCTTCATAATCTTGGGGGGAAATATAAATTTAATTTAACAGATACAGAAAAAAAAAGGAAATTTACAGCAAGAACACAATCGAACTACAAAATCAAGATCCAGATAACATCCCACTAATCTGTGTTGCAATAGATTTCCACTAGTCTCAAAAAGGGGAAAAACAGAATAATAAGGGTTTGTGTCCTTCAATTTCCAGGATATGTATTGATTATGACAAACTAAACAAAAAAATATATATAGTTTCTTTTCCAATTACAATTACTAGACATGTGGTGCATCATTTTTTCAGTCAATACCGTACTCACTCTTAATTGTCCATGATTACTCATTGAATCAAATTAAGTTCACATTTGCTGGTAAACCCCCGTGACCACACCTGATCTCTTTATCAGCTTACAACAGTCCACAACTTTCATATTTCAGAGAAATAGAATATTGAAAGAACCGAACTTGGTAATTGAGATACGCAATGATAGAAAGGCTTCTGGATAGGATGAGTGATATTTACATTTAACATGTAGAAAATCATTAATATGAGAGACTCATTTCACTCTTGGTAACTCTCAAAGTATTCAGTGATAACCTTTACCAGTACATTTTCTGTCAAAAATCAAATTATTTTACTTAATTAGTAGAGGGAGATGTATTCATTTTCTGCCAAAAACCAAAATTATTTTACGATGTTTTTATTTTTTTGTTACTTCAATCTAAAGGGGGAGGCTGTACCTCTCTTATTTTACTCAAATAAACCATTCATCTTCATAATCTTGGGGGGAAATATAAATTTAATTTAACAGATACAGAAAAAAAAAATTTACAGCAAGAACACAATCGAACTACAAAATCAAGATCCATATAACATCCCACTAATCTATGTTGCAATAGATTCCACGAGTCTCAAAAAGGGGAAAAACAGAATAATAATCAGCATTTATTTAAATAATCAACTCCCAACCAAAAACCTACTAATGGAAAGGAAATTCCAAAATTCACACAAATCAAATGAATGCGAAAAAAAAGAACGGAAACCCAAAAATCAAGAACCAATTACTCACCAAAAATCAGCTCCGATTCAGAAAAATACTATCTTGATTGACAGGGGAAGGGGAAAAACCCTAGTCGTGGATGAAGGGAAATGGGCAGAAGGGGTGGTGCAAGGCAACAGTAATAATGAAAGAGAGAGAGAAGGAGAAGTGAGAAGGAAAAGAAACCACGAGTTTTTTGAGAGCAAAGGAGGGAAAGAGATATGAGGTATACCGGTGTAATAATGGGTATATAAAAGTAGTGTAAAAATAGAGTATCAGTATATCAAGGATATCAAATTGATATCCATATACTAATATACCAAACATGTGATATGGGTATGGGTCATTTTGATACCCATAGCCCATATACGTATATCAATACCCATAGAAAGTCATTCCCACTACTAGTGCATCAATATTTATCGGGAATGGGTTATCTTGTACCACTGCTAGTGCATCGTCAATATGGGCTACAAGAATCGACCAATGTCCTAGGGGAGGAAACTCTACATTCGAAGCTTCAACATCAGGAGCAACATCCTCAGATGAGAAGTTATGAGGCCTACCATGTTGAGAATATTCACAAACTCATCGAGATGCCCTGGCTTGCGAATCCATTCACAAAATTCAGCAATTTGCTTACGCCAAACTTCACTCTCGTAGTTCTCATCATCATCATCGTCGTCGTCGTCGTCCTCATCATCATCATCGTAAGACAGATCATCAAGACTATCATCTCCAATTGGGTCGTCGTTATTATCATTTGATGACATTACTATTGGAGTTTGCTGATTTAATTCTCGGTGACGTATACAATGGGCTCATCTTGCGCATGAACTAAACGAGCTAAATCAACATCAGTTTTCAGGAGTCCTTTCAGTGTCCTCTCTATCAATGACCGCGTTAAATAACTCAGTGTATATCTTACACTTGTTGGAGATGTTTCCATAAAATCGTGAATCTCGTCTATCGATTTATAACGAGATAACATATCAAATGAAAGGTGCACGAGTTGATCTTCACCGTACACATACTCAGATCTCTTTCATCTACCACTATGTCAAACAACAATACGTTGCCAAGCTATCTGAAAATTAACAATAAAGAGTAATTAGAGTAATTAAAGTAATTAATTAATTAAATAAATAATATTGTGAGAATATTATTACAGAAGCACATAATTTGTGACAATATTGTCACAGTTCAAGTGAGTTTTCTTGACAATATTGTCAAGAATTTGTTATTTTCATGACAATATTATCACGAAATCTAGTCTTTCGTGACAATAAGTGGGATTTTTTTTTAATATTGTCTCGAAAAGCATAAGAGTCGTGACAATATATATTGTCACGACTTAATTCAATTCGTGATAATAATTTTGAAACAATATTATTGTCACGAAATCACCTGAACTGTGACAATATTGTCACGGAAATGTGGAATATCCAAAATATTATACGTTTATGCCAATCTTCACAAAATATCCAAATCTACAAATTCATATTAATCTACCACAAAATATCCAAATCTACAACCATCTGTGCATATATATTCTTTAAAAATTACAAAAATCAAGATCTTAAAACTTCAATAGCTATTAACACAAATATCATGAAATTAAAATAAATTACGGATAAATTGTTTTAAATTTTAAAAGAGCATTAAACCCAACACTTTCAAACAACTTCACGGTGAGGAAAAAAAACGCACCTTAAATTTCTTGGGAATATGTTGTTGTTTCTTCAACAAAATTGCAAAGCTCGCCGATAAGTTTTTTTTTTTTCAACACAATTTCAAACAACTTTACGGTAAGAAAAAGAAACGCACTTTTAAGTTTTTTTTTTTATTTAACATGTGTTTTCAATAGATTTTAATCCAAGCAACTAAATCTCAACTACCAATTTTAATATTCCACATTTGAAGACACCAAACTCTCTCTCCCAAGTTATAATAATTCAATCTGCCATATTTTCCCTTTTAAAAAAAATTGCCATATAGGCAAATGTTTAAATAAATAAGACAAAAAAAAGGAATTAACTTTATCAATATTAGGAAGGATATATAAGACTTTTACACCATTTTTTGAACATAAAATAATTGGTTATAGAACTTGGTTAGGAAAAGAATTTGTTATCCTAATTTTGACTATTTTAAAATTTCTCCCTATCTTATTTATCTTTTAAATTCAAAGTATTTTAAAATATTAAAGTACATATTTTTAAATGACGTATAATTTATATTAATTTTTTTAATTATAATTTTTACATATAAACTGTGTAATATTTTTCTGGTATAGAAGTTTTAGGGGTCGTTTGGTATCCATATACCAGTATAGTATATCAGATATCAAGTATGGGTATGGGTATCAGATATGAGGTATGGGTATCAAATTGATATCTGATATCTGTGTTTGGTAAAGACTATATCAGGTAAGGGTATTAGATTGATATTTGATTTCTGTGTTTGGTAAGGACTATACTGATATGAGATATCAAATCCGAATTTTAAAAAAATAAATTAAACTTTTAGGAAATCTAACGATGTTTCCTCTTCTAAATGGTTCCATTTTCTCTTGTTCTTTCCACATCCAGCAACTTTACTTGAATTATTCATCCTAAGCAAGAAACAATTTCATTATGCAATACATGCTCAACCGTTATCGAATTTTATATAAAACTAGTACAGTATTAAAAAAAAGAAGCAAACAAAGTCAATTTTCAAATAAACTAGTACAACATTAAAAAAAAAGCAAACAAAGTCAATTTTCAAATAAACTAGTACAACATTCTAATAACAAGCAACTAAACTAAATTTGAAAATACAAATCAACTAGAGTTAGACATCCAATTATTAAATGATGTATGAGCTATAGAATTTCTGAAGTCATTCCAAACATCTGAGGTTGAAACTTGAGTAATGTACTCATGTGATTCATCATCATCTTCCTCTTCCTCATCATCATCATCATCTTGTTCATCTTCCCCAATATCAGTTGGCATGTGTTTACGGATAAGATTATGCAACAATGCACACACACTAACTATCCGACCTTGAGTTCGAATTGGGAAGAATGAAGGACTCCGAAGAATAGCCCATCTCCCTTTTAGTAGACCAAAACATCTTTCTATGACATTTCTAGCTTTAGCATGTTTCATATTGAAGTACTCCTCGGGATTTTCTGGTACTCTATCTCCCCAATCTTTAAGGTGATAATTATAACCTCTATATGGAGCTAAAAACCCCTCACAATTCGTGTATCCAGCATCTACCAAGTAATAACACCCTTCACAAATATAAAAAATAAATATTAATATACAGTAAAGACATCTAGCTAAACATTTTTATTTTTTATGATTACCTTTCGGGACCTTAAAACCATTTGGTCTAGAAATAGCATCACGAAGAACACGTCCGTCATGTGCAGATCCTTCCCAACCAGACAATATATATATAAACTCCATATTAGGTGTACAAACACCTAACACATTCATAGCAAGGGCACCTTTTCTGGTCCTGTATCGTGATCTATCGACATTCGACACATGAACACTAATGAAAGTTCCATCTAAAGCTCCTAGACACCTCTACAAAATGAGAAAGAACAAATAATTATTGAGAAAAAAATGTCATATTGTTTATTTTATTATCAATTCGAGTAATAAAGGTTTATACATAGTACCTTGAAGTATTTCCATCTACTATCTTGACAATCTTCGGGTATAGGTGTAGGCTTTTTGAGCAAGTGATGATGCAACTTTAAAACCGCACGAATACATAGATTGAATTGTCGACTGACACTCTCTCCACTTCTTACAAAATAGTTAGCTATAGACCTATTCTTTTTATGGTGAGCTAATGTAAATAGAAACATTGCAACCATTTCTTCCACCTCCATATTTTTTGTTCTACGTAATTCACCTATGCTTGAGACCATCTCACAAAGCACTCCAAAAGTGTGTCTATTAACACGAAGTTCATTCTTACATATAACATCACTTTCTCGAATTAACCTACTTAAATTGGTCAATCTATGACGTATCTTATCCCTAGATTGCATTGAAACCTCTTTAATTTGATATGTTTGTTCACGAATCATTGTAGTAACAATGACTATCAATTTCACTACAAGTATAATTGTTAGTTGTATGAGTTCTTGTCTTTCCTTCTTCCTCCTTATTGAATCAAGCTCATATGGATCCATTATCAACAATCAACTACATACATAAAAATATAAATTTAATAGGAATAAAGCTCCAGATTGAAATATGCTAAACCATTTTTAGTAGGAATAAAGCTCAAATAAACCATTCATCTTCATAATCTTGGGGGGAAATATAAATTTAATTTAACAGATACAGAAAGAAAAAAAAAGGAAATTTACAGCAAGAACACAATCGAACTACAAAATCAAGATCCAGATAACATCCCACTAATCTGTGTTGCAATAGATTTCCACTAGTCTCAAAAGGGGGAAAAACAGAATAATAAGGGTTTGTGTCCTTCAATTTCCAGGATATGTATTGATTATGACAAACTAAACAAAAAAATATATATAGTTTCTTTTCCAATTACAATTACTAGACATGTGGTGCATCATTTTTTCAGTCAATACCGTACTCACTCTTAATTGTCCGTGATTACTCATTGAATCAAATTAAGTTCACATTTGCTGGTAAACCCCCGTGACCACACCTGATCTCTTTATCAGCTTACAACAGTCCACAACTTTCATATTTCAGAGAAATAGAATATTGGAAGAACCGAACTTGGTAATTGAGATACGCAATGACAGAAAGGCTTCTGGATAGGATGAGTGATATTTACATTTAACATGTAGAAAATCATTAATATGAGAGACTCATTTCACTCTTGGTAACTCTCAAAGTATTCAGTGATAACCTTTACCAGTACATTTTCTGTCAAAAACCAAATTATTTTACTTAATTAGTAGAGGGAGATGTATTCATTTTCTGCCAAAAACCAAAATTATTTTACGATGTTTTTATTTTTTTGTTACTTCAATCTAAAGGGGGAGCCTGTACCTCTCTTATTTTACTCAAATAAACCATTCATCTTCATAATCTTGGGGGGGAATATAAATTTAATTTAACAGATACAGAAAAAAAAAATTTACAGCAAGAACACAATCGAACTACAAAATCAAGATCCAGATAACATCCCACTAATCTGTGTTGCAATAGATTCCACGAGTCTCAAAAAGGGGGGAAACAGAATAATAATCAGCATTCCTTTAAATAATCAACTCCCAACCAAAAACCTACTAATGGAAAGGAAATTCCAAAATTCACACAAATCAAATGAATGCGAAAAAAAAGAACGGAAACCCAAAAATCAAGAACCAATTACTCACCAAAAATCAGCTCCGATTCAGAAAAATACTATCTTGATTGACAGGGGAAGGGGAAAAACCCTAGTCGTGGATGAAGGGAAATGGGCAGAAGGGGTGGTGCAAGGTAACAGTAATAATGAAAGAGAGAGAGAAGGAGAAGTGAGAAGGAAAAGAAACCACGAGTTTTTTGAGAGCAAAGGAGGGAAAGAGATATGAGGTATACCGGTGTAATAATGGGTATATGAAAGTAGTGGAAAAATAGAGTATCAGTATATCAAGGATATCAAATTGATATCCATATACTAATATACCAAACATGTGATATAGGTATGGGTCATTTTGATACCCATAGCCCATATACGTATATCAATACCCATAGAAAGTCATTCCCACTGCTAGTGCATCAATATTTATCGGGAATGGGTTATCTTGTACCACTGCTAGTGCATCGTCAATATGGGCTACAAGAATCGACCAATGTCCGAGGGGAGGAAACTCTACATTCGAAGCTTCAACATCAGGAGCAACATCCTCAGATGAGAAGTTATGAGGCCCACCATGTTGAGAATATTCACAAACTCATCGAGATGCCCTGGCTTGCGAATCCATTCACAAAATTCAGCAATTTGCTTACGCCAAACTTCACTCTCGTAGTTCTCATCATCATCATCATCATCATCATCATCATCATCATCATCATCATCATCATCATCGTCGTCGTCATCATCATCATCATCATCATCGTAAGACAGATCATCAAAACTATCATCTCCAATTGGGTCGTCGTTATTATCATTTGATGACATTACTATTGGAGTTTGCTTATTTAATTTTCGGTGACGTATACAATAGGCTCATCTTGCGCATGAACTAAACGAGCTAAATCAACATCAGTTTTCAGGAGTCCTTTCAGTGTCCTCTCTATCAATGACCGCGTTAAATAACTCAGTGTATATCTTACACTTGTTGGAGATGTTTCCATAAAATCGTGAATCTCGTCTATCGATTTATAACGAGATAACATATCAAATGAAAGGTGCACGAGTTGATCTTCACCGTACACATACTCAGATCTCTTTCATCTACCACTATGTCAAACAACAATACGTTGCCAAGCTATCTGAAAATTAACAATAAAGAGTAATTAGAGTAATTAAAGTAATTAATTAATTAAATAAATAATATTGTGAGAATATTATTACAGAAGCACATAATTTGTGACAATATTGTCACAGTTCAAGTGATTTTTCTTGACAATATTGTCACGAATTTGTTATTTTCATGACAATATTATCACGAAATCTAGTCTTTCGTGACAATAAGTGGGATTTTTTTTTAATATTGTCTCGAAAAGCATAAGAGTCGTGACAATATATATTGTCACGACTTAATTCAATTCGTGATAATAATTTTGAAACAATATTATTGTCACGAAATCACCTGAACTGTGACAATATTGTCACGGAAATGTGGAATATCCAAAATATTATACGTTTATGCCAATCTTCACAAAATATCCAAATCTACAAATTCATATTAATCTATCACAAAATATCCAAATCTACAACCATCTGTGCATATATATTCTTTAAAAATTACAAAAATCAAGATCTTAAAACTTCAATAGCTATTAACACAAATATCATGAAATTAAAATAAATTACGGATAAATTGTTTTAAATTTTAAAAGGGCATTAAACCCAACACTTTCAAACAACTTCACGGTGAGGAAAAAAAAACGCACCTTAAATTTCTTGGGAATATGTTGTTGTTTCTTCAACAAAATTGCAAAGCTCGCCGATAAGTTTTTTTTTTTTCAACACAATTTCAAACAACTTTACGGTAAGAAAAAGAAACGCACTTTTAAGTTTTTTTTTTTTTTATTTAACATGTGTATTCAATAGATTTTAATGCAAGCAACTAAATCTCAACTACCAATTTTAATATTCCACATTTGAAGACACCAAACTCTCTCTCCCAAGTTAGAATAATTCAATCCGCCATATTTTCCCTTTTAAAAAAAATTGCCATATAGGCAAATGTTTAAATAAATAAGACAAAAAAAAGGAATTAACTTTATTAATATTAGGAAGGATATATAAGACTTTTACTCCATTTTTTGAATATAAAATAATTGGTTATAGAACTTGGTTAGGAAAAGAATTTGTTATCCTAATTTTGACTATTTTAAAATTTCTCCCTATTTTATTTATCTTTTAAATTCAAAGTATTTTAAAATATGAAAGTACATATTTTTAAATGACGTATAATTTATATTAATTTTTTTAATTATAATTTTTACATATAAACTGTGTAATATTTTTCTGGTATAGAAGTTTTAGTGTATTTATCAAAATAGTCCGCCTAAAAGGACCTATTGCAACTTGAGCTTTTTCACCTGCTTAAATCGTTATTAACGTTCAAAATTATATCATTTCGTCCGCGCATAGATTCCTAGATTGAGAGGGAATCTCTCGAATTGCCGATGGCCTCCTCCTCCTCCTCCGGTAATTTTGCATTTATATTTTTTTTAAAAAATTTGATTGACCACACTATTAAGAAGTTGTAATTCCTATTGTTTTGTGCAAATTATTCGTTATGTTGGCTGCAATTGTTTATCGACTTGTTTCTGTTGAATGTTTCGAAGATTTACCATCGATTTTTTATTTTATTTTTTCCGTTTTGGTTGTTGAGGCGGTTTGGGTTAATTTCTAATCTGTAGTTTGAATAATGATTGTAGGATCAATTAAAGCAAAATGGGGAATATCCTCATCTGATGTAGCTTATCATTTCGGCACGAGCGGACTGTCTGTTGCTGCTGCAACCGCCATTACTCATCCTTTAGGTTATTTTTTCATCTATTTAGCTCCTATCAATTTTTTCATATGTATGCTAAATATTTGTCTTCTCCGATAAATGAAGTATGTTGAGAATTGGTTTACAGTCGGTGTGATGTCTCTCGCTTGGTAGAGTGTCTGTAAATATTGTCGACTTTGATTTGTATAACATGGGGCTACTGGTGAGTAGACAAAGAAACAGGGGAAAATGTGCTCGTATTATCGAGTTTGGTTCCTTACTCGCGGCATTCAACAAGTGACTGCAATTTTCATATGAATGTGATTGCCTTCAATTTAAGGCCGATGCCAAAGCCAACTGCTAATTCTTGCATACATGACTGTAGATCGAGTCCTAAAATGAGATTGGACTTGTCTGTCATTGATTGGTCATCCATTAGCTGGTCAAGTCTAGTTGTTGTTGTTTGTGTGTGTATGTTCTTAATACTTTCTGGAATTATGTTATTTAGTTTATGCTGGAATGCAGATGTTCTCAAGGTCAGGCTGCAAATGCAACTTGTCGGCCAAAGAGGCCCGTTGACTGGCATGGTGTGTATCAATATTTAATTTTCTTTTTAACAGAAGAAGCTTCTTCATTAGTAAATTAGGTACTCAGGGAGGATTTGAGGATAAACTTTTTTCTTTTTCTTTTTTTCCTGGTTCGTTGCAGGGAAAACTTTCTATGCAATTAGTCAAAAGTGAAGGGCTCAGGGCCTTGTATTTGGGAATGACACCTGCATTAATGAGGTCAGTTCTTTATGGAGGTCTCCGTTTAGGCTTATACGAACCATCAAAATATGTCTGTGAATTGGCTTTTGAGTCCCGCAATGTCTTGATGAAGATTGCATCTGGAGCATTCTCTGGCGCTGTTGCAACAGCACTTACTAATCCAGTGGAAGTGTTGAAGGTACTGAAACGTAATGGATCTTGAACGCCCTCTGGAAAATTCCATCTAACTTGCTTTGTTCTTAGGTACGGTTGCAAATGAGAAGAACAACCACTGGTGGGCCGATCCTGGAACTGCAAAAAATTGCTTCAGAAGAGGGTGTGGCAGCCCTTTGGAAGGGGGTCGGACCTGCAATGGCCAGAGCTGCTACATTGACTGCATCACAGCTATCAACATATGATGAATCCAAGCAGGTGAACAACCCTATATTTGCCACAAATATTCAGTCCGTCATTGTTTAAGTTTATTTTTATGCTTTCATGCAGTCTAACACTGTAATGTTATCTTTTGCCACTTTTCAGATCTTGTTGAGATGGACTTCTCTCCAGGAAGGATTTTATCTGCATCTCGCGTAATTTGACTTCCCTTGACGTTTTTGTGCAGTTTGTGCTTTTCATATTGGCCTGTGGATGCTTCTCTAGCTTTAAGCAGTAGATAGTCTTGCCCAAATGTATTATCTTAATGGAAATATGAGATACGTAGCAAATAATTTCCAGCTCTATCTGTTAATACATTACTAGTCCAGACTCCTTGCTTCCTGGACAAAGTCACACTACACATAGTGGCATGTTAGTAAACAATGGGGAGGGGACTCTGCATGTTTGAGATATTTAAGGAACTGCTAGCACCTATGGAACTTGCACAACTGCTCCTCTTTTGGTCTTTTATGTTTCTCATAATTTTAAAATGGAGTCACTCAACCCAGAATAATCCGTCCACCATGTAACCAATATGGAGCATTTGTAATCTTTCTTGCTTTGTTACATGATTTTCAATTGAATGTCTTTCTGCGAACAATAGAAAATTTCTTCCTAAAATAAGCAAGGTCTCATGATTTAGCATCAACCTTATTGTCATCTGTAGAAACATTAGGCTCCTAATATGGGATCTGTTTTATAGTTTAATGGAAAAGCACGAAAAAATGTTGATGTAGCTTGAAGCACAAGGTTAGCAAAGTTTGTTGTTGGTTAGTGACAATACCCCACGTTCGTTGTTGGTTAGCGACAATACCTCAATTTAGAAATGTTCCATCATGGATATCAAGGTAGAAAGACAAAATGATCTGGCTTTGATTATTTAATTCTTAAATATTAGTAGTTTGATTTGCTTCTGTTTCAAAATCCTAACTCTTCAACTTGTCATTTTATATAGTGCAAGTACCATAGCTGGCACAGTGAGTACCATCATGACTGCACCAATTGATATGATTAAAACAAGACTTATGCTGCAACGACAATCTAAAAGAGTTGGAAGCTACAAAAATGGCCTCCAATGTGCCTACCAGGTTGACTTATTCTTTGCTTCTTATTTAGCCTTAAGGTCGAGAATATTTCAGGTTAGCCTGTTCTTTGAGTAATCGATACTCCATATTCATTGAGCCATTTGCCACCTTTTCTGTATGAGTTATCTTTTTAGCCTTTTTTATTTGAACTTGCTGCTTTACATGCATAACAACAGTCTAATAGTTTATGGTTGAGCTTCAGAGCCAGTAGCATTGCTCTGTTAAGGCATTATTGTACATTGATTGAATTATTATTAATTTCCCGTTGTACTAGACTGACAACCATTTTTGTGCACGATTCCAGGTTCTGGTAACCGAAGGCCCTCGGGGTCTTTATAAAGGGTAAGCACCACTTGAAGCTTCATTAAGCATCATCTTGAACTTATTGATTACTTAACTGTTTTATCACTGGAAATCAACCAGGGGCTTTGCTATGTTTGCAAGATTGGGTCCACAAACAACCATTACCTTCATAGTCTGCGAGCAGCTGCGCGGGCTTGCAGGACTGAAGGCACTCTAACTCACCAACATCGCCTTCTCTCCATCATTCCCAATTTAGAATCTGTTTTTTTACCCCCATGCATGCTGAAAGTAGGTATATGATTCAAGTTGAAGATATTAGATCGATTTTTATTAGGTTTTTTCAATTATTTCACTACACAGGTTACAGGTACAGTTCACCTGTATTTGGAATGTGTCAAATTATTTTTATCAGAGTTCATATAAATGTCTCCTTGATTAGTTAGTGGGGCAGTTGTATATGAGTATTATCTCATTGGGGAGTGGTGTTGAATTAATTGTAACGTATTTGAGAATGACTGACTAGTTTCGGGAGAAAATGGGTGTGTTTGTTTTTTCTTGATTTCAAGATCAACATTTATGCTCAAAATACCTTTGCATTTGGCCTTTAGTAAGTTCTCTTTTTGGGGGAAATTTTTATTTTAGCTGGCGAACTGTTTGGGATTGGATAGACTCATTTTAGCAAGTACCTGAAATGGAGAGAGAGATCGAAGTTTGGAAATGTGAATATCAATTATCAATACTATTTCTCTCTCTCTCTCTCTCTCTCTCTCTCTCTCTCTCTGGAGAAGAAATTGAAATCGAATTAATCAAAAAGTGTCCTGAGTAATGGTATCTTACACGTTAGTTCATAATTAGTTTTGACTAATGCGATATACGTACCACCAATAATTACGTGTTGGATAATATTCTTCTACTTTGTATTCTATTTTATTAAAATAAAAATTAGCCGAGCGTAATTTTATTATTTTAAAAAAAAGCATCTAATAATTACAAGTAAAAATAATCAAATTTATTTCTCGATCGTACTGTTAATCATTAAACAAAATAACAAATCTTAATTTAAGACACAGCCCCTCGGACCTGTCTATCAGTATCATAATTAATGAGCAAATTGGATAATTTAGTAGATTTGTTGGGGAAAAAAAATAAATATTGCCAAGAAAGAAAAAAGAAGTGGATAGTGAGAGAGAGAGAGAGAGAGAGAGAGAGAGTGGGATTCAACGTTAAATATTGCCAAGTAAGAATAGGGACAATATAATGTCGGATGGCCTGGAAATTGCTGCATTTTTGTAATTTTATTTATTGGAGGAGACTTGGCGGGACAGTCTGGCATTCCCTACTTTTACCCTTTATTTCTTCACTTATCTACCATTTTGCCCTCTCTCTCTCTCTCTCATTTTCTTCTCTCTTTGCCCATGTTATTGGTCAACACAGCACGATCTATGAGTAATTGAGTATTATACTTGTATTTAGGTGAAAATTGAAATAAAAGCTGTCGGGTTTAAATAATTGAGAATTTTATTAAATGTTCGTCTACGTGGCAATATTGCAATTCCTTTTCTTTTCGATTAACCAGTCTTTACTGTGATTAAACATGTAAATTATTGATAATATATGTATCCATATATTTAGGCTATTAAATTCAACATTTTTAAGTTAACTTAAACTCAATAGTCAATATATTATTTCCTTTTTAGGGTATCCACAGGCTTTCAGTTGCATTGAGAGTGTGCACTAAGTAAATAATCACGTACGAGAAATAAACCATACTTGAAAAAATTTAGCATGATAAATTTATTTTCGATGGTATTGGTAAGATATCATATCTAAGGGAGACGTTGCACAACCATCTACCGCTATTTTGGAGAAAAAAACATATCCAGTCCAATGCTAGATGTTCCGCCATTGTAAAGGGTGTGAAAAGTATCCTTTTTTATTTTATTGCACTAATTTTATGTTTATATTAATATTTTAAAAATAAAATTATTTTTTAGGTTTAATACATGTTTAATTTCACTTACTATAATAAAAATATACATTACATTAAAAAAAAAGCAAATTACATTAGAATAAAAATACAATAATAATACATAGAAATATAACTAAATACATGCAATACAATATTTTTTCTAGTACGGTCCAATACAGCTTTCAAATTCTCCAATATACGAACAGCTTCCAAATCCTCCACTTATTTATATGGTGCACATATAAATAAAATTACAATGACCGATGGTGATTCAACCATTCTTTAACTAATTGGTGGCAATACAAATTAATTCAAATTTAAGTTATAGCTCTCTAAAATAATCTGTATACAAATTAATTTAAATTATAACTAAATAATATTAAATGTAAATACATTTGAAAAATATATATGTTATATACAATAAGTTGATAAAAAAAAATCAATACTCGTTTTGTTCCATAATATTTGATGTTTTAGCCTTTTAATCATGTCTCAAATTATTTGATGTTTTAGATTTTTCACACACTTTCTCCTAGTTTTACCCTTATCCAAATACTATAAAATCTCATAAATTAACTTACCATTAATAAATGAGAGAGCGAACACGGTGTATTTGTCACTTTTTTTACTTAATAATTTTTGTGTAAAAGACTAAAATATCAAATATAGTATTATGAAATGGATGGAGTGTTAAATGTAGCATTGATGGTTAGAGACGTATTTGTCAGCACACCACAATTTTATTTACAATATGATAAAAGAGAGTCTATAATAGAGTCCACCCTTGGATATGCTCTTAAACTTGAGATATTTGTCAACAATCTACACCACTCCTTCTACAATTCATTACATGTTTATATTAACATTATCATTTAATGTTAGATAATACGAGCACGATTCACTTCGATTAAAATCTATGTTGAAATTTGACCTACCTAATTTTCAATATCTGAAATTCAATAATTAAATTTACCTAACTACAGACCAACACATCAAGTATTTAGTCAAAATGTTATCGTCCTAAGTAATCGTGGTTATGTAGGATATGATTAATTGATTGTGACATTGGCTAGAGTGCGATGCCTCACTATTGAGATTGCGGCACTCATTTTCACACTTTTTAAGCAAAATCACCAAAAAGGTGTTATATTCCTTATTACTCATTGTATTATAATTGACTTGATATTTAGAATCTAGTTTGAACATATAAATGGACGAACATTCAACATCTGCATTAAAAATAATTAATGGTAATCAAATTCATGCTTCATCCCAAACCCTTTACAACTTTAGTTGAGAGATCCAATGTCCTTTGATATTTGAAAGGACAATAAGACAAGCCTAGAGCTCGATTATGTTGGAATTAAGTGAAATTTTTTCTAGACACTTATTTTGTAAGAAGATTTCTTTTAGAATGTCAAATAATGTAAAGAAAATACTACTAAGTTCACAAATAGTTTAATAAAAGTGGATGAGTGCTTGCCCATCTCTTCGATCCTCCATATATGCAAAATAGATATGTTGAAAATTGTACATGTACATATAAAAGTATGAAATCAATTATAAAGACTCTATAGCATGTATATACAAAACTAAAATGACGGAAACATTTAATAGATTAAATTATATTTTACCGAAGAAAAACAATATTTATTGATAGCCACAAATGTTGTGAACATTAATTTGTTAGCAAGTAGAAAATATACCGCTTATCTTGTCCATATAACAATCATGGAGTAATTGTAAAACTTCACTATGTTTTTTTTTCATATTTGTAAGACTTTTTTTGGATCAGATTTCAATTTTCCAAATATTAAATGCATAATTATATATTTTGTAGCTTAATGATATTTTTCACCAATACAGAACATGTGATGTGAGTGTAATTTGATCTTCAATTTCTCATCTAAAGTCTCAGCCGGAAAAATAAAATAAAAATGAGATTTAAAATTTAAAAGCAAAGTGGCGCTAAGATTTTCAAATTCCCCAACTCATCTAAATCGGTACTCCAAAATTTCCCAATTAGTGATGGGCCCCGCTGCAACAGCAAAGCCAAACAATAAATAGAAAAATATTTGCGTGACCCACGGTAGGGGTAATTCCGTCAATTCAGATTCCGCGTCGCCTTAGATCTCCACTACAACAAACAGACGACGTACATAATCTATTACAACAGTCAATCGCCGACTTCGGCCTCAACCGTTTAGAAACCGAAGAGAGTGTCACTCATCGTAATTAGCACCCAAAACTGAGGGCAATCCCGCTCGATTCAATTATAATAAATTAAATCCACGGAGAAGATCCCAACTTTGCAATCTAGAAAATTCCCCAATTTTTTTTTTCTTTACGAGCGAAGACTCGGCGCAACAAGAAGGAAATTGTTTACGCACTCGGATCATCATTGAGTAGTTTCGTCGAGGAGAAGTTTTTTTTTTTTTTTTTTTTTGGTTGTAGTAGTTGAGAGAGATTAATTGTAGAGAGAGAAAATCTCTGGCGTGGTGTAATGGCGGAGGAGGGAGAGAGCGTGAAGTTGTTCGTAGGCCAAGTACCGAAGCACATGACGGAGTCGCAGCTGCTCGCAATGTTCAAGGAATTCGCCTTAGTGGACGAAGTCAACATTATCAAGGACAAGACGACGCGCGCTTCTCGAGGTTTTGTTCCTTGTTGACTTCTCATTGCATGATTTGTTGGAATTTGTTGTGTGATGGATCGCAATGTGTAATTTAGGTATTTATGTTTTTTTTTTTTTAATTTTATTTGTTGGAGATTCGTGTTGAAATCCCTAATTTGTGGCAGGGTGTTGTTTTCTGATATGCCCGTCGAGAGAGGAAGCGGACAAGGCGATTGATGCGTGTCATAATAAGAAGACGTTGCCTGGGGTTAGTGTTATTGTCTTCTGCCCTATTTATTTATTTCTAAATTAGATGATGTTTTGTTGCTTAACTTGAATGATTGAGCAGAAGGAAATCTGGTAGTGGGAACAAGTTGTGCTGCATGAACTGTTTTACTATGGCAGTCAGAGTTGTGAGTAGCTTAAAATTGTTGAATCAGAAAATGGGTCATGCTTATATGATTAGTTCTGATCTATATGGTTTCGTGGAAGACAAATGTCACTTGATATTAATAATGGAATTGCAATTTACTTTTCTGGTTATTTTATAAATCTGTAGCGAGAGTTACCTTTTTTATGTATTTTATCTAGAATGGATGTTTCCATTATTGTACTTCAATTACTATGCATCGACAACCTATCTGCCAATTCCATCAGTCAAACTTCACAGAGGTGCTTGAGAAATTCGCTATCCCAAAATGGAAGGGGAGCCTGAGATTTTTAAGAAGGATCACATTTTTCCGAATCGTTACCTGTTGCAATTTTCCTCTTGATAGTGTAGATGAATTTGTCTCCGGTTTCGCTCTGCAGTTAGGGTTTGGGACAACATTATGACAGGTCATGGAGTGGTTGAAGAGAATATTTGGCAAAAATATGAAATAGTAGAATGTAGGTTGCGAATTGGCTTGGCTGGTGTTTCACCTATATGATGCCTCATTCATTGCCGAAGCTGGAAAAAAAACTATGAAAAGTTGCCATAATCTCTTGAATTATGCTCATAATATACAAGCAGTGGGTGGTGGGTGGCATTGCTTCTTTTTGTTGAACTAGTGCGGAGTTTTAATGCACGGGTAGAAAAAATACTTGCAGCCAACTGTAAGTTGATCATCTATAAGAATAACAACAGGAACTAAATGCTACAGCTGGCTATTGGTGTGGGTTACAGGGTTTTCTTCATATCTCAATTCTTAAAAACATTACAAAAAACTGCTTGATAAGCATGTTTAACCTTGTGTGAACCAGCCATTCTTTCATGTAAAACCTCTACTTCATATCTTTTGTAATATGATGTCTTCTATTCTTTTTCTGATATAAAAGTCACATGTTCTGTGTCCAATTCAGGCATCTAGTCCGTTGCAAGTGAAGTATGCTGATGGCGAGTTGGAAAGGCTAGGTGTAATATAAATTTCAATCTCGTAGTATATGTTTTTTCTTTTGACGTGTCTTGTCAATTATCATGCTTCTATCTCCTTTTAATAATCTTATGGTTCTTTTTTTTTTCTCCTTTACCTTGGCTTTTCAATTTTGTATAAATGACTTCTCTTTATTTTTTGACTAAATGTCAGAGCACAAACTCTTTATCGGTATGCTTCCAAAAAACGTCTCTGATGCTGAGGTCTCTGCACTATTTTCAAATTATGGGACCATTACAGATTTGCAACTTCTTAGAGGTTACCAACAAACGAGCAAAGGTTAATGCTTTAATGTTTTCTTTGCCTTCTGCTTTTTTTTTGCCAAATTTTATGCAAATACACAGGATATTATAGATCTGATTAAATTATGTCAAACATTTTCGTTACTATAGGTTGTGCTTTTCTGAAGTTTGAGACAAAAGAACAAGCACTTGGGGCAATTGAAGCCCTCAATGGGAAGCATAAGATTGAGGTGTGTACCAATTTGGTGGTACTCCTAGTAAATTGTTAATATGTTTTTAGACTTGTGCTAATCTTGCAACAATCTCTTGAGGATGATTGTCACTGCAGAAACATGCTTACTTAGTACATTAGAGGTTACCCATCAACCTATTCTCTGTGTTTCTTTTAATGCCTTCAAGATTGCATTTCTATCTCAAGAGGGCTTTGCTAAGAAGACATTTTAGTATAGCAGGATCTCTGTGATGAATGCATGTGCCCTTTGCTTTCAGCTCTTATTGCATTTGTTTACCTATGATCTGATCTTAACCTGAGGGGCTTATTTGCAGCCCTTGATGTTTGGGGATATGGAATGAATTTTATGCAACTAAATGTTATTTATACTCCAAAGAAAGAACTGATGGTGAGGAGTTGGCTGTAAGTGTTTGAGAGTCTATGCATTGGTGATTTTATCAAACATATTACAGACATATATTTCAATTAAACCCAAAAGGATGGTACAATTTGTCCACTGTATCTGATGGAAAAAGTAAAGTATTTACATGCCTTCATGAATTCCAAATATTTGCACCATGCCTTTATGTAAAGTTCTTGTCTGTATACCTATTAACAAACAGAAGTGAATACCTGTGTACTGTGGTGATGTAATTTGCAGTTTGATATTGTTAGATTTATAGGGATGTAATTTGTAGTCCGAGATGTTTGATTTATTGGTCTTTGTATACTATTTTGCAATACTACTGAACTTTAGGTTATCATATTATCTTAGGTCAATTGAAATGTTTAATAGTAATATAGTTATCGTCTGTAATAGGGTTCAACTGTTCCATTGGTGGTGAAGTGGGCTGATACAGAAAAGGAAAGACAGGCAAGGAGGGCTCAGAAGGCTCTGTCATTGGCATCTAATGTGCCAAATCCAGACTCCAGACAGCATTTATATGGTGCTTTACCAATGGGTTATATACCTCCATATAATGGATATGGTTATCAGGTTTGTTAAGTTTATGAACAAAAAAAGAATTTGGATATTATATACGGGACATGTTATAATTTTGTATTTAATTTGAGTATTTTTCTCCTTTTGATATTGCTAGTTGATGCTGAAGGTACATTTATGTCAATTTCTGCTCGCCTTTGTAGACTCCTGGGACTTATGGTCTCATGCACTATCGCCTGCCGCCATTGCAGAATCAGCATGCCTATCACAATCTTATTCCACCTTTAAACCAAGGAAATGCTATACGCGGAGTAACACCTGATCTTTCATCTGGAGTGACTCCAAGAAATTATGCGGTGTCACCAGCAAATTATATGGGATCTACTTATCCAGCTGTACATGGGGTTCAGTATTCAATGACTTATCCTGGAGGAATGATTAGTAACCGGCCAATGGGTGGTCCATCAGGTTCTCTGTCACCATCTACTGCAAATAGTCAATCTGCAGCATCTTCAAGTGTCAGTACTAGCTCAGGGGGGCAGATTGAAGGTTGTTGGAATTGTTAATCAGTTAATCTATAAAATTTATGAGTGTGCATACATGTCCGTGCATCTGTAAACTTGGACACTAAATATCTGAGTCCTTTTCTTTGAAAGCAGGTCCCCCTGGAGCTAATTTGTTTATTTACCATATTCCTCAAGAATTTGGTGATGATGAGCTTGCAAATGCCTTTCAGCGTTTTGGTAGGGTGTTGAGCGCCAAGGTTTTTGTGGACAAAGCAACTGGTGTTAGCAAATGTTTTGGTACGATTATTTTACTGTTATCACTAGTATGATGCAATTACATCATGTATTTACCCCTGTATCGGATTTTGTCTCCAGGATTCGTTAGTTATGATTCACCAGTGGCAGCACAGAATGCAATTAACATGATGAATGGCTTTCAATTAGGTGGTAAAAAATTGAAGGTTCAACTTAAGAGAGATAATAAGCAAAGCAAACCTTACTAACTTTAAGGTAAGTTATGGGTGAGAGCAAAACTCTCAAGCTTGAATGGTCACACAAGTTCTCAGAAAATGCTGCAATTCGAGTGACTAGGGGTGGATGTGAGATATTCCAGCCGTGCACGATACTATCCATCTTTATGGATTGAAGTCCAAGACACTTGTAATTCTTCATTTATTTGTGTCACTGTACTTGTAGTTTGTAACATTAATACCAATTAGACATTAATTATTAGTTTATTGATTTTTTGTTTCAAGAATTTACATTTTGTACAATGTCTTTGTGAATACCATGAAAAGATTTGATCATTCCTCTTACAAAGTCATTATTTCCTTCAATATTTTTTTATTTTTATTTTGCCTTTTGCATTTCTCAAATATGCACAACCTTCTGAAAATGTTCTTTCCCATATATTTGGAGCTTTCAGAATGCTGTGGCATCACCCGTGAATCTCCAGATTTTCGATAGGTGCTATAAAATTCTGACCATAAGTTTCTTGTTTTGCCTGAATATTCAGGTGTACTAAACACGCACACGAATGTTGATTCCTTGTGTGCCATCAATCGCATTTGGTGTTATGATTGGTTTGACAGATCCATTTTCCAGTGCCATCTTGATGTGAGTGGGCACTGTTTCCTTGTTAAGTTACATGTATTTTGTTCATTGTGCTTGCTGGCACTAGTGTTATCTTGTATATATCTCTAAGATTTTTTGTTTGACTGCAGGACCTCAAAAATTCCTCATCCGGTGCCTTGTGATTCCGGTACATGTTTGTGTAGATAAGTGAATATATCTGCAAACAGAATGTGATTGATACGATTAAGTAAATATATTTCCATCACAATTCAGTTTATTGTCTCCATCATGTGCAGTATCACCATATATCTTTCAATGTCTTTCTTAGAGTGTGTATTGCATCTGCATTACTACCATCTTACAAGAAATTTTTATTATGGTAGCACATTCATGTTTGTTTTGCCAGGCAAATGAAAGTAGAAACCAAATATGTGATGTTTTCTACTCCAGTATATATCATCTTGGTGCTTAAGATTGGTCAGCTTCCAGACTTGGTTTTTAACGTTGAGCTTTAGTATTGACTGCAGTGTATGTATCAGGATGATTGTATGGGGTTACCGTGTTCGTTTTGATGCAGTCGTATATGATATAGTTCTGTGGAAGTCCCTAATATTGACAACCACCAAGATTTATGTGACTATTTATATCCAAATCTGCTCTACATTTCATTGACTAATTTGCTGATGTTTTATATGTATCCGAATATGTTGCATATTTCATTGAAGTTTGCTTGGTGATTCTTCAGGTGAACTTTTTGGCTCTATAAACTTTACATTGCCGCTGTTTAGATAATTTATGAAGTGAACCTCTACTGAAGGATAAATTGACCATATTTAGTTTCTTTTTCACGCAACTTCGTGCAACTTTCGAGTTTTGAAATAGGTAGTGGTGCTCATTATCATGTCACTGCCTCTAGCACGATGGTGCATAAGCAACATATTCATTATTTGCACAAACGACCATGACACATGTTTAAAGGCAGTTAATATCTTTATGAAAGTATTTTCACTGTGCTAGTAAAGAAGATACATTAGCCGGTCATTTGTTTTATGTTTAAAATCACTGTTATTATGTTGGTAGGAAGATTGTGTTTTCTGTTTGCAAATGTATGCATGCTGAGATTTCTAATGTTTCTACATATCCAAGCGTAGGTCACCTTTCCTATAGAATGCTGCTGCTTGATTTGTGGTTTGTATCTTGATCATTGTTTACACTGTCGTAATTATAAATTTTGCATTTGTTTCTTTGGTTTTAAGGCGTGTTACATTTTTAGTTCCTGACATGTTGAGGGAAGGTATGATTAAATTAATTGCAGGTAGGGGATTGTGTTTGTCATATTCTTTTTCGCCGTCTTTATTTTTTTTTTTCAAAAAAAAAAAAGCACGTTCCTTTTCACTAAGCATGTGAGCTTTGTAGTTTCAGACTTTCAGTTGGTAGTTTTGTTAAGGTAGACGGGGGGAGCCGAAACCTAACCGTGACCGTGCGTGCCGAGCCATGGAACTCCTCTAGTTATAGGTCACCGAGGGTCTTCTTATGGCTATATATCCAGAGAGTGTAGTCGTTGAAATTTTTGGAACAGAAGGGCCGTTGGGTGGTGTGACTATAGCCTATAAGGTTAGTTTGTTTTTGTTTTTCTTTGTACGAAATGTAACGTATATAATTTATCTTTATTTTGTGAATCTCGAGATTTGTCATGTTTCCATGAAAGCTTCGAAAATCAAAATTTAAATTATATATATATATATATATATATATATATATAACATTTCGGACATAGGAAAATAAACTTGCTTGTGGGCTCTTTGGATGTATAACCCTCCATCTCAGAGCAAGTGCGGATGCATCTTATTCACGTTAACCTAAAAATTAAAAATTATAAATAAATCTTATTTATATTAACGTTATTATTTCAATAATGTACGCTGCTCGGGTTTCTAAAACACACTTTTGATGGTCAAAAAGTAAAATACATCTTTAGGTCAATCTATTTTCAAACGAGGCAAATTAGATTGACAAATACTTGCATGCATCATGATGCAAATAACATTATATGAGACGGGTCAGTTAAACCCGCTTTTGACCCAGTCAACGCGGGTCAACCCGCGCTTTGACCCGGTCAACGCGGGTCAACCTGCTTTGATTTGGTCAACCCATAAAAAAAAACCTGTCCAAAATGAGTACCAACATTCTTATTAAAAAGTATCACAAAACATTCGAAAAGTACCATCTGTATCATTAAAAAGTAAGGGTCTGCTAGTTATTTTATATAAGTTTATTTAGTTCAAATTTTGATTTTTTTTTTCAGTTTTTATATTGTATGTGTTGAGATTAATCTAAAACAATCATCATTCCAAGAATTTGTAAAGGAAAGCAAAACACGAGTTCGGTAAAATAAAAAGTACCATGTGGTAAGCAGAAAAGTATCAAGTACGATAAAGAAAGGTATCAACCTGAGATTAATACTATCATCATTCCAATTATAATAAAAAGTACCATGTGCCACGTGGCACTCCCGCGTGGGACCACGTGGCCACCTGAAATAGGCGGAAATAACCGTTGTTGCACGCAAGTCCACCTCAATTAGATTAAGCTTCATTTCTCATGGTTTGATCCGTGAAACTATCTAATATAAGCTTTTGTGATCGTATAAATATCAAAAATCGCCTTTTACTAACTTGAATATATTTTTTCCTGCAGTACAGTTGCCGTTAGAAATGGGTCTATTGAAGCAAAAGTATAAGGACTTGTAAAATAGAAACTAAATTATTAAGGGCATGTTGAAATAGAGTTAAATTCTAGTAAAACATATTAATTTTACACATAAATAAAAATTAACGACTGGAGATTGCACTCTATATCAAAAATAGATTATTAATATATACTCGTATACGTCTCATACGCGGAAGAATAGTAGTAATACAATGCAATCTTACACACACCGACATATATGTTATATACAAAATCATAATATACAAATATCTAATTTATTAAACATAAAAGATACAAGTACAGTACTGCATTTTGCCCAAACAAATACTCCCTCAATTTCACAATAATTGATATTTTAGCCTTCCAATTTTATTTCAAATTATTTGATGTTTTAGATATTTTCACATTCTTTCTCTCAATTTTATCCCTATCAATATACTATAAAATGTCCTACATGTTAACTTATTTTTAATAGATGAAATTTCTTCCGTAAAATTTAATCGGGGTGGAGAGAGAAGAGGGTATATTTGTCTCTTTCTTTACTTTTAAATTTTTGTTGTAAACTCAAAACATCAATTATTATGAAACTAAGGACGTGATTGGTATGATGGAATGGAATAAAATGATCATTCTTATGTCCATTCCCATTCTGACGATTAGTATGGTTCAAAATCAAGAATCACCATTCCCGAAGGAATCCCTATTCCCAAAGGATGGGGAATAGTCATTCCACCCACCCCCATGGATTTTTTAGCTATTCTCAATGACAAAAAAAATTAATATATAATATATTTATACATAAGCCTGTCTTATAATATTATTTTATCATATTTAGAAAAATAAATTAAAAAACAAATTAAATAATTTATTATTATTATTATTGTTGTTGTTATTTCTTAATTATTTTTATTTTATTTATTTATTTTCAAAATACATGTTAAAATTGAATTTTGATAGCTTTTATAATTTTGTTGAAAAAAAATGAAAGTGATGCCGAAATAAATATGACATAAAAATATGTTATAAAACAATATAAAATATTTATGTATTTAATATAATTTAATATATTCAAATGAAAAATTGAAATGTTAAAGTATTTTTATATGAAGTGAAAATATTTTTATTAACTTATACAAATTATTATATATTGATTAATTAAATATTTTAGAATACAATTTTTCAGTAAAATAAATAAATTATAATTTGCTAAAAAATTTGAAAAAATCATATACTAAAAAAGAAAAATGACGTTTAGAAATATAAAAAAATAAATTAAGGCATGTGTTGATATTTATTAGCTACTACGTACACTTTATTCAATTATAAGAAAATTTGAAAGTATGTAAAATATTCATTATATTAGATAAAAAAATTGATATTTCATTCCATTCTACATACCAATAATAAAAATCGTCATTCCATTCAGACCCTCATTCATTTACTAAGTTCATTCCATTCATACCTAATTCCATTTTATCATACTAATCACCTCCTAAAGGACTAAAAAACACATATTTGTCTTTTCGACAGGGGCGGAACTGGGGGGAGCCAAGGGGTGCCTTGCCCCCCCACTCTAAAAAAAAAAAATACATGTAAATTTTTTTAATTTTTAAAAAAATTATATGGAAATATTAGTGGAGAATAATTCGGCCCCCGATGAAAATTTTCTGGTTCCGCCCCTGCTTTTCGATATATCCAAATGTTGAAGATCTGTATCTGTAATCACCCGACTTTCAAACTGATGATTGTCCCTACAAATCAATATAATTTTTTTCAACGTGATTTGTCTTCACTTACACACTCTCTGAGAAATTTTTTTCTATTTGACCTTGTAAGTTTTTTCTTATCATGTTGAACACGTGTTTTATTTCAGCACACCTTAATCATGTTATTTACGAGCATTGTAATATAATTGATTTTTTTTTTCACAAAAAAAATATGTACTTTAAGAAAATGGTATATAGTAATTGATTTCATATCGGTGTTGGCTTGAAATATAAACACTTCTTTAGTCTAGTGTTGATATATAATGTACTTATTCCTTATCAATGAAGCACAACTAATAATTTACTTCTCTCATAGCGGGAATTAGGGGTTGGAGTCCACCCCTTAATTTTCGTGTTTTTCACATGAATTGCCAAATAAATAATCATGTTTCTATCATTTTACAAATTCGACATTAAATTTAAATCTAGTCATTTATAATATTGTGTGTTTAATTTGTATGAGATTAAATATTTTTAATTTTTTTCAGCGAGTCAAGTATAACGTATTTGGTCTAAAAATCACGTTGGCAGCTACGTCAATTTTCACGTGTAACAAATGACGCTGTTTTTGTTATTTTATCTTCCCTTTTTTGTTGAAAAAATCATTTTTTGTATATAATTAGTCATTTCTAAAATATAAAATACACTGAGAAAACTAATAAAATCAACGTCGTTTGTTACACGTGTGTGCTGACGTGACTATCAACGTAAACTTTAAATCAAACAAGTCATACTTAACTTATCAGAAAAATTGAGGATATTTAATCCCATACAAATTAAAATATGGTATTATAATTGTCTTGATTCAAATATGATGTCTAATTTACAAAATGTGGTGATTAATTTGGCGATTAACTCATTAACCCCCTTTTTTTTGTAATTTTGTTTTTAGTTTGGGTTGATCAAATTTTTAATTGATAAAAAGTCAGTCCTAGACCGCACCCCTAGATGTCAGTATTCTTCATTAAATGTTGTAAGTTTTAGCATTTATTATTGAAAACTAACACCCTCCAACTCACGCTGCTCGCCTCTCTAATTGTTTATATCCAATATTAATACCCAAGTCTACTATGGTTGGCTCAACTTTTATAATTTATAAACCAATTTCCTATTTTTCTCTTCCTACAAACAATACATATCAATTCATGTGATGATAAAATTAAATGGGATTTCTTTTTTCCCTGCGAATATTATACAAGATTTGGAATACGATAATATAATATGACCTGGAAATTCGTGAATACTAACGACAACCCCTTTTTGTCGCATTTTTTCAATCTTACTTAAAACTGATACAAATCATTCGTCTAGACATATTTTAATTTTAGACAGAAATCAATCAAATTTTATTGAAACTAGGATTAATGGCTAAATAAATCATCACGTTTACATCTTTTTGTAAATTAGATACCACATTTAAATCTAGTTCATTGCGACACCACGTTTTAATTTGTATGGAATTGAGCATTCCTAATTTTTTCGGCTAGTTAAGTATGTCGTATTTGGTCTAAAAATCACGTTGGCAGCCACATCAACACACACGTGTAAGAAATGACGTCGATTTTATTAGTTTTCTCAATATATTTTCTATTTTAGAAATAAATAATTATATAAAAAATGATTTTTTCAACAAAAAAAGAAGAAGAGCAATTAACAAAAACAGCGTCGTTTGTTACACGTGTATCATGTTGACATGGTTGTCAATGTGATTTTTGGGCCAAATACGTCATACTTAATTCGTCAGAAAAATTAGGAATGTTTAATCTCATACAAATTAAAATATGGTGTTGTAATTGACTAAATTTAAACATGATATTTAATTTATAAAATGGTGAAAACGTGATGATTTATTTGACAATTAATCCTTAAAATCCTTTTTGGGTTTCTCTCTTTTTGTTGGGGATTTTTACTTTATTTATGTTTTATTGGAGTAGGTTGGTTGGAAGGTTAGAGGTAGTGGGGAAATAAATGGCAATACCAAACTTTTTTAAGTGTAATTGCTTCTCAGTTAATGAATAAATTTTGACTGAAGACTTCCCAAGTAAAAATATTAGATAGCATTAGCTCCCATTTTTGAAGTTATTTGACTATTGGCTCCTCTATTTCAGTATATAAAAATTTATTACACGACTTAAAAATATGCATTTAAAACTTTGCATGACTTTTTAGCGTTATTATTTTCTTTCTCCAATTTATATTTTCAGGCATTCTCTCTCCAAAATTACGAAGGGGCCATTGTAATAACAATTTAATACCACTATAGTCCAACATCAACTGTTCAACGCAATACTTAAATAATTTTGATTATATTAGCCGAAGCATCCACTAACTAATTGTTAAAAAATAATTACAAATTACCCATAACGATGACAACTAATTGTGTTCAAGGATGTTGTTATGTTTGATTCAATTTATCAGTAGAATTCTGCCCTAAAATAATAATAATAATAATAATAATAATAATAATAATAATCAAATTTCAAGATAATCTTCGTAATGTACCCTTGTATATTTAATTTTAAGTTGAATCATATCATATCATCATTTCTCGTTGAGAAACTTCCCGATCGCTCAAACCATTCGCTTTTTGGCGTGAAGATTTGATCGGGTCAAGAAAGCTACATACTGATATATATATATATATATATATATATATATATATATATATTAAGTTAGAAAAAAAAAAGGAAAAATAAAAAAGAAAGGTACATCGTGACACTAAAGGAAGACGTTTTAGCTATTATGCCACGTTTTGTGAAAGCCAACGTGAACAAGGGTTTTGTTTTTCTGGCTTTTGATTGATGGGCAATTGTGTCATTTCGCTTACGGACAATGACGTTTTATTATTATCAATTTGCATCGCCTGTTTATACGAAACAATATATGTCGAGATATATTGTCTCTCTATTTTTAAGCATGCATGGATTTAATATACATCTGTATTCATAACTTAACTGTATACTAATTAGATTATTTTAAATATATATCTTTTACTCGATATATATGACATCTAAATTAGTACTATATGAGATTTTATGTTGCACTCTCTATGTTACACTCAGTATCGCACTTTCAAATTATGAGTTTTTTCTTATATTTTTTTTCTATTTTATTTTTTTGTGATTTAATTTAATTTTATAATTGTTTTTAGATTCACTTCTTCCAATTAGGGTTTATAATTATTTTTTTAATATTCATTTTTAGTTTTCATTTAATAATTCATTATTATGATCAATTATTTCAAAATTTAATTTTATAATTTTTTAATTTATTTTTCATTGATAAATATTGATTATAATTATTTATATTATATTTATTTTTATTTCATAATAAATATTGATAAAATTATAAATTTGATAGTGGAACGGGAAGATTTGTGACAAGAAATTTGAATAGATAAATTACTTGTATGTATGAATGTGCTAGCGTGTCTGGTCGCCGCAAATTCTGGTTTTCGTACTACACAATTACACTTTATTTTATACGTTGTTCCTCTCAACATTTGAAACTAACCGTCACCTCCAAAAACAAACCTCACTTTTTTTTTTCTTTTTTCTTTCTTCTCTAATCCATTTCTATTTAATGATGTTTTAGACTAAATTACATATTGGGGAATCACTTGATTAAAAGAATACATTATTTTATTAAAAAAAACACCAAGGACTTGTTTACTTCAAGGATTTACAATTTGATGGATAGATAGTTTAGAAGAAGTAGGAATGGATAAACAATATCCCACCTATTTAAGCTATTTATCACATGCTTTGAATTATCTACCATTTTAATATAAAGCAAAGTAAACATGGGATATAATTTGATAACTTAGTAATCCTCTTTTTATCCATCAAAGTAAATAAACTCACACATCCGACTTGTAGTATTGAAGAGATTCGAACCTATAACATATGGTCTCCAATCAACCTCAGTACACTACTAGGCTATCCCCACCGGTACAGGTTTCACGGGTTGGTTTACTTCGAGTCTTTGAGTTCGTATAATTACGCGTGTTGAAACTTATTGGAAAACTAGAAAATATAAATATTATAGCAGTCTACTGCCAAATTCAAATTTGTGAAAAGAAGAAGAAAAATCGTTCTTGTGTCTTCTATAATGGATTGTGTTGAATTGGTCTTTTCTTCGAGTAATTTTTGTGTGTGTGTGTGTGTTTTCTGTTTCTTTTTCACTTTTATATCTGAGATAGGTTTGTCACAGAGATTGGACTTTAGTAGACAGTAGTGGAAGGCAATATCTATTTATTGTATCTGTCAAAATAATTAAACTTTTACTGCTTTGGTAAGTTCAAGTATAAAATATCAATATGTATACTAAAAATATTTTAATCTGTTAAACATCTATACATATATTAAAGCAAAATCGCAGGGGTAAAATTGTCATAAAAATAAACCAGTCAAAACATTGCTAAAATAGAATTGTTTTTTAAAACTTAAATGAAGTAAGCCTCTAGATCAATTGGTTAGCTGTTGTTGATGCATTTTTGTGGGCTAGGGTTCGATTCCTCTTCCAAACCAAATTTAAAATTTTAACTTCTTTTTAGATTTTTTTAAATAAAAAACTATTACCAAAATATTTATAAATAACAATTAACAACCGTTCACATCTTTAATTTTTAAAATTTTTGAAATAAAAATATCATTCAAATTTAATAATTCTCAAGGAAAATATTTATATATCTTTCTTAATTCTATTACCACCTATGGTGTAAACATTCATATTTTTAACTTTTTAATTTTTTTTTTAAAATAAAAAATATCACCAAAATATGCATAGATAACAATTTAGAACCATTTACATCTTTAATTTTTTAGATTTTCTAAACATAACAAAATATGCCCATAGAAAATATTTAAATTTTTATTTTTTTTAAATTCTAATACTTTCTAATTGTTGTGTAAACATTCATATTTTTAACTTTTTAGATTTTGTTAAATGAAAAATATCACCATTCAACATATTTAATTTTTTAGATTTTCTAAAATAAATACCATCAAAACATAACAAAATGCCTATCTAAAATATTTAAATTTTCATTTTCTTAATTCTAATACTATTTTTGGTGTAATCAAATAACTTATTATATAATTAACAAGGGTTTTGAATAGCAACTATTTAAATTTTTATTTTTTTAAATTCTAATATTACTCATGGTTAAACAAATGGACAAGAGGTTTTAATGAGAAAAAAGAAATAGATAAAAGAGGTCAATTCGTTCAAACAGGATAATGAAAAAATAAAATTTAAAATTTAAAATTTTATTTATATTTAATTTTAATTAATATACTTTTTATGGCGTGGATGAAATTTTATATTGTATTTTGTGCAACAATATGCGCTACACAATTAAAGTTATTAATTTTCTACAAAGTATGATTTATGATTTCATCCGCTTATTGTGTAATCAAAGAGACTTATAAATTATAATCAATGAGAGCTTTTAAATAAAAAAAAATCAGAAAAAAAAACACCCAACAAAGAAAACTGATAAGATGGTAGAAAGATATAATAATAATAATAATAATAATAATAATAATAATAATAATAATAATAATAATACATCAATATGTGTTTAATTGTTGACATTAATCATTCAAATTCATGAAAGGTTTCAACCAATTGATTATACATTCTATTAATTAAAAAACTAATATCATATGTATTAATAAATATTATCTATTTATTTTAATGATTAGAAAATAAACCATATTGAAAAGTTATACACATATGCCATATAATATAATAATAAATTAAAATATTATTATTATTATTGTGGTATGAAAACTATTTATTTAAATTTATGTGTGTCCGGATAAAGTATATTTAATATGTTAATCTATAGAATAAAGAAACTATTTTATTTTGTCTATCAAAAAATAACATTACTATGTGGTATGTGTTAATACACAATGTGTATATAAATCTCTAATTGACCCAGTTTAAAAACATAAAAAACATTCTAAACAAGTTTATGAATATATTCGAAAAATCACAAATATAATTTTATATACGTGAACTACCATTTGATAAAGTTATAATCATTTATTATTATATATTAATACTGTTGCAACCAACATTTCAATTATTATCAAACTTTAAATTTAAAATGTGTATTCAGATTTCCGTACATCGTACGGGAGATATACTAGTTACTGATAAATGTGTATACATATAGATATTATAATGAAAATAAAAATAATTAGATAACTCTTATACTCTGAGGGAAATCGCGGGATTTTTTTCACTAATTGAATTATTCAGAAAAATGAAAGCAAAACCTGCGTGTATCTATTTTCTGTACTTTTTAAATACACCAAATAGAAGAAAGGTGAAGATACAACACAAATTTCAAAACTTACATGAATTAATTTTTCAAAATTTTCAACCATTTCCCATTATATATAGACTATCTATCCATAAACTAATTACTAAAAGAGTACGACTTTTTATAGGTACCCATTTTCCAACTTCACTTCGATTCGTCTATTTCAAATGAGACCTTGTACTAATTAAATATGTATTATACAATTAAAAAAAAAAACAACATATCAAATTATATGTAAATCCTCACCTATTCACTACTGATTATAAGCGCTAAGCACACAAAAAACAACCCTCACTAATTAGACATACGTGATATTATCATATCATCAACGTGTCGAATCATGTCCACAATAAGTAATTAAGTATTCTTGATTAACTAAAAATATAAAATTTGACCCTTCCTTAGCTAGCTATGAAGATTATGCCAAACCTTTGGCCTAAAGTAATGCATCCTAAATAGTGCCATATTTGATGTGATGCAAGTCAAAATGACTTCAATACCATATTTTACAAGTATATTAATATTTTAACACTTAAAAAAAGATCTCGACCCGATCACGAAATTTCAAAGAAACATATAGACGTTATACACAAAAAAAGGTGCATAAAATAGCATTTATATATATCAATATCCCAATTAATAGTTGTTCCAAATACGTAAAGAAACGTATAAGATATTTTTAACTCCTAAAATAATTACGTAGCATAGAAAACAAATGTAACCCACCATTTAATTATTTAATACACGTAGGGAGTGAACATTCAATTCGCTCTATTTGGGTCTAAAACCCTTAAACCAAATAGACCAGATTGTAGAATGTTTAGAATCGGATCAGATCACACCGACTTGGGATGGGAATTGATCGAACCGAAAACCAACGATCTTTCAATTCGGTCCAGTTCAATTTTTTTAATTTTATATTTTCATTTTAAAATTGTTGTCTCAATTCTCAAAATCTCATTCAGTTCAGTAACTTACTCGCATTTGAATTATATATATGTATATATAGTATCATAGTCTAATTCGATCAAAGTCTAAAAGACATTAGAATTAAAAATAAAATAATATTATAGTAACTAAATGAAGAACATCAGTCTACCTATTTAGTCGGTTCGATCGATTTTCTCGTCGACAAGACCGAAAAATGGATCAAACTTAACTAAAAATCGAACCCAATAGGTCGAAATGTGTCTGATTTGGTTTTTTCGATTTTTTACAAACCCATACACAAATTGTATTGAATAGTAGAGAACTAGATTGTTTTATAATAAAATTATGGGTTAATTGTTATATACCTTTTCAACAAATTTGTAATATTTTGATTTATAGCAAATTCAACAATCCCAATTTTTTCGATCATTGAAATTATGACGTCTCAATATTTTTTTCACTTGTATGTTCAATGTTGGAGTATTAAATATGAGTAGTTTTTATTATGCAATATCAGTTTCCAGTCGGCAAATTTTTTTGGAATGTCTATTTTGCAACAAATAAAAAATATTGAGTTATTATTGCAATGTTTTAAAAATAGTGTTTAAATTATAAATTTATTTAAAAGTGCTTTTTTTTTTACAATTAACCTTAAAATCAATTAAAAGTGCTTTTTTCTAACAATTAACCTTAAAATTATTAGCATTCGATAAAATGGATATCAATTTTGACTTGGTAAATTAATATAGCACGCAGAAGAGGAAAGGGGCCCACTTACCCTGCCGCCCCGCCCCCAACAATTCCTTCTAGAAGAATAGGGTAGTCACAAACAAAGTATAAAAGCCTTGAATGCTGGTCGTACGCATTCCTTCTAGAAGCAATAACCACAACATGCAATTAATACGTGAAATTTTAGATAATAAAAATACGTGACAGCTGATAGCTCTCAAAAACTGGATTAATAAATACACTCATCTAACTCTTCCGCAATTATTTTATTTCAAGATGCCGACTTTCGATTTATAATATTTATGCACAAATTATTTCAGAACACGAATCAACCAATGCGAGAGATGAAAGGTAGTATGTTATATGTACGTACAGTCACAACTCACAAGAAAATCAAAATAAACATAGATAACAAGAAATAAAAATACATTTTTGTTTTATTTTTAATTTTTAGTAGAATAAAAAATGCATGTTGTATTCTTCTGGGTATCGGTGATTCGATTTTGGATGTGATAGCTTTTTTTTAATAATTGGGTTAATGTAGGTGGAAATAATGGTCTAAATTTGGTTGTATCAAACAACCATGGAAAATATTGATCTTACATTGGAATTCTAGTGGTGGAGGAGTAATATAATTTAGAACTGAAGGTTTTAATTTTGAATTTTAATAATATTTTTAGGCGTTTGATTCTTTAAGAATGTGGTTTGCTTTGTCCTTATGATTCACAAGTAACGCATTAATTATCCAGAAGTCTGGAGCCCTACTGTCTAACAACTTTAGATATATATGAGCTTATTACGGTAATAGAGATTTGAAGAAAAAAATGATATAAAAATGAAGCAAATTTGAAGAATAAAAATATTAAAATGATAGAGAGGTGTCGGCCCGCAAAGATTGCCCAACATAAACAGTAAACGCACCAGAGCTATGAAGTGTCAAATAAGACAGCGCACCACACCTTTCCATTTCATTTCTCTACCTAAATGCCCAATCTATTTCTCCTAATGTACAGTATATATACATATGCATAAATATAATTATATATAAGTGTGTGAATGTGTGTGTGAGTATTTTTGTATAAATTTTATTTTGACAAATTTGGCAGTGACAATTATGGAGGAGGAAGGGAGAGGGTTATTCGATGCATCTGCTTACATGTTCTTCGAGGCGAGCGGCGACTCTGAAGCCGTGTATTTCGACGCCGCATTCGACCACGAATCCGATGCGGCGGAGGCGGCGGCGGACGACGATGCGCAGTCGTCGTGCAGCTACGGATCGCTATGCGATAGTACTGAGCGGCTGCATGAGGTCGTTGACGGCGGCGATGATATTCTTCGCGGCGTCGAATTCAATTACCGCAGTGGCGATGAGGACGACGGCGGAGACGAAGAGGACGACGGCGTCGTCGATCAACGCCGCTGCAGTTGCCGGGCGGAGCCGGCGAAGTCGAAGGGTCGTGAGGAATCCAATGTGAATATGATGAATGAGAGTGAGGGGGATAAGTTGTTTTGGGAGGCGTGTTTGGCTTCTTAGAATTCGGATTTCTTCTGATTTGTTATTTTGGAATGCGCGATTTATTTCTTTGCAAAAAATGGCAAAGGAATTCCATCTCCTAAATTTGATGAACACCTTTTTTCTTTATCAGATTTTTTATTTCTTTTTTAAAAATCTCTGATAGTTTTACAGTGTGTAGATTATACTCACAAGTCACAATTGTACAAACATTTGCAATTCAATGAAATCTGGAGATAAAAAATACTTACTTCTGTTTCAATTTTGTTTGTGGGAAAATTGAATTTTTGCAACGAGTTCTTCATGAATGCTATACACTAGTATTATTTAGCTATATAAATTTATTAATTATTGAGACATAGCTTTCGGAATAATACTATAGTTGACTAAATTATTTTCACTCTTGAAAGAGTATCTATAGTCCAAGATGCCAGGGGTGACAAAATGCGATTACAATGAAATTGTTAATTTGTTTAATTATTTATTTATTATTGTTTTAGGAGGCTGTTGAAAGATTATTGGCATCGATCTTCTTTAGAATGACAATGGGTCTCCTAATTTGATTACACCTGATGATTCAACTAAAGAAACATTTTTTTATGCGATTACTAGGAGCCCAAAAGTTTCTTTCTTATTATTATTTTTCTCTTAATCTCATGATTAAATATATTCTATGGAGCACTAGAAAGTTAGAAAAATATAGAAACAATTATTGTTAATATACAACTGTGAGTCCTTGAAGCACAATATATCATCTTAAACTTTATGTTTGTAGTAATTATTCAAATGAAGTCAAATTAAATAACATATATAGTGAATGAGTGATGAGAATCAAACACTGTACAGTACAGACGACACAATTCATTGAGCAGGCTTGTTATGAATACTATCAGAGAGATATATAGAGGTAAAGCTCCAGATGAGTTTGGATCCATCGTCCGGTCTAAAAATGTTATAAGCAATGCAAGGAAGCTGTTAGTTTTTAAGTAACTCGATACAGTTGTAAAAATTAGAGTGAGAAAACAGGGTACAAATTCACCATCAACATTTTTGTTTTTGTTTTTTTCCTTCTGGAAATCTAAACTTCGCTGGTGGAGCAAAGGAAGAAATGGAACACTATTTTCAGCCCTAAACTGAACAGTGACTCACAATCCACTCATAACAGCAAACCACATAAATTAATTTACAGAAGCAAGCATGGCTGCGGAGAGAGAAAAATCTAGATCCTAAAACAACAATGCGCTAACTAAAACTGTGGTTGATCAAACAGCTGCATCTGGGACACACAACTGCTTCGACATGACAGATTCTACAACGTTGTCAGCCACATTCATGTCGTTGTCATTGAGTTCTTGTATGGTGGCAGAGGCGGAGGGTAAGTTTTCTGTCGCCATCTTAAGGCCTGATGCCATTGAACTCATTCTTGAGTCCTCTCCATCACTAGTGCTGATGAAGGAGCTCCCCATTCGACTATCTGATAACGACAGACCAGAATCTGCATTGAAGGGAGAAGAACCACTCACTGGACTCTCGTGATCTCTGCATAGAATTCCCTCAAGCTGCTTGCGGAATCCGTTCTTGGCACTCTCATTCTCGTTCAGTTGCCTCAAGAAGCACTCTTCTATGTCGCTTAATGACTCGACTTCGTCTCTGTCTTTGCTGCAGGGACTGTATTCACCTTGCTCGTTGTCGTCTGATTCAGAGCTAGTGTCCATCTCTTGCTGGCTATCATACTCCTCGTCAGACTCTCTCTCTGATGAGCGAGAGGATAAAGGTGAGTAGGCTCCATCGCCTGCCTCGTCTCGCTCTCGGAGTGCTTTTGTTATGAGTGTCTTCAGCAAGTTCATTACTTGAACAGCATGCATTAGAGCAGTTAAGGGATCGGACATCTGCACAAACATAGGGCAACAATCAGCTACTAAACCAAGAGTAACATGAAATATCTCCAAAACATTTTCTATCAAAGATCAGTTGTCTGAACCACCTGAGTCATGTTTGGTGCAAAAACCATAGCAATATTTCTTGCATTCATCTTGTTGGATTCTTCATGCTCCACAACATCAGCCATGAGATCAACTGCCCAGTTGAGCAGTGCAGTCTCAGTTGGCTTTAGCTGCTTAATAAGCTCATCGGATTCCTCCTCCGTATTGCATTGCAATACCTCCTCTGGAGAGAGCCCATCTAGCACGCCAGACGGGAGCTCCCGAAACCAGGCTTTGATCAAGCCAGCTAAGCAATGAACATCAATGTCTTGAGGCACAATGCCCCTATTGAGCTGGTCCCTAACATGCTCCTCCTGACCATTCTCCGGATTTATCCGAAAAATTCCTTCAGACTACAAAATAATTATTCAAATAAATCAATTATCTCAAGTATTATGAGCATAATCAATATTGTCCAGATGACATAAGGTAAGGATTCATGTTAGCACACCTTAAGACCTTCTTGGGAATACAATCTGTCCTGCATCAGTAACAGAATCGTCGGGACGCTGTTCCCTCGACTGTCATAAGAGCACTGCATAAACAGTTTTGCAAATAAGTTTATCAACTTCAAATAAATTTATCCTATAAGAACTGTAATTCAGAGAGAAATCATTAAATCACAGTAGATCAAACTGTAAAAAAAAACTTGAGGCCTTAATCTACTTTGATCTAGGGGTCCCATGAATCATAAAAGAAGCTACTTTACCATCTGCACTAGCACTAAATTGAGGTTTTCTGTTGCATCTACCCACGTAAATGTGTAATAACTATGACCAGTCTAATCTTCATTATTGTTGTACCACATGAGCTGAAAAAAACAGCTGAAGAAAATGATTGAAAACTTCTTCATTAATGCCATTACATCTTCACAAGGTGAATGAACTTTCACATAATATTTGTTTACACTTTGTTGTGGCTAAATAAAGGCTGGTCTTTTGAAGCTGAACAGAATAGAACCTCACAGATTTATCGAGTAAATAACTATGAATAATAGACGACGCACGTTTCCATTTCTTAATTACTGAACGCATTATTGATGTAAGAATGTTCTGATTCTGAATTTACTGCTCAAAATCATCACTAAAAATCTAAAATTCAGTACTTTTAAATTGGGAATCTTCCAAATTTAAATACACGGTAGTCCTTCGAAATGAGGCATGTGTGTGTTTCCAACTTTCAAGTAGCAACCAATTTATCTAACTGCCTTAAAATTATGTAAATACCTTAAGAAACGTTAGATCTACAACACCCAAATAAATGAAAAGACTACTTTATAAGGTTCCCTTTTAAGAAATTCAAGATACTTTAAAAAAATAAAAAAAGATAAAAAAAGGTAAGAACTTTCAAATCACCACACCCAAAAAGCTGAGATTTTTAAACTGCTTTTACATGAAACAGCAAACACAGAACTACAAGCAAACAAAACACAGAAAAACAACAATCTTGAAATTTAAGACAGCCCAACAACATTAAAAAAAAAAAAGAAAAAAAAGCTAGAACCTTTAATGTTGCTTGACACACATACCTTGCACTGGGAGCTCTACAAGGAACCTCAACCTCAAACTCAACAGGGAGCCCTAGAAAACCATGGAATCTATCGAATGTGACATGAGTTATGTGCTGAACGTTCGTGGGCCACCCGATTTCCATGTGATGGACGGCTGAGATCACTTCTTGATCTTGGCGGTCGACGCGGCACGTAGACACCATGGATTTTCTGAGAGCTGATAAAATGAAATCCAGCAAAGAGAGCTGCTGGGATTCCTCGGCCTGCTGCTTATCGTGCTCCTCAGCTGCAGCGGATTTCGAGCTCTTGCCCGCGCAGCCACCACCCCGAGTCACCATAACCATCCCAGTCATGGTTTGGTTTCCCACTCTCTCTCTCTCTCTCTCTCTCTCTCAGATGTAGATGGGTGTTGGTGTTTCTCTCTCTAGAGAGAAATGGCCAAATGGGAGTGAGCGAATTCAAAGGAAGAAATGGAGTTTATTTTGTTTTTATTGATGTTGCTGCATTCAAGGAAGGAGGTGGGGTTTTTTGAAGTTTGAAGTAATGTTTATTTACACTGTTTATTCAAACGGCCACTCATTTCAAATTCTTGTTTCTCCACTTTTTGTTGGGTAACTTTCGTTTTAATATTTTATTAATTTCTTTACCATTTTTGGCCTTTGTTTTGGGCTATATTTCTTATTTGCCACTTGGATTATATGAAACTCATTCTATTTATTTTTATAACCAAAAAGAAAATGTTCAAAAAACAAAAACAAAAATGGTAAATAAGCGCCACAAATTTAAATTTCGTTTATGGATTGATTTTTCTGAGGCCAATATTTTTTTTTGGAGCTTATATTTTGAATTTTAAATATTCGCCTGATAAGTCTATTGTATCTATATTTAATATTTAGCGGGAAATTGAAAATTAAAATTTTAATTTTTAAGGAATATCATGATAAAAATAAAAATAAAAACTCTTTGCTAAGTGCAAAGAAATCGTTGGATGTTATTTTCAAGGAGTGAATTAAGAGGCAATATAAAGGCCTTAATCTTCCCCTCAATTCATTATAATATCTGGATTTCAGAATCAATTTTATAGCATTAAAATTCTTTCTTAATTAATGGGAAGGGAATGTGACGCCTCATCAAAATTTGGACATACTTTTTGTTGCAAATTTCTAATTCATCCATTTTTAAATATGTGTGATTTTAGCACTTAGTTCTGTTTTATAAAAAATACCGTTTTGCATATTTGAGATTAAAATATTATATTTTTTTCGATTTATCCTTATTTAATGTATTCAAACTTCATATTTTAACTCTTTTAATATATTTACATAAGGTTTTAATAAGTAATTTTATTAATACATGTGCATTTCTAAAAAATGACAATTATTCAGAGTTCGGTATTTTTATAACCAAATCGTTTCACTGTAAATAATAATAGTCCTCAATTTTAGTATAATGCAAGGGCAAATCGGACAATTAGCATCTACAAATGGTAGACGACCGTTGGTCGAAAAGGTGTTTGTTTAACGTTGAGCCATCAAACTTTGTTATCTTCGACAAGAGTTGCGGTATTTATTTCAGACAAATAAAGGGAAAATGGAATAAATTTCATATTTTGAAGGCTAGTTACAATTTAATTATCAATTTAAGAAGATTTTGATAAATATAATTTAAAGCTTCAATAATTATAATTTAATTCCATACGTTTGGATATTATAACAGAAATAACTTAACATTTAATATCAATAATTTAATTCATAACGTTTCAACATTTTAACAGAAATAACCTGATATTTTAGGCAAAAAAATAATAAAAAATTATTGGTCATTTTTTCGGCAAAATGTCAGTCCATTATATATGTTCTCTAGCTCACTTGAAAGTAATATAATCAAAATCGACATAAATAATATTTTTATCGAAAATGTTAGGTCATTTATGTTTAAATGCTCAAATATTAGGAATTAAATTATTAATACTAAACTTAAGTTATTTTATTAAAACTTTCAAACATTAAGAATTAAATTGTAATTAATCTTATTTTTTACAGAATTAATGGTGCAAATTTTATTGTTAATTTTTTGGAAAATCCGTAGTCGCCAAAGAAAACCCATTATTAACCTAGATATATATATGTTTGTGCGTGTGTATATATATTCTTTTAGAAAACCTAGATTAGCTACATACTGAGCAGTGAGCAGTCAGTCTGCATTTATCACTCGGGATTATTATTTACTGTAATCGAGGAAATAATCAATTGATTCTTTATAATTTATATAATATGTAATATAACCACCACATTCATATTATATCATAATTGTTCTGTTATTTGAGCATTTTGCACTTTTTTCACAATATTGAATATTGGTAAGAGTAATACTCCCTTTGTTTCACAGTAAATGGCATTCTACCACTTTAATTTTGTTTTACAAAAATATCATTCTACATAATTGAGGTAAAAATTTCATATTTTTCTCATATTTATCATCATTTAATACATTCAAACAACCATATTTAACACATTTAATGTATTCACATAAGGTTGTATAAGATAATTTAATTATCTCATTAATATCTTTATTAATATGTGTGTATTCATTCAAAATGACACATAAGACTATTTATCATATCTTTATTTATTTTATATTTGGTATATGTACTAAATCAGTATCCTATTCCTAACAGGTCTCAGATATTTGTAGTCGGATATTTTTAGAAAATTTTGGTTTGATTTCATTATTGTGTGAGATGCTTAAAAGTTAAAACATAATGTGGTCTAAATCAACCGAACAAGCCATTAAATTTTAAAACCGATAAGAAAATGAAGCTTACTTATGATGTTGAGTAAAATAAATGTCAATAATATTAAAAAGTATTATTATTATTATTATTATTATTATTATTATTATTATTATTATTATTATTATTATGGTTGGTAAAGAATATGACAATACGAAAGTACCCTGATTTCTTATTTCTAAATTATGTGGTTGGTTTGAATTATGAAATGGATCGTGGAAAGTAATCAGATCAATCAAATAAGAAAAAATGATGCAATAATCCTGCGTTCTAATTACATAGTTTTGATACATATTCTGATTACTTATAAAACCTTGTGTCACATTCATTTTCGGGTTTTTCATCAATTATTTTGTTTTTATATATAGATTATTATTAACTTTTGATTAATAAAATTTTCAACATAAAATAAGCAAATTTTTGAAAATCAATTTATATGTTATTGTATTTTTTATGAAGTTGAATTAAGAAATTTCAACTAAAAATTTGAAAATTTATAAATTTGTACGCAATGGATAGTTTGTGTTTTTTAGTTTTTATAAGATCAATAAAATATATTGTGTTTCTACAAAAAAAAATATAGATAAATCAATCATAGTTTGAGAACTAAGAACCCATCTTACACATATAATCAATAAAAATTAAAGGCTTGTATTTACTTAAAAATGTAGGGGCAATTCTGTAATATTTGATATGTTTTTAAAAGTGGGGCATTAACATAATTTGATAATGCTTATAAAAAAGGCATTGAGTAGTTGATAAACAAGATCATAAAAACGAACATGATCATAATGCTAAAGAAATATTTCTCATATTGTTGATGAAAAAATAAATTATAAAAAATAATTGTAAATCTTAATTTGATGGAATAGATAATAATCTGAATACCGTAAACTCCAATAATCTAAAACATTAAATTCAAAATATTAATTATAACCTCTAATCGCAATATAAATATGTGTACTATGTTAACATTATAATAATGTTTCGTTATCACATTCAATATAATATGTCATCATGTAACAAATATTTCATTAGCACAAGATATCATAATGTTGACAGAGCATTGCTAAGAATAAATTAAAATTTGATATCTACATTTTGTACCCTTTTAAAAAAAACCCACTTTTTAAAATTAACAAAATAGTATCTACTTCTTAAAAAAAATTACAAATATAACATTTGATTAGATTTTCGGCCCGAAAATCTTATGTAATTGATTATAGTTTAACATTTATATTTCATCAGTCACATAAAAAAAATAATTCAATCAAAAATCTTAAAATACAATCAATTAGGTACAATTTTTGAGATGCGAAATTGATCAAATATTAGATTTGTATTTTTTTTAAAAGGTGGCAATGTTTCATTAATTTTGAAGAAGTGAGTTATTTTTTAAAAAGAACTCAAAATATAGGTATCACAATGTAATTTATCTGGATACGAATAAAATGAATATTTTGTATTTTTCATCCATATTTGTTCACATAAATACCATCACTAATCTTTAATGAAAGAACATGAAAAGATGTTTAATTTGGTATATTATTTGCGTAAATTCGATTAGAAACGAGTAAGTTGATCATTTAAAATTTTCATTTTTAAAAAAAAAAAATTGACATCTTCATTTTTACATGAGTTGAACGATTATACCTCGCCTTCTCCCTTCATTAAATTTCAGTCACTCGACAATTGAATAACGTGAAATGAGTTTTTAGTTCTCATGTTAGAAAAACTAGTGCTTTTTTATCCGTTCCATGTGTATATGTGTACACAATAGATAATTAGGCTTCATATAAATAAAAAAAATTGATGTCCCCACATATAATTTTTTAATTATTAACCAAAGGAGCGTCGCGTTTCCTGAAACCCGAGGAATGTAGATTTTGCTGTCGTGTTTTTGTCTCAACCTTTTATGTCCAGCTTTATACCATTAGTACCTTTAAAACATTTATCGTGGTTATTAATTTATTATTATAAAGATTGAACTATCAATAATTCTACAAGGAACCGTGGTCTGTAGATCAGATACGTCATACTTAACTCGTTAGAAAAATTAGAGATATCTGTTTAAATTCACGTGATGTCCAATTTACGTAAAGGTGGAAATATGGTGATTTATTTAACAATTAACCCTATAAAATAATAAAAAAAATCAACACAAAATCAATAATTCTACAAAGAAAAAATCGAATTATTCATTACATTCATGTATATGTGTATTGAATTCAATTTAAATTTTGATGACAATATGATATTATAGCATGTAGTGATTGTAGTTAATAATGTACCATCTCTAAAAAATACACCATCAACATGTGTCTTTTAGTTCACGAGGTAGAAGAGCAACGGATATTGAATTCGATACATCGTGCCTATCTTTTATGTAAGGAAAATCCGCATACTGGATCACCTCGATTGGACAATATGCATGTTGGATGTAGTTGTATTATATGCACAACAACATTATTAACATGTATAACATATATATTAATCGCTAATTATAAAAGACGACAATATATACAGCACTAACTATATCATAAATTCATAATAGATATAGTCTAATATTAAAAAAAATTACTTTGTTAGTGTAGTAAGTGAATTTAAATGTGTAAAAAAAGAATTCTATTTTTTGGTAAAATAATTCGTTGATTTAGTGAAGACATGCAAATTTAAATTAAATAAAAGTCTATATTCACAAAAAAAAAATATGGAGTAACATTTAATGCTCATTTCATGTAATGTGAGAACCTACTGTAATATACTTTAACTTCGGTAAAAATTAAATTTTATGCTCGAACTCAATCAGTAATAAATAATAACGAACTATAACAGCTCTTGAAAAAAATGTCTAATTTTAACAAGTATGCTCAATTATTGTTCCTCAAAATATACCAAAGTGGTAATTAAATTCAAAATTGATTTATATTTTATACAACAAGTTTCATCCGTAATATATATTTTCCGCTTGATTATTTTTATTTTGTTATGGCTACATTTGGTTTTCCCCCGTCCGATTATTTTTATTTTGCTATGGGTGTATGGTTCTAAGGATTAGGCTTGATAGACAATTCTATCCCAAGCTTATCAATAGTTTACTTCATGTGATTAAACGTTCAATAGATTATTGATCCAGCATGGTCCGGGATAGTATCACTCATTTAAGTGATAAATTATCACCCTAATATTGAGGTGATTAATTTTATCCCATGAGTAATAATCACATCATTAATAAAATTTGAAATCACCCAACTAACTACTGCATCATCATCCAAATAATAACTTTAACAACTATCAATGAAAAAAATAGTATATATATGTTATATAATTATTATATAAATATAATATGTTTGTCCCCCCAAGTATTAATATTTTTGGACATTTGATTTATTAATATCTAAGTATGGTTCATATAGATTTTAAATTGATGTAGTGAGAGGCCTAAAATAGTATAATGCTAAATAAATAATTTTATTTAAAAATTTAAAAGTGTTTTCATTTTGTTTATATTGCTACTTTACTATTTGTGTAAGTTCATTTTATTGTTATATTTTCCCTTATTTATTTTTATTAATATTTTAAGTTTATTTCATTATATTTTAGGTATTTTTTTATATTTATGAATTTGAGAATAAATGCTTCAAGACTTTAAAGTTATGATTTTATTTATATTTTATGATTTTTTAATTTACCTATAATATAATAGTGTGTCATTATGCTCAAATTGTGCATTTAAGTTATTTTTTTATTAATTTTTGTTGGAGTTTTGCAATAAGTTTAAGTTAAGGGTTTACATTCCCCAATGTATATTGAGAAATAAATTATCGAGACTTTTAATGCCGAGTCAATCATAGATAAATTTAAAATTATAAAAAAACGTCAAGTACGACTTATGATATCAAAATTTTAAATATATATAATTTTATTTTAATTGAGATAAATAGTTACATGTGTGTATATATATGTGTGTGTGTGTGTGTGTATCGCGCGCATGCGTTAAAACTGTTTTTCGCCCCCCCAATTAAAATTCCTGCATCAGTCTCTGTTTCAATACAAATAATATATCATAAATTAAATGATCCAAATATATAATTATTTTTGTCTCGGCAATACTTTTTTACATTATCCTATTAAATTTATTCACTTCATCAATTAAACGAAACGAGATATTATCTATTAAATCCAAAAAAAAAATGGAGAACGGGAAATGGGTATTTATACGAACTAACTCGAGATTTGATGATGAAAGTGGGTAGGTCCCATCACTCGTGGTTATGGTGGTAGCCTCCTTGGGAGATTAGCTTACTACTCATATTCAAATTCAAATCTAACTACGATTTTATTTTCTTTATATTATTTTTTGTTTTCTTGTCTTAATTGATTTGACCGTTGGGGATCGCGGTTCCTCGTCCTATTCTGCTCGCTTTTCTGTCTCATTCAGATTCTCAGATCCCCTTCTATTAGATTTTGTGGTATGCACAAATCACATAATTCATGTGATAAATCAAATTCAAATGAGGCTTATTGATTCCTTTCGAAAAAAAAAATAATTGTTTATATTTTTACTCCTCGTGCCTGTGTGTTCTTTTTATATATAACTAGAATGACCTGTCGTGCGATGCATGGATAAAATATGCACATTTATTATTTTTTGTTTAGAAATTATAATGGGAGAAAAGTTTATTTAAACAATTTAATTTTAAAATTAGGGTAGTTGGACAATATTGTTTAATACATGAAAGTTATTTGGACAATTTGTACTATATTCAAACCGTTGGCCCACAAAATCAAAATAAAAAGTTGATTTACTGAAACAGTATTGATATGTTTTGTACTTTCAAAATGTAAATCATTAAATAATAGATAATAAAATATGCAACATATCTTTGTATTGTATTTTAGAATTAACGTTGCTCTCTCCCTCTTCACCCTCTCTCGCCATACTCTCTCTTCACCTCCCCAGTTCGGCCGAAACACCATGAACCAAAGAAAAAAAAACGTTAGAGCACGTTGCCGGAAAACTGTGAAGAATAACACAACGACGTCGTCAATGGAGGAACGAGTGGTGGCACAAAGGAATTCGTCTGGAATGAGAGAGGTTAGCGATTGTTATACCATAACGATAGTCTATTTTCATTTATTCATTATGTTGAACGTTAATCTGATGTGGGTTAATGATAGTTTAGAATATTATATGTGCTTTAAGTAACGTTATTGTTAATGTTTCCATGATTTTTTTTCCAGATATGACATAACTATAGTGATGTTTATGCCATAACGATAGTTATTTTGCTGTAATGTTTGTCTTTCTACGCTAAAATGTTAGATTATTTGATATTATTTATTCTATACGTGGTTTAGCGTATATTAAACAGTAAGTAACGATAGTGATGTTCCCAACCCTAACGATAGTTATTGTGATCTAATATTAGCTTATTTGATGTAATAATGTTATGCTTTGATCGTTTTATATATATATATATATATATTGTTATGTCTATCTTGTTGTTTTTTTAATATCTTTATGGTTTAAATTTATTTAAAATTACCGTTATCGTTTTGGTATGCCCAAAGAATTCAAACGTTACGCTCACGTAAGCTTTATCGTTATGCCTTAATTATAATTTAATTTAATTATATGTAATCATTAACGATAACCTTAATCATTATGCAATATTTTATTATAGATATTGTTATCACAATGTGATTAACATTATCATTATGTCTTAATTATAATTTAATTTATTTATGTGTAATCATTAACGATAACCTTAATCGTTATGCCTTATTTTAATATAGATATCGTTATCACAAGGTGATTAACATTATCATTATTCCAAAAAATAATTAATGATAAAGCTTGATGACAAGTTTAATTTAATTATAATTAAACGACAACTTTAATTTAATTAGAATTTATATAATCATACTCAACCAAAGCATAACGATAACTTTAATTTAATTGTAATTGATATAATCATTATGCTCAACCAAAGCACAATGATAACTTTAATATAATGATAAATTACGCTATTTATTGTAAAAAATGTATCAATGAACCAAATTAAATTATATTAGTTTATTTTAGTATAACTTATTCTAGTGAAGTAAAAAAAAAATATTACTAAAAATTTAAAAATAATTAATATAAATAATAATAATAATTTGGTATTAATTAAACTACTTGTTAATTATATATTAATATGATATAGGTTAGTTAAAACATTGTAATTTACACTCTATATTAACAACAACAACAACAACAACGCTTAAAATTTAAAATTAACATAATAATAATTATCTAATTTTCTATTGTAAATTTTAGATTGAGTGGATTAGACGCCCTCTTCAGAGACTGCAGCCGAATGTGATGACGTACGTAAAAATGGAGCTACTTGAGAAAATTAGAGAGGTCTTAAATCATTTGGTGGTGAGGGTTGACAGCTATGTATTTTACACAACTTTCGGATATGAATTGATGATGTTCATTATATGAAGTTGTGTATTTTATATAGCTTTTGTGCTTATATTGTTACCATTTGGAGTTTTTGATGTGTTTGCTAGTTTTGCAGTATTAGTTGTGATTTCATTGTATATATGAAGCAAAATAGTTAAATACGGACAAGAGGAGTTGAAGAAGGATTTAATTAGGCTATTGAGCTTAATTAAATACTAAATTAAAGTCTAATGGACTGGATTAAATGATCAAAATCTGAAGAAATCCAAAGCTCAGTGCGAAAATGGCTTGGGTTAATCCGGAAAGTGTCGGCCGACCCAGCCCTGTACAATTTGTTAAGGCTGGGTCGACCTGACCTAACTCACTTGGGTCGATCCACGAGGCTCGATCGACCCATGTGTGCGGGTCCGCGAGAATGCGATTTTTATTTCTAATTCAGGATTTTAAACATAGATATAAAAGCTCCCACTTTGGTACACGAAAGGAAGACGCCTAATACTACATCATACACTTAGGATGTACCAAGAGAGAGGAGAAGAAGACAGAAGTTTGCCATCTACTCGAGAGGAGTTGACAAGGTTGCTAGAGTCGGAGTGCTACTACAGAAGAGACAAGACAACTGAATTTCTCCGTGCTAGTCGGTTCTTTTGTTAATTTTGTCATGAACACTTAAACTCTAGTTTTTATTGTTTATTTAATTATGTCTAGCTGATTTCATAGATAGGTTTTAGGGATTTAATGTTATGGGTTTTATAATATTAGTTAATTACTTTCTTCATGCTATCTCCTCGTGCTTTTTTTCATGAGCTTATTTTTATCTTGTATGGATGCTTGATTCAATTATAATTTGATTTTCCTTACAATTATTGTGTTCATAAATCTAGATTTTGATTTCTCATGCATAATTATTGGTCATAGTTATTGCATGCAAGTTAATTAATTTGAGTCCTGACAGAGATAATTAATTAATGGGATTGACTAGATTATATGATACATGTGTTTACATTTATAGGAGGTTTTAAATTTGTTGATCTATTGAGAGTTAACAATTAATCTATAGACGAAAGTAATAGATAAATTATTAATCTACTTTTACCTTGAGACCTGGCGGAGATAGGTAATTAGAATTCTGATCCTCCACCAATAATTGGATTAGACTAGAAATTGAATGAATTGGATTAAATACATAATTGATACATGTGTACGCACTCCCTGTGATTAATTCATTTTATTATTTGATAATTTGATAATTTTATTCTTATTTAATTTTATTTTTAATTGCATATTTGATTCATTTAGTTGATTTTAATTTATTTTCCTAGGATTAGTAATTTCCCATTTAGTTAGCCTGAATAATATAGATGTGTTAGTTTAGTACTTCGTGTTGATCTTTATTGCAGCTCTTGTGGATACGATATCTGATTTACTACATATATTGTTGCGGCCTATGTTAGTTGCAGTTAATTGCATAATAATTAGTGCATCAAGTAGCAAATGACAATACTAACAATATGTTACCAAATATATTAGTATTCACCATTATTAATATTCATTTATATTATCACCAAATATTCACATGTAGTATAAAAAACACATGATTATGTTAGCATTATTATAATATTCTCATAGCATATGACAATGCCAACATTATCAATTATTTACATTCTTATACAAAAAATATCTTAATGCATTAATGTATTATTTGTTGTCAATATATTGTATTTCATCATCAATACATTATTATTTCGTTAGCATTATATTAATAAGATATTAACATTGGATAACCAATGCTAAAACGGCTTAATGCATTAATATATATTGTTCTCTATCAATAAATTATTCTTCGTTAGCAATATGTTATTACTTCATTAATATTATAATAAAATAATATTAGCATTGAATAATCGTGTCAAATGAATACACCATATAATATATTTCTAACATAATTTCAAACAATGTGCTAACGAAAAACTATTATCAGTTCATGCTACATTAAATGTACGAAATACCAGAACACAAAAAAAAACTATAACAAAAAATAAAAATACAAGTCAATTTAGCTGATTTAAAGCCTATATTCTTTCATCTAAAGAAAAAATGTACATATGCCTTGTATACCTTTCAATGGCTTCATAGAAGACTCACATCCTGGTATATCTATTTTAGTCTCCAAATCATTAGAACTTGTGTTGGTACCTGTCATCATAATATCACAATATTAGCATTTAAAAACATATTACCTAGCATTGACAACTGTGTATTTTACACAACTTTTGGATATGAATTGATGATGTTTATTATATGAAGTTGTGTATTTTATATAGCTTTTGTGCTTATATTGTTATCATTTGAAGTTTTTGATGTGTTTGCTAGTTTTGCAGTAATAGTTGTGATTTCGTTGCATATTTGAAGCAAACACAGTTAAATACGGACAAGGAGAGTTGAAGAAGTATTTAATTAGACTATTGGACTTAATTAAATACTGAAATAAACTCTAATGAACTAGATTAAATTATCAAAATCCGAAGAAATCTGAAATCCAGGTGAAATATAATTGGGTCAACCTAGAAAGGCTCGGTCAACCCAGCCTAGTGCAAATTGTAAAGGCTTAGGTCGATTGGACCCAACTTCACCTGGGTCAACCCTGTGCAAAATCAGGGCTCTGGGTTGACCCATGCGTGCGGGTCCGCGGGAATGTGATTTTTATCTCCAAATTCAGGGTTTTTAATCTAGATATAAAAGCTCTCATTTTGATGCACGATGAGGACGCCTCATACTACATTTTTACACTTAGAATACACCAAGAGAGAGAAGAAGAAGACAGGGGTTCATCGTCTACTCAAGAAGAGTTAACAAGGTTGCTAGAGACGGAGTGCTACTGCATAAGAGATAAGACTACTAGATTACTCCTTGTTTTTCGGTTCTTTTATCAATTTTGTCATGAACACTTTTACTCAAGTTTTGGTTATTTATTTAATTATGTCTAGCTAATTCCATAGCTAGGTTTTAGGGATTAGATATTATGGATTTGATAATATGATTTAATTACTTTTCTTCCTACTATCTCTCGGGGGTTTGATTTCTATGCGCTTATTTATATCTTGTATGGATGCTTGATCGCCATTTATGCATGCTAGTCATTAATTTGAAGCACTGACCAGAGAATAATTAGTGATTGAAAGATATAAATCAGATTATGTGTGTTTGGAAGGACCGACCAAGTGAACAAGTATCACATAGGGTTGAATAGATCTTCATGTGTTAGATTGAGAGTAATGACATGTGTGAAGAACTGACCGCAGTGAAGTGTACGCTCATTATATCTATGTTATGGTATATGTCTTTAAAAGTAGCCCGATAACAAACTAGTGATCCCCCACCATTGATAGATTAAAGACTTAAGTCGGGTTGATAGAGTTAATGAATATTAATAATTGATATAATAATCCAGTTTTCCTAAAGCCTAGGTTTTGTTTATTTGATTAAGTCCGGTATTTTATTTATTGCATTTATTTTATGCTATTTTATTTTATTCTCTTTTTACCTGCATATTCAGTGTCTATATATTAATTAGGTTCTTGTGTTTAAGAACCTGGAAGTAGCAGTCTCTGTGGGATACGACACTTTCGCTCACCTAAGTATTACAATAATGTCGTGCACTTACGGTGAGATTATTTGTTAATAAATAGCGTGTCAAGCATACATGGTAATATTCGTTAGCACAAATATTATCATATACAACGATAACATAATGCTAACGAAAAAATAAAATGATGCTAACAAATAAACTGTATCATGCTAATATCATACAACGTGAACAAAAATACCAAAAATATGTTGGAAAATTGGATTTAATAAATTGAGTTTTGACTCATATTATCCGATTTTTCATGACCGAGATATTTAATTTTGGAGGAATTAAATACCGTACAATTGTTCTATGTTGTGAGTAGATAATCATAGTATTTTTATTTGCTTAAATTCGATTTTCGGTGAGTGAGAAATAAGTGATTGAAGTTGGTCACACGATTGAGCATTTATGGTGTGTGGGATAATGTGTTTAAGACACATTAAATAATCCCACATTGATTTCTTAATCAAGTTAAGAATTGTATTTAAGTGTATTAACACTTAAGTGAAGTAATTAAATGCACAATGATGTGGGCTATGGGTCCACACACGCACACACGCGCGCCCCCGACTGTGCCCGTGCTCATCTCGTCCTCGGACATGGATCTTGGCAATTGGACTTTAGGTGGACTTTGGACATACGTGGGCTCCTGGGCTTAGCCGTACCAGTTTTACGGTACAAAAACGGTCGGGTCGTGGAGCAGGTCGGCGGATCGGCTATCTGGATCGCCGGATCGTGGGTGCACTTAGTGGTGCATGTCCAACATTGAAGTTTGTAACTCCTAGCTGAGTTAAGTGGCTTCAATTGTATTTCAAATGTGTAACTCCCACCTGGAGCTGGTGGAGTTAGTGGGCTGGAACGTAACTCCTGTCGGAAGTCAAAGTCTGCAGCTGTCTGGACACGTGTTGGGATCCGAGCTGACATGGGACACGTGTTGGGATCCAAGCTGACATGGGACACTGGTGCGTCATTTTTCACCAAAAATAAATGTCCCAACTTCCGTCGGTAAGCCCTTACTGCAGAGTACAGCAGTTAGCGAGATCGTCTCCCAAGGGATCGGCGAGAATCACTCTATATTTCCAATCTGCATAACTAAACTTTCCAAAGGGTTTTTGTGCTTATAATAAACTGAACGAAATTAATAAATAAATAGAAAATAAATGCATGATTTAACAAAACGAACGGATTTAAAATATGAGAAAAAATATTCCGGATTCTAATTAACTCCACCCTAGCTTACCTAAACCGATCCTCGACGCAAAGATTAATTCAATTAACACATACAAATAAGTTATAGCTACCGAAGATGCTTACTGACGCAGCCTAATTCCTCTATAGTTTCTCGATAATCAGGAAGATGCTTCACCAATTATTTCCCTAATCGACTGACAACCGTAAGAGACGCTCTATAGGTTTAATGAGCCGACAACCTTAAAGTCTAGAGGAACCTGATTCATAATTAATAGACTCTGACGCAGGACCGTGAATTAAGATTGCTATTCTCCCTGGTTCTGAAGAACCGTTTCGCCACTAATTAAACTTAAACCACAATTACGGATGACCGGTTTAATTGGTTACTAATTAATTCCGAATTACTAAATATGTGCACCTATCTAGCAATATCGAAACAATTAACGACTCAAAATATAAAGAATTAATAAATGCATGCAAATTAATTGAATGATAAAAGCACAAATAGATCTCACAGTTTAGCTAGGCCAGAGCTTCGTTAGTTGTCACCGGAATAAAAAGAACTTAGCTTGATTGCATAATTAAATCAAACCTCCAAAATATTGTTGAGCAGTGCATGATGAATTCAGCGAAGAAGATGAAATAAAAGTTGCTTGAATAATCGTCTCATCTCTGCTATGCGTTAATATGGATGGATAAATCCTAGTCTATCTATATTATCCTTAATTAAAATAATTAAACAGGAAAATAAAATCCTAGTCTATCTCAACTAGGTAATTGCCAAGATGAGGACTCCTTAGAGGCGGTGGAACTCTGAATCCCGCATCCAGCCTTTGGGTTTTAGTAAATTCCGTGCTCCAGCCCAAATTCGCGCGCACAGGCCCAGGTTCCAGATTCTCGCTCCAGCTTTCCAGCGGCAAGCCCTTACGGCCTGGTCTTGTCAGACTCAAATTTTGATCTTTCTTCACTCAGCTTCTTCTTGCACCAAAAACCTGTCATTTTCTCCAACTTTGTACTACATCCCTACACAACTCTACAAACACATCATTCTTCCAAAATACACAAGTATAGGGCAATTAATTAAGAGAAATGACACCAAAAGATAACAATAAAAGCAAGTAAAATACGTCCTATCAAATCCCCCCACACTTAAACCTTGCTCATCCTCGAGCATATCTAAACAGAAAACAGACTCAAAAATAAAAACAGAAAACGACAAGTCAAGCATCGGCTGCTTTAACTGAAAATACTCAAAGTTGAGATTACAACACAACCAACCACAATCCACTAACCCTTCTCTTGTTTCATGAAATAAACACATGCTTTTCATTCAAGTAAAAAACGTGCAACTCAATCCTGCCTCACCAAGGTTCGCTCAATTACTCTCAAGAGAAGGTAAGGACAGATTTAAATTCACTCAAGTCGTGATTTGATGCCTTCAAACATAGATTTGCCCATATGTCAAAACCACAACCAAGAAAGTAAGAACTATGCACAAATAAGCATGTCTTTTCAATGGGTTGTAATGGGGCTAGGGTGCTTAGGTAGGATAATTTGGATAAATGGCTTAAATAAGATGAAAGCATGTAAACATATCAGAACACATTAATCAAGTTCGGCTGCAACTTCTCAAATATCCCACGAATTCTAAGTTAAGTGCTGGTCTTCAAAGCTATACATGGCAACAAAATTTAACTTCAATCGGGTACAACCCTATTTCCTCCACGTCCAGTATGGGCATACGGACCTCCTTCTTTTTTCTTCTTTTTTCTGAAGCTTTGCTTCTCTCTCTTTTTTTTTTCTAGGAGTAGGACACGAGTTTTTTTCACAAGTTTTCTTCAATTTCCAGCACCAACTATTCTTTCAAGTAAATTTCGAACTCATCTCAACACAATCCAATATAACTCGCATGCTTTCAAGGGAGAAGAGCAGGCCAAAAAGGGCTAAGGCTTAATTATTTAGTGGCTATTAATCAAGAAAGAAAGGATTCAGGCACAAACGAGCTCACTAAGGGATAGTGTCAGGTATGGATAAATTATTCAGGTCAAAGCAATGGTTAATCCTATATGCCTTTATCATTTTCATGCAAAAGGAAACTCATAAGCAGTATGACCATGGCAACAAGGCAAATCAGAAATTCAACATTAAATCCGACACACTCATCAACAAAAAACTGAGCTTCATACATAATGTTCATGCTCAATAGGCTCAAATCTCACGTTTATAAGCTTATCAAAAGTTGATCAAGTTGCACATTTCATCGTTCAAGAATACATACGAGCAATAGCATAATTCAATCACAAGAGAATCAATCAAACAAACCAAGATAATCCATGCTATAACCCTTCCTCCTTGTATTGTTCAATCTCAAGCAGCCAATACTCAACAAAAATAAGTAAAACATAAAAGTTTTTTTTTTCTTTTTTCGATTTAGAAAAGAATCCAGACACAAAAATAGCAACTACCTCCCCCCACACTTAGACAACACAGTGTCCTCACTGTGTAGGAAAGAGAGTCAACAAAACGGACACGACATGAATGAAAGAAAATAAAAACAAAGGGATAGGAGAGGTCAAACTAGCAATCAAGGCACGAAACGGTCAGTAGGGGCATACAGACGACGCTCCATTGCAGTGGTCCAACTCGGTGTGTAGGGGTCAAACAACTCCATGAGCTTGGCAAGGGTAGGGGCAACGCTAGAAGAGGTATATGCACGAAAAACTGGACTAGATTTTTTTTAAACGAAAACAAATAAGCAACTAAATGAAAAAAAGAAAAACGAAATAAAATGAAAGAAAGTGATTAAAGCCCGGGTTGCCTCCCGAGAAGTGCCCTTATTTAATGTCTGAGGCTCGACACAAGTAGAACTCAATCATGAGACAATTTCAGAGGTAACAGATCTACCCCTGTCGAAAGGAATCGTTTTCATCCCCGTACCTTTATGTTTCTTTAAAAGCTTGACCAACCTTGCTTCTTGCCCCTTCAGCTCTAGTACGGGGGCCTTTACATGAGATGGTAAAAATGGCTCCGAGTTGGTCAGTAAGGGCAAACGGCCTGTCAGCTTTCTAGCTGGAAACTCCTCGGCTGCGTACAGCTGCTGCACTATCTCGCGGATTGCCCTTTCTTTCCCTGAATCTGCAGTGGGGTTGGGCATTCCATTAAAGAGTACCTACTCTAATTTTTCATCCCTGAAATTATGCTCAACAAAAATCATCAATAATGGAATCGATAGTATCAACCATAAAAAGAGCTTCAAGGTCTTCCACATACTTCATAGCTTCGAATATATTAAATGTGAGAACATCCCCATCAAATTCGAAACTTAGTATTCCCTTGTCTACATCAATCTTGGTTCGTGTAGTTTTTATGAATGGATGACCTAACAGAATTAATGATCTATGTGCAGACAATGCATCATCCATGTCAACGATGTAGAAATCAACAAGAAAAATAAACTCATTCACCTTAATTAAGACATCCTCTACTACACCTCTAGGTATGCATTGGACCTATCAGCTAATTGGATGATGACTCGAGTATCTTTCATAGGGCCCAACTGTAATTCCTTGTAAATAGAGAAAGGCATAACATTGATAGATGCACCTAAATCTAGCATAACTTTCTCTACCTTTTTGCTCCCAATGATGCAAGAGATGGTAAACATACCTGAATCTCGGCATTTTTGAGGTAATTTCTGTTGAATAATGGCTGAAATAGTCTCACCCACCTTGATCTTTGCATCTTTCTCATATCTTATCTTCTTGGAGCATAGTTCTTTCAAGAACTTCGCATATCTCGGGACTTGTTTGATAGCATCAATCAATTGTAGATTGATCTCGACTTTCTTGAAAAGCTCGAAGATCTCTTTCTCATCCTCCTCTTTCTTGTACCCTGCTAACCTGGAAGGAAAAAGGAGCTGCATTAATAGGGTTAGAAATTTTAGGTGGAACTTGAACCTCAGTAGGGGCAAACGGGGCAGCAGATTGTTTGCCCTCTGCGATTGGTCTGTCTTCAGCTTCTGCAGTTTGCCCATACCGCGTGTTGTCTTTCTTCTTCTTTGTTTCAACCTCAACCAATTCTTGCCGCTTCGAAGGGTCACAGCACTGACGTTACCTCGTGGATTTTGCTCAGTTTGGGAAGGCAGCTTCCCTTGATTCCCTTACAATTTGTTCACTTATATAGCGAGCTGCATGATCTGCATGCCCATACTGCCTAGGGCAGCTTGTGTCTCCTGTTGAAAGGCCTTTTAGCTCTGCGCTAGACTATTCACTAGGCTTGTGCTCTGCTCGAGACTCTTCATGATCTCACTCATGCTGGGCGCAGGCTTGTCAGTATGCCTATACGGACCGTCATGCGGTGGCCTTAGAGGCAAAACTCCCGGCATCTTCTGATCTTGTTGCCTTCAGCCGGAATTAGGATGGTCCCTCCAGCTTGGATTGTACGTATTTAAGTACGAGTCATAATTCCTCCATCTCATGGCATCTTGTTGCGCATCACTGGATCCATAACAAACTTGTTCAGTTGAGGGCTCTTGCAAATTGGGACACTCATCAGTGAAGTGTCCGTTCTCGGAACAGACTCCGCAGCGGTTTGGCCTTATCTGCGCCACAACAAGGCCTCGGACCAGGGAAGTAAGAACATCTATCTTTTTATTCACTCCCGACCCTTCAGCTCAGTCGAGTGCCCTTACTGGCCAGTGTCTACCTTCGTCTTTCTCTTCATACTGCTGTTCTCCAGAAGCTATGTCAATGATGAGCTGTTTGGCTTCGGCGAGGGTCTTGTTGGTGAGAGATCCTCCGCTAGCACCATTAATAATTTTCCTATCAAAAGAAGACATGCCACTGTAAAAGTAATTAGTCAGAAGTTGATAATCAGTGAACCCATGGTCCGGGCATTTGCGATAAAGTTGTTGAAATCGTTCCCAGTATTCGGCCAAGCTTTCATTCAGCTTTTGCTTGATGCTACTGATTGCCATCCTTAGATTTGGAGCTCGAGTCTTAGGGAAGAATTTTCGCAGGAATTGTCCTTCTAATTCTGCCCATGTGGTGATGGACTCCGGTGGCAAATCAAACAACCAATCTCTTGCCTTTCCCTGCAAAGTGTGAGAAAAAGTGAGTAACCTTAGGTTATTAGCAGTAAAATATGTAGGTCTTAAAGTCGAGCACATGAGATCAAATTCAGACAAATGCTTGTGTGCACTCTCTCATGGCAGATCACCAAACTTCGATAACACTTGGATGAATGCAGGTCGGATCTCTACATTGTTGGCAATCGGGGGCAGCACGATGCAGATGGGTCTGTTGCTCCGAAGGCGGCCGAGTTCCCTGATGAGAGGCTCAGGTTCGGGCTCAGGATCAGCAACGTTGGCATTGATGAGGGCTCCACCTGCGGCAAGGCCTTGCCGGTTCAGTGGATTTTCATTATGGGCCATGTGGAAAAGTTGATCAATACCAAGAGTGTTTTGTTCAGATTCGAGAGCCTCCTTAGTAGCTCTCCTCAATCGATGTAACGTTCTCTCTGGCTACGGATCAAACACTAAATCTTCTTCTGCAGAGGAACGGGTCATGCCCCCAAAAAATCAAAAATAAAGCAAAGTAAATAATAAACTAAAAATTTCGAGTAATCACCGCTTTTAGAACCGATCCCTGGCAACGGCGCTAAAATTTGGTACATCATTTTTCACCAAAAATAAATGTCACGACTTCCGTCGGTAAGCCCTTACTGCAGAGTACAGCAGTGAGCGAGATCGTCTCCCAAGGGACCGGTGAGAATTACTCTATATTTCCAATCTGCATAACTAAACTTTCCAGAGGGTTTTTTGTGCTTATAATAAACTGAACGAAATTAATAAATAAATAGAAAATAAATGCACGATTTAACAAAACGAACGGATTTAAAATATGAGAAAAAATATTCCGGATTCCAATTAACTCCACCCTAGCTTACCTAAACCGATCCTTGACGCAAAGATTAATTCAATTGACACATACAAATCAGTTATAGCTACCGAAGACGCTTACTGACGCAGCCTAATTCCTCCGTAGTTTCTCGATAATCAGGAAGACGCTTCACCAATTATTTCTCTAATCGACTGATAACCGTAAGAGACGCTCTATAGGTTTAATGAGCCAACAACCTTAAAGTTAGAGGAACCCGATTCATAATTAACAGACTCTAACGCAGGACCATGAATTAAGATTGCTATTTTCCCTGGTTCTGAAGAACCGTTTCGCCACTAATTAAACTTAAACCACAATTACGGATGACCGGTTTAATTGGCTACTAATTAATTCCGAATTAGTAAATATGTGCACCTATCTAGCAATATTGAAATAATTAACGACTCGAAATACAAAGAATAACAAATGCATGCAAATTAATTGAATCATAAAAGCACAAATAGATCTCACAGTTTAGTTAGGCCAGAGCTTCGTTAGTTGTCACCAGAATAAAAAGAACCTAGCTTGATTGCATAATTAAATCAAACCTCCAAAATATTGTCGAGCAGTACATGATGAATTCAGCGAAGAAGATGAAATAAAAGTTGCTGGAATAATCGTCCCCTCTCTGCTATGCGTTAATATGGATGGATAAATCCTAGTCTATCTATATTATCCTTAATTAAAATAATTAAACATGGAAATAAAATCCTAGTCTATCTCAACTAGGTAATTGCCAAGATGAGGACTCCTTAGAGGCGGTGGAACTCTGAATCCCGCATCCAGCCTTTGGGTTTTAGTAAATTCCGTGCTCCAGCCCAAATTCGCGCGCACAGGCCCAGGTTCCAGATTCTCGCTCCAGCTTTCCAGCGGCAAGCCCTTACGGCCTGGTCTTGTCAGACTCAAATTTTGATCTTTCTTCACTCAGCTTCTTCTTGCAACAAAAACCTGCCATTTTCTCCAACTTTGTACTACATCCCTACACAACTCCTACAAACACATCATTCTTCCAAAATACACAAGTATAGGGCAATTAATTAGGAGAAATGGCACCAAAAGATAACAATAAAAGCAAGTAAAATATGTCCTATCAAATCCCCCCATACTTAAACTCTGCTCATCCTCGAGCATATCTAAACAGAAAACAGACTCAAAAATAAAAACAGAAAACGACAAGTCAAGCATCGGCTGCTTTAACTAAAAATACTCAAAGTTGAGATTACAACATAACCAACCACAATCCACTAACCCTTCTCTTGTTTCATGAAATAAACACATGTTTTTCATTCAAGTAAAAAACATACAACTCAATCCTGCCTCACCAAGGTTCGCTCAATTTCTCTCAATAGAAGGTAATGACAGATTTAAATTCACTCAAGTCGTGATTTGATGCCTTCAAACATAGATTTGCCCATATGTCAAAACCACAACCAAGAAAGTAAGAACTATGCACAAATCAACAGGTCTTTTCAATGGGTTGTAATGGGGATAGGGTGCTTAGGTAGGATAATTTGGATAAGTGGCTTAAATAAGATGAAAGCATGTAAGCATATCAGAACACATTAATCAAGTTCGGCTGCAACTTCTCAAATATCCCACAAATTCTAAGTTAAGTGCTGGTCTTCAAAGCTATGCATGGCAACAAAATTTAACTTCAATCGGGTACAACCCTATTTCCTCCACGTCCAGTATGGGCATACAGACCTCCTTTTTTTTCTTCTTTTTTCTGAAGCTTTGCTTATTTCTCTCTTTTTTTTCTAGGAGTAGGACATGAGTTTTCTTCACAAGTTTTCTTCAATTTCCAGCACCAACTATTCTTTCAAGTAAATTTCGAACTCATCTCAACACAATCCAATATAACTCACATGCTTTTAAGGGACAAGAGCAGGCCAAAAAGGGCTAAGGCTTAATTATTTAGTGGCTATTAATCAAGAAAGAAAGGATTCAGGCACAAACGAGCTCACTAAGGGATAGTGTCAGGTATGGATAATTTATTCAGGCCAAAACAATGGTTAATCCTATATGCCTTTATCATTTTCATGCAAAAGGAAACTCATAAGCAGTATGACCACGGCAACAAGGCAAATCAGAAATTCAACATTAAATCCGACACACTCATCAATAAAAACTGAGCTTCATACATAATGTTGATGCTCAATAGGCTCAAATCTCACGTTTATAAGCTTATCAAAAGTTGATCAAGTTTCACATTTCATCGTTCAAGAATACATACGAGCAATAGCATAATTCCAGATTCTCGCTCTAGCTTTCCAGTGGCAAGCCCTTACGGTCTGATCTTGTCAGACTCAAATTTTGATCTTTCTTCACTCAGCTTCTTCTTGCACCAAAAACCTGCCATTTTTTTCAACTTTGTACTACACCCCTATACAAATCTACAAACATATCATTCTTCCAAAATACACAAGTATAGGGCAATTAATTAGGAGAAATGGCACCAAAAGATAACAATAAATGCAAGTAAAATACGTCCTATCAGACACCTGTCGGGATCTGCAGAAGGTAACTCCTGGAGGGCTTAATTGCAGAGCTACAACACCTGGTTTGAATGTCATCAAACCCTAGCTGTTGTCCCCTGCAGTGGAGATGTGCCTATAAATAGGACATCATGCATGATTCAACATGCTATATTCTGCACAAGCTACATCATATTATTGCATACTGCCCTTCGAGTCTCAGCTTTCCAGTTCTGGATATTGTCTAGTTCGCCGGAGCTTTGCCGGACTTGTGGTGTTACTGCTTGAAGGATGAAAAGCCATTTCATCTTTGAGAGACGAATCGCCAGACCGTGAGCACTAGCCGGGGCGTAATTTGTCTTGCGGAGAGAGGTCCTCTCGACTCAACTTGCCGGAATCTGCACTCGGGTTCCAGTTTATTTAATCATTTCAATTCAGTTTATTGTAATCTATCTACTTCTTTAGTTTCTCTTGTACCTTAGTTGTAACCTATTACAGAAGTGTAACACGTTTCCATAACAATCGCAAGACAAATTATAAACTAAAAGAAACAACTATCTTTGCTAGAATGGCGTCATCATCTGCTCCCATTGCTGCAAGAACCATTCTCCATGGACAAGCTGAGAAGCCGGAGAAGTTCTCCGGATTGGACTTCAAAAGATGACAGCAGAAGATGCTCTTCCACCTAACCACATTAGGAGTTGCTGGCTACATCAAAGAGAATGCTCCAGTGGTCGAGGAAAATGAGCCGGACGTCAATAAATGAACGACGTATGATCAATGGAAATTGCTTTTGTAAAAATTACATTCTGAATGGCTTAGTAGATAGTCTTTATTCTGTATACGGAAATGTAACTAATGCTAAGGATCTGTGGGATGCTCTAGAAAAGAAGTACAAAATGGAGGATGCCGGAACTAAGAAGTTCGTCATGGCAAAATTCCTCGATTATAAAATGGTGGACACTTGGTCAGTGATGGATCAGGTGCAAGAGCTTTAGCTCATTGTGTACGACGTTTATGCTGAAGGGATGGTCCTTCCCGACTCATTCACCATTGCTGCAGTGATTGAGAAGTTGCCACCATGTTGGAATGACTTCAAGAGCTATCTTAAGCACAAGAGAAATGAGATGACTCTTGAAGACCTTGTGGTTAAGCTTCGAATTGAAGCCGATAACCGAAAGGCGGATCCGAGACCAAGAGTCCCGATCGAGGCCAAAGCTAATTTATAGAACGTGGTGGACCATCAAATAGCAATAAAAGGAAGCGCCCGAGTCAAGTTGATAAAGAAAAGAAGCCAATGACGAAGTTTAACGGCAACTGCTTCAATTGTGACAAGCCAGGTGTAACGCCCCAATAGATAGATAAATTCACAAATAAAGTAAAATAAATATTTTTATTTAATCGTGATTGACCATTTGACCACCATCACCACATCTTGTCCGCTCACACATCGCCCGAGCTCTTACTTGAAAGGAAATAAAAGATTGGGGTGAGTTCTTTTAAACTCAGTGGGAGTAAACGTTGTCCAAACTATAAATTTAATAGAGAAGCATGTGAACTTGATTCATATAACTTGTACTTTTGCATCAACAAAAAAGGCTTACAAACCGGGCTTAGAAAAATAAAATAATTATCATGACATTGGCCCAAAATAAAATGTGCATAAAATATAACTTTAATTATTTCCTTTAAAATGAAATAATTGTAATGCATTTATGAATATGCTCCACATATGTTAAATTTACTATAGGCGCGACTTATAGGACTTAAACAATTAATAATATGCTTTAAAATTTCCGGGACGCTACATTCTACCTCACTTAAAAGGAATTTCGTCCTCGAAATTTCGAAATCATATTTTCAAAACCAGAAAATAGCAAAACAATTTCATAAATTATATTTTCATAAACTTTGACATGAAACATAACTTAACTTTTACCTCTTCTCAGAACGATGCGGCGGATGTGATGATGGTCATTACATATTTACATGCTTGCATTTTTTTTAGTATGTAGGTAAGTAGACCCGCTCTGATACCACTCTGTAACACCCCAATTTCACTTCTAATAGGAAAAGGGCACGTTACTCGTGCTTTTCTTAAATAAAACTATTCACTTTAAATACAGCGGAAGTTTCAATCATAAATTGATATTTAATAGATAGATAAATTCACAAATAAAGTAAAATAAATATTTTCATTTAATCGTGCTTGACCATTTGACCACCATCATCACATCTTGTCTGCTCACACATCGCCCGAGCTCTTGCCTGAAAGGAAATAAAAGATTGGGGTGAGTTTTTTTAAACTCAATGGGAGTAAGCGTTATCCAAACTATAAATTTAATAAAGAATCATGTGAAAATACTTGATTCATATAACCTGTACTTTTGTATCAGCCACTAGGCTTGGTAATTTATAGTCTAAAGACTCTGTACTTTATAGTCCAGAAGACTCGGTACTTTATAGTCTAGAAGACTCTGTGCTTTATAGTCTAGAAGACTCTATGTTGAATTTTTACATAATTCCTGTACAAACATATAGAGAGGATAACAATATATTTTTCAACGTATAAACCCCACCTTGAATTTATCTTGAATAAATAGTTAAATAGATCCACGCGCGCCGCCTAGCATAATATGAATAATTAATTAACATGATATTTAAAATACATTAAATCTTTGCAATTACATAACTTTAATTGAAATATATATATATTTAAAAAAAATGCATAGATGTCCGTGAGAAATTTAAAGACATAACATAAATCTCTCTCTCTCTCTATATATATATGCGTAAATGTGTGTGTGATTTCATAGGCAAACTAAACTTTTAGTATATATATATACATACGTGGCATGTGGATCTATATGTGTGTGAAATTGTATGCAATTATATATGTACATAATATTCAATAAAATAGTATAAGGCTCAAAATGAAAGCAACACATTTAATTTAATGGACAAGTTGACTACTCTCTAGAACTCATTTGATAAAATCACTCGACTCTTATTCCTCCCTTACCATTTCATCAGGGGAAAAAAAGAAGAAGAAGAAGAAACCTAACCAACTGTTAGCAGATATTTAAAAAATATCAAGAACGAAAAGTAGAAGATGAGATACCTCGAGAAGAAATCAAAGACGAGGGAGAAACTAAAAAATGTTTAGAGGGGAGCTTTCAATAGTTGGTGTGATTTTCACGAATGAGAGCTCCTCTATTTATACTAAAAATTGAACTTTAATCATGGAAGGTTTGAAATTTGGATTAATTTCTTTCCAAAACTTGATTTACTTGCATATGACAATTAAGTTTAGGGTTTATGGTGTAATGGGCTCAACAAAAAAGGCTTACAAACCGGGCTTAGAAAAATAAAATAATTTATCATGACATTAGCCCAAAATAAAATGTGCATAAAATATAATTTTAATTATTTCCTTTAAAATGAAATAATTGTAATGCATTTATGAATATGCTCCACATATGTTAAATTTACTATAGGCGCGACTTATAGGACTTAAACAATTAATAACATGCTTTAAAATTTCCGGGTGCTACACCGGGGCACATGTCCAAACATTGCACGGCTCCAAAGAAAAAACGTACCAACTATGGTGCGCACTTGGTGGAACACAACAACAAAGGCAAAGAAAAGGCTCGTTAAGATGATTGGGATGACGATGATTTGGCTGCTGTTGTGTTTGAAGCTAACCACGTGGACAACCCGAGAGATGGTTCATCGACACCGGGGCTACTTGTCATGTTTGCTCGGACAAAGGCTCGTTTGCTACGTACAAAGATGTTGAAGGTAGAAAGTTGCACATGGGGAACCAAACCTTGTCTGAAGTGGCTGGTGTGGGTAACGTGGTTTTGAAGCTGACTTCAGACCAAGAGCTAACTTTGAAGGATGTGCTACATGTTCCGGACAACCGCAAGAATTTGGTTTCGGGTTCACTGTTAGTCAATCATGGTTTTAGACTAGTGTTTGAGTCTGAAAAGTTTATTTTAAGCAAGTATGAAAGGTTTTTTGGTCGGGGCTATCTCGCCAATGGACTCTTCAAAATGAATGTAATGGCCATGGGCCGTGTTACCAAAGAAAGTGCTAATAAAGTGAATTCTTCTGCTTACTTGCTTATTGAGTGCTCGGATTTATGGCATTGTAGATTAGGACATGTTAATGCTATAAAACGTTTAGTAAATTTAGATTTGCTAAAAGTGAACCAATTTAATACATAAAACAAATGTGAAGTTTGTGTCGAGGCAAAATTGGCAAAGTTACCATTTCATTCTGTTGAACGGAGCACTAATTCACACAGACGTGTGTGACTTAAAGTTTGTGCAAACTAGAGGCGGTAAAAAGTATTTTATTACTTTTATTGACGATTGCACAAAATACTGTTTTCTTTATCTTTTAAGAAGTAAAGATGAGGCGATTGAAGCTTTTAAGAACTTCAAGAATGAAGCTGAAAATCAACTAAGCGGTCGAATTAAAGCAATTCAAAGTGATAGAGGTGGAGAATAAGTTGCCCCGTTTGAAGAGTTATGCGCAGAGGCGGGTATAATTCATCAAACTACAACTCCTTATTCACCACAGTCTAATGGTGTTGCTGAACGTAAAAACCGAACTCTTAAAGAGATGATGAATGCTTTGTTGATAAGTTCGGGATTACCACAGAACTTGTGGGGGGAAGCTGTGTTGACAGCCAACTATATCCTGAATAAGATTCCACTTAAGGATAAGGATGAAGAACCTGTTACTAGTTCTGATCATGTGGATGAAGAACCGAGACGTAGCAAGTGAGCTAGGACGGCTAAGACTTTTGGTTCGGATTTCATCACCTATATGCTAGATGATGAGCCAAAGTCATTGAAAGAAGCTCTATCTAGTCCAGATGTTGCGTTCTGGAAAGAGGCTATCAATAGTAAAATTGATTCCATTATGCAAAATCACACTTGGGAGTTGACAGATCTCCCAAGTGGGTGTAAGACTTTAGGATGCAAGTGGATCCTAAAATGAAAGTATAAGGCAGATGGTTTTGTTGATAAATATAAAGACCGTTTGGTTGCCAAAGGCTTTAGACAAAAGGAGGGGTATGATTTCTTCGATACCTATTCATCAGTAACAAGGATTACATCTATTCGGGTGCTTTTAGTGATTGCTGCTTTGCACAATCTCGAAATTCATCAGATAGATGTAAAGACCGCGTTTCTGAATGGTGAGCTGGAGGATGAAATATACATGGAACAACCTGAAGGGTTTGTTGCACCAGGGCAGGAACGAAAGGTGTGTAAACTTGTTAGATTATTGTATGGTCTGAAACAAGCACCTATTTAGTGGCATCTGAAGTTTGATAACGTGATGTTGTTAAATGGTTTTAAAATCAATGAGTGTGATAAATATGTGTATATAAAGAGCATTTCTAATAGCCATGACATAGTCTGTCTTTATGTAGACGACATGTTAATCATGGGCAGTAGCCACCAAGTGATTATTGAAACGAAACAAATGTTGAAATGAAATTTCGACATGAAAGATATGGGCTTAGCTGATGTGATTCTATGAATCAAGATAGTTCGGACAAGTGGTGGAATGGTCTTAACACAATCTCATTACGTAGAGAAAGTGCTTAAAAAATTCAATGCTTTTGATAGTCTGCCGGCTAAGATCCCGTTGGAACTCAATGTACACTTAAGTAAAAACTAGGGAGAACCGGTAGCTCAAGAAGAATATGCAAGGGTCATTGGGAGTTTGATGTACATCACTAATTGCACTAGACCTAATCTTGTATGTTCTGTGAACAAGTTGAGTCGGTACACGAGCAATCCAAGCAAAGAGCATTGGAAAGCTCTAGTATAAGTTCTAAGATACTTGAAGTATACTTTGAACTTTGGGCTGCATTATACAAAGTTTTCTCCTGTACTTGAAGGGTACAATGATGTGAATTGGATATCAGACACAAAAGACTCATTCTCGACTAGTGGATTTGTTTTCACTATCGATGGTGGAATAGTGTCGTGGAAATCTATGAAACAGACTTGTATAGCCCGTTCTACCATGGAATTTGAGTTTATCGCTTTGGATAAAGCTTGTGAAGAAGTGGAATGGCTTCGCAACTTTCTAGAAGATATTCCATGTTGGAAAAAACCAATGTCGTCAGTGATAATTTACTGTGATAGTCAAGCGGCTGTCGGGAGGGCACATAATGCTATGTATAATGGTAAGTCTCGACATATATGTCGGAGACATAATACTGTGGGGCGTATGATCTCAAGTAGAGTTGTCTCAGTTGACTATGTGAAGTCAGTAGACAATCTAGTGAATCCGCTAACCAAAGGGTTAAATCGAGATCAAATGGCTAAGTTACTAGAGGGAATAGGGTTAAAATCCACAATCTAAGAATGCTTATAGTGGTAACCCAACCATGATGACTGGAGATCCCAAGAACTTGGTTTAATGGGAAAACTAAGCTACAAATATTTGGTTTGATAGCACTTGGGAAGTTGTAGTGAACCGTTTCCTGTAAAGCAAACCAAGTATGCACCTGTCGGTGTGGTGAGGATAAGTTCGATGACTTTTAATGATTCCTAAACCTAATAAGGTTGAGTATGGCAGGATACTCGGAAAGAGGAGATCACCTATATAAGTGAGAAGTGGGGACCGCTTCTAAGAGATACTTATGAATTCAAAGAGGTTGTCCATGGCCTGAAACGGACATAAATGTGAGAACAGATAATGTTTGAGACATAGCTGTTTTCAATACTATTGTCTCGGTATACACTAAGGATGTATAGTTCAAGGCATCATGTCCACTAAACAGCTGGTATACTCAATAGTGTTGGAATATAGAAGGTTCAAAGTCACAAGCTACCTATCCTGCTGCAGTTGTGTTTCTAGAGAACTGGGCTGCTTTGTCTGCATACATGCATGCACTATTTCCACTCATGTGGCGGATTATTGAAAAATTAGATTTAATAAATTGAGTTTTGACTCATTTTGTCCGATTTTTCATGACCGAGATATTTAATTTTGGAGGAATTAATTACTGTACGATTGTTCTATGTTGTGAGTAGATAATCGTAGTATTTTTATTTGCTCAAATCTAATTTTCGGTGAGTGAGAAATAAGTAGTTGAAGTTGGTCACACGACTGGGCATTTATGGTGTGTGGGATAATGTGTTTAAGACACATTAAATAACCCCACATTAATTTCTTAATCAAGTTAAGAAGTGTATTTAAGTGTATTAACACTTAAGTGAAGTAATTAAGTGCACAAGGATGTGGGCTATGAGCCTACACGCGCATACACACGCACGCACGCGCGCTTGTGCCTGTGCTCGAGCCCGAGCCCGAGCTCGTGCCCGTGCCCGAGCCCGAGCTCGTGCCTGGTGCCCGTGCTCGTCTCGTCTCATCCTTAGACTTGGATCTTGGTAATTGGACTTTGGGTGGACTTTAGGCATATGTGGGCTTCCGGGGCTTAGCCGTACCAGTTTTAAGGTACAGAAACGGTCGGGTCATGGAACGGATCGGCTATCTGGATCGCCGGGTCATGGGTGCACTTAGTGGTACATGTCCAACATTAAATTATGTAACTTCTAGCTGAGTTAAGTGGCTTCAATTGTATTTCAAATGTGTAACTCCCACCTAGAGCTGGTGGAGTTAGTGGGCTGGAATGCAACTCCTGTCGGGAGTCAAAGTCTGCAGCTGTCTGGACACGTATTGGGATCCGAGCTGACATGGGACACATGTTGGGATTCGAGCCGACATGGGACACCTGTCGGGATCTGCAGAAGATAACTCCTGGAGGGCTTAATTGCAGAGTTATAACTCCTGGCAGTTACAACACCTGGTTTGAATGCCCTCAAACCCTAGCTGTTGTCCCATGCAGTGGAGATGTGCCTATAAATAGGACATCATGCATGATTCAACATGCTACATTCTGCACAAGCTACATCATATTGTTGCATACTTCCCTTTGAGTCTCAGCTTCCCAATTCTCGATATTGTCTAGTTCGCCGGAGCTTTGCCGGACTTGTGGTGCTACTGCTGGAAGGACGAAAAGCCATTTCATCTTTGAGAGATGAATCGCCAGACCGTGAGCACTAGCCGGGGCATAATTTGTCTTACGGAGAGAGGTCCCCTCGACTCGGCTTGCCGGAATCTGCACTCAGGTTCCAATTTATTTAATCATTTCAATTCAGTTTATTGTAATCTATCTACTTCTTCAGTTTTTCTTGTACCTCAATTGTAACCCATTCCAGAAGTGTAACACGTTTCCATAACAAAACATATATACTAATTTTTCATCCAACAATTAATTAACTTTAAATCTGAAAACATAAACATCCATAAAAAAAAAATCATTGCTGAATAAAGATAACGTAGACACAATAATTATGCCATGGCCCTATATACATGAGACCTCTCTTATTGTGAATATACACTACTACATATTTTTCTCTCCACGTGTTTACTACTCTACTATTCAACATGGTATCAAAGCAATACGATTCTTGCCCTAGTTATACTTTGCTTAAAAAGAAGATTTGTCTAGCTAGGGTTTTGCCTTTTACCTAATTTTTTTCCACCATGATGGAATCTAATTCTATTATCGGTACCACCATTAAATTGGATGGTTCCAACTACTTGCTCTAGTCTCGTGCTTTTCTCCTATTCCTGGGATCTCAGAAGAAACAATCCCATATTCTTTCTCTTGCTCGTGTTGCTACCGATCCAAAGTATGAGACTTGGAGTGGCGATGATTGTTCTATTATGACTTAGTTATTCAACAGCCTGGAGCCATTTGTTAGCGAGAACATTATGTTCTTGGATACTGCTAAAGCTATGTGGGATACTCTCCGTAAGATGTATTCTAATAACAAAAACATCTCTTGCGTGTTCAAATTGTATGGGAAATTATTTTCTCATACCCAGGCTGGCCAATCTATCAATGTCTACTTCTGTTTTCTCAAAGGCACTGCTGATGAACTTTTGGTTTACCATCCTCTATCATGTGATGCCGTAACACAAGCGACGCAGTGGGAAGAATTCATGGTGGTGAAGTTTTTATCAGGTTTAGATGTTGATCTCTGGTCGACTCATAATAGTTTACTATCTAGTGATAATGTTCACACCTTATCTAATGCTCTTTATCGTGTTCTGTGTCTCCACCGACAAAACTGATCCTAACCACACTGATAATTTTGCCATGGTCACTCAAGGTCGTGGTTTTAATAGTGGACATGGTAGTGATTGACGAGGTCATGGTTGAGGCCGTGGCTGCGGACCCCATGATCATCATTGTATTCATTGTGGTCATTCCAACCATGTTTTTGAGAGGTGCTGGGCAAAGTTTGGTAAACCAGAATGGGTAAACTCTGTTAGGTTGAGTTCTTTCGCTACTGCAGACACATCTTTAATCATTCTCTCTTCTATTACTGCCTCTACTACTGCGTGTGCATTTTTCGTGTCTAAGGGTAAGTCTTGGATATTGGATTCCAGTCCTACTGCCCATATTACTGGTACTAAATCTCTTTTCAATTCTTTTTCTGCTTGTTATCTACCTCATGTTCGTCTTGCCGATGGCACCTATTCTTCGATCATCGAAATTGGTGTTGTCAAGCCTGCTACTCATCTCACTCTAGATAACGTTCTCTTTGTTCATCTCACCAAAACTCACAATTGTTCTGTCATCTTCTATACTTCTCATTGTGTTTTTCAGGACCTGCAGATGAATAAGACAATTGATGGAGGACATGAGCGTGTAGGCTTATACTATTTGGACTCGGTTGCACTTGTTTCTTCTTGAGCTCTCTCTGCTAATGTGTTTTTGTATCAATGATATTGTCATCTTGGTCGTCCTTCTTTTACTAACCTTAGAAGTTTAGTTCCCATTGAGTTTACTAGTTTTCAGTGTGAGTCTTGTGAGTTGGGCAAGCACCATCGCACATCTTTTCCTCCTCGGATCGATAAACATAGTTCTTTTGCTTTTGAACTTATTCATTGTGATGTTTGTGGTCCTAGTCAGGTTGAGTCTAGAGGGGGTTTCAAATATTTTTTTATTTTTGTTGATGATTATTCTCGTATGACTTGGTTATATTTACTTAAACAAAGAATTGAAGTCCCTAATGTACTCCAATATTTTTATCAAGAAATTAAAACTCAGTATTCTGTTGATTTGCGTATTCTTCGCACTGATAATGCTCTTGAGTTTATGCAAATATCGTTTCTACTTTTTGTGCTTCACATGAGATAATTCATCAAACTTCATGTTCTCATACTTCTCAACAAAATGAAGTTGATGAATGCAAACATTGTTATATTTTGGATGTTGCTTATACGCTTCTTTCTCACATGCATGTTCTTAAACACTTGTGGTCAGATGAAGTCCTTATTGTTTGTTTTCTTATTAATAGGATGTCATCTAGTGTCTTGCATGGGGATATTCTTTTTTGTTACATTCATCTTGATAAACCTATTTATCACATAACTCCTCGAGTATTTGGGTGTGTCTTTTTTGTGCATGATTTTACACCTGGTTTGGATAAGTTGTCTCCTCGGTCTGTTAAATGTGTTTTCCTTGGATATTCTCGCACTAAAAAAGGATACCGTTATTTTGACCCTTTTACTCGACGCCACTACACATGTGTTGATGTTGCATTCTTTGAGTCTCAACCTTATTTTTCTCCAACTTTAAGTCAGCCTCGTGACCCTATTTCTCTACCAGTTCCACTATCTCCGTATCTCGATCCTCCTCCACAACCTTTGCAAGTGTATACTCGACATCCATATCCTCAGCAAGAGCTTACCTTATGTTCATATGCCTCCCTTCGATGATCTACCCATTGTCCTACGCAAAGGTAAACGTACATACACTACTAAACACCATTTGTCTAATCCTATTTTTTTGATCAATTGGGTCCTACTTTTCACTCTTTTAATGTTTCACTTTCTTCTGTGTCCATTCCAATTTCTTACTCTAAGGCATGCCAACAATCTGTTTGGCGGGCAGCTATAGATGAGAAAATGTCTGCTCTTGTCTTTCGTGGTACTTGGGAACTTGTGACTACTCCTTCTTTGGCAGATATTGTTTCTTGTCGGTGGGTGTTTACCTTAAAGTACCATGCCGATGGTACTATTGATTGGTACAAGACACGTCTTGTGGCTAAAGGGTACACTCAAACTTATGGTGTAGATTACTTTGAGGCGTTCTCTCCTATTGCTTGTTTAAACTCTATTCGTATTTTATTCTCCATCGGTGTCAATCTTTCTTGGTCTATGTATCTGCTTGATGTGAAAAATGCATTTCTCTATGGTGACTTGAGTGAGACTATTTTTATGGAGCAACCTCTGGGGTATATTGCTCAGGAGGAGGATGCTACTAAGATTTGCTGTCTTAATAAGGCTATTTGTGGTCTCGAACAAAATCCTAAAGCATGGTTTGATAAATTCAGTAATGTTCTTGGTGTTATTGGATTTAAGTAATGCAAGGCTGATCATTCCGTCTTTGTGCGACATTGCAAAAGTGGGATTGTTGTAATCATTGTGTATGTTGATGACATTCTGATTTCTGGCAGTGATGAATAAAGGATTGGAGAGACTAAGAAGTACTAGCAACAATATTTTGTTATGAAAGATATGGGACGTCCCAAGTGCTTTTTAGGAATTGAAATTGTTCACAACAAGTCTGGTATTTCTCTACGTCAGCAGAAGTATGCTACTGATCTTCTCAAAGAAGTAGGCTTTATGGGTACAAAGTCGGCTGACACTCCTATGGATATTAATTCGAGCATTTAGGATGGCGATGGAGAATCATTTGAAGACAAAGATAGGTACAGACAGCGTGTTGGAAAACTTATCTATTTGATTGTAGCAAGGCTTGACATCTCATTCGCAGTTAGTTTGGTTAGTCGCTTTATGGATAATCCCAGACAGGTTCACTGGGATGCTGCTATTCGGAATCTTAAATACATCAAGAAGTCTACATGTAAAGGATTGTTGTTTAAGAAGAATGATCATCTTAAGATTGGAGGATATTTTGATGTTGATTATGTTAGTTCAAAGACTGACATACGATCCACATCTGGCTTCTGCACTTATCTGGGTGGAAATCTAGTTACATGGTGAAGTAAGAAACAACACGTTGTTGCTAGATCTTTTTTTGCCGAGGCTGAGTATAGAGCAATGGCACACACTGCTACTGAGATGATGATTTGAGTGAAAAATCTTCTTGAAGAATTGGGGTTCACTTACAATTAACCTTTACTTATGTACTGTGATAATCAAACAACTATTTACATTGTAAATAATCTAGTTTTGCATGAGAGGGCTAAACATATAGAAGTTGATTGTCACTTTTTTTCTGATTATGTCATGAGCCATATGATTGCTACTCCATTCACATCTTCATCCAATCAGATTGCATATATCTCCACAAAACCTTTGGAGGAGAAACGTTTCTCTGAACTTTGTACAAAGTTGAACATGATTGATATATATGCTCTAGTTTTAGGGGAAGTGTTATATAATATTATTTTATTATTATGTTTCCATACGTGTGTCTATATTAGGAATAGATTTAACCTAATTCTCTATAACCCTAGTTTATCTCCCTATATATATGAGAGCTCTCTTATTGTGAATATACACCACTACATACTTTTCTCTCCATATGTTTACTACTCTACTATTCAACACTAACGAAGCAGTATCACTTCATGCACAACACATAACTTTAAATGCAAAACTGATTCTGTTATGAAATAACTAAATAACGAGTTTAATATGGTTGGAAAGCTAGTCAGTCCTACTTTTCAACAAAATACTAATTTCAAAAAAATATTAATCGCGAACAAAGTTATGATTGTTTTATTGAAGGTTGTTAGTTGCATTATTTAATACATTCATTCAGCATTGCATAATGCTTCCATTAACATATGACAATGATGATGAAAGTAAATAATAAAATGCAACAAATTAAATTATTAAACCCTAAAATTGATGTTATAAACCCTTATAACTACATATAATGCTTCCTTCAACATACAACAATGCTAACAATATCATTTGGCAATGCTAACGTTATAATGCTATTGTCATATACGTTACATAATTCTATCGTTAGCATTATGCTAACATTAGAATATGACAATGCTAACAATAGTACTAACACTCATTTATGTTAGCAAATATTTTACTATTTGCTATTATTAATATTCGTTCATATTATCATCACATGTAGGATAAAACACACATGATTATGTTAGCATTATTATAATATTTTCATCAGCACATGACAATGCTAATATTACCAATGTATTTGCATTCTCACACAAAAAAATATCTTAATAAAATATCTTAATGCATTAATGTATTATTTGTTGTCAATATATTGTCTTTCATTAGCAATATATTATTATTTCGTTTGCATTATATTAATAAAAATATTAGCATTGGATAACCAATGCTAAAACATCTTAATACATTAATGCATATTATTCTTTGTCAATATATTATTTTTCGTTAGCAATATGTTATTACTTAATTAGCATTATAATAAAACATTATTAGCATTGAATAAATGTGTCAAAAGAATACAACACATAATATATTTATAACGCAAATTGAATAATATATTGATGAAAAATAATAATAGTTAATGCTACATTATTGGTACAAACTACCTGAAACACGAAAAAAGAAAAAACTATATAAAGAACTAATAATAATAACCAATTTAGCCTATTTCAAGTCTAGATTTCTTCATCTGCAACAAAATGTTCAGCTGTCTCATAAATCATTTAATGGCTTCATATAAGACTCAGAGTCTCACATAACTATTATACGCTTCATATCATCAAACCTTGAGTTGGTACCTGTCATCAAAATATTGCAACTTCAGCATTTAAAAACATTTTACTTAGCATACAGAGCAATATTCGTTAGCACAAATATTAACATATACAAAAAAACATAATGCTAACTACAAAATATAATGATGCTAATAGATAAACCGAATCATGCTAATATTATACTACGCGAACAAAAATACTAAAAACATATATAGTGATTCTTCAACCAACAATTAGTCAACGTCAAATCTGAAAACATAAATTACCAACAAAAATTATTTCTAAAAATTAAGAACACATATTCAATAAAAGCAAAACCCCAAAAATACAAAAAACATATATACTAAGGCAAAAACTTGCATGCATTAGGTATATATAAGCTTATATCAGACGGTCAACACATTTGACTGGGTCAAACGCCGGTCAACGCGCGTTGACCCGGTTAACCCGCAAAAAAGATAAATGGTAAAGTATGTGATACTTTTTAAGGATACAGATGATACTTTTTGAATTTTGAGTGATACTTTTTAGTATTACGGTTGATATTGATTTTGAGGGTTTTCAATTATTTATTTATTTTGGCCTATACTTTTTAAAGATACAGGTGATACTTTTTAGCTTTTGAGTGATATTTTTTAATGTTACAATTGATACTGATTTTTCGGGTTAACACGCATTTTTCAGTATTGACCGGTCAACGCGTTGACCCGGTCAATGCACCTGATGGTGCACCTAGTGCACACAAGTGCTTCTCATATACAAATTATTCAACCACCAACATCAAATATGAACAAAAAAGCACATAAACGAAACGCAAAAGTTCAAAAAAATTACAGAGGACTGTCAAATCTCATAAAATATTTATGTTGAATCCATCAAATTCACAAAATTTGAAACTTTAAAAAACGATGGTATACACACATAGAGTAATAAAAAAAACCAGATTGATCGTGATTATGTAAGAGGATCTAAAATACAAAAAATACAGCTCCAGACGAGTTTCAATTGTCGACTTTTTTTGCTTGTATTCAGATCTTCATTCCCGTTACCATTGTTGGATTTTTTCATGTGGGTGGAAGGGCAACGATATCGACGAGAGAGAGATCTCAAATTTACTTACGGAAGAATGGAGAAGAAGAAAGAAAATAAGAGTAAACCCTAATTAGAATTACTAAATTACATAAATAAGCCTGCCTCCATAAAATTAGTCAAATATTACAAAAATGACACTTTGTTATGAAATATTGGTTTATAGTTTACACACTAAAAAATAATTTACATTTAATCCATTTCCTGTATATATATATATATATATATATATATATATATACTTTTTTTTTAATTACTGTAAGTCAGCAATGGCCTAAATATTATTTTATTTTAGTACATCACAATTTATCTAAAAAATAATAAAATAATAAAAAGGCCAAAAAAGAACACGGGAAAATTGCCATTTTGGTACCCTATGTTTGACCATTTCTCAATTTTGGTACCTTCTGTTTTGTGATGGCCAAAATGGTACCCTAACTATGCATAAATATGTCATTTTGGTCTTATGACCTACAATAACAGGTTTTTTTTGGTCAAAGTATCCAGTCAAAGGTAATAAGGACTATTGTACAATTTTAAAAAATATTAGGGGTCAAAGTTTAATATTTAAAAATTATTAATTATTAATTTTAATTTTAAAAATAATTTTTTAAATTTAATTTTAAAAAATTAAATTTGAGCTGATAAATTGCAAGAAATAAAAAAAATGAATTAAAAAATATTTTTCGTTATTAAATTTTGACCCCTAATATTTTTTAAAATTGCACAATAGTTCTTATTATCTTTGACTGAATACTTTGACCAAAAAAACCTATTATTGTAGGTCATAAGACCAAAATGATATATTTATGCATAGTTATGCTACCATTTTGGTCATCACAAAACATAAGGTACTAAAATGGAGAAATGACCAAACATAAGGTACTAAAATGGCAATTTTCCCAAAAGAACACTATGCAATATATACGTCCATACAGTTCCCTCTATGCAATATCTGGTGTGCACACCATACTGAACAATTTTTTCGGGTTCCCACTCCACTCCTTTACTTCCTGCAGCCCTTTCAACTGGCGGGAAGATTTCCCCAGTTCTTCGGAGCAATCCCCCCCCCCCCCCCCCCCCGTCCGCACACCCTAATCCGTGACATTTGATTTACGGGGAATTGGATTTACAGCTTGTCCATGGAAGAGGAACCAGTGCCGCCTGAATCAGCTGCTCGCCGCTCGGTTAGTTAACGAGCTTCAATTTGCCAAATTGATGTTGCCTCGATGTGATTCTGAACCCTAATTTCACTTGATTTTGACTGATATGTATTTCACTATGCTTCTGTTCGAGTAGAAAAGAGCTAGGGCTGAGGTCAGGCAAGCCGATTTCACGCGAACTGACAGAATTGAAGATGAATTGGAGGAAGAGAGGGAAGAATCTTCGGATGAATTTCAAGAACCTCGCCGGAAAGCTAAGAGAAATAAAGCTATAGAAGGTGCTTCAACTTCGGCTGCAGCCGGTCGTAAAGCTGACCTCAGTTTGATTGGTAGCGCCATTTCCCTTGTAGACATTTAGGGACAGTTAGGCTGTTTAAGTCTGTATTAATTGGACTATTGAATTGGAATCGGGTAAAAATCTATTCAAATTTCAAATCATTTAACGGCATGTTCAAGGCATCACTTCCTAGTTTCAAGCGTTCGTCTCGCATCTGTATCCTATTGGAACTTCAGTAAAAGTTGTAGGTTAAATCATCTCGAAATAAATATTCAGACCGGGTTTACTTGAGTTATTTTGTACCCTTGATCTTATTGCTTTTATTTCCTTATGTGTATATTGATAGGTGTGTTGCGTGCTTACTGTGATAAATGCATCTTTCTTGTTCTTCAGATGTTCTTAAAGGTGAAGGGAAAGAGATTCCAGAGGTAGTCAAAAGATGGGTTGAACATTACGAGAGGAACCAAAAATCCGCAATGGCCGAACTCTTAACTATGCTATTTGAGGTTATAATTTGCTGTGTTCTAATTAAGTTGTTGTAATGGGATTTCATCACTTTTTGCCGCTACTTAACTGCACGCACTATCATGTGCAGGCTTGCGGAGCAAAATATCGTATTCCGGAGGAGAATATAGATGAGACTGATGTTGATGATGTTGTGGTTGGTCTTGTTAACATGGCAAAAAGGGTATCCTTTGCTTCTATTAGATTAAATTCATTATACATCTGTCTTGTTAATGAAACATCTATGTTTAATTTTAATGAATATTTTTGTTCTTACATGAGTATGTTTCTTTTATCACCACAGAAAAGCCTCACCACTTTCCAGTGGACAATAATTAAACATAAAAATTGATGATACTTAAGATTTCTCTTAACAATTTACAATTCAGGCGGAAGTTGAGGATTATCAGAGTTCCAAACGGGACTTCAAGAATTTCAAAGATAATCTTGTATATTTCTGGGACAATTTGGTCAGTGAATGTCAGAATGGACCACTGTTTGATCAGTCATTGTTTGACAAGTGTTTGAACTACATTATTGCCTTGTCATGGTAAGTACTGATGTCAAATTGCCATGAAGATTAAATAGAACCAAGTATCTTTATTAAGCCCGTGGCCTTGTGTTTGGCAGTACTCCTCCAAGAAGTTTTCGTCAGATTGCCTCATTGATGGGACTTCAACTTGTGACATCCTTCATCAATGTTGCTAAAATCCTTGGTCCACAGAGAGCAACCACTCAGAGACAGTTAGATGCTGAAAAGAAGAAAAAGATCGAAGGACCTCGAGTAGAGTCACTCGCTAAAAGGCTATCAATGACACATGAGAAGATAACTACACTGGAAGAGATGATGAGGAAAATTTTTACTGGGTATGATACTATAGATCACGATGCTGTAGACTGTAGGTTTGATTATTAACTGCGATTAGATCTTGTTCCTTAGTTTTCATTCCCTTTAAGGCATTAATATCCTTTCAATGCTGTAAGTTAATCTGAATTCTGAAATACTATATTTTGAAGGTTATTTGTGCATCGTTACCGAGACATCGATCCAGATATCCGAATGTCGTGTATAGAGTCACTTGGCGTGTGGGTACTGTCATATCCCTCGCTTTTCTTGCAGGATTTATATTTAAAATATCTTGGATGGACATTGAATGACAAAGTAAGTTACATATGTTTAAATTATTGTTGGGTGTTTGAGGCTTTATTTTCCTCCAAGTGCTGAATATTTTCTCATCATCCATCTGCTTTGAAGAGTGCTGGAGTTAGAAAGGCTTCTGTTCTGGCATTGCAAAATCTTTATGAGGCGGATGCCAATGTGCCATCTTTGAACCTTTTCACGCAGAGATTCTACAAAAGGATGCTTGAGCTTGCTGATGATATTGACATTTCTGTTTCAGTATGTGCAATAGGGCTTGTAAAACAGCTGTTGAGGTACAACAACCACTGTCCTTTTTGGGGGGTGGTGTTGGGTGGTATTTCTCTGATCTGTAGACATAATGCATGGTGATCAGACTTAAAACTTGTCCTGACAAGGGGTTTTGGTATATATTACAGACATGAACTTGTGCCTGATGAAGAACTAGGCTCTTTCTATGACTTATTAATTGATGATCCACCCGATGTTCGCCGTGCCATTGGAGCACTAGTATATGATCATTTGATTGCCCAGAAATTTAACAATTCACAATCACACTCAACAGGTTACTACACTTTCAGATTCATCTTTCTTTTAATTCTTTAGTTTACCCGATTACAATTTTGTTCCTTTTCAGGCAGTGACAGTGATTTTCCAGAGGTCCATATTGATAGAATGTTAAAGATACTCAAAGAATTTTCAGCTGATCCCATTCTAAGTTCGTATGTCATTGACGATATCTGGGATTACATGGGGGCCATGAAAGTATGTAACTGCTATTGGATAACATGTGATGTGTGTGCACACTCGTGCTTAATAAACTCCTTTAGCTTCTAGTCCATTTTCCTTTTCATATTCTTCTCTTCCTGGAAGTCATATTGTTCTAGTATTGCTTAATTTAAATTATCGTCTGTCCGTTCCTCCACAACAATCTAAAATAGTGTGAAAGAACTGCAACAATTTCGTGTATAAGTTCAATGGAGCCAGATGGATTTCCATGAGTGCATATATTGTGCATATATGTATCCTTCTGAAGGAGTGAGTTATACGTGCAGGATTGGAAGTGTATCATTCGTATGCTTCTGGCAGATAACCCATCGGCTGAGCTTGATGATGTAGATGCTTCAAATTTGATTAGGCTTCTCTCTGCATCAGTAAGGAAGGCAGTAGGAGAGAGGATTGTTCCTGCAACTGACAACAGAAACCCGCATCATACCAAAGCTCAGAAGGTTAGTGAGATCACTGTTTTCTGATCATTCGTCTTATATTTTTTATGTCAGAGTTACAAATCGTGATTCATCTTTGATCATTTATATCCATTTGTTGAATTTTCAGCTTTCTATTTCCAATTGTATTTATGACCAAAGATATTTATGATTCTGTCTGCAATGTATTATAACTAAATTCCACAGTATCCAATTGCCTACTTTTGTTTATCTTTTACCAGGAAGCATTTGAAAACAATAAGCGCGACATAACAGTTGCCATGATGAAGACCTACCCCCAGCTTTTGCGCAAATTTATGCCTGACAAGGACAAAGTAGCACCTCTAGTTGAAATTATTCTTCACACAAATCTTGAGCTTTATTCTCTTAAGAGACAGGAACAGGTAATTTTTTCCTTAAATTTCTTTGCTACATGGTTTTATAAGATCTGCTATTACTAACACAACTATGAAACAATACACACACACATATATATTGTGTTTTGCAGAACTTCAGGGCTATTCTTAAACTTATGAGAGAGGCATTTTTTAAGCATGGAGAGAAGGATAATTTGCGAGCATGTGTGAAAGCAATTAAGTTCTGTTCCACTGAGAGCCAAGGAGAATTGCAAGACTTTGCACAAAATCAGATCAAAGACCTTGAGGATGATTTGATTGCCAAACTAAAATCTGCTATAAAAGATGTTATGGTATTAATTTAGCAATGCTTATGCTTTCTGTATTTGCATGATGATCTGATGATCGACTTATTTCTTGTGGGCAGAACGGTGGTGACGAATACTCGCTGCTTGTAAATCTTAAAAGATTGTATGAACTTCAGTTATCGCACAAAGTTCCTCTTGACAGCTTGTATCAAGATCTTGTACATATTCTTCAGAGTTTCAGGAACATAGATGACGAGGTCTGCAAACTCAATGTCTTCATTGCACCAATAGTTTGTTTTTCTATTATGCTTCTTGACATCAGGTTTTGCGATTCAGGTTGTTGCCTTTCTGCTTCTGAATATGTTCCTTCATGTTTCTTGGTGCCTCCACTCCATTGTATCCAGTGAAGCAGTTTCGGAGGCATCTTTATCTTCTCTGTTAGGGAAGCGTGATGCCTTGTTGGAAGAACTTGAGTACTTCTTATACAATTCTTTTCAACTTCATAGGGATGCTAGGTCTAAAACTCAGCTGGCATATCGGGTTAGCACTCTCTTTCAAATTATTTCTACTCATATGAAGCCCCCCCCACCCCCGTTGGCTTCTTAAAAGATTTTAGCATTATTTGGTTTGACTCTGGCCATCTGCATTGTTTTGGTAGGTCTGTGGTATTCTTGCAGATACTTGGTGTTTGTTCAAAAAGAATAAATTTGTTTTGACAAAGCTGGAAATCTTAGGGTGTAGTCCTGACGAGTCCATTATTAAAAAGTACTGGTGGATGTGTGAGCAACTGCTTGATGTTTCAGGTAACAGTCTGTATTTCTCGTAATCCGTACCATTTTGTATTTATGCATTTATTTGAGATTGACCTGCATGCATCTGCACATAGTTCTCAAAGAACTCTTACAAAGAAATCTGGTTTACACTGATGGGCTGTGGTTTCAGTCCCACCACTTCTAAGTTGTCTTTTCTGGTTGTTAATTGGTATTTCTTTTCGCTTTGCAAAATCATATTCCATTTCACCATATAATTTTTTTTCCTGTCGATTAATGTTTTGCGCCCTTAAAATACTTTCAAAACAGTTATACGTGTGTTTTTTATTTTCTATATTTTTAATGTTTTGTAAATTTCTATTCACACCTCTGATTCACTGCAGATGACGCAGATGATGAAGAAGAAAATAGAGAATATATTGAGGAGACTAATCCAGACACAGTGATGTTTGCTCTGGCCAAATTAGTAGCTACTGATACAGTTGCTAAGGTAACTCTCTTTTCTTTTCTTTATAAATATGATTATGATTTATTTGTCAATCCATATGCTGATTTTTGTCAATGTTATCCTTTTGCTCATATTTCTTATTCTTTTCTCTGTGGGTGTTATTTCCTTATACATTTCTCAGTTGTCATGGTTATTATATTTATGGTGTTCTGACTGTAGGAGCATCTTGCGCCAGAGATTGTTTCTCATCTGGTGAAGTATGGGGCTAGCATTGGTGAGATAGTTAAGCATCTACTTACTGCCTTAAAGAAAAAGGGAGATGTCTCAAATATTCTTCTAGAAGCCCTGAAACGGGTAAGGCTACTTATTACCCACGTACTCTTTATAGCTGGTTTTTTACTTTGTTGGTTATTTTTTTATTCATTCTCTTCATTTTTGTTTCTTTTATCTATGGACATGATAATAGTGCTGATACAGTGCAATATCCAAGTTTCTTTTTTTAAATAAAATTTTATCTGAAGTGTTTTTTTTTTTTTTTTTTTTGTGGGTTTGTTTTTTGTCTTTCTAAGGGGATCCAATTTAAGATGTGTGATAACATAGATAAATAACCGCAGCGTCAATGATCAAGGTTCTGAAATTAAAGCCTTCTGACTGTTGTTATGTTTGACTAGGCTTACCAAAGGTATCTGGCAGTGATTTCCTCTGGTAATGATGAAGAGTCAAGCAAGAAATTTCAAGAATGTAAAGATCTTGCTGCTCGGCTGTCTGGGTCGTATGTTGGTGTTGCTCGAAACAAGTATAAGGCTGAAATTTTGAATATTGTCAGAGAAGGCATCAATTTTGCATTTTCAGATGCGCCAAAACAGCTGTCTTTCCTCGAGGGTGCAGTGCTGCATTTTGTATCCAAACTTCCTGCATCTGACATACTTGACATGTAAGCGCTCACACTTCCAATTTTACTGACAGTAAGACAGCACAAAGAGACTAATTACATAAAAGCACTTATGAATAATGCGGACAACTAATATAGGATATCATAAATCAATGTTTTTCTTTCTGTGTAAAGTGCCAGATTATAAATGGATTAATATATAATCTCTGAACTTTTAAGCTTTTTGAAATTTGGTTCTCAAACTTTGGTTTGTGTTATAACTAATAATTAGACTCATCTTTGGGTCCTCAAACTTTATCTGGTGTTATAATTGGGCCTAGTTATAAGTGTGTGTTGGTAGTTATTTTCGGGATATAATAATATTGTGATGCATACTTTCATGACCCATTTAAAACCAAATTTAAGTTTGCATACCCAATTATAATATGATGTAAAGTTGAGGATGCAATTGAAACGAAGGAAAGTTCAAAAAGCATGAATGTTTGAAGACCTATTTATTGTATTAATCCTTTATTTATTTTCTTATTCGTCTATTTGAAGTACATTATAAAGGAATTTTTAATTAACAACTAGAGAACAAAATATGATTCAATATATGTGTTGTTACTTGTAAGTTCACTATTCACTAACAAAAATATTAGATAGTTTCTGCGCTTAAAAATGTTGCTAAAGATGCCTTCTCAAATCAATACTATAAATTTTCTCTGTACTGACACCTCATATAAAAAGATGTTTAGAAATTTATGTTTTTAGCTAACAAAATGGGGATCATTTTATTTTATTTGAACTGTTGATAGTTATATGCCATGTGATTTTTCTACCACATAATATTGGTGTAGAGCTCTAAAATCTAAATGCTGTAATTGTGACCAAATGGTCAGATATGCTGTAGATGTCGGATTCAATGTTCTCTGCCTGTGATTGGTTATCAACTTTTCATCCTTTTGTTCTATGAACAAGCATGTTTTTGAATTTAATCATTCGTATTTATTCGTTTTGTATCCCCTCCCCCCTCCCCCGCCAGAACACAAACACACAAACTTTGCCTTATATAGGAGAAATGGGCAATTAAGCAGGATTACTTGCATTCTATAGATTAGACAATTCTGTATATGCATTATAATCTGTATTTGATTCTCTTAAGACAATTAATTACTAATTACTGAACTATAACAAACCAGCATAGTGTAATATTGACCTGAACATTTTACCAGGAGTATGTTCACATTACTTCTATGAACTTTATTTGTAAAAAGCATAATATGGATTTCAACAAATCTTCATGGTTCGGAGTTTTGATTATCCTGTGGCATTTGATGTACATGAGTAGGATGTCATTAAAAATGTCTCATAACAATCAAGTTTACAAGTCTTTATGGTTTTGTTGTCTGACTAGTATGAAAGTAATTGAGAGAAGAACTGAACATGTGAAGAAAGATGAAGATCCCAGTGGGTGGCGTGCCTACTACAAATTTCTAGAAACCATTCGTGAGAAGTATCTGAAAAATGAAGCCCCAAAAGGTACTGCCATGCTTCAAGTTTTTCTGGTCTGTGTGATAGAAAATGTGATCTTTACTTTTTACCAGATTATAAGGACAGTAAGGAATGTTTAATCACTATTATTATGTATATTTAAGTCCTTTTACTTTTAAGTTTCCATGAAGAGGTTCCTCTACTTTCGTTTGTAAACATTGGGTCTATGTACTTTCTCGCTCTTTTTCGAATTGGATCCCTGCAATTTTGTTAGTAAAAACTAAGTCCTTGTACTTGCAAATTATGTTAAAATTAGGTTCTTTTGCTATTGCACAAGGCCCTAATTTTGATATAAATAATAAGTATATGGACCATGGTTTTATACACTGACCTAATTTTAACATAAATGAAAGTATTAATATTCAATTCTAGCCAATAAACGTAGAGGGCCACAATTATACAAAAAAAGTACACGGACCTAAATATGCATTTATCCATATTATAATTTATTTTCTCAATTTTGGGGGACTCGAGAAATGTGAGTTTTTGAGGATTTCAGGGATCATACATTTTCCTCTTTCAAGGTGAAAGTTCCCCAAACCCCTCCCTACACATGTTCAAGCCAAAAAAACAAATTAGAAGATACAGTCAATAATTGGAAGCCATGTCATCCCTTCTTATGACATAATGATAGTCTGATGCAATTACTTGCTCACTGGTTATATGCATCTCTCTGTTGAGAAAAAAAAGTTTAGTGGTGTCAGACTTTCCTGGTATTTAAGCTTCAGGTATAATATGCTTAGACCAAAATTTGTTGTTCATAAAGTTGCAGAAGTCAAAGAAGGCACAACTGTGAGACGACGTGGTCGTCCACGCAAGCAGCAGAATCTACAAGGAAAAAGGCTTTTTGATGAGCAAACTTCAAGCGAAGAGGAGGATTCAATCAGTGGGTCCGATGAAGATGTTGGGATTGACGAAAAGCAAGAAGAGGATGAAGAGAATGCACCATTGATAAATTCACTTAGAGCTTCATCCAAGCTAAGATCATTAAGGATTTCTAAGGAGGACAGGAGGGTTCAGACAAAAACATTAGATGGTAGCCGAGCAGCAGAGGAGTTGGCGACCCCAAAAACTTCAGGTACATATATGTTCATTTCATGCTGCTTGAGGAGTAGTCATATGTTTAAATGACAAGAAAAGTGGATTTAACTTGAGTAGTGGCTTTATATACTTGTGTGTTCCCTTTTATGCATTATTAAAGCTCTGTTTTTTTTTTTTTTTTTTAAATTAATGCTTTTTTTTTTGGATGTAGGGGCATCCAGTTAGCAAAACATTGAACCATCCTTAAGCAATGTCTGGTCCCAAAGAGCGGGAACCTCTCTTTTGGATGAAAGTTGGGACGTGTCTTGTAAATTATGAAGTTACAGTTCGTCTGTGCCGTGCCATAGTGTGTTCTGTTCTCCCTCCTTTTTCTCCTGTAGATGTACAAACTTGGCCCGGGCACTCTCACGGTACAATCTCATTTACCAGATTTCATTTCATATGCATTATGCACTATAGTTTTAGTTTAATTTAGATAAATGAATTATATATTCCACATTTTAACCCAAAGACACCCTCGCTCATCACCAGAAATTTTCACATCTAGTTCATGCCATCCTACATTACCACATTTTCTCACTGCGTCTCTAATCTCATCCTTTATTTACTTAGCTTGCAACTGGAAATGTTAATATATTGCAAAATCATCTGTTATTTTGTCTTTTAGTTTGTTCTGAATTTTTATTTTTATTTTGGACAAAAAGTGTCTTGTAGGAAACTTGAGGTTTCGTCTTGTTTCGCAAAATTCAGCCCCATTTATTTATGATAACTAAGGTTTGTTTTTCGCGCCCTTTTATTTTGTTTAGTTTAGTTTGTCGACTCTTTGCTAAATTTAAATATTGGCGTTAAGGTGCAATAATAACCTCTTGTTGATGTAATAATGAGTTACCAACCTACTGTCGTGGAAACTTTTGGGTAATAGCAGCTTATACATTACAAACCATTTCATTGTTCGAAATTTGAATATAACTATACCGTCATTAGAAAATCGGTTCGAATCTAAATATAACGTCATCAGGAAATCGTACACATTAGCCAATACCAAAGTTTCCCCAACACAAAAATTAATATAATTTTTAAATTTTAACGACACAGTAGATACACGGTTCCACAAAATCAAGAATATATACGAATGATCGCTTACCTTATCCTTAACACATACTTTATCTTAAGTGCTCGCCTTTCTTTTCCTTTTCTTTTCGTCTCACTTTTAATTTTGTAAATATTGTATTTGATTAATTTGTAAGCTAAATAGGATTCTCAATTGAAAATAAATATTGAATTATTTTATATAAAAAATTAGTTTGTAAACAAAATTTTAAGTAGTAATTAAAAGCAGATACTTTCCGAATACATTTATAAACAAATTACAATTCTAAACAAGTACCATTATTTGGAGTTTGCTTATTTCTTACTGATTATACGACACAAATTTTAAAACTGACCCTACATGTATTTTTTACAGTTCTAAGAATTTAATTGAAGAACACGATGTAATTGACGGGCTCAAAAAATAAAATAAAAATTGGTGACTAAAATGAAAATGAGTAGAAATGCAAGTTACTGTCAAGAAGATGATAAGTAATTAGGACGACGATGGTCGCTCACTATGAATGTCACGCTAGCTTTCAAGTGATTAAATAACATATTTTGTTAGAAGTGACTAGTATGAAAATGAAATTAAACGTACTTAATCAAATAATAAGAAATAAATATTAGGACAAATGAGTAGGAGTAAGTGATTATCTATATTAATATCTCAATAAAATATTGGTAATTTTACAATGCATTAGCTAGTAATATAACCCAATAACATTACATCTTATGAAACAATGCGAACGCAACACCACAAAGCAACAAAATTTTATTTCTCATATTATTTTTAAAAACAGCAAATGCTAGATTTAATTATTTATTGATGTGCATGGAAATGGAAAATAAAAGAAATGAAAAAATGCGCAGTAGAAATAGAATATAAACAAAGAAATTAAACTCGTGGGAGACCCAGGGGCATAATTGTCTTCTTCGTGTGAAGCAGGCTAATCAACCTACGCCTCCGCGGCGTACAGTAGCATCGGGTGCCACTCCATGGTGCACTACCTATATATTATCAGTCAAAAAAAATAAAAAAAATGAATAGGAAATAAAATTGAAAAAGATTTGCGCACTGCGCTTCGAGCCTTCTCTCGAATTGGCTCCATTTTTCTGCTCTATGCAATTCACCGCGCTTCGTTGCTCGAAATAGCATTTGTGGTTTTTTTTCTCTTTCAAATTTTGAGGTATTTTGTATATTTAGGGCTTTTGAGAGGGTTTAAATTTTCTCCTCTTTTGTTTTTGTTTTTATCAAGAATCTCTCTATCAATTATGCCAGTTTATATTCGTACAAAACAAGAATAACCGAAAAAAACTTGCACGCAATACCGCTTATTTTGCACTGAGCAATCATGCATAGTTTTCTTTTAAGTGGAAACATATGTTTATACATGCTTCTGCGAGTTTGTGTGTGTGAATTTATTTTATTTTATTTTATTTTAAGGTGTTGTTTATTTTCTTGTTTCCACTCAAATAACTATGGTGTTCACAGATTCTGAAGAATGAGGGCATCAAATGAAGCTTCCACAAGCACTGAGCTGGCAAACAGTTTATTTAGAAGCCGACCGGAGGTGATAAGTGAAATGGAACTGGTTCGATCTGTTTGCTTCTGCTGAAGTTATTATATGAGTAATTAATCGAATTAATAATGTCAAATCGAAATACAGAAATCAAGACTGTCTGTTTGCTGTGCATGTTTTTGAAATTTGCATGAGGTGGATGGCCCTCCGTGCCCTACTTGATTTGTTTTGGATTTCTTAGCTTCGAAATGAAGTTGATAATTAGACTCTTTTTTTTTTTTTTTTGGCTGCTAGCAATAGAACTCTTGTTTACTTTGTATCCATATTGGTATTTTCATTTTTTTTTTTTCAATTCAAGGGTTCGTTTACAGTGTTCTGATTCTCATAGTAAGTGGCTATGTGGATCATTCTATGTGGTGGAGTAGAGATTGATAAAAAACGATTGGATTGTGACAAAAAAAAAACATTGTTTGTGCTCAGTAACTATGTGCAAAGTAAATCTCCAATGACATAAGTTTTGTGCCTTGCTAAATTCCCCCCCACTAGCGAGACAAAGTCCGTCCACTTAATCTTAGAGGCTTTTAAGTTAGTACGATCCTGTGTTCAGAAACCATAAGGTTCTGTAATGACCATATTTTACTTTTTTATGAAGGCCCTCGATTTAATTGCTGCGGTTAAGGGACTGCACGAGCTTAGTCCTCAACAGCTTGGCAAACTAATCAGAGATTCTGGGAACAATGTGGTGCATCATATTTCTGAAGATGGATCACAGATACAGGTTATTAAGAAGAAATAAATAGCTATATTGTTATTGGGCCTTGGTGTTGCTACTTAAACTCTGGAATACAGATGCTGTTATCACATGATTTGCAGGTTGACTTGGAAAAATTTGCAAGGTATCTTCCTCTTCACCTGATTGCAGTGATTATGGCTTGGGAAAGGGACAAATCCACATTCAAGTATTTGTTATGTGGAATTCTTCTCTTGCATTCCATGTGTGATCTTGCTTCTCGGGTGCCCAAAATCGAGCAGGTTATCAGAAGCTGTACTATGTTTGTCATTATATCAAGCAAATAATAGTGGTTATTATTTTGATTTTTATTTTTGAATTCGCAAAAGTTTAAGTTTTTTTCTATTATACTTATAATTGGCCGTGTGGGTCGATTGATGCAAGTTTTTAAAAACAAGAAGGGAGGGAATGAAAATCTCAATTGACTTGGTTACTTTACTGTAGCTTGTATTCTCTTGAACTGATTGTTTTTTTCTAAAGCATCTACCACCATTCTGCTTTCTTCCTTGTTTTGCTCTAGGTCAAAATTTGGTTTTCTCAATTTTATGAGGTTTCCCATGTTTGAAGAAGAGCCTTGCAGTCTGGAAAAGTTACTGTAATAGATGGATGTTCAAAAAATTTATAACATCCTGACAATTTTTTCTGTTTTTCCCCTAGTTTTAGGTTGTTTCATTTCCTAATAATGTTGCTTAAACCATAAATTTTGAAGTTCATAATCCAGTAAGATAGGATCAACTCAATGCTTCCTACGTATTTTAGTTTCATCACTCCACTGCCATATTGTTCCTTGTAGCCCCTTTCACCTTTAATAATTATGATTGAAGAATAACATGTTCCTGTCTTTCGTTGTACAGGGAATTTCTTGTCTTATCAACTTCTGGATATGTACTCTGTATGTGTATTATGATGTGCTTATATATCCTCCATTTAACCATTAGTTCATATATCCTCCATATGTGTGCAGATATTGCTCGATGACGTGAAAGTATCAGAACAGCTAATTGACCTGGTCTTTTATCTGCTAGTTCTCCTCGGTGCATACAGACAGGTTTTCATTTTCTTGAATGTTTTACATCTATGCCTTTTTGTTTGTAGATGTGTACTGACTACCTTCGTGTCCAGGAAACGCACACCATTCCCAATGATATGGTTCTTTTGCATTCAGCCCTGGTTGCTTGCAGTCTAAAATTGTTGACTGTTATCGTTTCTCCACAGTATCAAGAGGTTGCTCAAGTTTTAACTGCATATTACAAGGTAGTATTTTTAGTTCTTTGGATATCAGGGAAAAATCTGGGTGGAGTTCAGCAAATCCAGGAATTTTTTAGTGAAAACATGTGAATTACTTGTATTACGTTTCTATAACTTCTACTGAATTTCCCTTCTCGGTCTTTATTTTATATCAAATCATTATTGATGTTGTATCTGAGCAAGTGGAGTTGGTGGCAGGTGGACATATTTATGGAGGCAGCATTTGCTGCTGTTTGTATAGATGTTAAATTTCTGCAGACAAAACTGTCTGCTCAACAGGACGATTCTACTGCAAACACTTCCCCTACTGCTGAAGAGACCTTAAATCATCTTTGCCAGCAGTGTGACTCCTCTCTTCAATTTCTGCAGTCTCTGTGTCAGCAAAAGTTGTTCCGAGAATGTGTTGTTAAGAACAAGGTTTTTCTTGTAGATTTCTTGTCTTTTAATCTGATTAGAGTTTTCATTACCTCAAAGTGTTGATTGCTTTATCATGTTGAATGTGGTGACAAGATGTTCCTGGCTCAAGGTAATTTGAGCTGGAAATTGTAGTTTTGTACATCCGAGTTCCCTCGCCAAGGACCTCCATGGATGCTTAATCTGGATAACTTAATTTACTTATGTTCATGTGAGCTAGTAAGAGACTCCATAATCAGCTTGATTTGTGTATTTGGTGCCCTTTTGAGTTTGGTTGCAAAGTTGCTATTAGCTACAAAGGAATGTAATTTAAGTGGTATCAATACAAACAGAGCGATTTTACAGTATGATATTATCAACTGTATCTTGTTGACATTTCTTGATACTATGATTTATTGTGTTTCAAGTTGTATCAATAACTCTCCTCATAATGTTATCTCACTGGTTAAATTTAAATATCACACTGATATTTAATTTTTCTGCCTTCCTGATTACTTCCTCTCCTTTTTTCTCCCTTTCTTTTCTTCTCCCTCAACTCTTAATCAACATCAGGAGTTGTCTGGCAATGGAGGTGTTCTTGTTCTAGTTCAGGCTATTATGAACTTAAAGATCTCAGGCTCGAACAGTACTTTATCGTACTTGGCTGCTGTCTCTCGGCTAAAATCTAAAGCTTTATCTATTGTAAGTTCAAGTCCAATTAAGATAAGTGGATGTGCCCTTCAATATTGTAACGGCTGATAAAGTTGGAAGACCTCTGAATTTTTATGTGATTATGCTTGTGCTTGGTATGTGTTTTGTGAGTTAGACCATCTATCTTTAAGTTGCTGCAACTTTTTTTCTCCTGCAGCTTTTGTACCTTTGTGAAACAGAAAGTGTATCCTACCTGGATGAGGTGGCCAGCAATGCTGCAAGTCAGGATATGGCAAAGTCTGTTGCACTCGAGGTCTTGGTTTCAAGAATTCAAGTTTCCTTTGCATTTTCGGACATAACTCTCAGAGATCTTATATCTTCCATGGTGTCTTTAGATCGTATGTTATAAATGCATTGAAAAACTAGCAGGCTTTGATGTCTTTAGGTCTGATGTTATAAATTTTCTAAAGCGTGCATTCGGAAGTTTTTCTCACATTGAGAAAAGCCAAATGCCACACTGTCAGACTTTTGTTCTTTATGATTTTCATTTCCATCTTTTCTGTAATCCTAGTTTACTGTAAAGCACAATTAGGGGTAACACAATGTTGATAGTGTTTAGTGCACAGTAAGCTTTGGAATATTTGCATTTTGAGAAACGTGTTTTTCCTTCTATAAACAACTGTCAACTTGTCATTCTTTTTTATGTATATCTGTCACAAGGTTAATTCTTATATCCTAACTTAGTGGTATGATGGACAATTGTTTTGTTTAGGTTCTTGACTTGCTGAAGAAAATGTTTGGTATAGGTTCCAAACAGTTTAATGCTCCATCTGAGGTAATCTATCCAAAGGGGCAACTGGAACTTAATGCAATGCGTCTGGCAGATGTCTTCTCAGATGATTCAAATTTTCGATCATTCATCATGATAAACTTTGTAAGCTTTTCAGCAATGTAGCTAATCTGAAACTTTATAAAGTGCTGTTACATCATCTTTTCTTTTCTTTTGTCATTTTTATTGGTTGATTGACCTTTCACCTTATGGATATAACCCCTTCGTCAAATAGTTTGCCCATGTCTTTATGAATTACAAAGATCCGATTGTTTCTCAGACATGGAGCTGCATTGGGTACACCATACATCTTCCATGCTTAGAAAATGTTTATGTCTATTCAAACACATGTTCTCAGAGAAACTTTTGTGATCAAATGTGGGCTTTGATAAATGGATATTAATCTTGTACGCTTTATTTTCTTGCTTCAATTATCTAATTAACAAAGTACAATCAATTGTTCAAGTGACATCTGCTTTTCATTTTGGCCTTTTGTCTTTGCAAAAGAGATTTCTGGATGACTATTTACAATTTTCAAGAATGCCAGCTCTTTTTCAATGTATGATGATTAATTGTTCATTTTCTGTAATGTCTCATTATTGGAAATTGGCATGCCACACATGCCAGTTCTTTTGAATTACTCCTGCTTCAGGACCAAGATTTTCTGGTTATCTTTTTTCTGACTAGTTCGATATGTTACTTTAGAGGGAAGCTTTAGCAGCAATCTTTCTACTCCCTCATGGAGAGTTTTTATCTGGCTGGTGCTCGTCTGATCTTCCAGATTGTGAAGAAGATGCACCTTTGGAGTATGTATTATTTACTGCAGCTCGATGTTTTTTTATTGCTCTTATTAAATTAGTCAGCTATGCGACTGCATGATTTGAAATGCTCTTTACGTGAATTTGTTAAAACACATTAAATTTATATCGACCTTTATTATTGCAGTGTACCTCGAGCATCCTACGCCCATCAGAGAACATCTTTGTTGATTAAAGTGATAGCAAACCTTCATTGTTTTGTTCCTGACGTATGCCAGGGTAAATTTTTTTAGTAATTTCCTTGTTTCAATATGGCTATTTTAATTGATATTATCATTAAACTATCAAGATTTGTTTCAATCCCAGATGAGAAGGATCTGTTTCTCAACAAGTTCATTCGGATCATACAGAAGGAATATCAGAAACTGTCAGATGGATTCTTATCTACTTCAGAAGCTGACAATATTTCCAGAGTTAGCAAGAACTTATGTATGACTACTAGCTTTTGCCTAGGTTAATCGAGTAAAGGTCTATTTTCTAATCAGTCTTTTGTGTGTAGGTTCACTGTTAAGTCATGCAGAGTCTTTAGTTCCACGATTTTTGAATGAAGATGATGTACAGCTGCTAAGGTAATTTTAATATATGCCTTCCTTCCGTGCTGAAATCAGGCAACAATTTTTTTCCTTTCCTTTCTTTCTTACTTCTGTACCTTAGATTATGAAACATTCTAGCAAATGGTCATTGTCTGCTTAGTATAGCCATACTTGCTGTTCTCTAATGGGCCGGCATACTTCACTTTGCACTTTTTTCCAGATGTGCATTCTTTGTGGTATTTTTTTTTTTTTGGATTTCTGAGACAAATAATCTTCTTTGTAGGTTATTTATAAGTCAGTTTGAGTCTCAGATTGTTCCTGCTGCGTCTGAAGATCATCTAGTCCAAGTAAAACTTTCTGACTCAGTACTGATATCTTTTCCCAAAATGCTTCAAGTGTATATGTGTTCGGCATATTTATATAAATGACCATTACCTTCGCACTTTTTTTTTTCGTTCAACCTTTCTTCCTTTCATTTTGGTCACTTTATCTTTAATTTAGCATCTAGATGAGTCATTTACTGCAAAAATTGTTGTTTTAGTTGCCCTAATGCTGATGTACTGAGGGATATTGGTACAATGGGCATATGTACCTTTGCACTTATTTTTATTGTGGTCACTGTTTCCTTTTTGGGGTCATTTACGCAATTGCTTCTTTGGAAGATCGTATAGTTAGTATTTGAGGAATTTGATACATCAGCATTCAGAACATTTGTATCAATATCCCTGTTCTATTTTAGGGATCCTTGTTCCCTTCTACAATAGCTGTAAATTTGGTATTGGTTCCACTCAATCAAACTACACTACTGGAGAAAATTTAGGAAAGCAAACTCGAAAGATCTGTCTTGGAATGATACATTTCATTGTTATTCCGGCTAATAATATGTTCACTCTGAACACTGAAAAATACTGAAGTCATATTATATTACTCAAAATTTAGTGCTAAATACAAAATTAACCTGGTAGGTAAGGTCAGTTTACAGAAATAAAACCTGGTTTCTTTATAAGTTGTAAGAGCTCCCTTAGGTATTACAATATTTTGATCTAATTTGTCTATTTCAAAAACTGCACTTTCCTTCCAATGGTTACTGCTCACATTCTCTTGAAATGTTGACATTATGCATGATAAACAGTTGATGCAATTTGCAAAATGGGGAGAACATATAGGTATTCTTGCAATGTATTAATTTAGATGGGTATCATAAATTGTCGAGATATTAGGTCTAGTTTTTGTAGTTAACCTTTAGTCTCACAAATTTCTTATATGTTGAACAGTAAAAATTCAAGCTCCAGCACAATTTTGAATTAACAATGTTTTTATCTAGTGATATTTTGGTCCATTTGATCCACCTTACATGGATATCTGTATGCAATGCAACCAACATATGGTCTTGCTTGTTCAACATCTTCTGCTTGTTCTCTTTACACTATTGTAAATTCTTTCTGAAATTTTCTTTATTTTCTCAAATTGGTTTAGGATGCCAAAAATGCAGGGTGTTCGTCACCCTTACATAGAGAAATAACCCCAGATCATCATGGCCATAATGTTATCAAAATGGAAGAGGGTGCCCTGGACCTTTGTTCTCGAGAAGTGGATCAATTCAATGTCTGCAGGAATGGAGATGATCATTATTTTGATGGGAATAGCTCTGGGGTGATGGAGCAGGATAAATCTAATGGGCCCTCTTTAAATTCTCTAGAAAATGAGAAAGATGCTCGGACTCTTGAAACCAGTGGGTCGGATTCCAGCCCCACACGAGGAAAGAACCCTATAGATCGGATGGATATTGATCATATCAAAGGAAGTAGCTTTGAAGAAACTGCAGAAGAGGAAAAGGTTGATGCTATACATTCCGAAGAAAAACAGCAAAGGAAACGCAAGCGGACTATTATGAATGATAAACAGATAGCTCTTATTGAATCTGCACTTGTAGATGAACCTGATATGCACCGCAATGCTACCTCACTACGATTGTGGGCTGATAAATTGAGTATTCATGTGAGTGATATAAATATAATTTATAATGCCTTATCTATGTGTTTTATTTTCTATGAAGTTCATATTTTCTTATATCTTTCTCAGGGTGCTGAGGTTACAACTTCCAGGCTAAAAAATTGGTAGGGGAACCCTCATTTTCTGCTCTGTGAGTTAAATGTATTTGTCATCTGATTTTGGTTTGATGTTTGTCCAATCTTTTGATAATTCTTGATTGTCAAAATTGGGTTTCCATATATAGAGCTAAAATTTTGCATTCATTCATAATATTGGTTCAGCTCTTCCCTTGACAGAATCTTGTGGTATTTCATTCTGTGGCATTAGTTAATTTGAGGCCAATAATGTGACTCTTCATCTTTCGCAATAAGGGTTGGTAGTCGGAAGATATAGTTATAAATGCTGTCCTCTCTGAAGCAGAAATTGAAATAACACTACAATGATTATTCTTTGTTCTGTGTTTATATGTTCAGGCTTAATAACAGGAAAGCTAGGCTAGCCCGTGCTGCCAAAGATGTTCGTGTATCATATGACGGGGACAGTCTTGACAGACTAGGGAGCTCCGGACATTTGGATTCACCCCGGAGCTCTATGGATGATGCTCGTGTCTCATTGACTACACGTGGGAGCATTGGGGATGAGGTTACAGACATTGCGGTGACAGCAACTGTTGATGAAGACTTGGGGAGTTCACGTGCTTCTCCTAGGGATATTGCAACATCAAGCCTGTCCTTTGAACCAGGGCAATATGTAATGCTTGTAGATGAGAGAGCAGAGGAGGTTGGGAAGGGTGAAGTATTTCAAGTTAGTGGACATTGGTGTGGGAGGAACTTGGACCAATCTGGAATGTGTGTTGTGGACATAGATGAACTCTCAGTTGATAGATTTTCCAATCTTCCGCATCCAGTGGAAGCCACAGGCAACTCGTTTTACCAGGCTGAAAAACGACTTGGTATGATTCGAGTCTTGTGGGATTTAAATAAAGTCTGTATCTACTTTGAGCCAGGGGAACATGTGATGCTTGTAGGCGAGAAAGCTCAGGAGATCGGGAAGGGCACGGTGTTTCAGGTCCACGGAAAATGGTGTGGGAAGAATTTGGAGCCTGGGCTGTGCGTTGTGGACATTAAGGAAATATTAATCGATAGATTTGCTGAAGTTCCTCATCCAATTGAAGCAACGGGCAACTCGTTTTATCAAGCGGAAAAAAGGCTTGGTGTGATGAGAGTAGTGTGGGATTTGAGCAAACTGTCTCGGTTGCCAGCTCGGTGAATGAAATGGATCGGGTAAGATTTAATAGCTGTTGAAGTTTCAGTTTACAGTGAATCAAAAAATTGTTACTGTAACTAGTAACTGGTGAAGCATAACATGGCAAATGTTTGATGTTGTTAAGATGGCCAGTTCTGCTGTAAAGAAACCGTGGTATCAAAGTTGAATTGAGAGCCTTCGGCGTTGATAATTAACAACTAAATATTTATCATTTCTGTAACTGTTAAGACTTGTTTTTACTAAAATCAATTTTGCTTTCTAAACGTGTCACTTTATGTGCATAGTACGGTGAGTGATGGGTGCTTTGATCTCCAACTGCCTCTCACTCAAATAAAAAAACATAATTTTTTTTTTTTTTTTGCGACTAAATTGTCAACACAACTTTCTTTTTTTTCAGGCTTTATCAAAGGGTAATTTTATCCGCAACCTCCATTTTTTTAACATCCCATAATATAAATTTTGATAAAAATAATTATAAATATCCTCTATTGTTGCCGTTGTAGCTCTCATCATTTTTTATTTTATGCATATCATATTTTTCTACAATACACCCTTAGTGAGTAATCTTATAAATGCCATATTTATAATGGGAAATTCTAAAAACACCCCTCATTTTACTCCCTATAGCTCTCAAATTAATTAAAATGAAAATTATATTTTATTATTGTTTGCCCCCCAATCACTTAAAAAAAAAATAAAAAAAAACCCTCAACTCCCTTTCATAATATTTTCCAATAGAAAAAAGAATCTGCACATGAAATTCTGAACTTTTCTATTAGTTCTCAAATTTTTTGTTTGGAGATAAATCAAGATTTCATTTTTATTTTTTTTATCCTTTTTAAAGTCTATTTAATAAGATTAACTCATATACGCTAGAAGTAAGGCCGATGAACGACATTGCTAATGAAATGAAGCAGAAATTAGATGGCTAAAATCAGAAGAAGCCACAGAAAAATTGGAGCCAAGAACTATATCACCAGCAGATTCTTCAGATTGCTCAATGCAATGCAACGTTATAATTAACGATTATTTTTTTACATAAAAACAAAACCCGTGAGATATAGAAAATGGCTGCAAGAGCTTTTCATAAATCTTTTTTTATTTTCACTTTGGATGATGGAGGAAAGTGAAAAGAGGTGGGCCGTGGGGGTTATATACATTATTAATTTTGTTAGATATTTTTAAGATGGTAGAGGCCCACAAGAACAAACATGTCGAAAAAAATTTTAAAAAAATATTTTATATAATTTGAAGTGATATAAAGAATGAAACATGGGCTATGTTTATAATTTGTGGTTACGAAACAAAAGGCCCATTTCTAAGGCCGCCCGAAACGACGTAATATTTTGTCTATAAACCAACATATAACGCAGCCCATCTCTCTCTATATAGAAGTGTGCACGTTTACGGTTTGATAAAAATACATGAAAATGGAGGCGGAAACAACGTTCCAGCCTCTAATAAGCACAGTCCTCCACAAAGAACGAGTACCTCTCGAGTAGTGGTGGCTGACGACACCGCCGCCGTCCACTTCTTTCGTAGTCTTGTGTCACGCACGACTTTAAAGTCACATCATAGCATGTGTTGTGACAGCCTTCAATCAAAAATTCGAACAAATTTCGCAAATGCTTCAACATTGGCATTCAATCATGTTACACTACCAGTTGAGCTACATCATCTATCGTGATATGTAAAATGTTAATAGATTCATGATAAATATATTTATCAGGGAAAAAAAAAACAGAGCAAATGGAATAGCTTCTATATATAACAAAAGCTATATAATAATGACAAATCACAACCAACAAGCCCAACATAATCATTTCTATATCAACAAAAACAGCCCCTTTTTTCCATCAAAAGGACAAACACTATCAACAGAACAACTCCAAAAAACTACAATTAACTCAACGCATAGATGCCCTAGAATTCCTGAGAAACAGATCCAATTTCTCCTTTTCCTTTGCCTTCACCAGCCTTCTTTGGCAGCAAAGTGCGGTGAATGTTGGGTAAAACGCCGCCGTTTGCAATCGTCACAGACCCCAACAGCTTCCCCAGCTCCTCGTCGTTCCTTACCGCCAATTGAATATGCCTTGGAACAATCCTAGTCTTCTTATTGTCCCTCGCCGCGTTTCCAGCAAGCTCCAAAACCTAAAAATCAAAAAAATCACCAAAGGATTAACTACGAAGGACTGAAGCATCAATTACGCAAAAAAAAAAGAACAAAAAAAAAAAAAACAATTCGAACACACAGAGATGAAACACAACAAAAAATGTAACAAACTGAATCAACTTCGTTAAATTCACACCTCCGCGGCTAGGTATTCGAGGACGGCGGAGAGATACACGGGAGATCCGGAACCGACGCGTTGAGCGTATCGCCCTTTTTTGAGGAAACGAGCAATCCGGCCAACCGGGAACTGGAGACCGGCCTTTGAGGATCTGGAAACAGACTTTGATTTAGGCTGGCCGCGGCTGCGGCCGCCGATGGTCTTCGCCGCCGTAGTTTTATCGACCATAATTTGGGTTTTTGGAGGGATAATCGAGTTTGAATTTGCTGAATGAATTTTGGGGGGGTGATGATTTGAAGTGGGGGTTTCGTTCATATAAGGGGATGGGTTCCGTTTTCTGATTGGTTGTTAACTTCTTCACACGGATTGCCAGCGTGGATATTTCACTTTAACATTTTATTGCGTAATCTGTTTTTCTATTGGTTGGTTTGTGGTTATTCTGGATTGCCACGCTGGCATTAATTTCATTTCCCACTTCTGTGTGAATTTTTGAAAACATGGACTCATTTTTGAAAACATGGACTCGTATATGCCGGAGTGGACATGAAAATATGGACTTCGGATCCACATTATTATATTTTGTATGGTGTTACTATTTATACCGTAACTTTTTTTTTCATGCCATGAAAAAAATGTTAAAATAATTATTTTTGAGATTATTAAAATATTTTGTTGGGTATCAACCTAGTCAGGATTCACCGCTTGCTTCCCGACCGTGTGTCTCCGAACACTTGCTGCTCAGGCAGCCTGTCAGCCTCAGAGAGTAGATCTCTTGGATCTCTTGAGTAGTTTTTTTCACAAGCTAACACAATAGGTCCGAATCTAGGAGGAGTCTCAGTGATAGAGTCTTCACATACTCCTTCTTGCAAAGCAAATGTGACAGATCTGTAGAAGAAGAGAGTTAGAATCAAGCACTAACATAAACAAAGCAGATGAATAGCCAAAGCCAAAACCATAAAGAACAAAAATAGTAAAGTAAACGAGATAAGAAATCAGAGAGTTTGAAAAATGGGAAAATGTGTCTCCGGGACACAAGATGGCTCAGATTTTCCCACAAGCGACGGCGATGGCACTTCCGGTGACAATATAGACCCTAGACCACAAAGGGGAGATGGATACAGGGCCTGAAGCTCTCACAAACCCTCAGCTTTCAGAGATCACTCAATACTCTCAACTCACGGCCAAATCAGGAGACCACAGACAGGAATCCGACCAAATAAACAGAGAGAATGACAGAGATATCTATGAAGCAAGTAGGGTTAAGGGGAATTGGTGTAAGGCTTGAGGGAGAAGATGAATCGATGCAGCCATTTGTGGAGAGAGAGAGAGAGAGAGAGAGAGAGAGAGACCAGATTATGGTAAATTAGGGTTAGGCTAAGTATATAAGGTAAAATAAGTTTAAAGGGGTAATGGGCTTTGCAACTGAGCCATAAAAAAAATAAAGGGATTGGGCCTGAACAGAAAGAGCAAGTGGACTAATACCCCACATACTTTTTTTTTTAGTTCAACACACTACAAATTTTTATTTTCACACCCCATCACAAAAAATAATATAATAAATAAATAAAATAATAATAAAAAAAGCTTTAGCTTCACACATCTTCGTATTTGATAACATGAGTTCGTATATATTTTTACTTCAAACTCTAGTTTTTCAAACTTTGAATTCAAGCATATTGCATTTTAAATCAACTACAGAGGATGAAAACAACGAAGAAACAAATAGTATAAGTGATTTTCTACTGTTTAAACTGAATTTTTTGGTTTTTCAAGAGTTCTATCGAGTTTGCACATTTAAATCGTCAAAAGGGGTTCATAAATTACAATTTGAACGTGATCGACCATTTTTTAGTACAACCCGCAAGAGGACGGGGCTGTGTAGACAGCGGTGAGCAAGTGTCGTATCCACATAAACTAAATCAGACCTAATTGTATGTACTACAACATCGAACATCAATTGTTATCTAGATGACAAGAAAAATGGGAAGCTAACTAATCTAAATCAAGGAAAGAAATTAATAAATGAGAAAAATAAATAGAGATGAAAACATGAAGCAGGGGTACTCTTGGGACTGATTTCTTCGGGTACTTAGTACTAATGATTTTATTAAATGTCTATTTGTGGTGTCAAATTTCACTAGGGTAATCTCTAATGCATCATAAGTTCTCTCGAGAGACACTTAAGTTTGTAGGGTACACGCTAGGTTCACCGTCTCCGATCGAATCCTACACATGTACTTACCAACATGGCCGGCCCTGACAATTCGAAGGCCCAGGGCGAAATGAAAAAAGGGGGCCCTGAGAATTTATTTTTTCAGGAGCATTTTGAAGTTTTTTTCCATTTGATTCCGATCATCCTAAATCTTGAAAAAGTACAATCAACATTTACAAAATCTCATTCGTGAATTTTGTAAGTAAAAAATAACATTTTCATTAATTAAATAATCGTGAAAGAAAAATATTGATAATATTAGGGAAAATCATTCAAAATGGACTCAACTCAATTTTTTATTGTAATAGTTTATGTTAAAAGCCTTAAAATTGAGTTTTGGGTGAACTCAAATTGAGGAATAAAAGCCCTAAATATAACAATTGAGTATTTTTTTTCTTTATACAGTTTTGATAAAATTTAAAAATTAAGTCTTTAAGGGTGCATTTCTCGTACGGGATATTTGTATAGATCACAAATAGTTGATTAATAGCCCAATTATAAAATTGAGATTAAGTCAACACAAAATCTCAATAAATATATTATCACACTAAATTGACATAGAAAAAAAAAAGTTATGGAACTAATCACTAAAGCACATATGAGATTTTAAAATTGAGAAACTAAAATCTAAAAGAGACAACCATTTCAAATTTATACATATTATTTTATAAAAAAAATTACCTAATAATATATGTATATATATATATATTTAAAAAAATTGAGGGCCCCATGAAAGTGGGGGCCTGGGTGGCCTACCCCCAGGGGGCCCTGCTTACCAAAAGCTCTTAAGATTCCATGCCCTCACTCCAATCCTCAATTATCTCAAATTTATTGACAAATATGTCTCGTGACTAGGGTTCGTCTATTGAGACTCATTTCTCGAATTATGAATCAATAAGTAAAATCGTGTGAATTAGTGATCAATTAACTAACACACATACATAGCATAAGGAAATAAAGTAGGGTCATAAATAATAAATAGAAAAGGAAATGCATAAATACCTAAATAATCTCAATCCAAAAATATAAAATAATATAGCCTAACATCATACAAATATAAGGACTAAACCATCTCAAAGAAAATCAAAATAAAAACAAAATAGAGACTAGGTACAATCCGGAAGTTGGGCTTCGACTTCACCATTGCTTCCACTCTTCTCCTCTTTGCTTCATCTTCAAGCCATTAATTGCTCCTTATTCACCCTAGCTAGGTGGAAATCCTAGCCAGGGTGTGGGTTTGATGGGTGGTTAAGGTTTGAAAGGTGTGAGTGGAGAGGATTTTGTGTGGAGTGGAGGCTTGGTGGAATTGTGGAATGGATGTCCCAAAATTGAAGAAAAATCCCAAGAAAGAAGAAAACAGCTCAATGTGTGGCTAAGGTTTGAAAGGCGTGAGTGGAGAGGATTTTGTGTTGTGTGGAGGTTTGGTGGAATTGTGGAATGAATGTCCCAAAATTGAAGAAAAATCCCAAAGAAGAAGAAAACAACTCACATATATGAAAATCTGGGTTGGGGATGCAATACAAGTTGAGTCGCGCCCCCGATCACGCTGTAGGTCGCATCCGAGATGTAGAAAAATATACCCCAATGTCGGAGCAGGTCACTCGAGCCCCCGGTTGTGCTGCAGGTCGCACCTGAGGACGCGAGTGAGGCAGTCGCGCCTCCGGGCCTGCACCAGCATCTTTCACAATTTTATTTCGTTCTCCCTCGTTTCTTGTCTAATTGAGGTGATTCAACTTGCAGTGCATTCCTAATTCGATCCTCTATCTTTTCATAGCATTTGAGAACTCAAAAATGTATCGATTCATCCTATATTTCCTGTGAAACTCAAACAACAAACAAAACTTCCAAATCGGGTGGTTAAAAGCTCAAATTTGGTTAAAGCACTCATTTAACTCACCAAAACTCATCATTTCAACTTCAATAAATGGTACAAAAACCCCAATCATCAGAACATTATGAATGCGGTTCAGAAAATTATTCCCGATCCTATAATACTAGGTTCATTTCCGACCATATAATACTAGATTCGAAAATAAATGTTTGAACACATCATTATGGGTTCGGAAACTTGTTTCTAAACAACCTTAATTGGGTTCAGAAACTTATTTCTGAACGACCTCCATTGTGTTCAATTCTTAATTTTAAATTGAAGGGTATATATATTAGTTTTTTAGTGTGGTGTAAATAAATGAAAAAGTTTTGGTGTAAATAGAAAACACCCATTTTTCATTCTACATTTTGTATTGTAGTATTAAATTATAGGTTTAATAATAGTTATTATAAAAATAAAAATGAATTATAATATGATAAATTCTAGTCGATAATTATCATAAAAAATGAATTAAAAAACTAGAAGTTTGAATTATGCAATATAATAGCTATATATTAATTAAAAAATTAATTCTAAAAAATAATTATAACATTGTATAGAATGAACTTGGATTATTAATTTTAAAATTTAACTCCAACACAAAAATTAAAATTGAAGAAAAGAATAATAAATACTCACAATTTAATGATGGAACACCAAGCATGACTGCATGAGGCGTAATGTCTAACATACATAGAATATATGGAGAAAAATAGTGATGTTTGATAATTATTATTTTTTGCAGTCATTATTCTAGAGTTTTCAAACACGAGGACTTCATGACGAGACACAATTTTATTTATTTTATTTTTGAAATCCGTATATTTCACAATCAAATAATTTAGTGATAAAAAAAGAAAAGAACAAAAGATTAAGTCTAAAGTTTCATTACATGCATAAATCATTTTCATTAATAATTTTTTTTATTATTCCAAATTTGTATTCAATCTTGTATTTTTGTGATCTATATTATTATATTTTTTTTTCGAACAATTCTTGAAATATTCAAATACATACGAGCCACGACATAAATTAAATTATTAGAATACGAGATAAAATATAATGTTAGAATGTAGCATGGCATAAGAAAATTCACGGTTTAATTTTGGTTGTTGGGTCAACCCCAGTTATACCTCGAGGCCGAGTCTGTAAATATCTGTTTGTCAATAATGATCATATATTGTTAATTATATAAATTTGCAACAAATGTTAATTATTCTACTTTTGAATCAATGATTATGTTAGCTGAATCACTGATCGAGCTAATCTGGACGATTTAATTGGCACTTAATAGTAGTATCGATTGGCTCAATGATTTGATTATGAAAGCACTAGTTAAAAATGAATAAACGAATGTCCCATCCGAAACTACCAAATGGTTGACACATTTGTGTTAAGCTTTAGTTCCCCAACTAAAAAAAAATAAACAAAAGGCAACCACAATCACTAGAGATAATGATAACAGTTGAACTAGAGCTGTCAATTGGGCAAGAACACCATAAAAAATAGGTTCAGCCTAGCCCAAAAATTAAGGATCATGTTTTGGGGAACCCAAAAATTCTTCCTTAATTCTTCCTACCTTTACACCATGTGCTTCATTACAATCTTAATAAGATCTTTTAATGAGTATGCTGGTTGATTATTGTTGGTTGTTTAACTTAGGTCTTATGCAAACACTGTGATCTATTGTGGTTATTAGAATTCTGAACGTAAACATGTCCCTACACATACACAGAGAGAAAGTGAGCAAAGTGAATCCCACTTGTCATTTATCAATTGTGACCATGTGCATTTTTAATTCCAACACTGTTATCGTCTCTAAACCTCGTTATGCCCATAACCAGTCTACTGCTTGCATGCTTGTTTCGTTTTTTCTTATTGAGTCTGTAATTTTCTTTTTGAGTTCTGAATTACAGTTATACTTGAGGACAAATATAGTCCAAGTGTGTGGGGATGATACAGACTCAAGTTGTACACTTTTTTTCGTGTCTTTTTAATTGTTTTTAGTCTTTTTTTATTGAGTCAAGAGTCCAGTAGGGAGTAAAAATGAAACAGGGAGGAAGGAACATAAAAGAATCCAGTTTGGGCATAATTGAGACGCCATCTGCATTGAAGGTATAAAGGAGAAAGCTGAAGCTTCGAGAGTTGGTGCGTCATTTTTCACCAAAAATAATCCGACACGCAGTCGGTATGCCCAAACTACCCAGAATAGTAGCAAGCAAGATCGTCTCTCAAGGGACCGGTGAGAACTATTCGAACCTTCAGTTTGCAGTAACCAACTTTCCACACGAATATATTGATTATAATGTAAAAACCAAATTTAAAAGCAATTAAACAAATGTAGTTTTCTTAACAGATTTAAAAAGGTATTTCGGCTTCCAATTAACTCCACCCTAGCTTAATTATTCTGATCATTAACTCAATGATATTTCCAATTAATGCATGCAAACCAGTTATAACCACCGAAGACACTTACTGACGCAACCTAATTTCTCCTTAGCTTCTCGATAATTAAGAAGACACTTCACTAATTATTTCCCTAATCGACTGACAACCGTAAGAGACACTCTATAGATTTAATGAGCCGACAGCTTTATGCACTAGAGAAACCCGATTCAAAACCAATAGACTCTGACACAGGACTATCGAATTTAGACTGATCTTCCCTCGATTATGAAGAATCGTTGTACCACTAATTAAACCTAAACCACAATTACGGATGGCTGATTTAATTGGCTACTAATTAATTCCGATCTACTAAATATGTGCACCTACCTAACAGAGTCGAAACAATTAACAACTTTAAACATAGAGAATCACATATGCATTCATATAATTAAAGTATAAGAACAAATTAGATCTCACAGAATAAATACGCCAGGGATTCGTTAATCTTCACCGGAATAGAACGCGCTTAGCTTGAATTCATAATTGGATTGGTACCTCAGAAATTAATTGATAGAGAGAACGATGAAGAAAGGAATAAAGAATGATATTGAATTCTGAAATCTGCAGAGAAAAAATCCGTTTCCAGCGTCTCTTAGTGTCTGGAATTAATCTATACTGCAATGGATAGAGTCCTACTCTATCTAGAAGTCTTTTTATCCAAATCCTTAATTAATTAATTAAAAAGCATCCTAATCCTAATCCAACTAGGAAAATAATAAAAATAAAGTCCAAAAGTAATAAAAAAGATGTAATTTTCATCCATGGCCCACAGCTGGTGCATATCCACTATCTCCAGCCCAAATACTCGCATAATCCATCAGTCGGTATGCCCATACCGACTGGTTCCATACTCTCCAGCTTTCTTCAATCCAATTGTGTCCAAACCCTTCAAAACAATGCCATTATCTCCACTTCTATGTCAACCACCTGAAATTAACCACAAGACACAAATTCTCCCACAAAACTTGACCATGAGGTGAGTAACACTGCAGAAACATACCAAAAAGACCCAATATATATACGAAATAACAACCTAATCAAACCCCCCCACACTTAGACAATGCTCGTCCTCAAGCATATCTAAACAGAAAACAGACTCAAAATAAAACTCAGAAATAGACAAGTTAAGCATTGGTCGCCTTAACCGGAAAACACTCAAAGTCAGGACTACAACACAATCATCCACAATTCACTAATCTTTCTCTTGTTTCATGAAATGTACTTATGCCCTTCATTCAAGTTAAAAACATGCAAACTCAATCCTGCTTCACCAAGATTCACTCAATTTCTCTCAAAAGAAGGTAAGGACAAATTTTAATTCACACAGGTCGTGACTTGATGTCTTCAAACATAGATTTGCCCATATGTCAAAACCATTACCAAGCAAGTAAGAACAATGCATAAATCAAAAGGTCTTTGAAACAGGTTGTAACGAGGCTAGGGTGCACATGTAGGATAAAAAGGGATGAAATGGCTCAAATAAGTGAAAACATGTAAGCATATCAGAACACATTTATCAAGTTCAACTGCAACTTCTCAAATAGTTCAATGAATTCCAAGTTGAGTGCTGGTCTTCAAAAACAATACAGGGCAACAAAAAATAACATCAATCAGGTACATGCCCTCTCTCCTTCACGTCCTTCCTATTCCAGTATGGGCATACAGACCATTTTTTTCCTTTTTTTTTATTTTTTTTTCTTTCTTTCTCATTGAGTACTCTTTTTTTTATGGAATAGGACAGGAGCATATATATCTTTTTCTTTAGTCTTCCAACACCAAATACCTTTAAGTAGAGTCCGAACTTAGCTCAACAAAAATACCATATCACTTACATGTTTCCATGGGAAAAGAGCATGCCAAAAAGAGCGAAGGCTAAATTATTTAATAGCTGTTAACAATGAAAATAGGCATTAGGCACAAATTGGCTCACTAGGGGTAATGTTTGGGAGTGGGAAATTTCTTTAGGCCAAAGCAAAGGTTAATCCTACATGCCTTAATCATCTTCATGCAAAAGAAAACTCACAAGCAGTATGATCATGACAACAAGACAAATCAGAAATTCAGCATTCAAGTCCAACACACTCAACAAAATGAATTGAGCTTTCTATATGTAAATGACATGCTCAACAGGCTCAATTCTCATGTTTAGGGGCTCATCAAGTTTTTTTTTTATCAAGTTGCACATTTCGTCATTCAAGAATACATACGAGCAATAGCATAATTCAATCACAAGAGAATCAATCAAACAAACCCAGACAATCCATGCTATAACCCGTCCTTCTTGTATTGTTCAATCTCAGGCAGCCAATACTCAACAAAAACAAGCAAAACACAAAAGTTTTTTTTTTCAATTTAGAAAAAAAACAGACACAAAAAAAAACAACTTCCTCCCCCCCACACTTAGACAACACAGTGTCCTCACTATGCAGAGAAGAGAGCCAAGAAAACGGACACAACATGAATGAAAGAAAAATAAAAGCAAAAGGGGCAGAGAGGGCAAACTAGCAATTAAGGCGCGAAACGGTCAGTAAGGGCATACAGATGGTGCTCCAATGCAGTGATCCAGCTTGGTATGTAGTGGTCAAACAACTCCATGAGCTCGGCAATGGTAGGGGCGGTGCTGAAGAAAAGACCCTGCACTAGAAGGCTGGACTAGAACATTTTTTTTAGAACAATAAACATAAAATAAAAATAGAAAGCAAATAAATGCTCGGGTTGCCTCCCAAGAAGCGCCCTTATTTAACGTCCGAGGCTCGACATATAAAAGGCACGATCAATAAACAATTTCAGGGGTAGCAAATCTGCCCCTGTCAAAAGGAATCGTTTCCATCCCCGCACCTTTATGCTTCTTCACAAGCTCGACTAACCTTGCTTCTTGCCCTTTCAGCTCCAGCACTGGAGTCTTCACATGAGCTGGTAAAATCGGTTCTGAGTTGGTCAGTAAGGGCATACGGCCCGTCAGATTCCGAGTTGGAAATTCATTGGTGGCATACAGCTGCGTTATGATATCTCGAATCTCCTCATCTTCTTATGTTATTACATCGGTTTCAGTTAGCCCACCAAAAGGTACCTTCTTGAATAGCTCGAGGATCTCTTTTTCATCATCCTCCTTCTTATTTTGAACTAATCTAGAAGGAAAAAGAGCTGTAATCAGAGGGTTAAAAATTTTAGATTCAACACTGACCTTAGGTGGAGTGAGTTCAGCAGTTGGTTCGTCCTCTGCTCTGGGAGGGTTTTCCGGCTCTGCAGTATGCCCATACTGCGGGTTCTTTTCCTTCTTAGCCTCCACGTCATCCAACTCCTCCGCACTTCTCAAAGTGATAGCGCAAACATGCGCTCTTGGATTCATTTCAGTTTAGGAGGGGAGTTTGCCTTGATTCGCCTGCATCTTGTTCATTTGAGTGGGAAGCTGAGTGATCTGTGTGCCCATACTGCCTAGGGCGGCTTGCGTCTCCTACTGGAAAGCCTTCTGACTCTGTGCCAAGCTGTTCACTAGAGCACTGCTTTGCTCCAGACACTTCATAATCTCACTCATGCTGGGCGCAGGCTTGTTAGTGTGCCCATACGGGCCACCCTGCGGCTGGATCCAACTGGAATTAGGATGATCCCTCCAGCCAGGGTTATATGTGTATGAGTACGGATCAGAATCCCTCTGTCTTTGAGCATCAAATTGTGCATCACCATACCTGTAGTAGGTTTGCTCAGTTAACGGATCTTGCAAAGTTGGGTAAGCATCAGTCACGTGACCATTTTCTAAGCAAACTCCACAACGGACATTTTGCGTTTGTGCCACAGCTAAACCTCGAACCAAAGAAGTCAAAGCATCGATCTTTTTATTGACACCGGAGCTCTCAACTCGCTCAATCCCCTTCATAGGTCTATACCAGTCATCGTCCTCTTCTTCATATTATTGAGCTCCAGAGACCATGTCGATGATGAGTTGTTTTGCCTCGGCCAGTGTCTTATTGGTCAGAGATCCTCCGCTAGCAGCATCAACAATCTTCTTGTCAAAGGTAGACATGCCACGGTAGAAGTAATTGGTTAGCAATTGATATTCAGAGAATCCGTAGTCTGGGCACTTGCGGCACAATTGTTAGAATCTTTCCCAGTAAGCTGCTAGACTTTCATTCTACTTCTGCTTGATGTTACTGATTGCCATCCTTAAGTTTGCAGCTCTTGATTCAAGGAAGAACTTGCGCAGGAATTGTTCCTCCAATTCATTCCAAGTGGAAATAGAGCTCGATGGGAGATCAAACAGCCAATCCCTAGCTCTGCCCTGCAAGGTATGAGAGAAAGTTAGTAACCTCAGATTATCAGTTGTAAAACCTTGCGGACGCAGGGTGGAGCAGACGAGGTCAAATTCAAACAAGTGCTTATGCGCACTCTCTCCTGGAAAATCACTGAACTTTGGCAACACTTGTATAAATCCGGGTCTAATCTCCGAGTTATTTGCAATGGAGGGTAGTACAATGCAAATGGGCCTATTATTTCTGTGGCGTCCAAGCTCTTTGATGAGAGGTTCAGGTACGGGAGCATTTACGAGAGCTTGATTCCCGTTGTTAGCCATGTTTCCCTCGAACAAAATAAAATAAAGAAAAAAATACAAACTAAAAATATAAGAATAATTACTGCTTAAAAACCGATCCCCGGCAACAGCGCCAAAATTTGGTGCGTCATTTTTCACCAAAAATAATCCGACACGCAGTCGGTATGCCCAAACTACTCAGAATAGTAGCAAGCAAGATCGTCTCCCAAGAGACCGATGAGAACTATTCGAACCTTCAGTTTGCAGTAACCAACTTTCCACATGAATATATTGATTATAATGTAAAAACCAAATTTAAAAGCAATTAAACAAATGTAGTTTTCTTAACAGATTTAAAAAGGTATTCTGGCTTCCAATTAACTCCATCCTAGCTTAATTATTCCGATCATTGACTCAATGATATTTCCAATTAATGCATGCAAACCAGTTATAGCCACCGAAGACACTTATTGATACAGCCTAATTTCTCCTTAGCTTCTCGATAATTAAGAAGACACTTCACTAATTATTTCCTTAATCGACTGACAACCGTAAGAGACACTCTATAGATTTAATGAGCCGACAACTTTATGCACTAGAGAAACCCGATTCAAAACCAATAGACTCTGACACAGGACTATCGAATTTAGACTGATCTTTCCTCGATTCTGAAGAATCGTTGTACCACTAATTAAATATAAACCACAATTACGGATGGCCAATTTAATTGGCTACTAATTAATTCTGATCTACTAAATATGTGCACCTACCTAGCAGAGTCGAAACAATTAACAACTTTAAATATAGAAAATCACATATGCATTCATATAATTAAAGTATAAGAACAAATTAGATCTCACAGAATAAATACGCCAGGGATTCGTTAATCTTCACCGGAATAGAACGCGCTTAGCTTGAATTCTTAATTGGATTGGCACCTCAGAAATTAATTGATAGAGAGAACGATGAAGAAAGGAATAAAGAATGAAATTGAATTCTGAAATCTGCAGAGAAAAAATTCATTTCCAGCATCTCTCAGTGTCTGGAATTAATCTATACTGCAATGGATAGAGTCCTACTCTATCTAGAAGTCTTTTTATCCAAATCCTTAATTAATTAATTAAAAAGCATCCTAATCCTAATCCAACTAGGAAAATAATAAAAATAAAGTCCAAAAGTAATAAAAAAGATGTAATTTTCGTCCATGGCCCACAACTGGTGCATATCCACTATCTCCAGTCCAAATACTCGCATAATCCATCAGTCGGTATGCCCATACTGACTGGTTCCATACTCTCCAGCTTTCTTCAATCCAATTGTGTCCAAACCCTTCAAAACAATGCCATTATCTCCACTTCCATGTCAACCACCTGAAATTAACCACAAGACACAAATTCTCTCATAAATTTGACCATGAGGTGAGTAACACTGCAGAAACATACCAAAAAGACCCAATATATTTACGAAATAACAACCTAATCAAGAGTCTGTTGCAAACTCAGTGTGAAAGTTCAGCCACCACTCACTCTAACAACCTGGATCCACGTCAGCAGTTGTTCCGAAATGAGGGAGAGTCATCGGTCGTGGAGAAAAGAGGAGAAAGAGAAAGAAAGAAGGAAGAAAGAAGAAGATAAGGAGAGAGAAGGAGAGGCCGAGAATTCCGCAAGCGTGCCATGATGGAGAAGTGGAACGAGTCAACCTGATCGTGCCCCTGCATGGGCTGGGCTGGGCCGCTTATGGCAATTTAGTTCTACTATAAATATTTACTAGAAGTTCATTTCAAACACACGCAGATACAATTTCATTTTGCAGTTATTTTCATACTTGCATTTAGTGTTTTAGCTCCAGATACTCAGCATAGTTGTTGGCGATTTGCCCTCAGTTGATGCTCGTATTTGTTTTACCTTGATTTGGAGTTAGCTCAAGCTTTTAATCTAGTTATTTTTTTCCCTTTCATCATGAGTTATTTATTTATTTTTGCTTTGTTTGTGAATATGTTTTCCGGCTAAGTAATTAGTGTTCAAGTAAAATGTGATAAAGGTTGATGGCACTAAGTATGTATGAGGCTAATCGGGTTTAATTTATCTTGAGTTGATTCCCAACTTTAATATGGGAAGAACGATGACATGGCAATGGTGAAGCTATATAGCTGATCACTCGTAGTCAAACCATTGTTATTGTAAGTCAGGGTGGAAGTAAAGACGACTGAACCCTGATGAGCCACTAAATGATAAAGGAGGTGACGAAGCCTAGAGTCGATAAAGCCTGGAAATTGGAGTATAGGTGGATATGGGCATAACGCCAAAGGGGTTCCATATGCCAGTGTTGGGTTCCTCCGATTGAATGCTGCTATCCTTGCAAACCCAACATGACTCTCTTTGTTGGGTCTTAGATAGTTAGAGACTAAGAGTCACCGACCGTATCACTCTTAGCGTACACAGTAAGAAGGAATTTGGGGGTAGTGTAAGGCGACCGTACATGCTCCCTATAACCAAACGGTCTTATCGAGGTACTTATGTGTTTGTGCCCAGGATTGCATACAATTTCCCAAGTCCGAATTCATGTCTAACTTGAACATGCCTTAATTATTATTTGATCCAGTTTACATTTAGTTTTGTTTTACATTAAGTTGCAGGAATGAATTAGTGATAGTAATTCTCTCAAGTTCCAAAAGGATTGATACGATCTGACTATGCTAGGACGAATCTTGAGAATGTAGCAGAAGACTTCTGGATACGAAACACATCAGCGAATGAAGGGTTTCAATCAGACTCAATTAAATGAATAAAATACGGCTAATCTAGACAACTAAAATACTTAAACTATGACACTAGCTATAGAACACAATACCAAATACCAAGGATGATAGGATGAAGGTACAAGGTTGATGATAGGGTGAGAATTCATGTATGTCTAGGTAACATGTGTGATGGCTTGTGAAGAAGGCTTGGAGTAGGTAGGATATGATAAGGATTAAACGAACTTACGAATTGAATGAAACGGAGTAGGATTCGATCACGATCTTGTGGAATAGATGATACGGGCATCTTGGGCTGGGTGGATGGCATCGTGAAGGTGGTGCACAGTTGATGATGTTGTGGTGAATCACAACCCGATAGCCTCCTTGAATCTCGAATGTATCTAAGGTTGAAATCTCCAAGTTGATCTTCGATTAGCGAATACCGATTAATCCCTCAAGTGAAATGTTGTTCCTGGGCGAGTCGATATCAGTTTAGAGGGGGGTGAATAAACTGATTAAAACTTTTACTTCAATTGCGGAATAATAAGGGCCCTTGACTCACTTAGAAACTTATCTATGCACTGTTAGAGTAAGTACTTTGGACAGCTTGAGTGCAGATTGTGTGAGCTTATGTACAGTTCAAAGATATGCAAGTTATCAAAACAGTACAACATACAAATGATTTATAGAGGTTCGAAATCTCAAACTTCTACGTCCTCTCTTTCTTCCGCAGAACAGCAACTTCACTATATAACTTGAGTTTCTTTACAAATTACAGAATGAAGGACAGTTGGCTGAACCTGATAACTGCTCGCTACCTCAGCGGGTCGACGGCTCACACTTGAAGTCCCTAACCGCTCGCTATAAAGGTAGGTGCTATTGACGTCTTTACAAGGTTTTAGATCTCTTTCGATCTTCAAGAGGTTTAGTCTTGAACAAAGGGTATCAACTGATGTGCTCTTTTAATTGAGCTGGGTAGTTGATCGTTGTATTGCTGAAACTGAGAAGGCTGCCCTGGCTGGTTTATCAACCGCTGGCTGAATGTTTTGACTCTTTGAATTCTTCTTCTCAGTTGGACTCTCGCAGTTTTTAGCAAATGCTGAACTTGAGCTAGGAGGTAGAAAAAAAGCTCTGCTTGAATAAAGGTTTCAAGAATAAGTATTGCGAAAAGTCTAGGAGGCAAGTGTTTTTTTAAAACTTTGTTTTACTCATCTTTTATAGATGAGTGATTTTATGACTGTTGAGTTCCATTAATCGATGGCTCTGTTGGTTCATCAATGGCAGATGGTCTTAATTGATCGCTGGAGCTTTTGATTCAAGTAGCCATTGCTTTGCCAATCGATCTTCATTGGATGTTTAATTCCAGGATCTCCGTTGAAGCATTTATTCCAAGATATGCTGGTTGAGTAATAACTTCCAGGGTTCTCTGGCTGGTAGTTCTAAACTTGTCTGTTCAGTTTGGTTGTTACTCCAATTGGTAGTTCTGAGCTTGTCAGCTCAGTTTGGCTATTGCTCCAGTTGGCAGTTCTGAGCTTGTCAGCTCTAGGGGTGAGTAAAATCAAACCGGGACCAAAAACCAAACCGAATCGTTGAGTTCGGTTCGGTTCAGTTTGAAAATTTTCAATCTCGGTTCGGTTCGGTTTGAATTTTTAAAACCGATTTTTTATCGGTTCGGTTTCGGTTTGGATACTCCAAAACTGAAGAGCACCGAACCAATAAAAATGAATAATATTAAAATTGAGCCCATCACATAAAATAAATGGTAATAGCCCATTTTGGAATTGAGGCCCAATACACTATCTGAATTAAAAATTAAAATAATGAGACTTGAGCCCAATACATTTGGCAGAAATGATTCAATGAATTGATTCAACACTCACGGTCAACCAACACACATAATCTGAAATTCTAAATTGAATTCTGAAAAGTGAAAACCTAATGAGAAAAGAAATCCCGTCGTCTCTCGTTTGAAGAACTGGAAGAACCCCTCACCTCACCCCTTTCTTATGCTCGTTAGTGTTGCGTTATCGATCACCTGTTGTATGTGCTCCTCTGACGCTCACCGTACCACCGAGCTTCAGATCCCCCCAACGCGCGCAGCACGAAGCAGCTCCGTCTTCACCGCACGCACGACAGTGACTCTCTGTCTCCGCCATAAACAATCAGTGGTGGAGTCTTTGTCTCTAACTCTGTAATTCATCAGTAAGTCAAATGTTTCGTAGTGAGATTCATAAAATAAGGGGTAAAACTCATAACAGTAGTTGACGTTGATGTTTATGCTTATGGATTGGTTTGTTTGGGTGTATGCATTGGAGATAATCAAAATGAAATTCAAAAAAACCGAATGTATTATTGTTGGTGAATGGTGTAGATATAGTTAGATGTTTATTGATGGAGTGGATACAGTTATAATTTTTTATTTTGAGTGCATAAATCAATTTTTTAGTCACTCACAATCTGTCAGTATCAATTTTCTTTCTTGTTCTAATCCTATTTCTACCATTTTTTCTGTGTTGTAAACTTGATTTTGGTGGAAAAAAAAGAATTGGAAAATTGTCATCGATTTGGTCAAAACCGACCGAAACCGAACCGATTATATTGGGTGCGGTTCGACTGACAACTAAGTACGGTTCGGTTTCGGTCCTGAAAAATTAGTTTCGATCTATATCGGTTTTACAAGTTCGGTCCGATTCGGTTCGGTTCGGACCGAATGCACAGTCCTAGTCAGCTCAGTTTGGCTATTGCTCCAGTTGGCAGTTCTGAGCTTGCCAGCTCAGTTTGGCTATTGCTCCAGTTGGCAGTTCTAAGTTTCTTCCTCCAGTTCGGCTGATCTCAAGTTTTTTTTAACTAGCTTGTCAGTTTGACTAATCATTCTTAAGCATTCTTGTCAGCTTGACTGATCACAAGCTGGCTGACTTCAGTTCTGGCCTTTACTTGATTTGTCTGTACATTTTAGTTTGGCCATCAGTTGGATACTTCCAGTCTTTCAGTTTGAACTGATCTCGTATCAGTTCCTTCAATCTAGTTAATTCTTTTTTCCTCAGCTCAGCTGACTTAGCTGTCAGTTTGTTTCGACTGGTTCGACTCTTCGAATCCACAGCTGAATTGAGTTTTGACTGGTTGACGTATCCTCGTAGCTGGTAGACCATACTTCCAGTTTGGTTGACTTGTGCTTTAATTGAGTTCCTCTTTGATGCTCTGGATTGGTCAGCTCATATCTACAGCTTGAATTTTAGTTAGTTTTTCATAGATAGTTTTGACATCTCATCAAAACCTTTTCTAGAGGTTCCTTGATAGTTTTTTCTAACAATTTTTCCCTTTTTGATGATGTCAAAACCTTGTCAATGATGATGGAAAAACTGTAAAAGTTCATTTGATAGACATACTGTAGTTTTCTTAGAATTTTTTTTGAAATCAGAGCATGTTAGAACATTAAATTCAAGTATCAGAGCATTCATGAAATTCAAGTATCAGAGCATTCAAAATATATTTTCATTTTAGTCATGCTTTCAGTCATGCTTTCATTTTGAGTAATTAGTGCATGATTGTCCGGGTATCAGAGCATTCAAAATTCAAGTATTAGAGTTTATTCTCATTTAGACATGTAATAGAGCAAGTATAAAGTATGGATCAAAATCATATCAAATGATCTGTAGAAAGCAAGTTAGAACTACTTCTCTTCTTTGATTGCTTCATCTCTTCCTGCTTGATTTTCCTCTTTCTTGAGCTCCAAATTTTCTCCAAGCTTACCCCTGAAGCTGAGCTGCTTCCCCTCATGATGTATTTCTCTTTGAATCTGATCCCAAAGAGTTAAGTTTTCATCATCATACTTACCATCTTCCCCCTTTTTGGCATCATCCAAAAGCTGGGGTGGATTACATGATGGTATGGATAGGTTTGGCAAGAATGTGAAGGCAGTTGCCAAATTGTCATCATGGATGGAGGAAACCGAAGGAATTGGCATGGGCGAGGAGAACCTTGCATAGGCTTCTTCAGTTGTCATGAACTGTCCACGATCAGTGGCTTGAGAGAGTTCTTGCTCTCTGAAATCCATGGAAGCCAAGCTGGTGAAGATCTCATCGGTTGTAGGGATTGGTGGATCTTCGAGGAATGGAATGTAGGAGGAGTTGGCTGGTTCGTTGTCGGGAAGAGGGGCATCAGCTGGTACACTAAGCTGGGTTCTTTTGATCATCGAATCCATTATTTCCGAGAGCGTTGGCGGTGAGGAGAGTGGATGGTTCATCCATTGTCTACTCCATTCTCCTTCGTTGATCCAGAAGAGGGATCCACGAGTGTTGATGAGGTGGAACATTGTGGCCTCATCGAGTTGGAATCGCCAAATGTGGTACTGGAGGTACCGTTTCAGTTGCTCGAATAGGAAGGGATCGGTGCCCTCAATGAGACCGAAGCAGCTTCTCAGCTGATGGTCTAGAACTGCCTCAAACTCAACCTCAATAGAGTCGCGATGGACTAAGAGTAGAGGTTGTGAGCTGGCTGGTATTGTAGACTGATCACTCAGTCTAGAGAGGGACTCATTCTCAATCATTAGCTACCTTTCTTTTGAGGAGCTGACATGGGTGACCATCGGTTGCTTTCCACGGCTTGAGTCGGGAGTTCCTGGTTGGCGGGATCTCTTCAAGATTGGATTGCAGTAGATGGTAGGGAGCATGTCCCTTCATTTGATCGGTTCGCCAGTTGGAATGATCTCATCAAACTGGCTTTGAATGATGTGGCTTATGCGAATCATAAACCCAACTTTTTCTCGGAACGAGCTAGTTGATGGATCGTATGCTGCTCGCTTGACATTTGCTCGTAGTTGAGTAAGAATAAAGGAGGCCCAATCGGCTTTACATCCGAAGTAGAGAGCGGCCGTTAGATGGGCTTTGACGTCTGAGAATTGGACTGTCTCAAAGTTTCCATGCAGGATATGACTGGTGATATCCAGAAGTTGGATGATCTCGTTGGGCAGGCTTTCCTTCAGCTTGTGTAAGCAGTCATGATGGTGTACGTGAAGGTGTTTCCAAATATCCCACAGTGCATATTTGCACGGTAGTTCCAGTTCCATCACATATGGGCCTTCACCGGGGAGGAGAAGTGTAGACATCATCGTTGCTTTTGTCACCATGATCTCTTTGTTCTGGACGGTGGAGATGACGTTGTTGCCGGAGATGGTTGCGTTGTAGTAGAACTCCGCAACATGGGAAGGTATATTCTTGAGTGGCACGATTGTCAAGAATGGCAGCAATCCAGTTTCCTCTAATAGCCTATAAATTCTTTGAAAGTTGTCGGAGCCGAGACATGCGTTAAGATACTCTAGATTAAGAGTCTTATCTTTCTTCAACTTCTTAATAAGCAGATTGGCATCTACCATCTGAAATGAAGGCTTCATTTCTGCAAAAAGATGGTGTTGTTAGATGTGCAAGTGTGTAGAGAGAGTTTGCAAGTGATCAAAGCAAGGATGAGATTGAGTTTGCAGATGATCGGAGTCTTCATCTCCTTGCATAAATATATTCAACATTGTATGCATTGATCGAGGATACTCGAGTGCTTCTCTTAGCTGATCAGCTGTCCGATTTGATGGATGATTAGCTGAATTAATGATGCATGCATCCCAGCCGTTCGATTGTGATGCAGCTTTATGATCATGTGGCTGAGATGGAGTTATTTCAAAAATGATGTAGTTGTCATAAATAGCCAAATATTTTATGCAGCTTTTGCTATTTATATCTCATTAGAAAAATGTATTTCTGTTTGCTTCTTTGAAAAGATTACTTAATAGCGATGCAGAGATATTAATGGCAACTTGTGAGAGAGAAGCCTATTTTCAAATTGTAGCTGTTGAATATAATATGTGAAATTTTATAATCACAATGGTAACAATTTAATTATGATAAGCTTGAGAGGATTAGGAAAACTTATCCGGAGTCAGTTGGGATATAGTCCAACTGATTGATTTGACAATTCAGCAGTTGGATGATCAATTTCATCTTGTTGGCAGTCATCGCTGATGAGCTGACTGAAGCTCTAACTGATCTGAACTGATCAGTTCGTTTGGTCAGCTACTTGACTTGCTTGAGTCAGTTTCCTCTTTTTGAAAGGCCGCACTGGACTAGTTCCACTGCTTCCTTTCGAGCAGTTTGATCGTTTTGACGTAGATACAAATCCAGTTCTGTTATTTGACGGTGAGGGCCTGGATGTCCTCCGGGCTTGGTGAAACTGCTGAATGGCAACTGCTGAGTTTTTCATCCTTTGGTTGAGGGATTGTGAAGTTCCCTTTGACGATGATCTGAACTGATCATTCTTCATAATCAACTGCACGCCTTTTGAGTTGGATGTGAGTAGGGGAGTGACATAGCTCTTGGATATAAGACTTGGTGATGTGGCAGTATCCTCATCATCACTGTCGCTCTCATCATGCCCTGGATTCTTCTGAGGAGCCATGACTTCAGTATTTGATAGATGTGGTTCTATCCTTGCTGTGGTAGTTGGAGTTCGTCGCGATGGCTCAACTGACTGGCTTGATAAATTATCAAAGTTCAGTTTACGACAAAGTGAGCCAGTTGGGCAGTTGACTGATTGATTTGCAACCATAGCTCCTTGAGGCATGATGCTGGTTTTGAATTCAGCTAACAAGGCAGTTGCTGGAATTTTGTTGACAAGTCAGTGATTCATGATGTGCTGGACTTGCACAATGGTTGGAGGGAATAGATTTGACGATCCTATCCATTTAATGCTCCAAGTTTCTTCACGTTGCCAGTAGCTCATGCCATGAAAGGCAGTTAGCAAGAAATGAGACTGGATGGACATGGAATGTCTCCAGTTGTACTAATAGAAATACCGGTGTAGTTATTTGAACAACTCTTGGTCACGTTGTACAACGAAAGCAAAGTGAGTGAGAAGGAGATTAGTCACTTCCTTTTGTGCACATTTGACTGCATATTCACCACTATAGAAAGTGCGAATATTTTCTTCAGTCAGCTGGAGAGGAGGGCATGTGCTTCTGAAATAGTCCGCTTCATAGTTCGGATGATGGATTCCAATGAATGGAATAAGCTCATCTGGATCAGAGCAAACCTGGAAATCAACTGGTGATCCATTCTTTGATTTTGGAGAATGAACGGCATTGGCAGTTGAGTTGCTTGAGGTGTTGTTGCTTATCATGGCCTTTGTTCGTCGTTTCTTTCTTAGTGACTGAAGATGAGCAGTTCCCTTCTTAGGAATCCAGTCAGAAATAAGGACTGGTAGTGATTCATCATTTGGAAGCTTCAGCAGGTCTTCAAGCATTTTACTCATTCTTAGAACAAGTCCTACCTTGAACTCAAATTTACCAGAGTTCTTTGAGTCAGAGGCCTTGATGACTTGATGCTTGAATTGTTGGAAGATGAATTCTGCCCAGTTTGTTTGTCACCCTTCAGCAAGGTGAATCATAACCTTGTATCTCTCTTAGGTGTGTTGACTCAGGCTTCCAATAGCTCCGAACATCATCTTATTCGTTATATCGAGTAGAACGCCATACTCGGGCTTCAGGTCAGTTTTAGCAGTTGTAAAACTGAACTGCTTGTTGCAGGTTGAAGCTTTCCATTCTCTCCAGTATGACTCTGCAGATTCCTTTAGTTCTTGAACTAATGAGCCTTCTTGTGGAAGCTCAAACACTTTTGCAAGTGTTCTTTCAGTGATATGGAGTAGCCGTCCTTGAATCACTGATGATACTGTTTTCCCATCTGCAGACAAATTTGCTTGCAGTGAAAATTCACTCACCAAATCTTGTCTAAAGAATTTTGGTGGTGTTTCCAGGTAGTGAAGAATTCCTGTCTTGTGAAGGTTTGGCAGAAGGATTGGATTGTTTGATTCATTTAGAATCATTTAAAATTTCTTCATATCAAGGAATTTGTCTCTCATAAGTTGCTCTTTGAAGGAGTTTAGAGATCTGGATAATTCAGCCATCTTTGGGATTGGCTGAGATATTTTGAGGAATTTCAAGAGCTTGAGAGAGAAAGAGAATTTTTGAGAGTAAAGGAGGAATATTTCTAAGAGGCTTGAAAGAAAGGGCTTTTTATGAGTGTTTGGGCAGGCTCATAGATCTAATGGTTGAAATGGTACCAGCCCCTGACCTCTTTTTGTCGTTGGCATTTAATGACTTTGAAACGTGTCATTATTTTGCAACGGTCAATATATTTAAATAAATGCGAAGTTCGACATTTATTTGAAAATAAAAAGATAATCTTTTTATATATCAAAATAAATAATGACAAACTGAATTACAAGAAGTAAACTAAGGGCTTTTCTAATCAGTTTGAACTTGATCAGCCACTAGTCCTTCTTGTGATCAGTTTTCCTCCTTTTAGCTTTTCTGGAACTGTCTGGCATGTCCTCATTATTGGAGGAGTCTTCCTCAGAGCTTTCTGTTCCATAGTATGCTTCCAGTTGTAGGATCGATTCAGAGAGCAGCTTTACCTGGACTTTCATGTTTTCAATCAATTTCTTGAATTGTTTTGACGCTTTGCCTGATTACTGTTTCTTAGTCTGTTTGATATATCGTCGAGTCTTTTCTGCCATTGGTTGATGTTCTTCAGTCTCTTGATCTGCATCCAGCCGATGCTCTACATCTTGGTAATTAGCAGCTGGTTTCTCAAATGTCTCAGATTGAGTTGGTGAAGTTGTTTTCTGCTCAGTTTGACCCTTTCTAGAGTCTTCTTTATCATTATCTCCTTCGTTTGATGACTTGTATCTCTGAATGATGCGAAGGATATCATCTGAATCGGAGTTTGATTGAACTTCTGACTCCACCATTATAGCTTTCTCTTTACCCCTTGTTATTGGAGTGGATGGGATTAGCTTATGCCTTAATTTTGGTTGTGATTCTCTGATCGTTAGTGGAGGTAGTGCAGTTGTATTCACTCTGGGGATAAAATCATCAGGATCAATCTGTTGAGGATGAGTCTCCTTAGACATCTCATCAGGAAGCAGGTACTCCAGGATGGAGCTTACTCTGTTGAGAAAATTCATCTTTTGTGGAAAGCGCCCTAAGCTTTTGGTTCCAGTTTCCATACTGTCGACAAGCTTCTTTAATTGTTGAAAGAAGTATAGAGACCAATTGATTCTCTTTTCTTCCCAGATTCATTGCAGATTCTGTACTTTATTTCTGACATGCTGGAGTGATCTTCACATGATGCTATCATCATTCTTGCAGCCACTGCTGCTAGTACTTGAAATTTTTTTCCAAAGTTGAACACAGAATGATTGATGTGATATCTTCCCTCAAAGTGAATTGTTACCCATCTGTCGTAGCAGTCTTTAGCATCAACTTCTATTTCTTCAACATTATCTCCTTCATCTGCGAGATCAAATACCATTTTTAACACTGATGGAGTGATTGTGATCTCCTGTCCTCGAACTTCTGTTTTGAATTCCAGAGGGTTCTCTGTGTTTGTTGAGTTGAGGAAAAACTCGGCAACTGCCTCTGGATATATCTGAGTGGGAATACCCTCAGTGAACGTCTTCAGCCCAGAATTTTCAATTGACTGAATGATTCCTTCACAATAACTGGGAATATTGGAAAATTTTCTGAAGTTGTCTCTGCTGAGTATCTTGTCATGATACAGATCCTTGCAGAAAACTGTTGAGTCTTCATTGGTGATTTTGAAATTGAACTTTCTTCGATGAGGATTGGCAGAGAATAGAGTCATGATTTACGAAGGAGAGATTTTGGCGTGGGGAGTTGATCCGGAAGGCTAGAAGCTCTGGCTAGAGATGAGAGAGATAAGTAGGCGGTAAAAAGTGTGACGCTTATCTTGAAGACTCAGTCGACTTATTTATATATAGAGGTGAGGTTCATCCAACGATTGAGACGTTTCGAATGCTTGGAATTCAACGGTTGGATTGATTCAATCGACTCGTCGATTGGTCTTTCAATTCTATCCGTTGGAGATAAATGTGGGGAGAGAGAGAGAGAGAGTTCAACGGTAATATTTGAGTGACACGTGTTTTTACCGTTCCCACTATTGAAAGTTTTGAACTTATTTGTTTCTCTCTTGTGGCTTCCTCTTGGCTTGAAACTGATTACGTCATCAGTTGGTTTCGACTGTAGCTGATAATCTCCATGTTGATCAGTTCCAACTGAGATATTTGTTTATCAGTTCCTTGCATCTTCAACTGCTTGAATTCTCGATTCAGTTGTTTCTCAGTTCAGCTGATCCTTCAGTTCTACTGCTTTTCTTCAGCTGGTTCTTGAACTGATGTCTCCTTATTGAGTTGAAGCCAGTTCCTTTCATTTCTCCATCAGTTTGATGATTTTGCAGCTGGTATGCTTTGCTTGACTGACTAGATCATCAGTTGAGACCATTTGACTAACTCTGCCTTGCTCCTTGCCTCAATTTGAGCAAATGAACTGATGATTCAGTTGAGCTGATTGGATAGGCTGATCAGCTTCAGTTTACTTTCTTTGCACATCTTCTTGCTTCTTTTCAAACTGATAGCTTATTTGTCCAACTGATCAGCTTAATGACTTTTTCAGTTATGAACTACTCATTCGGATGAGTTGAAGCCTTTCGGTTTAGTTCCCCTCTTCAGCTGGAACAGTTTCTTGGCCTTTTTCTTCCAGTTGGTCGTCTTCATCCTTTGAGGCTAGCTCAAGTAGCCCTAGTTGTATGCATAGCTCCATAAACCTTGCCTCAGGCAATGGTTTGGTGAAGATGTCAGCTATCTGCTTCTCCGTGTTGACATATTTGATGCATATGTCCTTCTTCTCGATGTGATCTCTGATGAAGTGATGTCTTATGTCAATGTGCTTAGTTCTTGAATGCAGAACTGGATTCTGAGATATTGCAATTGCACTATTGTTGTCACAGAATATAGGTACTTCTTCAGTTTCGACTTTGTAGTCCTTCAACTGTTGCTTCATCTAGAGTATCTGAGCACATCAGCTTCTCGCAGCTACATATTCTGCTTCAGTTGTTGACATGGCAACTGAGTGCTGCTTCTTACTAAACCAGGATATCAGTTTACTTCCAAAAAACTGACATGTTCCGCTGGCGCTTTTTCTGTCAATCTTGCATCCACCAAAGTCTGAATCTGAATAACCAATTAGACTCAAACTGTCATCTATGGGATACCATATTCCAAGATTTATGGTTCCTTTAAGATATTTGATAATCCGTTTTGCTGCTTCAAGGTGGCTTTTCTTTGGGTTGGCTTGAAACCGTACGCATAGACCGACTGAGTAGGAGATGTCTGGTCGGCTAGCTGTTAGATAAAGTAGCGACCCAATGATTCCTCTATAATATGTTTGGCTAACTGATTCTCCTTCTTCATCCAGAGTTAGCTGAACTGAAGTATTCATAGGAATCTTGAGAGTTTTTCCTTTATTAACTCCAAACTTCTTGACTAGCTCCTTAGTGTATTTGGCCTGGCTGATAAAGATCCCATCTTTCAGTTGTTTCACTTGAAGTCCTAGGAAGAATGTCATTTCTCCCATCATACTCATCTCAAATTCGCTTTGCATCAGTTGAGCGAATCGTGTGCATAGATCTTTGCTTTTTGATCTAAAAATTATGTCATCCACATAAATTTGAACCATTAAGATCTCAGTTGATCATTCTATTCGGAATAGAGTTCGATCAATTACTCCCTTATGAAACCCATTTTTCAGCAAGAATGTTGTGAGAGTTTCATACCATGCTCTGGGAGCTTGTTTCAATCCATAGAGGGCTTTCTTCAGCTTGAAGACTTGATCCCCAATTTCAAATCCTGGAGGTTGCTCGACATACACGTCTTCCTTGAGCATTCCTTGAAGAAAAGCACTCTTGACATCCATTTGATAGACTGTAAAGTTGAAGTGAGTTGCATTGGCTAGGAATAGTCTGATGGCTTCCAATCTTGCAACTGGTGCGAATGTCTCATCAAAGTCGATCCCTTCACTTTGTGAGTATCATTTGGCTACCAGTCTTGCCTTGTTTCTTGTGATCACACCTTGTTCATCAGGCTTGTTGCGAAAAACCTATTTCGTGCCAATGACCTTCTGAGTTTTTGGTCTATCGACAAGAAACCATACGTCATTTCTTGTGAACTGATTCAGTTCTTCTTGCATGGCCATGATCCAGTCTGAATCTTCTAAGGCTTCTTTGACGTTTGCTGGTTCTGTTTGAGATATGAAGCATGTGAATAATGCATGCTCAGTTGAACTTCTGGTTTGAACTTAACTTCTTGGATCACCAACTATCTTGTCAGTTGGATGGCTTCGGAGCCATTTGGGCAAGATAGCTTCAGCTAGGTCTTCAGCTGGTTCTACTGTGGTTACATCATTAGTCACCCTTTCATCAGTTGGTTCGGCATCTTCATCTGTTCTTCCCCCTGTTTCAGTTGTGGGGTTTATGGTCTCAGCACGATTTGTGTCTTCATTGACCATATTATTCTTAACTGGTTTAGTACTAGTTTCATTGCCTTCTTCCAGTGAAACTTCAAGTCGCTTTGGAACAATGTGATCCACATAGTCCTGCGAGTTCTCAGTTTCACTAGGTAATACTTGAACTGATGTGTCTATTATTTCTTTGTTCCTATACTCATTAGCAAATTCATCAAATACCACATGACATGTTATTTCCACAACAAGAGTTCGTTTATTGAACACTCTGTAAGCTTGTGCATGAGGTGAATTATACCCAAGGAATATTCCCTCATCAACTTTAGCACTAAAAGCTTTCAGTCGAGTTTTGCCATTGTTGTGAATATAACATTTATAGCCAAATACTTTAAAATATGAGATGGAAGGCTTACGACCCTTATACAGCTCATAGGGTATTTTGTCATGTGCGGCGACGATTGCACTTCGATTTTGAGTGTGGCAAGTTGTGTTGACTGCTTCAGCTCAATATCCTTCAGCTATGTTGGCATCAGCTATCATTGCTCGAGCTGCTTCTTTAAGCGTTCAGTTTTGCCGTTCAACTATACCATTTTGTTGTGGAGTTCTTGCAGCTGAGTGTTTATGAGTGATTCCAAGTTGACTAAGAAAACTGATCATTTGTTGATTCACAAATTCAGTTCCATTGTCAGAGCGGATCCTTTGAACTGAGCTCTCCTTTTCAGTTTGTAGCCTTCTGATCAGCGCCGTTAGCTTGTCGTAAGTTTTATCTTTGCTTCTCAAGAATTCCACCTACGTATATCTTGAGAAATCATCCACTACTACAAGAGAGAATCTTTTGCCTTTTGGTGTCTGTGGTCTGACTAGACCAAACAGATCCATATATAGCAGTTGGAGGCAATCAATTGTTCCTGGTGGATGATTCCTATTCTTGAAGGATGACTTCACTTGCTTCCCTTTTTGGCATGGTCCACATACACCTGTTTTCTTATATGACTCCTTGGGAAGCCCCTAAACTAGCTCTTTCTTGGCTAGGTAGTTGATTATTTTGAAGTTGAGGTGGTTTAGTCGTCGATGCCATAGCCAGCTTGCTTCAGTTGATCATTTTGAAAGAAAGCAAGCTTCTGAGTAGCCGGTTGACCAGTCAACAATATACATGTTGTCTTTTCTTATTCCGGTGAGAAGAATTACTCCAGTAGACTTGTCTCTTATATTGCAGGAGTTCTTGGTGAAGTCAACTGAGTAGCCATTGTCGCACAGCTGGCTGATGCTGAGTAGTTTGTGTTTTAGTCCGTCCACATGGGAGACTCCATTTACTACAACTTTTTCTTTGACCATGAACCCTTCTCCAATGGTTCGGCTTTTGGAGTTGTCTCCAAATGTGACAAGTGGACCTTTGACTTCTTCGTAACCGTCGAGATCTTCTCTATCTCCGGTCATGTGCTTGGAGCATCCGCTATCTAGATACCAGATATCTTTGGTTTTCTTCATAGATAGGACGCTCTTATCCTGCAAAAACAAGGATTAGCATTTAAGGACCCGTTTCATATCGGGTCCTTATTGATACATTAAGCTTTTTGGAATCCAAACTTGCCAAACTTTCGACTTTTTATCATTCAGAGATCTAACTGACTTGGATCGCCTGATCAGTTTAGATTTTCTCTCAACTCTTCTATTCTGATTTGAATCAGTTGAATGGTACCTGCGTTAAGAGTTAGTTGGATAAAACAATTCAACTAAAATGCTTTGGTCTTGAGATCTTTGAGTTCTGTGATCAGACCAGTGCCTTGTATGTTTCCAGTTTATTGGATTGAACATTTTTGGTTCATTTCTGAAATCCATGTACTCATTATAGTGATGGTAGGGTTCAAACGAGTTTCTTTGATCTCTCCTATAGGTGTTCTGATTGAACTTCTTGGTGGGATGGGCTTGAGATCTAAATTGATTTTTTTTTCTTTCTAAAGAGAGCTGATCTATCAGTCTGTCTTGGGGGCATTCTGTGTTGAGCTGGTGGTCTTTGTTGAACTGAAGGCTTTGAATGAATGGATTGGTTTGAGTGAATTGTTGGTCTTGGCTGGAATTTTGGCTTCAGTTGACCTGGTGTTTTTGGTTGGGAGAACTGACTGAATTGTCTGGGCTGAGTTTGAGGATTTCTCAATATTCCTTTGCCTTTAGTTGGCTTAGCTGGCTGATCATGAATTGACCTGGTGAATCCTTTTAGGATTCCTTTATCACTAGGTTGAGCAATTGATTTTCCTTTCTCTAAGGCAGTGAACTTGCTATATCCTAGTCCTGTGCTGCTGGTTCTAGTTCTCTGATGATTTAATATCTCATCTAGAGTTTGAGATCCCTTTTTGAACTTAAGAGTTACATTTTCTCTCTCATGAATCTCTTGCTTGAGTTTTTGATTCTCAGCTTCTAGGTCAACAGTTCTTAGTTTCAACTTTTCAAATTCCACAAACTGAGACTCAAGATAATTCATTCTTTCATGATCAATACTCAGTTTTCTAACTCTATTTCTCAGATCATCATTTTCATCTTTCAGTTCAACATGCAAGCAGGATATTGAAGCTAATTGATCTTATAGCATCATAAGTTTCATATTAAGTTCATTGCTAGAGACAGTTGCTTCATTAATATGATAGAATGAGGTTTGAGAATCAGTTGTACTAACATCTTCATCATTATCAGCCATAAGAAAAAATAACGCTTCATCATCTGAGCTGTAGCCGTCAGAATCAATTCCAGATGGATAGTCTGAATCGTCTAGCACAACATTCTCGAAGTTTGCAACCATTACTTTCCTTTTGAAGAAGCTTCTCCTCACTTTGGCTTTCTTGTCTTCAGGGAGTTCTGGACATTCATATCTGTAATGTCCTTGTTTGTGACAATGAAAACATTATCCTAGATTTCGATTGCCACCCCTGAACGGTTCAGCTGATCGTTCAGCTGGTTGATGAGTTCTCTCATCTTTTGGGATTTCATCAGTTTGAGGTGGAACTGATTGTTTATCCCGAACTCTCTTCAGTTTTTCCAACAACCTGGTAACTGATTGGATTTGATCATTGATGTCTTCAGTCAAGTTTTTCTTCTTTTCGATTGTTTCTCTTTTTCATTCGGATGAAGATCCACCTTGATTTTCTCTGGCTGGTGAGCTCCTGGGTCGGAAGTTATTCCTTCCTCGAGTGTCTCTGAATCGGTTCCTTTTACCATAAAAGGCTACATCTTGAGTTGATGATGTCGGCGCTTTCTTCTTCCGATTTAAACTGTACTCATGAGCTTTGAGAGAACCAAACAGTTCTCTAGAAGTGATGTTGTTGAGATTTCTTGATTCTTTTGTAGCTATCACTTTCATATCCCATTCTTCGGTGAGATTGTCCAATATTTTGGAATTCATCTCAGAATTGGGATAACTTTTCCCTAGGTTGGTCATCTCACTGATGATGCCTAGAAATATGGTTTCAAGGCTTGAGATGGACTCTTCTGGCTGCATTTTAAAGGACTCGTATCTGTCGACTGCCAATTGGAGCTTGTTTCCTTTAATGGCTTCGGACTCTTGGCATAGATCTGCTAGTAAGTCCCATATCTCCTTGGCAGTTGTACAATTCTTTGTATTCTTCATTCTATCCTCATCTAGAGTTTGAAATAGTGCAGCTTGAGCAACGAACTCTAGATTCTTCAACTTCTTCTCTTCACTGGTGAGAAGATTAGTTGGCTTTGGGATCCTTATTGGTTGATTGATATCAACTATGTGAGCATCATTGCCCATCATGATGATGATTGAACCATCTTCTATAACTTCCCACATATTCTCATGAATCGAGCAGAGATACGCCTTCATTCGCCTGCTCCAATTATCATAATTCTCAACTGAAAACAAAGGTAGCTTATGGTTTCCCATAGCTTGAAATGTTAGCACAGATAAGTAGATCTGATTCAGTTGATTCGCAGAAACGGCTGATCCTTAGAATCAACGGCTCTGATACCACTTGTTGGTCCCGAATGAGTCGATATCAGTTTAGAGGGGGGGTGAATAAACTGATTAAAACTTTTTCTTCAATTGCGGAATAATAAGGGCCCTTGACTCGCTTAGAAACTTATCTATGCACTGTTAGAGTAAGTACTTTGGACAGCTTGAGTGCAGATTGTGTGAGCTTGTGTACAGTTCAAAGATATGCAAGTTATCAAAACAGTACAGCACACAAATGATTTATAGAGGTTCGAAGTCTCAAACTTCTTCGTCCTCTCTTCCTTCTGCAGAAAGGCAACTTCACTATATAACTTGAGTTTCTTTACAAATTACACAATGAAGGACAGTTGGCTGAACCTGATAACTGCTCGCTACCTCAGCGGGTCGACGGCTCACACTTGAAGTCCCTAACTGCTCACTAGGAAGGTAGGTGCTATTGACGTCTTTACAAGGTTTTAGATCTCTTTCGATCTTCAAGAGGTTTAGTCTTGAACAAAGGGTATCAACTGATGTGCTCCTTTAATTGAGCTAGGTAGTTGATCGTTGTATTGCTGAAACTAAGAAGGCTGCCCTGGCTGGTTTATCAACCGTTGGCTGAATGTTTTGACTCTTTGAATTCTTCTTCTCAGTTGGACTCTCGCAGTTTTTAGCAAATGCTGAACTTGAGCTAGGAGGTAGAAAGAAAGCTCTGCTTGAATGAAGGTTTCAAGAATAAGTATTGCGAAAAGTCTGGGAGGCAAGTGTTTTTTTAAAACTTTATTTCACTCGCCTTTTATAGAGGAGTGATTTTATGACCGTTGAGTTCCATTGATCGATGGCTCTGTTGGTTCATCAATGGAAAATGGTCTTAATTGATCGCTGGAGCTTTTGATTCAAGTAGCCGTTGCTTTGCCAATCGATCTTCATTGGATGTTTAATTCCAGGATCTCCGTTGAAGCATTCATTCCAAGATACGCTGGTTGAGTAATAACTTCCAGGGTTCTCTGGCTGGCAGTTCTGAACTTGTCTGTTCAGTTTGGTTGTTACTCCAGTTGGCAGTTCTGAGCTTGTCAGCTCAGTTTGGCTATTGCTCCAGTTGGCAGTTCTGAGCTTCTTCCTCCAGTTCGGCTGATCTCAAGTTTTTTTTAACTAGCTTGTCAGTTTGACTAATCATTCTTAAGCTTTCTTGTCAGCTTGACTGATCACAAGCTGGCTGACTTCAGTTCTGGCCTTTAGTTGATTTGTCTGTACACTTTAGTTTGGCCATCAGTTGGATACTTCCAGTCTTTCAGTTTGAACTGATCTCGTATCAGTTCCTTCAATCTAGTTAATTCTTTTCTCCTCAGCTCAGCTGACTTAGCTGTCAGTTTGTTTCGACTGGTTCGACTCTTCGAATCCACAGCTGAATTGAGTTCTGACTAGTTGACGTATCCTCATAGCTGGTAGACTATACTTCCAGTTTGGTTGACTTCAGCTTTAATTGAGTTCCTTTTTGATGCTCTGGATTGGTCAGCTCAGATCCACAGCTTGAATTTTAGTTAGTTTTTCATAGATAGTTTTGACATCTCATCAAAACCTTTTCTAGAGGTTCCTTGATAGTTTTTCCTAACATGAATCAAGCAATACCCTTGAATAAGACTTAGATGTGCTAATTCTAAGAATGATAATTTTCTTGATGGAAAACAATCAAAAGAATATAATGGTTGAGACACAACTGGATCCAAAGGCAAAATAACTTTAATAATGTCTAAAGTAACAATGTGACATGGTTCCCCTATTTATAAGGCTATGGGGAACGAAATTATGCATCAAAAAGGCTTAAAAACTAATCCAAAATGGATCTCTAACTATACTAGGAAGTTCCCTAAACTAGAATTCTATTCAAGGTAGGAAATTGCCTGAAATACAATTATAGTCAAACCTATTTAAATATGGATGAAAATTACACCAAAAATTAAATAAAAATCTGAACTAAACTATAGTCTAAATTAAATAAATAAATACTATAGTCTAAATAAAATAAATCCCCTTAATTAATTTATCAAGGGTCGAAACTACTCGGTATGGGCATACCGACGGGTACACGCACATTCCAAGTCTTGGTCTTCACTTCTTCATGTTTTGTTCTTCAAACATTGATCTCCAATCTTTAATTACTAGCAAAGTAACAATTTTGGAGTTACTCTCAACTTCTTTGCCATCTTCGAACTTCTTACATACAAATGCTTGGAAACATCCTTGCAATTGTATCGCTCGAAGTTGTGTAATTGAACCACATATTTGTAGCTCCGAGTTAAGTTCTTCAAGGTTTTTTGTGGACGTATAATTCCCCTCTCCGGGATCAAAGACGAACACAAATTGACCATCGAACTCTTTTTGCACAAACTGCATAAAACACATCTTCATGAACATGAACGAGAACATTCCACTTGTGTTAATCATCTGAAACTCTAGCATAGATTGCCTCGGCATGGTATTCACGTTCAAACTTGGTGGTACATCAACTTCCAATGGAACATCTTCATCAACCTGTAAAATAATGATATCACAAGAAAACGGTAGATAAAAAATGTTAGAACTTGATGGATCTGCCATGCTAGCTTGTTCGAGCTCTTCATGATCTTCAACCGTTGCCTCACGGATATCATTCTCCTTTTCATAACAAGGTTGTATCTCCAACAACTTCTCAACTACTTCGGCTTCCTCAACTGCGGCAATGATCTCCAAATTTGTAATTTGTAGTTTTTTCTCCATACAATCTTGAGGATCGGTCATCTCCATGGATGAAACTTCCACTGTAAACTCTACATGAACTGTGTCTTCTATACTTGTCTTCTCCAGATTAGTAATTTCGAGAAAGGGAACCTCTTCATTGACATGAATGGAAACCAACTCCACTTGATTACAATCGTCTTGAACTAATTCCTCCAAAACTGGCATCTCCTCATTGGTTGTGTCTATCATGTCCATTTTCGGCTTAGATTCTTCGGCTATCTCATCTTCTAAGCACATAGAAACAGATGGCAACTCATTAATAGATGCTTCAACAATGTTTAAAATTGGTACCTTGGAAGTAGAATCTTCATTGGTGGCAACGAACTCAGTTGGCAACTTTTCGCAGGCCTCCACTTGAATCACTTCCTTGGACCTTGTCTCTAGCTCCTCTAGCCACTTTTCTATTCGAATGGCCTATTCCACCATGTCCTCCAACTCGTCGAAGTGATACAATGCTATTCTTTCACAAATTACCCTTCGTAGACCAGCTAGAAATCTATCCATGGTATCTTCTGGATATTCTTCTACATTAGCTCGTCTCATGGCTTCAATCATTTTATTGTAGTAGTCATTTACACTTCGATCTCTTTGCCTAAGCTTATGTAGCTTTCCCTCCAACTCCCATTGGTAGTGGTCTGGGATGAAGCGTTTCCGCATCAAATCTTTCAACTCATGCCATGTATCGATATGTGGAAGGTGATCTCGGTGGCACCGGTTCTGCTGGAATCCCCACCATATTACTGCGTAGCCTGTAAACTTCAAGGAAACTAATTGTACTTTCTTTTTCTCGGGAAAGTCGTAGCACTAAAAATTTTTATCAACTATGCATTCCCAATCTAGGTCCGCATCTGGATCATGTAGTCCTTTGAACTCGGGAATGATTGTCTTGTTGTTGTTGTGGAGATGGTGAGAATATGGCGTATATAGAGTACGGGTGTGTGGTGTATGAGTAGTGTATGGGTGCATGGTGTATGGACCATATAGGTGTATGGGTGTATGGTCCGGATGATGTACGGGTGGTGTATGTGAACTAGGGCAGAAAAATCGATCCTCCTAGTGTTATGGACGAAAATAATGAAGGGAGGAAGTGTATATGGAAGGTTTGGAAGGATTTGGATGGAAGAAAGCTAGATAAGGAAAGAATTAGATGTATTTTTGAAGTTCCCAAATAGAATAGGAATCCAAAAATAAATCCAAGAGGTGGAAGAAAAGAATTAGAAAAGAAAAGGAAAAAGGATTAGGTAATTTGGAAAGTGTTACGCAATTTTGACACAATCTAAATATCCTAATTGAACTAGACTCTAAAAGGAAAGAACAAAAAATAAATTAGAACTCAAAAGGAAACTACCAAAATAAAATAAAACTTGGAAGGAAAGTTTCAAAAATAAAATAAGACTCTAAAGGAAGTTACCAACTAGAGAATTATACTAGAAGGAAATTACCAAAATTAAGATTAAAACTCACAAGGTAATTACCAACTATAGAATATTACTAAAAGGAAAGTACAAAAATAAAACAAGACTCAATTGGAGATACAATGAATATACCTCTTTTCCTTTTTTTTTGTCGATCTTTCTATTTTTTTTTTAATTTCGGATCTTTTTTATCCGATCACTTTTTTTGTCGACTTTTTTTTTTAAATTCGGTTTTAACCGATTCTTTTCTCTTTTTTTTTCAATGGATAGCTATGCTATTACAACTCGACAAAATAAAAATAAAAAGACACGTATGATGGCACGTAGGATAAAATATGACACGTCGGATTGAACCACGACCAGTAGAGCTGACGTGGCTCTGATACCAAATTTATGATACGACCCGACTATGCTAGGACGAATCTTGAGAATGTAGTGGAAGACTTCTGGATACGAAACACGTCAGCGAATGAAGGGTTTCAATCCGACTCAACTAAACGAATAAAATACGGCTAATCTAGACAACTAAAATACTTAAACTATGACACTAGCTATAGAACACAATACCAAATACCAAGGATGATAGGATAAAGGTATAAGGTTGATGATAGGGGGGAATTCGTGTATGTCTAGGTAACGTGTGTGATGGCTTGTGAAGAAGGCTTGGAGTAGGTAGGATATGATAAGGATTAAACGAACTTACGGATTGAATGAAACGGAGTAGGATTCAATCACGATCTTGTGGAATGGATGATACGGGCGTCTTGGGCTGGGTGGATGGCATCGTGAAGGTGGTGGACGGTTGATGATGTTGTGGTGAATCACAACCCGATAGCCTCCTTGAATCTCGAACGTATCCTGTCGGGCTTTGCCCACAGGTGTAATTTTGCACGCTAAACAACAGCGTGTCATAGTGCCATTGCACTTGCCTCAAATCCGGTGTTCATGCTCGTACAAAACACATTGAAGTGGATATACATTACATTCGGGAAAAGATTGCAGATAAATCCATTGAAGTCGGACATGTACCCTCAAGTGATCAAATTGTTGATATTTTTACCAAACTTTTATCCGAAAACCGATTTCTTGATCTTAGAACTAAGCTTCATCTTCTTCTTCCCCTTTAGGCTTCTCCAGGTGTGTATTACGACTATAACCATGCATGCCATGCATGCATGATTAGTTAAAGATCTGTTTTACAGTTTTGAGTTAGTCACAGAAGGTGGTTAGAATCTAAGTTAGTTAGTTTTGCTTACCACCGCCTCTTCATCTTGCTGTATATAGGGGCACACTCCTGTTAGACGGTCTAACGGATCCTCTTACGTTAGACGGATATTATTTGACCCATCAAAGTGGTCCCCCCCTACTTTTTCCTTTTCTTTTGATTTTTTTTAATAGTCTCCCTCATTCTCCTCTTTTCTTTGATATTTAATTTTTAATTTTTTTTACATCTAACTCTTTCCTCTTTTTTTTTCTCGGCATTTTTTCTGCCCCCACCCCTCTCTCTCACACGCACGCACATCTCATCTCTCTCTCTCTCTTACGACTCCAACTCACGCTTGATTACGAAGAGTTAGAAGTTGTGTTTTTTTTAATGATTTTATTAATGATACTTCATCCATAATTAATGATACTTCACATCACAGTAATGATACTTCACCAGATAAAAATTATATTTTCATTAAAATGAAAATTACTGATGATTAAGCATTAATTATTAAATTAATAATAGAGAAGTATCATTAATTATGAAGTAAGTATCACTAGTAATAAAAAATGAAGCATCACTAATATAATGAGTAGTTACTACTCACTATCATGTTCAATTTTTGAAATGCAACATTTTCTTTTATGTAGCTAATGATTTATTTTTTGAATTGCAATATGTTTGAACTGATACTTTTCTTTCTAATTAGTGATACTTTCTTCTACAATTAGTGATACTTTTCTTCTAATTAGTGATACTTTTTTCTGCAATTAGTGATACTTTTCTTCTACAATTAGTGATTTTTTCTTCTAATTAATGATACTTTCTTCTGCAATTAGTGATACTTTCTTCTCATAGTTAATGCCATTTATCTATTCTTTTTTTTTATTGTCGAAGGTAACCCGCAGCCGCTACCAAGGTGCGCACTGGGTAAACCCCGCCCCTGTGTAATAGCCTGCAAACCATATAGGGGAGGTAAACCACACTTGGCAAGCCAGGTGTGACAGGCTCACACCTAGTGGTGTTGGTGGGATTCGAACTTGAGACCTTTGGCCTCAAGATATCACCACTCCACCACTAGGCCATCCCCAAAGGGACTGCCATTTATCTATTCTTGATTTGATAATTGATGTTTAATCATCAACAATATCATATTATACTCCACTTCCGAGTTAATGATATTTCATCCCTAATTAATGATATTTCACACACAGTTAATGATACTTCACCAGATATATACCTAATGCTACTTTACTTAATAGTTAATGATATTTTGCCAAATTTATATCTAATGATACTTAATTTCATAGTTAATGACACTTTATTTCATAGCTAATGTTACTCATACATCTTGTTATTGGTTTGATAATTAATGTTTAATTAACTTCAGAGCTACTGATACTTCATATCATAGATAGTGATACTTTACCTTATAATTAATGATACTTCTTTTTTTTTGCTCAATAATTAGTCGACCGCCAGAAAAAAATAATTATTTTTTTAAAAATAAATGTATATCCTAAAATAGAATTAGTGAACCCTAAAATTGAATTGAATTAATTTATTTTTTTAAATAAAATATATTTTATTATCCGGCATCTCGCGCAGTGCACTCTCTCGATAATTAATTTTTTTGAAATAAATATATAACCTTAAAATTAAATTGAATTAATTTATTATTTTTTATTCAACATCTCGGCCAACGCTAACGCGTGAACTTGTGTATTGCGCTTGATATACAATAATTATTAAAACAAAAGGAGAAGAAAAAAGGCAAAAAAATGAACAAAAACGAGAAGAAAGAAAGAAAAAAATAAGAAGAAAGAAGGGAAAAAAAAAGAAGTGGGCAACAAGCCCCAACAGCCACTGAGCCGAAAAAAAATTTTAAAATAATGATTTAAAAAATATAAAAAAGAAACGAAGAGAACAAAAGAAAAGGCAAAAAACAAAGGGAAAAAAAAGATATGTTGCCTCTGCGCGAGATCTGGGCTTGGATATTATTGCCCAAACACACAAATAACACAACACAACATCTGGGTTTGGGTGTGGGCCGCCAGAATTTTTATTTTTTAAAAATCATCACAGCCCAGCACAGCTGTATGGGCCTGGCCCTGTTTCAAAATGGGCGGGTGGGCGGGTCAAATATTCAAATCTCTCTCACTTTTACAACAATTTCTGCAATCTAACATATGTATATAAACACATGCTTAAAATATAATCCTAATAGAATTAATACTAATATTATGTTAACTTATATAGTTAAAAATCTTTCTTCATCAATTTTATTTATGTTCATACTTCTATAAATATGTATGATATTTTTTCTGTATTTTATGCTGATATTTTAACCGTAACATAAATGAAAAGGATTAAAAAATGCTCGTAATTAAGCGAATTATACCCGTCATGTATTTAACTAAAAGTCGAAGTCTCTGGCGGCTTTTTTTTACTATATGTTTTTATGTAATTTATTTCTTCATATAAGTCAACTACTTTTCGATAAATTAACTTATTGTTTAAATAATTTGTCAGTTAGCATAGATCAATTCAATTTTAAGTTTTTAACCTGAGCATAAATAAGTTTGTTAGGTCAAACTTTGAAAATTTATATTTGGGTGTATTTTTAATTTATTTTGCATTTTGTGCATTCCTTGGATGTGATAACATTTTTTTAAAGGAAATCGAAGTTTTATAATCAATTAGTTCCCTCAACTAAAGAGAAAATTTTTTGGTCCAAATACAAAAATCATTACAAGACTCACCAAATTACGCAACGCTATGACCAATAATATTAGTCTCCCAATACATGTGTCGAAAAGCCACAATTCCCCTGGTTCGAACAACTTTAGATAAAGGGATTAATTCTCTGTTAATAAACTCCATGCTCTTCTCACCATTGGCTAGATAATAGGTAGCCAACAAAGAATGTGTTAACAGACTAGCAGTTCATCATTTTGCAGATATATGGGTAAATATGTATATCTATATGATTGTATTTATGGATAAAATGCATCAAACCCTATATATTTTCAAAACCTCTTTCTTTCTGCCTTTGTAAAATTGTGACGAACGGCCTTGTATTTAAAAGATATATATCCCTCCCAAACTCAAGGATGTAATTTGGGCCAAAAACTTAGGGAAAATGGAAGTTATGCAGAGTTTTAAAAATTAAAAGAGTTTGACACATTTTTTTAGAGTAATGAAGGAGTTTCACCCATTATTTCAATGACACGAGGGTGTTTGGTGTATTTTACCTTTATGTTTAAACATGCACTAGAAGTTATAGAATGTATACATGTGAATTGTTTATATATTATCACTAAAATTCAACATTACGTGAATTCCACAAGATCACTCAGAAACTAGTTTGAAGATCAACACTACGTAAATTGTTTAAGGAATACTTGGAAATTCATTACTTTGTATTATCTAAAATATTATGATTATCAACTAATATATGTATATGTGTGTGTGTGTGTGTGTGTATATATATAAGTATCCTTCAAATTTAGTTTTATCATGATAAGCTCCATTAAATCTAGACCATTTTAATTGTAAAATTGTCGGTATTAATTAGCATCTTAATTAAAAAGCTTGATGATCTTAATTCATCCAGAGTCTTAAACAACCTATAGTCAACAAAATAAAAAAAAAAAACAACATGTAAATAATTTATGATTCAAAGTCTTTGAAATAGTGTTTCCTAAACAAAACAAGAATCCATAATCAGTCAAATACAATAGAAAGACCCAAACTCGTGATAATCTAAAATAAAAATAAGTTGAATTCTCGATGCAAGAAAAAGAAAAAAAAAAACCCATACCGGAAAATTATAATGAATAATTATGAGCTAAAAATTAAAGGAAGAGAAAATTATAAAAAAGAGGAGGAAGGATTAGTAAAAGACAAAAGGGAAACAGTGAGAAGAGAAATTGATTTGGTCGAAAAATGAACATATGAGTAATGAGTGAAGCTTTATTTGGCAGTAGGTGGAATTGACCCCAAATGCACAAGCAGCCAAAACGCTGTTCCCAGTTGTTGACCTAACACACTAAAGGCCAAATTTCTTGTGACCGTGACCCCCTCATCTCTCTCTCTCTCTCTCTCTCTCTCTCTCTCAAACTTATTCATATAAATATCAATAATCCGAGACAGGAAAAAATAGTTTATTTAGATGTGAAGTTGGTCAATCTTATTCAAAGGAAGGAGTTGGGTAATTTTAATAACATATTTTTAATCGATCGACTTGAGTTAATATATTTTATGAATATCATATAAATAACTCCCTCCATTAGAATTATACTTTTTTTTAATCAAACTATCTTTATTTAATAAAGGTCCGGTTGTGTGGATTAAGTTGATTGGTTAAGTACAATATAGTGAATTGATTTGTAGAAAAATTAAAAGTGTGTGGAAAAAAATTTCTAAAAACGAAGGTTTTGTATTCAACATGAGTACTTATTAAATGTGTTTGCACTTATGAGGACTCAGTCATTACTGAAAATGTATGAAATTATTTCAGGCGACTTCATCTCATTTATTTATTACATTGATGCAGCATCCATTTATTTGTATGGTTAATTATTATGAAGTTATTGAATATTTAAAAATTGCTCGAATTTCATCCGGTCCATTTATGCATAATAGCTATAAGATCGCAATTTAAATAGCAACATGAAAAACAATTGAAAATTACTAGTCATGTTTTTAAAATATTATATTTATATAAGGTTGTTTTCCTCGGTTGCGAAATATTGTTATAAGTTTATGTAAATATAAAAAATATCTATGATAAATTTTAAAGTTTAGTAACTAAAAGATAATGACGGTCAAATTTAGCGAACATAGATACTATCAATTATCACAGATACAATATTAATTTGCATGTATCATAATACTTGTGCTCATTTGGTTGACAGAAAAGTAAAATTATATGAGAATATGATTTCTAATATAATGTGATTTTGAGGAAAAATGAATGTTATAAATTATGTATCATGTGTTTAGAATATGATAAGGAAATTATCAGGATTTTCATATTCTTTTAATCAAATTAATCATGTATGTTTATTAAGACAATTTAATAATATTGTAAACTTGTAGTGTATGAGTATTTTTCATCCATTTTAGAGTGAGATACCAGAGTTCGATCATCATTCTCCTCTCCCGATTAAAAAAAATTAACAATTAGAAAAATAAATAAATAAAGATAAATTACACACACACACACACACACACACACACAAACATACGCAATAACACAAAACATTGATTATAAAAAAATGCATTAATTTACAAAAGTAATTTTATTTATTTATTATTAGGAGAATTATCAATTCAGGACCTGAAAGATGGGTAATCTATCGATTTAGGACCTGAAAGATGAAAACTCTCAATCCAGGACCCGAAAGATGAAAATTCTCAATTCAGGACCTCAAAAATCACAAATTTTTATTTCTATTTATTTTTAAATTAATTTTAATAATTTCTTTATTAGATTTAATAGATAATTAATGAAGGAATTTTCATTGAAAATTAATAAAAAATAATTAAAAAATAAAAGAGAATCAAAATTTGTGATTTTTGAGGTCCTGGATTGAGAATTTTCATCTTTCGAGTCCTGAATTGAGAGTTTTCATCTTCCAGGTCCTGAATTGATAGATTACTCATCTTTCAAGTCCTGAATCGACAATTCTCCTTATTATTATTATTATTATTATATATTTGATCGACATCCTTCGAACATAAATTGTTACTAATGTAGAATTTTGTTATTGCTTCTAAAGTAGAGTTGCTCATTATTTTGAGTTTGTCTCTCTACCACCAATTACATAAAAATAAATAAATATGATAATCGAATATTAGTATGATTTTTATTTTTTCAAATTTTCATTTTTTTGTTTGTTGAAAGTCAAGACTTGATAATAAAAAAAAATCATAAAAAAAAGATTAAAATATATTTTTAACATTTTCAATTTTTTATTGAAAAGTTATAAATGCAATTTTAATAATAATAGAAATAATGGATGAAAAAGTCGAATAATAAAAATGGTATAACACAAGATTCCTAGAGAAAAGTAATTAGAATACCTATTCCAAGTAGCTAAGTATTCATAATTCAGGAAAGTTGTATTAGTCTCCTTGTTTTGAAAATTTTGATTATTTTCCAAAATTTCCAAAAATTGAACCAAACACATAAATTTGAAAATATGGAATCAAATTACTTTACACGACTAGATTCGTTGCCAACCAAATGAGACCTAGAGTTATTTATGATGAGAAACATTATTATTATTATTATTATTATTATTATTATTATTATTATTATTATTATTTTGCAATTGAAACAATATTGATAAAATAAAGTTTTTAGATAAATGGATATAAGCCACCAAACACAAACTGTACCGAAACCTTCCATTAAATATTAGCTTAAAATCGGCAATTCTGATAATTTTATACATCTAATCAACATTAATCCATAAGGCTTATGTATAATAAATTAATAATACATATCACATAGTTTTGCGGTGTATACAATAAACAACAATAACATTCACTATGTGTAGCATACACGCAACTAATTTCACAATAGAGTTTTAATTTTTTCTTTCTTTCTAAGTGATGACACCCAATGTGAATATCAATCAATACCCTTGTAGTTTTTTAATGGTTAATTTAACTCCATGAGTTTGAAATTAATAGTTTGAACAATATAGATAACAGAAAAAAATCACACACACATTAATTACTGCTGTCACGAGTAATATATAATTTAGTTTTAAAGTAAAGGTATTACGAAAACTAATAAACTCAAAATTACATAGAGGTTTCGAATTCCACTCATGTGTCTTTAAGTGATGATATCTTTTAATAAATCACGAATAACATATTCAAAATAAATGAAAGAAATTATGTAGAGCATCATAGATGACATCCAAAGCATTGGGATGTGCTGGTTTAATTCGTATATGATAAATTGGTATATTTCCAAATAAATATAAAAATCGTAGGTTTCAGGAAAATTCGAATGTAAAACAAATAAGATAATGACAAGTGTTTATATATATGAAAAGAAAGTGAAAGGCAGGTGGGGTGGGTGGTGGGGAGGTGGAGCTATCTCGGCTAAATGTTTGGTGTGTGTGTGGCACATGCTTAGCCACCTCCATATACGACAAACAATCACTACAAAATTCCGACCACTGTCCCTCCACTTTCTTAATTACAACTATTATTCAAAGTGTCACAATTTAGACAAATCACGTTTCTTTCTTCTATTCCTTTCACAAAATCACATTTATTTTCACATTAAGGTTAGCTAATGTTTAGTTGATAGTATAAAGTATAAACTAAGCTTATCGCAATTTATAATTCATCAAATTGTCATGCTCATCCATCTATACATATATTAAGCGTATAAACTGTTGTCTATAGCGCGGTTTAACAATTATATAAATAATAAATATTGTATAATATACAATAATTTTGAGTTCACAGACAACAATAGTGACATTTATTATTGTATTTTTTTTTTTTGCGTTTTTCATGACTGTTTATATTATAATCGTTGTCTTGTAACATTTTTTTTTGCAATCTTAATTATTTATTTTTTACTTGGAAATTTGAGATCTGTAACATTTTTTATATTATTTTTTTATACATAGATGGAGGAATTATAGTATTCTCCATTTTTTACCTAAAAAATATTTTCATTTATGTTGCACTATAATAACAACAACAACAACATAATTTGCAATCATTTTTGTTTTACCATTTCAATTTTAGCATTTAAAATAATTAAATAATTATATTTTTTTACACCTGTCATATATTTAAAGAAATCAAATGTTCTTTAATTGTGAACAATTATACATTGTTATTTATAAAATCGTATCATTTGAAATATTTCAATTCGATCTTTCTAATATTGATTTTCATTTAGTTCATAAATTTATTTATTTTTTGTTTGCCATAACTATACAAAATTAATCTTCTTATCTAATTAATTAATGCATGTGCACGTTGTTTTATTAAATTTTTAAAAATTAAAAACAACATATGGAATTAAAAAATAATCATAATATTATAAATTTAAAAAATAATAATTATTTGTGCATCGCACGTTAGAAAACATTAGTTCATATATATATATATATATATATATAGTATAGAGATCAAATGAGAACCAATGCCCTGTGTAGGAACTAGGAACTAATATGAAGCGTTGGATCAATGATTTTCTAAGGCTTAGATCAATCTCAAAAAAATGGGGTAAAAAATGCAATACCTTAAGAATTATATTAAGTTGATGGTATATATGTCATTGTAATGTATATTAAAAATCTGCAGTAAATATATCTCTTCCATATATAGTGGGATTTATATGGAACGGTTTTCATAACTCATTTTTTTACAGAGTTGTATCTATCGGTGTTTCATATATTGATTGCGTTCTCTTACGGTTGAAGAAGTCGTTCTGGAGAATTTTATTATCAGCTTCCACAAGTTCTTATTCCATCGTATATTATCATCACTATAGTCATCATCTGATTATGGAAGATACAAGTATTATGTTCTCCATTAATGTATCTTTGTAGGTGTAGAGATATGGGTGGAATCTGGTACAGACGCGTATTTCTGACGTTTAGCAAACTTTTTTATGCATAATTAGCAAATTATATTTATGTTATTAGCAAATCGGAAATGCTTTTATGTGAAAATACGAGTTTTTTTAAATGGTTTCAATATGCTTTACATAATACTGAGATGTTCGCAGACAATGGGCATTTCATATTTATTATGGATGATAGATGCTTTTCGTATTTAGTTGTGGAATTTATGAAGTTATTAAAAAAATAGTTAAAATGGCATGAATTGTTGTGTGCAAAATAAGAATGTATTTTTTTCCACAAGTTCTTACTCCATCGTATATTATCATCACTCTCGTCATCATCTGATTATGGAAGATACATATATTATGTTATCGATTAATGTATCTTTGTAGGTGTAGGGATATGGACATATTCTGTTATGGACGCGTATGTATGACGTTTAGCAAATTTTGTCTTCATAAATAGCAAATTATAGATATGTTCATAGCAAATCGGGAATACTTTTATGTGAAAATATGATTTGTTTTTTTTAAATGGTTTCAACGTGCCTTGCATGATATTGAGATGTTCGCAGACAATGGGCATTTCATATTTATTATCGATTAAAAATAACTTTATAGGTGTATGGATATGGACATATTCTGTTATGGGCGCGTATGTATGACGTTTAGCAAATTATAGATATGTTAATAGCAAATCGTGAATACTTTTATGTGAGCATACAATTTTTTTTTATGATAGGATGGTCTTTTGTGTTTTTTTAAAAAAAATGGTTTCAACGTTCTTTGCATGATATTGAGATGTTCGCAGAAAATGGGCATTTCATATTTATTATAGATGATAGATGTTTTTCGTATTTGGTTGTGGAATTTTTGAAGTTATTAAGAAAATAAAATAACGTATGCATGATTACTTTTAAATTATGAAATTACTTATAGCATATTATATACTCGTGTATACCATATACCCTATTTGCTTATAGCATTATTTTATATAGCAGGAATTAATGCTGATTCAGTTTTGGGCCCTTGTGGAAGCTACATACCAGAATGTAATTAATCTTTGAAGCCATTTGTTGGTCAGATGTTTAAAAATCTCGAAGAAGCAACTACCTTTTATCGGGTTTATGGTCAAGCAGGTGGTTTCGATATTCGGCTTGGATCGGAAAAAAAAAATGGATGGTGTTGTTATTTGGAAGTATGTGGTATGTAATCGTGAAGGGGAAAAAAATTCACTTCCAGATGAAGTGAACAACCCTAAGTGAACAATAGAGCAAATATTTGCTAGAAACAAACTGCAATTTGCTATAATAAACAGAACAATTCGCTAAAAATATTGGACTATGAAAAATGAAATTTTGCTAGAACCAGCTGCACAATTTGCTAAACACCAAGGCATAATTTGCTAAAAAAAATGAATATGGGAAACATGCAATTTTGTTATTACCAACTGCACAATTTGTTAAATCTGGATGTAAAAATTACTATCAATAGAGGAATATTTTGCTAAAAAAAGAAGAATATGAAAACCATGCGAATTTGTTATAAACAACTAAACAATTTGATATACACAGAGGAATAAATTGATAGAAAAATAGGAATATGAAAAAAAATGCATACTTTGTTATAATCAATTGTACACTTTGCTAAACACATACGAATAAAAATGCTATAAATAAATGAATAATTTGCTATGAATTATGAATCTCAAGAAAGCCACAAACTATAAACACATTAAATAATTGTTGATCAACGGTCGACATAATTATTGGCTAACAACAAACCAAAAATTTGCTATAAACATATACCAATTTGATATCATCAGACGAATAACTTGTAACAAACAAAGAAATATTTGCTAGAAACAAATTGCCAATTTGCTATAATCAACGTAATAATTCGCTAAAAATATAGGATCATGAAAAATGAAATTTTGTTATAACCAGCTGCACGGTTTACTAAACACCAAGACATAATTTGCTAAAAAAATATGAATATGAGAAACATGCAATTTTGTTATAATCAACTGCACACTTTGTTAAACACATACGGATAAAAATGCTATAAACAGATGAATAATTTACTATGAATTCTGAATCTCAAGAAAGCCATAAATTATAAACACATTAAATAATTTTTGACCCACAATCGACATAATTATTGGATAACAACACAATCAAATTTGCTATAAACATATACCAATTTGATATCATCAGATGAATAACTTACAATAAACAGAGAATATTTGCTAGAAATAAAATGTCAATTTGCTATAATCAACAGAACAATTCCCTAAAAAAATAGCAATTTGCTATAACCAGTTGCACGATTTGCCAAACACCAAGACATAATTTTCTATCAACAGAAGAGCAAGTTTACCAACAAATACTAATGAAATCGAAATTCTATAAAAAAAGACCAACATTAATTTTTCAACTTTCTAGATATCCAAATAGCATACAAAAATGGCGAAAAAATTTGGGAAAAAATACAAGAAGGTTTTCGTGAGAACCCTTTTCCCATCATTGATGCCGGCCACCCTGCGTTGTTCCATTTCATCCTCCGCTGATGCCGACCAAGCGGGAGGAGAGATCGGAGACCTTCCTACGTCATCTATCGATAGTGTCGAGCAAGAGATGGGGCGTTGTGGGCGGTCGGCACTGCTGGTGGTGAGAAATCGAGGGAAGAACTTCCCTCGATCGGAGTAGAAAGAGCAGCGGTGGATTTGTGCAAAAAGCGGCGACTAGTAGGGATCTTCATTTGAATAGAATTGAAGCATCGATCGGAGTAGAAAGAGCAGCGCGGATTTCTGCGAAAAATGGCGACTGGTAGGGATCTGCATTTTAATGTAATTGAGGCAGCGTATTTGATGTATATCAATCTCTATATTTGTAATATTTATCCCATAATTATACCTAGATATGGATATTATGGATATTTTCTTTTCCCATTAATGCCCTTATGGATGTCAAAATATTGATTAAAAATTACCATTTTGCAATTTGACCCCTAAAATCTAAAATCAATCTTGTCCATTAATTTTGTAGAGATCTATGGATGTAAATGGTTCTTAGTTCCTACATAGGGGTGTGGTTCTCATTTTAACCAACCCCTGTATATATATATATATATATATATATATATATATATATATATAAATCGGATCATGATTACCTTTAAATCATAGGCGCTCATTTAATGATTCATACGTGGTGCAATTGGGTTCTTCTTTTATAAATGTTTTATTTCGTATTCCAACATCTTTTCATGTAGGTATCGTGTGAATATGATGATGTCATTCTACATAAATGATACACATTGACGATTTTAAAATATAGGATGAAACATAAAATTAAAACAATTTGAACTGATCAAAGTATACTAACGTAATTAATGGTACTAATCTGACGTTTAATTTGTCGTGATCAAGAAAATTGATATATAATTTAGTTGATTATATACTAATCTCTTTGATTTAGGCAAATAATATCAGATTTCGGATGCCAGAAAATTTGCTTCCGTGCTAGATTTATTAGATTATTTAAATGTTGGGTGTAAACATGTAGTTTTTGAAACTTTGAGATAAAAGTGTCAGCGATCTAAGCATTTGGAAATAAAGTGTAATTAAACCTTAAATTAAACAAGAAAATTCATAGTGAAAAAAAAATAAAAATCCCAAACTTTATTTAACACTTGAATCGAATAATTAAAGGTGTCCAAATTAATGCTGTTGTTGTTAGGTATGTTGAGTGAGTTGGTTCAAACATTGAATTTGAATGGAAACTGGGCAAAAAAATTTGGAAATACGATAGCACCATGTTTGGGAAGGCGGAGGTGGAAACATAGCTGCGTGGACTTGGAAGGCATTATCCCAAAAGACAGCACGTCTAAAGGAATAGAATCTTAGGATTACTATATTCAACCATGCCCTTTTTTCTTTTTGATTACTACATCTCTCTCTCTCTCTTTTTTTTCAAACAAACAGATAGATGCCCACTAAAACTTGACTTTAGACAAGCATCTTTTTTTAGTATTTACTTTATGGTATTAATTATTACTTCGATTGAATTGAATATTAGATCTTTTTTTTTATTTCTTTGATTATTAGTCTATATATATATATTTAAATTTTATGTTGGATAATTGAGACAGTACGTGTAGTTGGGTTAGAATTGTTAATGTTGTTGCATCCTGGATAAAAAATCAACATGAAATTAAATTATAAATAACAAAAACAAAGGTGACCCAATATTTAATATTGTGGCAAGAAACTCTTAAAACGTATAAAAAATATAGGACTTTCATAAATCGAAGACTCGGACTACGTATTAATCGTTAATCAAAGATCTAGAAGATGAAAATTAACTTTAGGACGTGAATGATTGAAACGATCAATGTAAGAATAAAAAAGTCACGAAGTTTGATTTTTTTTTTATAAATTAATTTCAATATGTTTTATTAAAATTAATATATTTATAAATATAATATCGGTGAAAAAAATTCAATTAAAATTAATATAAAATAATTTTAAATAAATATAAACAAATGAAATTCATGTTTTTTTTTATGTCTTACATTGACAATTTCAACCATTTAGATCATAAATTAATAGTTTCATCTTTTAGATTCCTGATTCATAGGTAACTTGTCATTCAGGTTTTAAATTAATTAAGAAAAACTGAATAAACCCACTAGCTATGAATGAAATAGTAAAATGATTTCCAAGGCATCTCAACATTAACCAAAAATAAAATAGATAGCAAAATAAATAAAGACGGCCACAGAAAAATCCAACAACATCGATGGTATTGAAAAAGGAAAAGTGATTAATCAAAAAGAAAATTAAAACGTGTAACTAGAGCCTAGGCTCTAAATGAACATTTTTTTTCGTTTTGCAATCAGACAAAATTGTTCTAGTCTTTCCCATAAAGTTCAACGAATAAAGCTTAGATAGATCGGATAAAACTTTACAACAGGTAGGAGCGGATAAATTTGAGCTCTAAGATTATGAGTTCAAATTTTATCAATGTATCTCAATAACCAGTGGAGATTATCGTCCAGAATAAATATATCTATATATATATATATATGTATGTATGATTGAATTATTTGATTAAGAAACATCAGCCTAGAAGCCTATAGCTAGAAAGCAGCCTTCCCTTAGCAGATGTAGAAAATGAATTCATCCAAATCCACTATGGGTAATAGAGAAAAATGCATTTACTTTTTGCTCATGTTGTAACAAAACAAAAGGAAAAATCTTTTGCTTCTGTAAGAGAAAAGAATCAATCAATCATCCAGATTTCTTACCTATTATGTTTCATTTTCCCCTACCAAACACATCACAATTATAAATGCTCCAATTAATTTGGAGACTACTATATTTTTTTGTATATATAAAAATTATGTTTTCATGATGAAAACAATTGTGTTCATATATATATATATATATATATATTAATTTAGAGTGACTGTTTTTATACATTCGTTGTGATAATACCGTACTCTCTATATATAAATGTATATTTGAATACTCAATTTTTTGGTAAATTCTAAGGTAAGGTTCCTGCAACACTTTTCCTTTCTTTATAGATGATATGTGTCTCGGCCATCCAATTTTGATTATTTTTGCCTCCTTTTTTGTCCAAAAATAAAAGTTTCGACCGGCCGAAAAAATTCATCGTGACACTTCAACTAACATATTATGACATTTCGACTACCTACTGTAACAGTCCGAAATCAAAATTATTTTATCGTCCGACAATAGAGATCAAAAATAGTACAAATTGGTAGAATTTACCTCAATTTTCCCATTTTCTAGCGTGATCTTGTCATGCCGGATTTTTGTTTGTTTGTGGACTGTCTACCTAAGAAACCATCAATCATTGTATTTCTTTCCTCAACATGCAAGATTGAGGATAATTTGCACTTAGCCCCTCGAAATTCGAAGTTATTATATTAAAAAATCCAAGACATAATACAATTATACAAGCATCTAACATTTTTTTTTTAAAGTGGTGGAGGTGGTATAAATAAAACTAGCATATCACCTGTGCATCGCACAGATGAAAATTATTAAAAATATATTTATGTATAATAATAAATATATAAATTATATCGACTGAATTATAAATTATTTGTGTATTTTTTGATATAATATGTATCAATAACCTCTTTTACCTTAATAAAAGAAAAGATCATCGACTCATATAAGATGGATTGTAATTTTATTTTTGATTTTCTAAACAGATTGTTATATGTTATTACATGAACCCAACTCTAGAGAAATAAAAAATGAAGGAAAAATATATGTCTCATTCTCCACCACTCTCCCACTCCCCTTCTTCTCTATCCTGCAGAGCGGAACCACTGTTTCTCCCATCTCTCTCCGTTTCTGCACATCCATAACCATAAATCCAACATAAAATTGAAGAAAGTTAAACACGATCATTAACCATTCAGAGAAAGCAAAAAAAAAGGAAAAAAAAATTGGATGATTTGCAAACTACGACAATCCTGGCTAACCCACCCCCCTAAAAAAAATCTGAAAACTTTGACCCTCGTTTGAATTTTACAGTTCGAACCTCTTTCTTTAAGTTTAAAAAAGTTTTTCGACTCCCTTCTTTGGTTAACTAAATGTATTTAAATTATTTTATTCCACTTTTAATATATTTAATAATCTCCCTATTTCTGAATAAGTGTCATTCCGGCTTATCAATTTTGTTTAAAAAAAGTGTAACTCTACAAATTCGAGACAGAAAATTCACATCTTTCACACATTTAATCTCATTTAATGCATTCAAACATCTATATTTAACTCATTTAATGTATTCACACAATGGTATATTAGGTAACTCAAATAATTTATTAAGGGTGTTGCTATTTGCACCACTATTTTTTCAATATAAACCACATTTACTACATACACCACCACTCTATTTATTTTTTTCAGTGTTTTTTCTTTATACACCACCTTTTCTCCAATTTACCCTTTGGTTTAATAATCAATTTAAAGCAACTTAGAAAAAATAAAATGAAGTGAAAACCAGTCGTCATCTCTCTCTTCTGTGCGCTTCCACCTCTTTTTCTTCTTCTTCTTCTTCTTCTTCTTCTTCTTCTTCTTCTTCACTTTGCATCTACTCTACCTTCTTCACAGTAGTTCAATCCATTTGTCTTCTTCTTCAATCTAATCCAGGGGATTGAACATACAAATCCCTAAAATTAACACACTTGATGCTTGAATTTCTAAATATTTCAAATAAACACTGAAGTTCGAAATTTTTTTCGGAATTATCTCTGATTTCTGAAAATAATTTTTCGAACACGATGATTGATGTTGTAGTTTGAAAAGATTTTTGGGTGATTTTCGAACTTTATAAAGTAGTTCAAAAACTATTTTCAAATAGTATGTTGAAGTCTGAAGAATAATTTTCGAACTCTTCGGATGTGTAGATATGCATTCATGGCACCAATATCAGTAAGCTTTCGGATGTGCATCAGCGCCTTTACCGTCCATATTCGCTGCTCCAAATTCCAGCAATATTTTTTTGTGTGTTTTACTATGTTCAATTTATTTATTTTTTTGATTTTTTTTAATTTAGTAAGGGTATGTAAGTAATTACATAAATAAATATTTTTGAATTAATTTATTGTGTGGTGTATTTTGAAATTTTGGTGGTGTATTTTGAAATTTTTTTGTGTGTTTTACTATGTTCAATTTATTTATTTTTTTGATTTTTTTTTAATTTAGTAAGGGTATGTAAGTAATTACATAAATAAATATTTTTGAATTAATTTATTGTGTGGTGTATTTTGAAATTTTGGTGGTGTATACAGAAACACCCATTTATTAATATGTGTGTATTCATCCAAAATGATACTTAATTGGAAACATGGAAAGTATTAAATTGATAAAATCGAATATCAAAATATTACGCTTGATCTCAACTGAAAGACCAAGAAAGATGGAAAGACCATTGTTGAATCTCACAATTTATAATTTGTTCATGTACAATAATATAATATTTTATTTTTACAATTAAAATATATAAGTTTTAACTATTTAAAATATATTTAAAAATGACAACTTAAATATTTTAGCTTCAAAATTTTAAAACTATTTAATAATAAATTGATAAAATTAATTAATACATATATTCTAAAAATTTAAATATAGTTCTGTAAACTTAATAGAAAGATGGAAAAATGATACTATTACATGACTAAGAAAAGTACAGATTTATACACTTTCTAAGCTACCTATTAATGAAAGTATCTATCATTAAATATCCACATTCAATCTACTATAATCAAGCTTCTACAATCATGCTTTATATTTAAGGAATATATAACACTCCCCTCAAGCTGGATTATAGATATTTATCATGCCCAGCTTGTTACAGATATAAGTAAACCGAGCTCCATTAAGGGCCTTTGTGAAAATGTCTCCTATTTGCTCTCCAGTCTTCACATAAGCTGTAGAAATCAAGTTATGTTGAATTTTCTCAAGAACAAAATGACAATCTATCTCAATGTGTTTAGTTCGTTCATGAAAGACGGGATTTGATGCAATATGAATTGTAGCTTGATTATCACATCATAACTTTGCTGGGACTAAAACTTTAAAACTAATTTCATCCAAAACTCAAGAGACCCACACCACTTCACATGAAGCTTGTGTCATTGCTCGATATTTAGATCCTACACTAGATCTTGATACCACACTCTGTTTCTTACTCTTCCATGAAACCAGATTACCACCAACAAAGTCAAAAACACAATACCCAGTAGTGGACCTTCGATCAATCTTGGAACTCGCCCAATCTGCATCAGAAAAACACTTAATATTGTTGTGCCCATGATTCATATATAGTATACCTCGTCCAGGAGCTCCCTTTAAGTAACACAAGATCTGTTCCAAAGCTAACCAATGTTGGACTCTTGGGGAAGACATAAATTGACTCACAATACTTACTGAATAAGCTATGTCAAGACAAGTAACTGTGAGATAGTTTAGTTTTCCAACTAATTTCCTATACTATTCAGGATCATTAAAAACCTCTCCATCATTGGTAAGTTGATGATTAGGAATCATTGGAGCACTGCATGGTTTAGCTCCTAGTTTCTTAGTTTCTGTCAACAAATCCAAAACATATTTTCTTTGAGACAGAAAAATACCCTTCTTGCTCTTTGATACCTCAATTCCCAAGAAATATTTCAAAGAACCCAAATCTTTAGTGTTGAATTGGTTCTGAAGAAATAATCTCAATCATGAGATTGCTTGCACATCACTTCCAGTGATAACAATATCGATGAGACCGGGATGAGCACTGAGGAATTAAACTCGGAATTGTAGCTAAGAGGTCCAGTGACGCATTTACGTGCCAAGAAGCTACAAGGTTATCTGCAGTGCTATGTTGGAAAGAAGCTGGAAGAAGATGGAGCCGATTTCAACCAGTACAAGTTGGTGACTGTTTTAAGCATCGAAGAGTGAGGCCGTGGCCCTATGCTGGACTTGGACGTGTGTCCTTGTTGTTTTTTTAATTAGTTATTTTATTTATTTTGGACTATTATTTCAGTTGTGATTTTTATTTATTTAGCAGACCCAATTATCACAATCTGTTTAAGTGATATTGGACCCATTAGTACTTTTATTAGCCCAGTTCTAATTCTAGGTCCAAGACACTTCAAATTTCGTTCTCTCTAGGTTATTTAATTAGGGATTTCGTTCATTGTAAGGTTCAGACTGGATTTGAATGAAAAAATAGCTTTTACATTTTCTCCTGTCTCACACACAAACATCGGTTCTATCGGTAGATTTTGAATTTGGAAACTCCAGACTTGAAATCATCTATCTCGTTCATGATATCTCGTAGTATCCGGGTTAGACTGCCATTGAAGATTGCTCCATAAGCGCGTTCCGAGTTCTCATCGATTCGGGGTTCGTTTCGGGTAAGATTCATTTCTATCTTTCATTTTCATCACCACCACGCTACTCTCTAACTTCACAGCATCCGTACACATTCCATAGACATTCTAGTACCATCATAATCGTCCTCATAGTCGTCCAAGCCCATATTTTAAGTCCATAATTCATAGATCCAAAATACGAGCCCTAGAAGCCACAAAAGTATCCACCGAGCCAAATCCCAAACCACTTGTGCGTTTTTGCTAAATATTGGATATGTTTTGCATGACTTCAAATTGTATCTTGTCCTAAAATTTGAGCTCAATACAAGGTCATTTGCATAGGTTTCTGATTGAGTCTTAATTAGGGTTTTTCGAGTTATTTAGGGATGTTTTGTGTATAATTCTTGTTCAATTCGGGATTCATTGATTTAGTATAGCATATTGGGGTTATTAATTCATTGTTGATTAGTTGTGTTTGGATTGAATCCATCTATTTGTTGACATGTGTTCTTTCTTGAGCTTCCGCGTATAGATTGACCGCATCAAATATCATCAACATAAACGACAAGTAAAATGATGCCGGATGCAGATTGTTTGTAGAACACACTATACTTATACTTTTCTGCATCTCAAACCTCTATATTGCTTGACTAAATTTTTCAAACCAAGCTCGAGAACTTTTTTTCAATCCATATAATGACTTTCAAAGACGGCATACTCTCCCTGAGTAACAAACCCAGGTGGTTGATCCATATGAACTTCATCTAAAAGATCACCATGCAAGAAAGCATTTTTTACATTAAGTTGGTATAGAGGCCAATTATAGCTAGATGCCAATTAAATAAATAGCATTACAGATGTTAACTTGGCTACTGGAGCAAAAGTATCAGAGTAGTCGATTCCATAAATTTAGGTAAAGCCTTTAGGAACCAACCGAGCTTTGAGGCGAGCGACTGATCCATCAGAATTAAATTTTATTGCAAAAACCCACTTATAGCCAACATGTTTCTTACCTTAAGGTAGTTCAACCAAGTCCCAAGTTCCCTTTTCAGTCAAGGCATTCATTTCATCAACCATAGCTTGATGTCAACCAGGATGGGATAAGGCTTGGTGAACTGATTTTGGAACGTTCACTGATTTAAGAGAAGCAATAAAAGAACACGAAGTATGAGATAACTGATTATGAGTAACATAAGAGAAAATAGGATAAGTGCATTGACGTTTACCTTTGCGAAGTACAATGGGTAAATCAAGATCATTACGAGTAGGATTTTATAAAGAACGCAATATCAATTCCGGATTAGGATCATGAGGATTAGGTCGTCTGGAATAAACGTGAGTGATTGGTGGTTTGGGTTATGACTGAGCAGGATCCAAGCTGAGAATATGATATATTAATAAGTCATCATTTGCTTCTGAGTATTCATTTGGGGATGAACTGTCAAAAAATGGATTATGCTCAAGGAAAGTGACATCAGCGGACACAATGTACCTGTTTAGAATAGGAGAAAAGCATCTATACCCTTTTTGAAGATGAGAGTAACCCAGAAAAATACATTTTAGTGACTTAGGATCTAGTTTAGAAACTTGTGGATGAACATCACGAACAAAACAAGTACAACCAAATATATGAGGTTCAATAAGAAACATAGATTTATCTAGGAACAAAATGTGGTAGGGTATTTGATTATGCAAAACAGGAGAAGACACACGATTAATTAGAAAACGTGTTGTTGACACAACATCAGTCCAAAATGTTTAGGCACATAAGTTTGGAACAAAAGAGCTCTAGCAGTTTCAAGTAGATGTCTATTTTTTCTTTCTATCACTCCATTTTGGGATAGAGTATCAACACAAGATGACTGATGTAGAATCCCATTTTGGGTCATATATGTTTAGAAAGGTGTAGAAAAATATTCATTAGATGGAATAGAACATGGTCCCCATACATCAGAATGAACTAACTCAAAACTATGATTAACCTTTTTATTAGTCCGAGGAACATAAGACAAACGATGGTGTTTAGCAAATTGATAAGACTCACAATCTAAAGACGAGACATCACAAAATTGAGGGTATAACTTCTTGAGCAAAGGTAAGGAAGGATGTCCTAGCTAGCAATGAGTTTCGAAAGGAGATAATATACTAGAACAAGCTATGGTTTGAGGTATTTGAGTATCCAAAATGTATAATTGTAATACCCCGAAATATTTTAGAAGGTTTTATTCAACTTATGTTATCTAAGAGTAATCTAGGAAAGAAGTTGGGTCCTTAAAGGACTCAAATAAAGGAAAATCGCAGCCAAGAAAATCTGTTACACTACAAGAATTTCGCTCATACACCACTGTCTATTTACCACGGTTTAAATAATAAACCGTGGTGATTTAGCTAATAACCACGATTTTCCTAAAAACCGTGGTGTATGAGCGTGTCTTACCTGAAAAAGTACCACGATTGTAAATGCTTTGGTAGTGTATATACGTGAATACACGACTGGTACTCCATAACCGTGGTAAGTATAATTTTAAAAAAAATATCGGGGGAATTCAAAAAATTGAAATCCCTAAGTGAACACCTGCTGGTACTCGCTCTCAACCTCTCACACCCACCGACCGCCGTTTCTCCCTTAGCTAGTCATCATCGTCGTCGTCCAGGTCTCCGTCTAGGTCCCCATCACCATCGTTGTCTAATGTTGAGATTCGCATCTCTCGTGCCCCTTTGCTGCTGTTTCACACCCAATTTTCTTGAAACTTTCGATTACCTTTTCTTCCCAGACTACCCAGAAGAGCAAATCTTTAAGCGAGACATTATATATTTTTCGATAGGTAAGTTTCTTGCCCGTTCAAGCCCTCTTTGGCATTCTAGGGTTCGGTTCTATCAGTTCAAGACTCAATTTTCTTGATTTCTGTGTGTTTGTGTGTTGGCTGGGAATTGCTTGGAAATAGTAGTGGTTTGACACTATGGATTTTAACATTCTCCAATTTTTTTTGAAGAGATTGTTCACTTCATGTTTTGCAATTCTTGTTTGATGTAATTGGTTTGTTCTTTTTTGAAAAACTTCGGTGCAAGAAGTTACGTGAACGAGATTGTGTGTTTGCGACTTTAGCAATCAGTATCTGAATTCAGTTTTTTGTTTTTTGTTTGTGTTTCTTATTTTTTTGGTTAATTGTTTCCATATGAGTTTTTGACGTCTAGGGTAATTCAAATTTAATTAATCGATGATTTTGTGTTTTGAACGATAATGGATTTTGCTCTGTGCCGAACTAGAAAAGGGTAAGCTGAGAGATTGGTTAGGTTGAAAAGATAAATTTTGTAAGGTTTTTTCCCAACATTCATCTTTCAGTGAAGTTTGTGATATAAAAAAAAAGCTTGTGAAACAATCATAGTTAAGGGGCATAGATAAATTTCTCTCAGTATGAGTTCTGTTTCAAGACTTCAACTTTATTATTTTGTATTTGGTTAGCCAAAACGATCTCTAAAGGAAGATAGAGATATATCTTTTAAGTTTATCACCAATGCCTTTAATTGAGGTTGACAACTAAAAGGTTTGTTGCTAAATCCAGTTTATGGGAGACTGTTGACTCGTTGCTGCATAGTTATGTAAGCAAAGGGAAGATACTATGAACCCCTTTTTTGCCGAAAAGCATATCATCCATAATTAACTTCAAAGCTTTCTCAATTGTCTTTAAAGCGGAATGTTGATCCATGACCTGTAGTCACTGTATAGTTATCTACTACTGAGGGTCAAAACACCTAGGAAGACTACGATGATCATGTAACTTCTTGTTTAGGATCTTTGTAAGATGTTGGGGAGAAGTGGCAATACTAATATATTCCTATTACCAACTTTCTATATCTTTGTTCTATTTTGCAATGGAGGCTCTTATATCATGTTCAAGAAAATTGAGACAGATGAAAAAAGTTGACATAAACTTGTAGTTTGTATTAAGATTTTGTGGTTGATTCTGCTAAAAAGATCAAGTTTCTATAGACGATCTTGGTTTAAAATATGATATAAACTTTTTTCCTTGAATCCACTGTAAAGAACTTAGTTTCCTCTTCGATTTCGTTGAAAAGATCAAAATTTGGTAGAGAAGATATTGGATTAACTGATCTATTAATAGTACGCTTGAACATTATTTGTCAACAATTTGAAAGTTTACATGTTATTTATCATTTTATTAATTATTCATTAATTAATATGTAATGATAAACTTTCTTTGTAGTTCAAAGAATAAACTATTTATATATACATGAGACATATATGGTTACTAGATGAGTTTATCATTTGTAATTTTAAAACTAAATTTAGCACTTATGAAATAATATTCAACATGTGATAATTTTAAAACTAAATCTAGTTAAAGGCACCCATCATGTACATTTAGTTTATTTAGTATGATTTTAATTAGAGAAATTTTCAGGCAAGATCTTGCAAATATTGTCAGGCGTAGAGGATATAAATTTATTAGACAGCTCCTAGAAACCTCATCTACAACAAACTTTACCGAATCGAATATAGACACAGGTCAGACTGGGAATTCTGAGATGCTTGGTGATGTTTGCAAATATTTGAATTTTTAAATCTTTGCTTGATGGGTTTGGATTGGTTCGTCTGTCCTTAGATAAGTATATCTTTTTGTTCCTTTGCTTGAAGAAGTATTTTCTGGGATATGCACTTATGCTTTTCATGTATATTTTCTTTACAGATTTGTCTTTGACATATTTAAAATAGAAGAACGACCAGAGAGTAAACAACTAATTAGAAAAATCCCTCTTTTAATTCCTAAGGTCAAATTACTTATTTACCAATAACGTAATTATCAAGATTCAACATACAGACTCACACGGTTGGGAGCATGATTCAAGTTGCCACAACAGATAAATGGCAAAGAATGTGGGTTTTTTGTTCTCTACTACATAAATCAATTCCTAGATAGTGCTCCTGATAATTTTAGCTTTTCGACAGGCTGTCCACACATTGTAAGTGCTCTTATTACTTCATATAACTGTCTCTCTAAAGAAACTCTAAGGTTCAAGGTTTCATGCAAGGTCACTTTCTGCTTTCTGTGATGTATAGATGAAAGCTAGATGACTGGTTTACTTCTGCAGATGAAGGATCATCCACTTGTTCCAGCCTTTCAAACGAACACCAATTACTCCCACATCGCGTCTTAAGTGGAATGCCACTGGAGAAATCATGCAAAGATTATGTTGATTTGCCAACCAGAAATCTGAGGTTGAGAAGAAACAATAATGCAGATTTCATATGTCTTCTTGCATTTAGTTGTTTTGCTGAACTACTCTAAATGTGCATTTTATAAACAGGGCTAATGGGTAAAATTTTGTTTTTCCTTTTCTCTTCTTTTAATGTAGAAATAGCATCCAGATTGTTGCAGTGCTTCTGTAAATCCAAAGTATAAAAAGTTGCAAGATATTTAGCAAGCTTATTCTGGTAAAAAAAAAATTCTTTCTATTTTGATAGCTAGATGATGCTTTGGATTAAGTTGTTCTTACCTCTTTGGGTTGTGCTGCCATTGAATTTTTCCCCTTCATGTAGCTAGTGGATTCACTAAGGATTTTTCAGTTGATATTTGGCAGATTTCATCAAGATGCCATTAGAGAGAGCTGGAGGAATGATTAATTTGATAGATATCTATTGCCTATTCAATTGAGCTTGAGGCATAGGTGAGACTTAGTTTACTTTTCTTTTCACGGCTTGTAGTAGTTTAGTTTGAAGTTTATTATTAAGATATCAAGATTATCCGGCAGATCATTTGCTGAATATATAATTTGGCTACTTATTGTTTTTTCAGAATTAATCTCTCCTGATGATCTACTGTAAGCATGTTCTCTATGGGAAAAGTTTGATGTGTGCGTATCTTTTAATTTTGAACTTATTTATCTTTTTAGTTTCTACAACAATGAAAATATAATCAATAGATATGTTATAGAAATTTGGTGCTCTGAACCTCTTGCAGACAACTCTGATAATTATAATGTTATTGCTTCTTTCATTTGAACAGTCCAGTTATGCTTCGGAAATTTGATAGTGGTGTTATGGTGATCTAGAGTAAAACTCACAGTGACTGAAGAGGTTATTTTTCTTTGAGATGATGAATTTGGATTTTTCTTCTTCTCATCCTATCATCTCGTAAGTCAATTTATAGTTTCTTCATACCTCATTATGCTGAAGTTTTTATCTGTTATTGTCTTTATCTGAGAACACAATCGATACATAGGGAGCAGAAAAATTAATGCGAAACTAACCTTGACAACTTAACATTAATTGTTGGTCCTCTGGAACTTAAAAAAGAAATTGTCTTAAAATTTATGATACAGCTATGCATATATATGTCTTATGTTAGCATAGTTAGATGTTCTTATCTTACATGAGGTTGGCTTTTGTTTCAATCTAACAGTTAGGTTTTATTCGCAAGACACGTCCTCTTTCTTTTCTTATTTCATTATCTATATGTGCTCAACATTTTCACAGTTTTCATTGATATTTTACTAGTAACTTGTAAATAGTTTGAAGTTCAAACTCTTGTTTTGAAGTCATCTTTCAATAATCCTTCTTTTTTTCTCCTTTTTGTCGCAGAGTTAAAGATCACAGTAGATATAGCACATGGATTAGGGCAGTTCTATCTAGGTCAGTCCTCATCTCTACAGTGTTTTGTGGATAGCTTTCTATGGTTACTGATATATTTTGGAATTGAGCAACTTGTGCTTGAAAATTATTCATCATGAAAAGTTCTTCTTTGCGAAGATTTGGCTGATGGATGCACAGTTTAATTAAATTTGATCTTACTTCTTTTTATTTCAAGATATATTTATGCCTATTTATAATATATAACATGTACTCTATTTTTTAAATGATAATAGTTCAAAAGAGAGAAGTATTTGCAAAAGGATATTGATGAAGTTCGTGTAGAGTGAGTAAGTTGCGTGCTTGAGCATATATAAGATCGTGAAAGGTAATTTTCAGTTTATTAATCATTAGATCATTTTTTATATTTTAGCTCGAAGAGACTAAGTTAATCACCTATTATATATATGATCAATTGATTTTTTTAGATCTCAGCACGAGAAGACTTCGATCTACAAGTATGATTCAAGGCTTTCACAATAAGATTAAAGTGTAATAGAGTTTTGGATTGATGGATATTGTGGTAGTTTTTAACAAATGACCGGAGCTAGTTTTGACAGATTGAATATTATATTATGGACATGTATTTTGATGATGTATGGTATTTTGAATGAAATTTAAATTTGTATTTTGAATGATATTTTATATTTTTTGACGATTATCAATTATAATATGTTTTAAATTTGGGATTAATACAAGATAAAAATAATTTAAAAAACAGGGCAGAAAAATAAAAATGACCACGATTTTAAAAAAAAAACGTGGTAAATTTACCACGGTTTTAAAAAAATCGTGGTTAACTTACCACAGTTAAAATCTAACCGTGGTAAATTTACCACGGTTTTTTAAGAAAATCGTGGTAATTTTACCACGGTTTTAATAAATCCGTGGTAAATTTACCACGGTTATACTTAAATCGTGGTAAAATTATCACGGTTTTTTGTAACCGTCATAAATTTACCACGGTTTTTTTTTTGAAAACCGTGGTAAAATTACCACGGTTAACAACTGTGGTGTATACCACCGTCGTAAATTAACCACGATTTTTTTAAAACCGTGGTAAAATTACCACGGTCATTACCCGTGGTGTATGAGCGTGTGCATAGACGACGCCCACCTAGACTACGGTTGGGATTTGTCATACACCACGGTTATTACCCGTGGTGTATGAGCATTTTTTTTGTAGTGTTAAAATTTATTTTGGTTAAAAATTGCTTTAAAAATATGTTCTGATATTTTTCTTAGGTTGATAGAAAACGTTCCAAGTATCGTGCAAAATTTTGAATTTTTCAATTTCGAGTTCAAATGAACACTTGGCACAATTTTAGGGTGAAAGGTAATAGATTTGGATAACTAAGGCACATCCGTCATTATCTAATTTCTTTTTCAAAATATTATCATTTTCGTAATTATCATATTCTTTTTCCATCATTATCCTATTCCATCATTATCCTCTTTCTTTTATTCGTTATTATCCTATTTATTTTTATTCTATAAATAGGAGATTAAGGTTTCATTTTTCAGTCATTTTCAAAATTGAAACGCCGAGCAACTTCTAGAGAAGGTACGTCTCTAGTTTCCTATTTCAATTCTGAAATAGTCATTTTGAAGGTGTCAACGCGTAGATCACGAATACATGATTGAAATGATGACACGATGGATGATCACGATGGAAAACTGTCATGACCGCCGCAAAAAGTAGCCACCACCCTCTCAAATCGGTGACTCTTTCGGGTCGCCGGATCAAAATGTCTTTAGGGTTTCATGTTCTATGTATATTTATATACATTTTCCATGTTGTCACTTTTTAATTTCGGGTATATTTTGAGTATTCGATTATTAAATTGTAGTCTTTTTCAGATCTATCCTTCGTGGATAGCTCTATCGTATTTTTAAGCTCAAAAGTTGTTCCGTGTCAAAATATAGTATTTTTATTTAAAGTTTCATATTTTTCCAATGGGCAGATCTTGCGGTATGAATTTATTTGTATCGAGTTAATTTTAGGATACGGGTTTGACCACCCTGTATGCCAAAACTCCCTAAAGGGTTTTTCTTTATAAAAATGCATTGAGTAAAGTTCTCTTAAGAGTTAAAATATTTTGATGACCCGGGTGCTGTATATTAAGATAGTAGATTTTATAATATTAACTTCATAGCTAAGAAATGTTAGATTTTGACCTAATGGTAGTCTTTCATTGAAACTAAGTTTTCGGATAATCTTGTAGGCTCAGAAGAAGGAGACTTCTAGTTGAGATCAGAATTAGAATCTAGATCTAGCTATTCAGATCTGATTGTCAGGTGGGTTTTAATTATATAAAATGTATTTCGGGTTATTAAGCCCTAATTTTTTCAAAAATAAATGTGATTGAATATCCAACTCATAACTGTATTTGATGTGCTCTCCTGACTCATGTAAGTCTTACTACTATTTTTGGTGATGAAACTACAATGGTTCACAATATCGAGCCCCAAGCAAACAGGGCAGTGTCCAACCTTAAGCAGCCGGGTTGTGTACACGAACTGACTCACCGTAAGCGTTCTAGGGGAGAGTGGCGCGCAATGATGGAACTAAAATGATTTTGTATACATGGAATTCACAAATTTTCTATTTTAAAAGATTTCCATGATATGCTTAAAATATGATTGGATATTCTGTTTTATAAAATGACTGTGAAGGTTTTTCTCAAAAGTACCCACTGAGTGCATTAGTACTCACGCCCAAAATCTTTTCAAATATTTTCAGGATGAGCTACGGGATAGTGGACGATTGTGCTAAGGCTGAAGGGCTATCATTTGATGTATATGTTTCCTTTTCCGCTATGGAGTCTAACAGAGAACATGCTTCCTTTTGAGTCTGAATAAATGCACTACGTTCTTTCCGCTTACTCTGATTATTGCTACGGAGTGTTCGGTTCTCCGAATCCCGTTTTCTTTACTGTTATGGAGTGTTCGGTTCTTCAAATCCAATTTTTTTTACTGCTACGGAGTGTTCGGTTCTCCGAATCCCGTTTTCTTTATTGTTATGGAGTGTTCGGTTCTCCGAATCCCGTTTACTTTTCGTTCCTCGACAGGCGAAAGCCTGGCATTTATTTACTTTCCTTATTCAGACAGCCGTAAGCCTGGCTTTACATTGTTTTCCATGTCAAGGCAAAAGCCTGGCTTTATATTGCTTTCACGACAGGCGGGAGCCTGGCATCTCTTTACTTCATGTATTTGGACAGACATTAGTCTGGCCTTTTTCATGCCTAACCTATTAACAGTTAACCTTTGAACTGTTATTATTTACATTGAAGTTTGCTTTCTTGGGTTCATTCTAAGAGTCATGGTATCTGGTTTGAGTCATTTCATACGCTTTAAAAGCGTGGATTGATCCATTTATCGAGGTTATGCTGCTCGAATTTTTAGGGCACTAACCCTATTTCTTTGATTGCTTCTGTTCAACAACCCCTTCCCCCAAGTAGCGCACCGGTCCCCTGCCCTTCTCCCCGGATCGGGGCGCTACAATAATCCTCCCGATTCCCATCACTTACCAATAATCTGCTTCATCATAAGATCCTGAAAGAGACAATGACCAGAAAAGAATGAGACGCAATAGTTAAGAGCACATGTAATCTTACTAACAGAAACAAGATTAAAAGAAAATTAAGGCAAATGAAGCACAGATTGCAAAGGAAGCGTGAGTGTAGCATTAATGGTGCCACAACCAAGAACATCAGAGATGGAGCCATCTGCCAGGGAGACGGAAGAAAGATGGTTATGGAAGGTGTAGAAGAGTTTTGGATTACCTGTCATGTGATCTGTTGCACCAGAATCAATGACCCACTAAGAGGAAGAGGAAAGCAGACACATATTATTTTTACCTGCCTCCTGAAATTTGATGTATTTGGCATATTCATCCGCAGAAATTGAGAAACTTTGATTATTGGGGGGCTCATTGGCAGCTGCCATGTGAGCCGATTGGGATCTTGAACCCCTCTGATTCTTTTTGAGTAATTTCTGACACATTCTTTTCGTATGACCGGGTTCATGGCAGTAGTAGCAAACTATCCCAGGATCTTGATTTCCATAATTCTGACCACCTCCCTTGTTATGGCTGTAAGATTGAGGTTTGTCAGAACCGACATTATTGTGGCTAACAAGACCACTAGGTTGTGGCATAGGTGAAGTTTGAGAGCTAGGAACTATGCATAAAACCCTAGAAAAAACATCCCTCAAAAGTAGTAACTTCTAGATTAGACAAAATTTGTGATTTAACTCCTTTATACTGGGAGTTAAGACTAGCCAAAAAACTCATGATAGCCATCTGTTCACTTTGAGCTTGTTGTGCCTTGATATCTGTACTAAAAGGCAACAGGGCATTCAATTCTTCAAACGTACATTTAAAATTCATATGATTTGGTCTTGCTGCTCAGCCTGATAGAATTCCTTGCATATATCAAAAATTCGAGAAATATTTTCCTTACCAGAGAACACAAAGGTTAAATACTATGTTGCTTCTTTGACATAATCACAATGTGTGATATGCCCAGAATATTCAGATTCAATAGAATTGTGAATCTGTATCATCAGATGGGCATCAACTCGCATCCATTCAGTATAATCTGAAGCAGATTCCGCTGGAGGATCATCAGTTAGATGGCCCTCTTGAGAAATACTCCTCAAATATAGTCGAACACTCTTATTCCAATCAAAATAATTTGTCCCATTTAATTTTTGATCAGTAATTTTAGCCACCAAACTTGTCATAACGACATTTCTCGGTTCACCATCCATTATAAAAGAAATGAAACAAATGGCAACAAAAAGTTTGCTCACGAGAAACTAACACTGCTCACTTGGACAGCAGTGGAAGAAAGGAAAAAAATAAATCAGGCCCCAGTCATAGAATTTAGTGGCTTTGATACCATGTAAACTTAATAGAAAGATGAAAAAATGATACTATTACACGACTAAGAAAAGTACAAATTTATACACTTTCTAAGCTACCTATTAAGGAAAGTATTATCATTAAATATCCACAATCAATCTACTACAATCAAGCTCCTACAATCATTATGTCTATCATGATTTTTAAAATACATTTAATTAACTCAATTACTTTTTTTAAATTAATAATTTAATATATTTAAAATATTTTATTTGGAATTTTTAATAATATTAATTCAGAAATTTAATTTTAAAAAATTTAAATTCTATAGATTCAAATATTACAATTGATCTTAATCGAATGACTAAAAAATGTGGAAAGACCATTATTGATATCAATTAATACAATTAATTCAAAATTTTAAATATATTTAATCTAAAATTTAGGATTTAAATCAAATATCAAAATAATATAATTTATCTCCACTAAAAGACCGATAAAGGTAAAAAGATCATTGTTAGACTTTACAATTAGTAGTTTGTTTATGCACAACAATATGTCTTAGTTATACCATGTTTGATTTGATAAATTTAATACATTTAATTTGAAATCTTAAATATATTTAATTTAAATTTTGTGATGTGGATCTTGATTTTTTAAATATATTTAGTTAACTTAAAAATTAAAAATATTTTAAATTAATATATACATATAATATTTTATTAGAAAGGTATAATTAATTTAACTAAAATTTATAATTTTAAAATATTTAAATTCTGTAAATTTAAAATATATCTTATTTAATATGAAACTGAGAAAATCAAATATCAAAATTTTGCACTTAATCTCAATTGAAAGGAGACTAGAAAGGTGGAAATATTATTGTTGAATATCACAATTTATAATTTGTTCATTCACAACAATATTGTTAGTTCTACGATATGGGATAAATTTTATTTCAAAAAGTAAAAGTCTTAACTATTTAAAATATTTTAAAGTTGATAGCTTAAATATGTTAACTTCAGAATTTTAAATTAATATATTTTAATATATTAACTAATTTCATAGGATTTAGTTACCATCTTTTATTTACTAATTTTCTATATATTAATCATTGTTATTTTGCATGAATAATAATGAACTTATATAAATATAATATTATATAGTGATACATTTTTTCGTTGGAACGCATTAACCTATCTTAATTATCGCATATAATGTTATGTAAATTAGGATAGATTGTTATACTGATTAGGATATATTTAACTTGTATAAATGATATTATTGCATGTATATATAAAATACAGTCCACTCCATTAATTTGGTTTCAATCAAATGGAATTGGATATACAAAGTAACTATCCAACCTAAAATTTTCAAACTTATTCGATCTAGAATTCATCTTGCTTCTCCAATTAGATATTCATCATTTAAACCATCTTCATCTTGAACACATATTGAATCTTGTGAATTATGTCAAGCTGCGAAAATGAATCATGCAAAAAAGTGAAAGAAAAAAAAGAATATCAACGACAATAATATATATATATATGTATGTATATGTTATATGTAATAGAAAAAAACTTATAACTTTCCACATAAGTTGGATGCAAAAGAACGAATACAATGTCAACATAACAATCTTGTTTCTAGAAGAAAATATTAAATGATTTGATTTAAAAAATAAAAAAAACTCCCATAAATAATTAGTTTTCGACATTAGGTCTTCTTTGTATAAATTATGGAATCCGTTTGTATATTAATTAAAATTTTGCTTAAATAAGTAAAAATCATTTGAATACATAAATTAATTTGTATATATTAATATTAATTAAAACCAATCAATTAATTAATTAAACATAATTGATAGAATGAAGTCGCACATATTACAAATATCTATATATTATCTAAAAGTAAGATAGTTATCGGAAATAGAAATAACAATTTTTCCCGCCCAAATCACTATTCCTAATTGAGCAACTAATATTTTCTCTTAATATATAGATTACGTACATATAATATTAGTGATAGATAAATTTCATTATATATATACATAGACACCATATCTATTTATATTAGGAATTAATATATGAATATTAATATTAGGGATGAACAACTCTCAGCCGTGAAATATTAATATTAATATTAGGAATTTGTGTATATATTTATATTATATATGGATAAATTTAATTATATACACACACACACCATATCTATTTATATTAGGAATTAATATATGAAATATTAAATGAGAATGATATCTAGGACCTAATATTGGATTGAGGATATATAAATCACATATAATGAACCTAATCTAATTAAATATTCCCCTTAAAAATTCTACTGATAATACACGCACTTCGTGAAATGAATTTTTTTTTATTCATTTATAAAATCTGCAATATCTCAATGTGAATGTTGTATAATCATCTCCACATTAATAAGATATTCCCCGCAATATTATCTAATGATATCTATTAATCTACTAATGATATGTATAATGTATAATATAATATATATGAATATATCCTCATTAATTTTCACACGTTAAAGATATATTATCACATATATTTTAGAGATTTGTGTGCATATATAAACCATATATAATAGAACAAATCCAATTCACCAAAAAATTCAATTCATACCATAAATATTTTTCTTCGTACGATTTTATAAATAGATACGTATGCTACGCATACAAATCAAACGCTCTATTGCATTTTACAAGAAATTAATTCATTTCAAATCATAACTTCATGTCTCCATTTTTCAGTTTAGTTGAGAGGGTTAGGGAAACCGGCCATTCCATATATGAATTGATATTGAAACTTAGGGTTGTTCGTATGTACGAACAACCACCGTATGGAAGATCGCATGCTAAACCAACTCTCGAGATAATTCTCCATGATCGTGTCGGTGACCATATACACGGTACCATGAGGAAGTCAGACCTTGAGCGGTTTAATATCAAATTTGTGGAAGGCGGTTTATACGTTTTTTAATTTTTCGATATACATGATAATATGATGAAATATAGAACAACCTAACATTTGTTCAAATTCATCTCTTCTTCATATACGAAAGTTATCCCATCGTGGATGAAGGTTTTCCACACTACATTTTCCAATTTTGAGATTTCACATCTTTACAAGAGTTGGTCCATTTGATGAAGGTTTGCTTTTTGGTATTAACTACACTTAATATTAAAATTTCAGTTTATATTTTTTTGTTTTACTAATATATATAATTTTTTATTATAACAGACATTATTGGAAAAGTTGAAAAGCACTCTGAACCCCGAGAAATACAACGTAACAGATGTCCTATCAATACATGATTTATATTGAAGATGTAAATTATACTTCAATTCATGATTTATATTTTATACTATGCATGAGTTTTGTTTCAGTACGATAATTGTAGCAATATTTTTTTTATTGTGATCATATTTTAATAAAATTTTAAATGTGTACCCCACTCTCTGTGCATCGCACGGGTGCAATACTAGTTAACTTAAAAACACACTACAAATAAATTATTTGAAAAAAATACATTGATTACAAATCATTTATAGATCCTCTGAGATAATTATAATATTGACCGAAATCGATTGAAAAATCCTCAAACCCATGTCATTCGTCTCCAGATTGATTGAATTGTGAAAATTCTCCTTGTTGAGGAGACGATTGAGATTCACGAGCTTGATTTTTTTTGTATAATTCTAATTTGTTCACCACGAATGTATCCACGTGTAGTGAGATCGGAGATAAAATCTAAATTTTTGAATAAAATCATATTTTCTTCGCTCAAGTTCGCAAGAACATTTCCTTCCCTCAATTGCGACCAATTCGTCATTCAACCGAATAAGTTTCGACATTGCTCACACTGCGCTTCAGAATGCATTAGTGGAACATATGTGACAAAAATATACTAATTATGAGTATTGATGCCAAAAAATATATATTTTCATAAGTGTTGTAGTCTTGTAATATTTTCACTAATTGTAAGCATTTGATTATTATTCAAAGTACTTTTATTATTTCAAGCACATTATATATTATAATTTTTTAATAGCACATATTTTTTGAAAGTATACAATTAAAAATTATTAGTTTTGGATAATTATCATTTTTAAAAAAATATTAAATCATTAATCATATGAATATTTCAATTATAAAATAAAATCTTTAAAATAATATTCTTATTTAATATAAAATTTAGTGCAGAGCAATGGAATTACACAAAAATTTAGTGCTAAAATTGCACCTATTTATTAAAAAATCTGCACTAAACAGGTGCATGGGAGATGCAAAAGTGGCATCTCCAATGAAACACTCATAACACAATTCTAAGAAAATTAATAATTGTGTAATATTATCTAATAAGTCAGAGACTCGTAATACAATATTTTTGCTGGAGGTGCACTTGCATGCGTCACCTCTTATTTTCAGCAATTTCAGACGGGCGTGTGGCCCCACGTGGGTGTGCCACGTGGCGCCCTCGCGCCGCGCGTGAGGCCCACGCTCCCGTCTTTTTTTTGTGATTTTTTAATTTTTTTTATACCTATTTTTATCATACTTGATACCTTTTTTCTTATCACATGGTACTTTTTATTGTAGTTGGAATGATGATAGTATTAATCTCAGGTTGATACCTGTTTTTATCGTACTTGATACTTTTCTTCTTACCACATGGTACTTTTTATTTTACCAAACTCGTGTTTTGCTTTCCTTTGCAAATTCTTGGAATGATGATTGTTTTAAATTAATCTCAACACATACAATATAAAAGCTGAGAAAAAAAAATCAGAATTTGAACTAAATAAACTAGCATAAAATAACTAGCAAACCCCTTACTTTTTAATGATACAGATAGTACTTTTCGAATGTTTTGTGATACTTTTTAATAGAAAGGTTGGTACTCACTTTGAACAGTTTTTTTTATGGGTTGACCCAGTCAAAATGGGTTGACTCACGTTCACCGGGTCAAAAGCGGATTTGATCGACCCGTCTTATATAGTGTTATTTGTATCATGACACATGCAAATGTTTGCCTTTTTACTGAAATTAAAAAAATGTAATTATATTAATATTTGGGTTGGACATGAATACACAATATACTTACCGGGGAGCGAATTGCAAAAATAATAATGGGAGGGCATAAGTGAAATTAAGCCACAAAGGGAGGGAGATAAAAATATTGTCCTTCCCTTAAAAAAAAGTGTATATCAGGAAAAAAGGGCACCACGTTTCGAGCTACAAGGGGCCATGGCTCTACAACTGCGGGTCCCACTGCGTACCTAGTATAATCCCCAAAAAAATACGAAGACGGTACCCCGCGCGGGTCCCACGCGTCACCAGCACGTGTAAGTGTGGAAATTTCTTTTTTACAATTTTTATAATCCTCCCCAGGGAACGACAAAATTTTCAAAGCACCCCCCCTGCCGAAAATAAATAAAAAATAAAATAAGAAAAATGGGGGTAGGGGGCCCGAAAATAAAGGTCGTGGGCCCCACAGCCGGGGAGTTCTGACAAAAAAATGCCGTCACGCGTTTGGCGCTACGCGACAAAAAGGTGTCGCGGGGATGTGGTTTCTGGCGAAAGGGAAGGGCATAATAGTCAGTTATTGACGAGGAGCTGCGGCCTACCGCCACGTGGCTGTCGATTGGCGTCGGCCGCACGCAGGAGGGAGGGAGAGGGGGGATGAAATTATGTGCAAGTGCAGCTCCGCCTCTCTCTCTCTCTCTCTCTCTCTCTCTCTCTCTCTCTCTCCTTTCTTTTTTTTTTCTTTTTTTTTTGTGTGTGTGGAAGGGTTTTACTCCACTCGCAAGTACCCCCCGCCCCCCACATTGAGTATTGACAGACCCCTTTTGGCTACTTCCAAAACATCTTTTTCTTTTACTTTTTGGATTTATTCGTGAATTCCACATGGTTACCATGTGTGTATTAAATGTGTTTGGTTTGAGATAATTAGACTATCTTCACCCTAAACTTTAGGATATTGCCTTTTTTATTTTAGAGAGAACTTTATGGTATGGTTAAATGAACTATAAAATCAACAATTAGGATTGGGATTGCTCAAATATCTACAGCGTTCTTGTGGACACATATGTTCTTATTACGTGATATCTTCATAGCACACGAGTATCTGATTTGAAGTTACAATCATGGTATTTATTTTTTTCGTATTGAAATACCAAATTTTATTTGATTTAAATTAGATTTGTGGATTGTTATTTTGGTATAATAAAATTTTTGCGCTATCATTTTTCTAGGTGTAAAAGACCACAATTTTAACTCCAAATAAATTTGTGTTATCGTAATTGAATAAATATGTAAAACTATAAACTCAAAATTGCATTATTCCTTTATTTTATTTAACTTCGCAAGTATTACAATCTTTTTACTAATCGAAACAATCTATTACATGGAGGAAAACTATTTGTCTACGAGATGGATACTCCCAAAATACCCTATTCTATTGACTTGTCTTTTCTAGTATAATGGCTAAGAGATGAAGAAGAAAATAGAAAATATGCCGAAAAGAAACAAAAAATGGTGCAAGTAACCCGCAACAAACAAAAGTGATGAATGCACTTGTCCTAGTAAGTGCACCAATACAATGGACTTAGCAAAAGTAGGTTTGGCGTTAGCCTTTTTATGAAATACTTTGTAATTAATTATTTTGCTAGAGGCAAAGATAACTTTATCCTAATTTTAAATTAATTAATTTTCTTTTATAATTTACTAGCCAGTACTTGATATAAAAAGTGAGGTGAGACGTACAATGTCTTTTCGTAAAATAATTATATTTATGTCTTTGTATTTTCATTTATTTAATTAATTGTGTGAAACAGCTTTTTGTTAGTTAATATGTACTTCTACGCACTTTCAAAATTTCTTTGTGGATTTTGAGCTCATTTAAGCCTTTTTTTATTTGATCTAGGCCTCACTAATAGATCGGTTCGGGTTTGAACTGACCTAAACTGCTCACTATGAAGCCACCGACCGACGGTGTATTGATTGACTGATCATCGAACGACCAACGGTGATCAGTCGATTGGTCGATTTTTTTTTTTTCATTTTCAGCTGATTTCTTACAAAAAAATAATAATATTTCAATGATCTAAATACAATATTATCGAGTTGTAATTGCACCTATCTTTCAACTGTGGTTGATAAGTGATGGTAGTTGTAGCTCTTGCTGATTGACTAGGTTGTTGCGGATGGAATCGGAAATTGACAGCGACTCAAGGGATCGAACTCCTAAGACGATGAGTGACTGGATAAGATCAAAGTGTACTGTGGAGAGTCGCCGGCAGACGAGACGTGAGCCAGAGAGTGAATGAAGTGTGTGTTTGATAATTTGATTGAATGAATGATGATTATAATAGTATTTGTATAGACTATAAATTAAAAAAAATAGTTCATCGGTCAGTTCGGGTTGGCCGATGATTTCCGACTCAAACGCCAACCACCGACCAATCGAAAATCAGTAGCCACATTATTAACTGACCACCGCACAAAGCAACTACATCACCGCTCTGAATTGCTCGAACCCAATCAATTCGGCGGGTCGGATAAGTGTCGGCCAAGTCTCTACTCACCCCTAATGTGATCTATCCAAACTTGAACAATTACGAAAGTACAAAAACATAATTAATGAAAAATGAAAATCTAAAGAACTAAATATGCTTATTCCACATATATATATATATATTATAATACAATAAAAAAAAATTTAGCAAAAATGTTATGAGGTTTAACACTTCAACATTTTTTTTGTCGTATGTCATGAGAGTAACCTAATGGAGCACGCTTCGAGTCTCCGTAAGTCAAGTTATCTAGAGCGTGTTACTAAGATATAAATAATTTTTAAACTTTTGGGATAGTCACATAAAATTTTAGTATATCTCATTCAATTGTGCAATTTTAAAATTATACTGCAAGTTCATTTTTTTGTTTTTGGGATTTGAGATTAATAGATTATACTCGTATGTTTCATTTTTATGAAGGGGATGATTTGTGGCAGGACAGACGCAATCATTCTAATTTAGGGGGCGAAAAATAATTATAAGTGTGTGCACGTGCGAGCACATACACACACATATATATCTACCTACATGCAATTGCTTATCTTAATTAAAATAAAGTTATACTTATTTAAAATTTTGGCATCATAAGTTGTATTTGGCGTTTTTTATAATTTTAAATTCATTTATGATTGAGTCAGCATCAAAAGTCTCGACAATTTCCTTTTCAATCTACATTGGGGGATGTAAAATTCTAACTTTAATTTATTACAAAACTCCAACAAAAAATAATAAAAAATAACTTAAATGCACAATTTGAACAAAATGCCACACTATTATATTATAGGTAAATTGTGAGATCATAAAACATAAATAGAATCATAACATTAAAGTCTTGAAGCATTCATTCTCAAATTCATAAATATAAAAAAAATACATCAAATATATAATGAAATAAACTTAAAATATTAATAAGAATAAAGAGGGGAAATAAAATAATAAAATAAACTTACACAAGTCGTAAAGCAGCAATCTAAACAAAATGAAAATATTTTTGAATTTTTAAATAAATTATTTATTTATCATTATTCTATGTTGGCTCCCTCACTATATCAATTTAAAGTCCATATGAGCCATACTTAGATATGAATAAATCTAATGTCCAAAAACATTAATACTTGGGGAGGGGGGGCAAAAATGTTATATTCATATGATAATTATATACATATACATATATATACACTAATTTTCTTTTTACAAAATTTGTTTGTGGCGGCTGCCCCCACCAGTCTCCCTAGATCCGTCATTGATTTGTGGTAATATATGTTATTTGAAAGAATTTTGTACAAGATCGTCTAACGGTTAAAATTACATCAACAAAATTACCAGCATATTATTAAATTCATATTTTAATCCCGAGCTTGACATTCTTTATATTTGAATTTTGATCAATAAAATTATCTCATACAAATTTTTATTATTTTATTTTTGAAAACTGATACAACTTAACATGAATATATAAAATTGAGCAACACTATTCGTCTATAATTGGTCTTCATCTCCACGTATGATACTCAAGAGATATAGTTTTGTATTTTTGCTGATTATGAAATGTAATTTATAACTACAAAATTCAGCTTACGTGTTCATATTAGCATAATGGAAGAAATAATGACCATAAATGGGAATATACATTGAAAAGGGGCCCCACCTATACAGTTTATTTCGGCCGCCCCAATTTGTCGTCTCTCTCGTCTCCTCCTTCCCTCCGTCGTTCTTTTGCCTTTGACTCTACCCTCTCTCTCTCTCTCTCTCTCTCTCTCTCTCTCTTATCTATTATAGTAATTTCACACGCCACCTTCATTTTTTTCGCTCTTCTTTATCTACCATTTATTTGTTTAATTCGTAAATGTTATTTTATATATCATCCTTTTTAACAGTCGCCCCTTTCTCCTTATTGTTATGTTTTTTTTTGTTTTCTGGATCTTTTTTAGTTCTGTTGGTTGGGAGAACTGAAGCCTTCTCTCTGTCTCTGCGTATTTTCAGAAGTGTTGTGTCTTCCTCCTTTGTTTGTTTTTCAACCCAAGAGAGGAGGAAAAAATAACCTCGACAATAAAACGTAGAGAGAGAGAGAGAGAGAAAAAGGAAGTATTGTATCAGCCCGCACAAACAGAGTTGGGCGGAAAAATAGCAGTAGTCGTCGAAAAAACTTATCTTTCGTTTTCTCTTGTGAAGATCATCATCGTGTGAGAAGTTTAGAGGGTGATACTTTGTCAACCTCTAATGGCGGGCAGTAATGAAGTAAATGCTAATGAATCAAAGGTAATTTTACTTATTATCTTTCTGAATCCTGTCCGAAAATCTGAATTTTCGTGGTTTTACTCTGTATTTACGCGATTAATCATGTGGGTTTTGAGGTTCTCGCTTGAGGAAGGATTGATTTTTGAGGGAAAGGGGCTGTGATTTGTGTCGAAAAGACTGGATTTTTACCTTTGATTTGAGGGTTTTGGCTGACCCTTCTCTCACTCTCTCTCTTGGTTTTTGTTTTTGTTATTTATTTTTTACTTGGCCATCTGTACTAATTTAGCATCCCCCATAGGCCGATTTTATGCCCGTGTGTTGGGTTTTTTTAGGTGGTTTATCTACTTTCCCATTTGGTTTTCTTTTTATGGATACACAGGGTAAATTTTAATATTTTGAAGTTGAGCCTTTACTAAATCGATGATGACACTGATTTGTGATGCATTTGTTTCTATTCCTTGCTCCATCCCATATGTCATATTTGAATGAATCTGAGTGTGTTTCCCTTTGGCCTTTGCAGAGAGTGGTTCCTCTCAACACATGGATCTTGATATCAAATTTCAAGCTCGCCTACAACATGCTCCGGCGATCAGACGGCTCATTCAACCGCGATTTGAACGAATTCCTCGACAGAAAAGTGCCGGCAAACACGGTTCCCGTGGACGGCGTATTCTCCTTCGATGTAGTAGACACAGCCACAAGCCTTCTAAACCGAGTGTATCTAGCTGCGAGCGAAAACGAGGCGCCGTGGGACATTGGTAAGTTAGAGAAACCACTGAGCACGAGTGACATCGTACCGGTGATTGTGTTCTTCCACGGCGGCAGCTTCGTCCATTCGTCTGCGAACAGCGCCATCTACGACACCTTCTGCCGGAGGCTGGTGAAGACGTGCAAGGCGGCGGTGGTGTCCGTGAACTACCGCAGGTCGCCGGAGCACCGGTACCCGTGCGCGTATGACGACGGATGGGCGGCCTTAAAGTGGGTGCATTCACGATCTTGGCTGAGGAGCGGAGTGGATGATAAAGTTCATGTGTATTTGGCAGGTGATAGCTCAGGTGGCAACATTGCTCATCATGTGGCGGTTACGGCGGGGGAGGAGGGGGTGGAGGTGTTGGGAAACATTCTTCTTCATCCATTGTTTGGAGGGCAGGAGAGAACAGAATCGGAGATGAGATTGGATGGGAAATATTTTGTGAGGATTCAAGATAGGGATTGGTATTGGAGGGCTTATTTGCCAGAAGGGGAGGATCGGGATCATCCTGCGTGCAATGTGTTTGGCCCGAGGAGTCGGAGCATCGAGGCAATCAACTTCCCCAAGAGCCTGGTCGTGGTGGCCGGATTAGATCTTGTTCAAGATTGGCAATTGGGGTATGTTGATGGCCTCAAGAGATGGGGGAATGAGGTCAAGCTTTTGTTTCTTGACAAGGCCACAATTGGATTCTACTTCTTGCCAAACAATGATCATTTTCATTGCTTGATGGATCAGATGAAGACCTTTGTCCACTCCTAATTCTCTCTTAGCTTGTTCATAAATCATAATCATATATCTCGTTACTTAACTTGAATTACAGGCGAATACAGTGACAGAAGCTTGACATTTTACTCGGGTTTCTTTGTGAAAATGATCATGGATTCATGGATGGTGTGTAGTTATTATAACTCATATATATATATATATATATATGATGATGGTGATTGTTTAGTAATAGTAGTAGTAGTAGTAGAAATGTACAATTATATTTACTCCGATCCCTTTTTGTTGTGGATAACCAACCAACCAACCAACCAAGCAACCTTGTGATGATTTGCGGTGGTGATCGACATCTTCTCCTTGGCCTTCTTCCTCAAGGTGGGGTCGTGCCCGGTTGGTCTCCGGCTGAGGGAGGGGTATTTGTTGATGGATGAAAAGCTAATTCAGCAACATTGGGTTAGGGAAAATCCGTGGTGGTGTTGTGATCTTGTACTATATATATATATATATGTATATATATTTAATTGTATCGTCGTAGCAGTAGCAAATATATATGATTTTTTGTTGCCTTGTATCAATGTAACTACTAAGCCTACTTTCTCTTGTATTGTTAGTAAATACTAATCCGCATCTCTGCTGACTGTGTAATATGAAGGCGATTGCGGTACATATAAGTTTTGTTATCATTATATTCATTGCATCCATCTTCAATCAATTTCCTAAATGGGAACAATTCGAAGCATGGGACCAACCCTTACTATAAAAGTGTAACATCTTATGTTTCGTTCCTATGTTGTACGACTCTTGTCTGTTTCCTTACATAATCTTCAACTTTTATAACTGCCAACAACAAGGTATCACCTCTCTCTAGCTGAGAGAGAGAGAGAGAGAGAGAGAGAGAGAGAGAGAGAGAGAGAGAGAGAGAGAGGGCTCTGTTTCTTGAAGTTTTATGTGAATTCAACGACGACGACTTAATTGTGTATTGTATAGTATTGTATCCCATGATAGATGGAATAAATTAATAGCCCACCCTCTGTTCACTATATTGAACACGTATTATTATTATTTTTTTTTTTGGGGGGGGGGGGGGTGTTTGAAATAAAACAAAATTTTGTTTGTATCTAAAAATGGGCGCCTGCTAGAAAATTCACAACAGCGTTATGAAGGAAATGGTGGACCATAGAGCCCCGTTTGTCACTGCCCCCCACAGCCAAAAGCAAAGAACCCCGTCCACCAAAGAAGAACATCACAATCTTGATTCTTGCCAAAAGAAAGAAAATTCACAAATTATAAATATAATTTTTTTTTTTTGATTGGACATTAGTCCAAACAATTGGATCTCACAATCGTCAGAGGCTGATTTGATTAATTCTTGGCTGCCCCTTGATGATTTCTTCTAGATAGGATGAGGCTCATTTTTGGACCTTTTCATTGCTAACAAATCATCATCAAGCCACTCAATATCAATTATCTGTTTTTTTTTCCTTTCTCTTTTAGCCCCACGTAAAGTGTCGGGGTATTAGGACATCAATAAAGGATCATAAAGGATCATAGATTCCTAAATTTTAAGTTGGTTTCCATTTAAGTGTTAGTGATTGAGTCCTTCCATAATTTTCGAATGAATTCCCATCTTTGGACAAGCATAAACACAAGATTTAGAACTCCAAAGATATAGTAATTTTTTTATCAATTTAGTATATTATTATAATTTTTATCAATTTAGAACTCCAAAAATAGAAAATTTTTAATAATTATTTGTTAAATTTAATAGATAAATAATGAATGATTTTTTGTTGTTGAAATTTACATAAAAATAATTATAAAAAAATACATGTTTTTTAGAAATTTTTAAATTGTTAGTTCTAAATTAATAATTTTCATCAACCAAATATTGAATTCATGAAACTCCTCATTTTTAACAACTGTCCCACTAACACTACAAACATCCTTGAAATTTAATTTTTCTTACACGTGAAATGCCTTGTCATTTGGGGTGAATTTTAAGATATACGTATATCTATAATTCAATAATACTACGATCAATAAGGACAAAAAAATAATCAAACGTGGAATACACATACATGATACCCGTAAAAGTGTTTAGGTTCCAAGTTTATTAGAACAATACGTATATGAATCTTGTGGATTTGGGGGGAAGTTATTATATAGTGTATATTTGTTGAGAACAAAAAAGTAATGAATGTCTAAATTTCAACACAGCTTTGAAAAATCCCCATAAAAATTATACAGTAGTTGTTGGGATTGGTTTTTGGGTGTGTTACTTATTATTTATGGGCACTAAATGGTAGAAGAGAACAGCTAAGCTTGGACAATGACACAAAATGATAAAAACACTCTCCTGTTTCACGTTTGACTTTTTCTGGGATTTATGTCTTTAGTTTCTCAACAAATTAATTATTGCCATAATAATAGTAGTAGTGTAATTATTTAAGCTTGGGTGGGTTCACCGTTCACATTTAATGTATTTGTATAGTCCTGTTATGGTTTGTCTTTTCCATGTGATTAGCTGGTAATTTTATTTAATTTTGTTTTGTTTTTTGCTAGACAAGGTGAAGTCATTGTCATTAATAGGGAGGTTTTCTGTTTAAGGCAATAAATTAGTTGTTTAATTAATTCGTTTGTCGGCATTCATTTATACGTTGTCACTATTTTTCATGGAAAATTCGCGGCGGCATGCTATTGCTTGCTTCTTTCATACTACATATTCACACTTCATTGTACGTATAGTAGAGCTTGCTTGTCGCTCTACACACACACATAAATCATAATGATATATACATATATGTGTGTATTGTCCGCTACTACTATCAAGTATGAATGATGAGATGAGATAATTATTTATTTAGCGCGCGCTCGTATATATGAAACTTTGTAGAACACGAAAATAAGTTTAATTTATCAATTCAAGAAATGAATAATGAAAATATCAATTTGTGATTTGAGTTAGTGAAACTGATATCTACGGCCCAAAAATTTATGAATTATATCATAAATGTACAACACTACTCACATTTAGAACAGTATTATACAAACAAACCCTTTGGGTGGTCAAAATCTTGCACACATATATGTAGAGCAACATTATTGACATAACTTAAAATAAGTAGGGACACAATATAGAAGAATAATCGAAGTTAAGCAAAATTTAGCCTAATTTGTGCTTTCGAATGTCTTTACACGATTATACTGCGTACGTACTAGAACAACATTTACATGATTACTACATCGTTGGTTCTTTAATTAGTGATTTGAAATTGCCATTCAAAATTCATGAGATATAATTATTTGTCAAATGTAACATATAAAATTTCCAATATGACGTTTGATTTTCGAGAAAGAATCGAACAGGCGTAGGTTAATATACGCCAAATTTTAGAAAATAAATAAATAAATGCATGCAACTATATAAGTAACCCTGTGAAATCGCTAAGCGTGATTAAATGGTGACAACGTACTGACGACATATATATAATTAAACTAAAAAATCAAAATAAAAACTTCTGGGAAATTTGGGATCTTTATTCATTTTGTATACTATTCATCTATTGCGAGCATAGTATTTGCTAATAAAATAAGATATTGAGCCCAACTAAAAAAAAAGAAAGAAATTTAGTACTTAACTGTAAGATGCATTTTCCCATGGGCAAATTATTGTTTCCCATGGTCTCCTATTCAATTGCTATTTAAGTAATAACTTCACGGATGCAGACTAGACTTATCATTCATGGATTTAAATTTTTAAGAAAATAAAAAATCTAAGGGTGATTGTACTCATTTATTAAATTATCCTAAAAATACATTCTCATCTCATACGACCAATTCATAAAATGAATCAAAAGTCTTGTAAACGTCACCTTCGAGAAATAGTACCAACAAACACAAGTATATATGTTACATGACAAAAACAAATATCAATACACGGTATAATTATTTATTAAAATATAACATAAAATCAATCATGAATAAATACGCGTATCTTAAAAATAGACGTACCAAAGAGAAAACACATTATCCATTTGAGAATACACCGACAATTAATTTTTTATTTGTAAAATGAGAGGTGGTAACGAGTTCAATCTTCACTAATTTTCCTTTCCCAATCAAGGAAGAAAATGAATATAAAATACATTGTTATTGATGGTCATTATTTATAAAATTAAGGAGAAAAAAATAAAAGTAAAGGAGAAAAGTATTATTTTATTTAATAATGGATCACACTACAAGAAAACTGAGTGGTCCATTAGGATAACAATGAAAATGAAAATGGTCCAACAAAAACAAACGTGCAAGACATTCCTTAATATGAAGAATAGCATTTGATTTTACATTAAATTAAATTAAATGTCATATCAATAATTGTCCTTTATTTTTTGTCGTTTATTGCTTTGGAAATACTTTGTCTGCAGGCCATGCCCTCCGGTTGGTGGCTTCTTTTAATGGTAATTATTTTTATATTCAAAATCAATAATAATATCACAATTCACAATTTGTCTTTGATATAACCTAAATTTGCTCTCTCTCTCTCTCTCTCTCTATATATATATATATATATATATATAGGGTTGGGTTATAATGAGGACTGTGCTTCGCGTGAGACCGTGAGAACAGTGCTTATTTATTATGATTTTATAGCTTATCTTTTTGTATTTTAGTGCTATTAACACTAGCACTAAAATATAACAAAATAAGCTATAAATATTTTTTTTAAAAATTAGCACTAAAATATAATAAAGTAAGCTATAAATTCATAGTAAATAAGCACTGTTCTCACGGTCTCACGTGAAGCACTGTTTTCATTTGAACCAAATCCTATATATATATATATATATATATATATATAGCTTTATTTTATTCTTGGCCTTCTAGTAACGTGTTTATTATTGTAACCATTATAATTAGCCACCAAATCGTTTTTTCATATTTATCTACTTTTTTAGCGACCTATCACTTATGAATACTTTCTGAATAGCTTGACTTAAATAGACATTTCCGAAATTTGAGCCTATAACATTAAATCCTACATTAATAATGTACAGTATGAGACTTTATTGGTTTTTTAGAAACAATACGAAACATATATAATGTTTTACTCGGTGTAATAATATTTTTCCAAGAATAAAATTCATTATTTATTTTGAGCATTTTAATGTGGACTTTATGGATGGATCATTATAAATGATTCATATTAACTGGATCTTATATTAGCTCTGTTCCAATCATATAATTTTTTTTTTGGTAAATTATATTTTTATACTTACATTTTGAACACTTTTTAAAAAAATTAATTCACTTTTTCAAAATTAACAAAACAATACCCATTTTTTCAACTTTTTTACAAATCTAACATTTGATCACTTTTATGACTAAAAAATCATACGTAATTGATTGTATTTTAATATTCTTATTCCCCCCTCCCCCAATCAAGAAATATTGAATACAATAAATTACATACGATTTTCGGGCCGTAAAAACGATTTAATGTTAGATTTATAATTTTTTTCAAAAAAGTGGGTACTGTTTTGTTAATTTTGAAAAAGTGGATTAGTTTTTTTAAAAAAGTACCCAAAATGTAGGTATGAAAGTATAATCTACCTTTCTTTTTTGGATGTCCCAATATATATGATACTTTTTATATATATTTAGTCCATTTACTAATATATATATCCCTATTTAAGATATTTATTCAGCATTAATTCATTGTCAAACAAATAAATATGAACATATTAGAAATTTTTTAGTTCTTTAATTTTTTTTTATAATAATTTTTTTTTAATCCTAGTGAAAAATTTGATCAATTTATATGAATGAGACGAAGGGATATGTATTTATGAAAATGCTAAATGTCAGAAAATGATACAAGTTGATAAACAAATAAATAGAGGTTTGGTAAACTCGATTTTCAACATTGATTATAATATTTATGTGACATTAAATGATAAATCTCTCTCTTAATATAAAGATTCCGTCGACAAGAAAAGGAATATTGATAATTTTGGGCCCAAATATTGTAGAATTAACTAGTGCTGGGATGGATATATTTCCTACCCAGCCCAATATATGGATCCGGCAGTGGTTTGGGCTAGAGAGGGTTACGGGCCTTGAATGGGACAATTAAAATCAAATTATTATAAATATTAAATACTAGTATTTCACCCGCGCATTGCGCGGTGGTTGGCGACCGGTATAATATTATTTAGTCTACAATCGGTGTCACATTCAGTATATCTCATCTCATGTTTGAAATTTTTTATTATAATTATTTATTTTTATATATAATATTTCTCTCATTGTATTACAAATTTTTTAAACACGAAATTAGATGTGGATTTAGTCAATTATATCTAATTATCAAAAAAAATAAATCAAATGTTGAGCGTTGAAAAAAATCCAAAATATTAGAGCATGATAAAAATAAAATAAAGTATAAAAAATATTTAATGTATATTCAAGTTTATTAGCTATTATATTGGCACGACTCATATCCATTAATAAATTCACACTTTTCATTTTCAATAAAACAAATAATATAATTGGTTCATCTGGAATCCATTTCAAACATAATTGAAATCATTTATAATTTTAGGCACAATAAGAAAAATTAAGAAGAAAATGACATAACATATTAAAACACATTTAAGAAAATTATTATATATACATCTTTGTTATCCTCTTGACTGTGTGAAGTGGATATATAGAACATCATCTAGGGAAAGTTGTCACGGCTTGAATAGCGCCACAATTTGATTAATGATTAGTCATCACCTCTTTTATTTGTAGAGAACACCCAAACTCCATCTTGGCATCATATCATTTTATGTCACTTTACACACAGGTATGAATGTATTAAATTATATTATTTGGTCTATACGTACTGTGAAATTAAACATTGGACTTTTTTTATGTATGATGTGTAAAAAATATACATATTGTATCTTACTATTAAAGAACAACATATATTAAAGAGTTTTAAATGTGTTGAATGATATGTAAAAGTGTAATTTGCCCATTTTTTTCATAAAAAGGTAAACTATGTTGTCTTTAAAGATTTGAATTCATTATAAAATTATATCATATTGAGAGTGACTTTAAATTCTACCATCAACTCTTCGAATTTTGTGGGGTTTTGGTGGAAGAAGGTGTGAATTGTTTGACAATAACAAAATGTAATTCATATTCATTTAGTGAAGTCCGATTATTTTCTATGTTGTCTAACTCTTCTAGCCAAGCTGGATTATTAATATTTGTTTGCTGTTTTCTAGAAAAAAAATTATTAATTGACCTTCGATGCATGATAAATTTGGTTTCAAAAAATAAAATATATAAGATTTAATTATTTACAAATACTAGTATACCACCTGTGCGATGCACAGGGGATGTTATTAAAAAAATATTTATGTACAGTAATAAAACTATATTCAATCATGAATTTCGCATATAAATATATGAATTATATCGTTTGAATTATAAATTACTTATGTATTTTTCATCATTGGAGAAATTAGTCTTGGTGGCTCTAGCCGTGCTAGAAACACTCAAATTGATTGTAAAATCGAGAATGCAGAATCTTGGCTGTCTAGTTGGTCTCAATAACGATTAATCGGCCAATTAGGCACGAGTAATTTTTTTTCAATTTTTTAAAAATATTTTTGTTAAAAATATGATTAAATAAAAATTTTGTGTTTTTCCACCCTTTTATACAACAACCTACACTCCAATGTTTTAATCTACAACTAATGTGGGATGTAGAAAAATTAGAAAAAGTTGCAGAACTAATTTGAGGTTTTGATTTAAGATTACTCACTCTTTTATAGAACCTACATCACAATATTTCAATCTACAACCGATGTGAGATGTAGAGTAAGTGAAATTTAATATGAAAATAGCAATATGTAATAATATATTATAAAAAAAAAATTCTTAGACGAAGACAGTCTAAATGGATTTTATATGTTATTATATGTAACTTTATGAACCCACTTATGAACAAACAAAAAATCATAGTCCCAATGATTGATATGTAACTTTAGAATTTCACAAATCTACACACACGCGCACACACACGAATGAGAAATGATAATATATATATATATATATATTTTATTGAAAAAATCAAATACATTATCTTTAAAGATTTTAACTCATTAAAAGATTTTGGATGTGGATGTTAAATTTTTTAATATATTTAATTAACTTAAAAAATTTAAAATATTTTAAATTAATATAATTAAATTAAATTATTTTATTATATTTGTTTAATATATTTAATTCAATTTTAATTCAAAAATATTTAATTTCTAAAAATTTAAAATGTATCATATTAAATTGATAAAATCAAATATCAAATATTATACTTGATCTCAATTTGCAGATATTATTGTCGGGCCTCACAATTCATAGTTTGTTCATATACAATATTATTTCTTTGTTCTTTAATGTGGGATAAATTTTGGTTTAAAATTAAAATATATAAGTTTTAACTATTTAAAACATCTTTAAAGTTGAAAACTTAAATATGATAACTTGAAAATCTTAAAATTATCTAACATTAAGATGATAAAATCAATTAATACATTTCAAGTTTCGATTATTCAATATTTAAATATATTTAATTTAAAATTTTGTATGCAGATCTTGATTTTTTAAAATATATTTAATCAATGAGTATTTCTAAATACGCCACTAAATTTTCTTTATACACCACTATTAAATTTAATTAAAAAATAAATAATTATAAATTCACATAAATATCATTTTTAATTTTAAAATTTACTTAAAAATGAAATAAAAATAAAAAATCTCCTCCTTCCCACCCTAGTGACCGCACCCGCCACCTTGCCCCACAATTGCTCTCGCTTCCCCCCGTGCTAATCTCCATTTCTCTCATCTTCATCCATTTATTTTCTTTGTAAGAATTGCCTATGAAATAAAATGTGGTGGAGTGGTGTTTTTTGAGGCCAAAGGTCTCAAGTTCGACCCACCACCAACACCACTAGGTGTGAGCCTGTCACACCTAGCTTGCCAAGTGTGGTTTACCTCCCCTGTGTAGGTTTGCAGGCTATTATACAGGGGCGGGGTTTACCCAGTGCGCACCACGGTAGCGGCTGCGGGTTATCCTCGACATCCAAAAAAAATTGCCTATGAAATCAAATGTGTGTATTGATGTCGTATATTTTTCGGGCTAAAAAATTAATTTTGTTAACTTCTCCAATCATATGATTTGTCGCATAAATGTTTGGAGAAATACATATATCTAATTGAGGGATTGAAATTTGGAACATAGTGTTGATGATATTGCTTTAAAATCTAGTGACATTGAAGGATTTGTCGGAATATTTTATAAATCTAAAAAATGATTTTGTTAGAGTTAGAACACAGTGTTGACAGCAACTATGCCCTTCTCTATTTTATTTTGGAAAATAAAATTAATTACTGGGGAAGAAAAGCGAAGGCAGCAGGTCACGAAGAAAGATGACGGCGACGGAGGGCGGCAGGTATGTAGTATGGAGAGGAAAGAGTGAGGGTGGAGAATGTGTATATATATTTAGGGGGGGTGTATTGGATTGAGATTTCGTTGGATTTCGTTGGACTTTTAAAATCCGGGTGTATTCAATCCAGACTTTTAAAAGTCCAACGAAATTCTGGTGTATTCAATCCAGACTTTTAAAAGTCCAACGAAATTCTGGTGTATTCAATCCAGCCTTTTAAAAGTCCTTTAAAATTCTGCGGTATTCAACAATCCACGGACTTTAAAAAGTCATTGATTTCGTTGGATTTCAACTGGATTTCACGTTAAAATTACAAAGGATGAAATCCGACCTCTGGACACGAGATTTCGATGGATTTGGAAAATCCGGCGAGCGCTGTGTTCCAGCGGCCGGTGAGGAGTTGAAATCGGGCACCCCAGCCGTCACCCGACCCCAGCGGCCGCTGGTCTTGCCGATGATGGCACTCCAGCCAGTGGCCGCTGGCACCCAGCGGCCGCTGGGTTTAATTTTTTTTTCGGATACACCGATCGTTGTGTTCCAATGAGCGTTGGCGAGATGGATTTGAAATCCATTGAAATAGTTCAAAATCGTCCGAAATCCATACACGAAATCCGCCAGACTCTGTGTGGAGTTGGGAGACTCTATGTAGAGTCTTGGAGACTCCATGTGGAGTCTATGGATTTATAAAATCCATAAAAATCCATGGACATTTTAAAGTCCAACAAAATCCATCAAAATCCTAATTGAATACACCCCCCTTAATTTATTTTGATTTTTTTAATTTATTTTCATAGTGAAAGGATAGAAATGACTTTTATTGTGGCGTGTAAAGAAAAAATGTGAAAATATGAAAAAGATGTGTGGTGTATGAAATAAATGTGGTGTCTAAAGAAAAAAATGACGGTGTACTTAGAAACACCCTTAATCAATTAAAAGAGTATAAAATTTAAATCAATATTTTTAAAACATTTCATTTGAACTATTTAATATATATATATATATAATTCAATTCAAATCTATAAATTTAAAATATATTTAATATTTAATATTGAAATGGTAATATCAAATATCTAAATATTTAATATATAGATCAACAAATGTGGAAATATCATTGTTGGAACTCACAATTTATAATTTGTTCATGCATAATAATATTTGTAAGTTTTTTTATGTGTGATGATTTTTGTTTGAAAAACTAAAACTATAAGCTTTAACTATTTAATTTATATATATATATATATATAATTCATGACATAAATAAATTTAACAATTAATTGTCAAGTTCTATTAATACATTTAATTCAAAAATTTCAGTATATTTAATTTAAAATTCTCGATGTGTATCTTGATTAATACATTTAATTTGAAAATTTAAATATATGTAATTGAAATTTTGATGTGGATCTGGAATTATTTTAATATATTTAATCAAGTTAAAATTTTAAAATATTTTAAATTAATATATTAGAACATTCACTCATAACACTTAAAAGAATGATAATTAATATAAACTCATGGTCCATTGTAAAGAAAAAATAGGTGTTTAGAAAATTCACATATAAACCAACAATTTAAAGGCTGCATAATTTTTTTCATTGAATGAACGAAATATTTTTTGATAAAAAATAGTATTTTTGCAAAATAAAAAAATATAATATTGAAATTCTAGTATTGAATGACTATATAATATAAATATTAATTAATTAATAAATATTATATGTTTATTTATAGAAAGTATATTTAGGCGGAAAAACTTATTATTACTATTTATAGTGACTATCTTACTTTTAGATATAATATAGATTAATATATTTAAATTTGAAAATTTGAATATATATCTAAAATTTTGAATGCAAATAAATTTATTGATTTTTTGAATATATTTAAATAAAAAATTCAAAACATTTAAATAAGGTTCAGAGATGATGACTTGGTTTGATAATGATTCATGCTAGGTTACGTGCTTCAAGTTCCATTTTTCCTAAACGCAATCTGATTTGTCTTAAAATTTAAATTTAATATTAAAGAAAAAGAATCAAACACTTACACTTGGATCTCAATTGAAAGATCGAGAAATGGGTAATGTTTCATCTCATAGCCTTACAATTAATGGTTTGTTCGTGCAAAATAATATTTTAATGGTTCTTTGATATGTGATAAATATATATATATATATACTATATTATTGGTTAATATATTTTGAATATTTAAAATTGCAAACTTAAATATGTTACCTTTTTAAATTAAATATATTTAATATATATATATATATATTGTAATATCCTAAATTCTATAATTTAAAATGTTACTCTTTCTATTCTTTAAAGCGGAAAATGATTACCAATAATAATTGGTCAAGTAATTTTTTTTTCTTTCTAAAATAATCTTGCCAAAAATTCTAAGAAGAAAATACAATCATATATATATTTTTCAGAAATATATGTACTCAGAACAAAGTACCTGCGTTTCATAAACTCCAAGTTCATTTCAAAAAGTAACTCATAAGTACTAGAATATAAAATTCAAACCCCTAATATTAATAAAATTATAATAGCAAACTACCAGTTTAAGTTAGTCCAAAATCACCAACAAACACAAAATACTAAATTCCAAAATAGTTTTACTTAAAGCAACAAGTGCAAAAGTTAAGGTCAAGTAACAAAAATATCTTGAGAAAGTCCACCCCCATTTCCATCGCGCTGCTCCCAAATCACTGACCTGAAAATATTTAAAAATGTGGGGTGAGCACTCTTAAAACGTACTCAGTGGTGGGGGATCATGAGCATTTCTTACTATTTATCCAACTGAATTTAAATCGCAGGAATAATGGATTTATGGTACTTTTCTTCTGATCTAGAATAAATCCTGAACTATGTATAGGACATATTCTGGTGCGTACAAAACGCTTATGTGCGTATAAAACGTTATTCTGATCTGATGCGTATAAAATGCTATCCACATTCCATCCACGACAATTCAAGTTGGATTAAAAATATTTCTGACTCAAAGAGCATATAACATATACTTTTATTTCGAAGATAATAATTTTACCCACCTGATAATAGAAACCACGTAAAATCGAGCAAGAATCACACAGTGGACAAGGATCCTAATTGCGCCGCACCTAGTATTAAAATAATATCAATAAATCATCTGTGCCGAATTATAATCTATTAAATATGAAATTTATAGATTTTAGGACTAAATAAATTCTAAATTGTACTTGCTCAAGGATATCTAATTCCAATACACAAACTATATTATTATTATTATTATTATTATTATTATTATTATTATTTACATCAAAGATCAAATTAGTACCATAAAATCTATAAAATATAAATTAAACTAGATTTGGAAACTAACCTTTTTTTTTATGTTGTATCTTCGGCTCACCAACGTTTTAGCCACCTTATTAAAATTTTGAAGTGAATAGCTTGATTGATAAGCAGAGATGAGTAATAGACGTGTGTGTGTGTGTGTGTATATATATATATATATAAACCATCACCACCGCCTAATTGCTTCCTATTCAAACTATATTATATTAAGAATAAATAATGAGGCGGTTGATAACTATTCTACATTTCTTCATTATCAACAAGAATGAGGCGGTTGTTTCTACAAGTTGATGTTATATTTTATAATTTAAAATGGAACTATGTAATCAAAATATATATGCACACGTGGGATAAAATAATTGTGCAATAAAATTGTACCTATTAAGCAGTAAATTACAAAGAGAAAAATATTTTCTCATTTCTCACACCAATAAATATTTCTCACCTGAACCAAAACCTATATATATATATATATATATATATATATAGTCCTCTTTGACCAAATACCTTAGCTACCATACCAAGATTGTTTTAAAATCTAATGGACACACACATATAGTAATAATAAATTATACATCAAGACCTATAATTAGAACACATGTATTCATAATTATTATCACTATTTATTACTATTGTATTATCTTTTCAAAGTATTTTATTTTTATATTTTTAAATCCCACACCTAACATAGTTGTAATCCTTATCATTTATTTTTCTTCTTTATCTTAATGTCTTTGATATTATTATTATTATTATACAATGAATTTATCTAATATGTAGATATATATACACACGAATTAACATATATAATTAATCATAAGTGATTTATGTAATCAAAATAAAATTCTACTCTTAACTTATATAACTTTTATCTAAACAAGACTAGAAAAAAAAATATATTATATGGCTCAAACTAAACTTTTAAAACCTAAATAATAATTACCAATATTCTTGATACTAGGGGCGCAACTTCGAACTCCATCAAGCCCAACTAATTCTATTGAGCGTTATTAAATAAATAAAAACTCAATTTTTTTTAAATAATCAAATAATTTTTATAATTTTAAATAACGTAGAAGTGGGATGTTACAATTATAATATATATATATTTAATGAAACTAAAATTTTCAAAAAAAGATAGTTTGTTTATACAAAACAACTTTTGTTGGTTCTTCAATGTGGATAAATTTAATTTAAAGGATTAAATATATAAGTTTTAATTGTTTAGAATATTTTTTTAACTAAAATGAAGAATACCATTAAGAAAAACAATCACAAAAAGTGTCAGGAAGATCATCCACAAAATTTTGAGTCTCGACCCAACAATGAGGGTTGAAAAACTCAAGTGCAGTCCTAGCTAGACGATGAGCTAAAATATTGACATTACGACGAACGTGACATAGTGTATTAGACAGTAATATATGTTTATAACATGCAACAATACTACCAAACTCATACTTATCAGTAACATCATAATAAAAGCCACTAAAAAAATCTTGGAACCAACTTTAAAAATAACTTTAAAAAAGCCTTAGGAGATGATTGGTATGATAGAATGAAATTAGATATGAATGGAATGAACTTAGGAATGGAATGACGATTCTTATGATTGGTACGTCTACGGAATGAAGAACAAAATGAAATATCAGTTTTTTTTTATCTTATATAATGAAAATATTTTATGCAATTTCAAATTTTCTTATAATCGAATAAAGTGTACGTAATAGCTAATAAATATCAACACATGCCTTAATTTATTTGTTATATTTCTAAACGCCATTTTTTTTAGTATAATTTATTTATTTTATTGAAAAACTTTATTCTAAAAGATTTAATTATTCAATATATAATAATTTGTATAAGTGAACAAAAATATTTTTACTTCATAAAAAGATACTTTAACATTTCTATTTTTCATTTGAATATATTAAATTATATCAAATACATAAATATTTTATATTGTATTATAACATATTTTTATGTTATATCTATTTCAGCATCACTTTCATTTTTCTTCAACAAAATTATAAAAGCTATCAAAATTTAATTTTAACACATATTTTTAAATTATATTTTGAAAATAAATAAATAATATAAAATAATTAAGAAATAATAATAATAATAATAATAATAATAATAATAATAATAAATTATTTAATTTACGTATAAATACATCATATATATTTTTTTTATCGTTGTAAATAGCTAAACTCATCAAGGGTGGGTGGAATAACTATTCCCTATTTTTGGGAATAGGGATTCCATCGGGAATGGTGATTCCCAATTTTGAACCATACCAATCGTCGGAATGAGAATGAACATAAGAATGATCATTCTACTTTTCCATTATATTCCATTCCACTGTACCAATCACGTCCTTAGGAGGTGATTGGTATGAAAGAATGGAATTATGTATGAATGGAATGAATTTAGGAATGGAATGACAATTCTTATGATTGGTATGTCACCGGAATGAAGAACAGAATGGAATACTATTTTATTTTTATATTATAAAATGAATATTTTTAATACTTTCAAATTTCTTTATAATTGAACAAAGTGTAGTAACTAATATTATTAACACGTGTTGTAATTTTTTTCTTATATTTCTAAATTGCATTTATTTTATAGTAAGTGATTTTTTTTTCTAATTTTTTAGAAAAAAATAATTTATTAAAAACTTTATTCCAAGGTATTTAATCAATACACATAATAATTTGTATACCTTAATAAAAATATTTTTTACTTCATAGAAAAATAGTTTATCATTTCAATTTTTTATCTGAATATATTAAATTATAATTAGTTTGTTTTTTATTAGAATATATTTATACGTTGCATTTATTTTGGTACCACTTTCATTTTTCTTCAATACAATTTTAAAAACTATCAAAATTTTATTTTAATATATATATATATATTTTAATTTTTTTAAATATAAATATATAATATAAAAATAATTGTGAAATAATAATAATAGTATTAAATTACTTAATATGACTTTCGAGTTATTTTTCTAAATATGATCAAATGATATTATAAGACATGATTATGTGTAAATATACAATATATTAATTTTTTGGTTCATTGGGAATAGCTAAACTCATGGGGGTGAGTGGAATGGCTATTCCCTTACTTTTGGGAATAGCGATTCCTTCGGGAATGGTGATTCCCGATGTTAAAGCATACCAATCACAAGAATGAAAATAGATATGAGAATGGTCATTCCATTCCACCATACCAATCAGCTCCTTAGGGGATGGCTGGTATGCCGGAATAGAATCAAGTGAGAATGGAATGAACTTAGTAATGGAATGATGATGGGAATGGAAAAGAATGGCTATTTTCATTCCTTTGGCTGGTATAAACAAGGAATGGAATATTCATTCCTTGATTGATTTCATTCATATGGTTGGTATGGACAAGGAATGAAATAATATTTATTTGAAATTACCATTATACCCATGTGGAGTCCAAGTAAAAAATGAACTAAAAAATATTTATTAGAAAATCTGGATAAATTAAAAAATAAATTACGGAAAATGCCTTGAATAAGAATTAAAAAAAGTTACCAAAATTTTCACAAACGTTAGTAATAGAAAAAATGATATAATATTAAAATGTGAAATAATAATAATAATAATAATAATAATAATAATAATAATTGTAATATCAAATTAAAATAATTCTCATTTACTTTCTCTTTTCCCGAATTAAACTTCTGCAAAATAACCTAAGGTTGCGCGGATAAAATTTCACAAAAAAACCTAATCGTCCGCAAAAATTTCTTCTGAAGTCAATTAAATCTTGCGGGAAAATATTTCTTTCTGTTCTTCTGAAGTCTATTGTTCTGAAGTCAATCAGAAAAGTTTGTTGGATGATCTCGACGACTTGGTTAGGCGAGATGTTCGTGAAATCTGTTTTTCTGAAGTCAATTAAACTTCGTAGAAAAATCTATTATTCTGAAGTCTGTCACCATATTATGCGTAAAATCTGTTCTTCTAAAGTCTATATAAAGCATTACTTATGTTTGAAGGAGCACGATCATTTGGCCTCAGTTTACCGCTACAAACAGAGACATTTTCCATCTCAGGTGAGAATGTTTCATATGTTCTCGAGCTAAGCAAAATGTTGATTGGAAAGTTTGGTTACAATTTGATTTTTTTTTGTCAGTGATACATAGTGTTGAATTTTCCCTTTGTGGCTTTCTCTGATATATACTAATTGATTGTCGTGTTGCAATGTTCATGTATTTTGTAGAAGTGAATTACGCCAACTGCTCCTTTAATAGTATTCGTTGTATGCTTTGAGAGAGTTGGAATGAAAAATTATGAGTGATTATAATGTTGAAACCAATTTATCCTATTTTACTTATTCAAGTGTTCCACTGTAGTGTATTTCTTATATTGTTGAAAATGGTATATGCATCATACATAGAATACGATTTTTATCATCATTCAGAGTTATAAGTCTAAAAATATAAGTATCTTTTATTTTTTTTGATTGATTTTACCGTAGATAACCTTATTTGGTATGTACGTATAGTTTTCATCATGTTTCTTATAGTGATATTTTCTTTTATTTTTGATATATTATTATATTGTAAAGAATGAATACTCATGACACTACTCAAGAGACAAGAGGTCCTGGTAAGAACAAGAGAAAATGGAATTATGAAGAAGATGCTAAGCTCGTTGAGGCGCTTCTTGATATGGTGAATCTTGGAAAATTTAAAGCTGATAATGGATTCAAACCTGGCTACTTGAATTATGTAGAGGAGAAATTGCAAGTTGCTTTGCCTGACTCTGGTTTGAAGGCTAAACCACACATTGAGTCTAGAATTTAAACATTGAAAAGGGATTTCCATATTGTTTATGACATGCTGAATGGGCCTAACACAAGTGGTTTTGGAATGGATCCAATCACAAAATGTGTTACTACAGAAAAGCCTGTATGTGATGCTTATTTGAAGGTTTGATTTTTAGTTTTTGTAATTAGTTTATGGCTTCTATTTTATATCACTTTATATATACATTTTATATTTTTTGTTTGCAGACTCGGCCTGCTTATGTGCCTTGGAAAAACAAGCCATTTCCTTTTTATGATGACTTGCTTGTTATATTTGGGAGAGATAGAGCAACAAGAATTTATGCTGAAGGTCCTGCTGATATGATGGATGAGATTCAAAAAGAAAAAAATGCAGATGATCTGGATGATTTTGATTCATCCTTTTCTCCTCTGCAATCTCCTATAAATGAAAGGACTAACATTCAGAAGAAGAAAAAAAGAGTAGTTGGTTGCTCGACAATGGTGGCTGATATGAAAGAAGCGACTTCAATTATTGGCACTGAAATTGCAAATGATAGTCATGTTTTTAGCAACGCTATTGGAGTTGATGCTGAAATTTCTGAAAAGAGACGACAAATTGATTCAGAGATAAGGAAGATGGTTGATCTTACCGTAGGAGATATTATCAAAGTTGTTTGCTATATCGCCAGTCGTGATGAGTTGATTGATGTGTTTTTCAGTATGACTGAAGAAGGCAAAGAACAATTGGTCAAAGCTATTTGAATGAAGAAATTTGAAATTTGATTTATTTATTGTTTTCAACGAATTAAAACTAGAATTATATGTTCTAGACTTTAGTTTTTTAGTTGAATGCACTCATGTTTATGTTGGGGTTAATTTGGTTTTAAATTTAATAAATTTGTTCGTTATCTTTTTTTTTATTGATTTTGGTATTCCATCCTGCGTAGCGTTCTGCATTTTCCTTTTTCATATTAGTCTACTTCTCCAAATCAGTCCACAGTCTTAACAATTTTATTTATATTTAGTTGCTTGTCATTCACTTTTATATATAAGAAACTTGCCACTTTATGTAATTACCTTAATGATCGAGCTCATTATCACCTATGCATTTTCACTAATTCATGACTACTGCATATGATGAGATTGCACTAAAGAATTCAAGTTTTGGTTCCACTCTCATTCTATTGGTCTTAAAAATGACCTTTTCTTCATCATTAGTAAAAGCTCTTCTCTTGATATCGGGGCGAAGATAATTAGTCCACCTCAGACGGCAGCTCTTTCCAGCTGTCATGGCCATATTTCTAAATGCAATCGACGAGCTTTCGATCTTCTTCAGGTGTCCATGGCCCTTTCTTTAAGCTATTTTCTTCTGACGTTGTTTCCATCATGTTGCATGTGATATGTCTTAGATCAATATAAGTTAGCTCTGTTTGAAATTTTTGTGAGTATAGCATCGTTCTTATAGCTGGGAGCTTTTGAAAATTTGATAGTGGCGTGCTGCGATGAGTCATTGACTCTTGTTTCTTATATTTCTTGATTTGATTTTATTTCTTATTTTTCTTACTTCTCTAGTTAGATGTGTATTCATTATTGTTTCTCACTCCTCTGCTGATATGAAGGACTTCTAAGGATCGCCCATCGATTCTTTATCAAACCGAAAAATCTCTCTATTACATTCCTTGCAGAAGAATGCTTTATATTAAAGAATTCTTCGGCAGTGGTAGGTCGGTGTCGTTCGCTCCAATCATTCAAGTGATATCTTTGACCTCGAAATGGTGCTAAAAAAAACCTTCTCCATTTGTATATCCAGCATCCACAAGATAATATGTACCTGAAAAAGTATATAGATATATAGTAAATAACTCTATCAGTTAGCTTTGATTATCTTATGTGCTATGACTATCTGAATAACGAATTGACAAATCTTACCACGAGGAATCACCATACCATTTTCTCTAGTAATTGCATCTCTTAAAATTCTACCATCAGCCGTTGACCCTTCCCAGCCTACTAACACATATATAAATTGCATGTCCCGTGAACACACTCCAAGTACATTAGTAGCAATTTCATTTTTACATGTACGATATCTCGGCCTGTCTTCCTTAAACACGCGAACTTTGACATGGGTACCATCTAGAGCTCCTAAGCATCTCTATAATAAAACTATAATAAATATATTCTTTATGGTAGATAATTAGAAATTAGAAAGTAAATTAAATAACATACCTTAAACCATTTCCATTGCTCATCTATAGAGACAGCAGGTACTGGTTCGGGCTTCTTAAGTAATTGGTTTTGAAGTGTACTGATACCATTTATTACTAATCTAAAATGCCTGCTTATTGTTTCCCTAGATCGTCCAAAATTGATTTTTATAGTTCTTTGCTTTTGGTGATGAGCCAAAATATGTAATGTTATAGCCACTTGTTCGTCCAGTAGCATATTTTTATTTGATGATATTATACCAGTAGCCTCAAGTTTACTGCATAAATGAACAAACGTTTGCCTATTCATTCTAGTGGTGTTTATGCATACATTGTCACTGGCATAAATTATTTTATTTATATATTTTCTTCTCTCAAAAAAATTATATTCATACATTGGTCTTAAACTTATTGACCGAACATGATGTTCTACTTGTCTAGCAGTTACGAGCCAAAAACATTTCACTAATTTCATTATTTTTTGCCAAAATGAAAACATTGCAATGCATTTCTTTCTTCTTGCCAATTTTCTTGTAGCTAAACTTAATCTTGTCATAACTGCAAATAAATTATATAAAACATGTATTAGATGTTTTTAAATATTTTAGGAGACACTATAAACCAATGAAAAATATAAAAGTTACAAAAAATATTATTCAGCATATAAAAAAAAGAAGAAGAAAGGTCTGGACCTATAAACACTGAATATCATATTAATTATTTAGTAAAGAATAACATGAAAGCAATAAGCATACCCAACATGAAAATTAAACAAATAAATCCATGTCCTTGCACATCACAGATAGATAGAGACAATATAATCACCAATTATACAAATAACTAGTAAAGCAAGATGCATCAATTTCACAATATATAATACTACTAAAGTTTGAGATAATAACCAAATCATACTGAAACTACTCATGTACCCTTATCAAATCTAAAATAATTATGAATTTAAACCATCTTGTCATTATTCGGTACATGATTTAGAAGATGATCAATAGATAGAATCACATATTCATTACCAAAATAGCAGAACTTACAAGGCACCTAAATCTGAACAAAAATTTCACCACCCTGCACCAGCACGACATGAATAACTAATCAAGTAAATAAAATTCAGAACTTTATTTGGGATCATTGTTTTGCTGAGTTCAATTCCTAAATACCTCCACAAGTCTCATAATCAAAACCGAAGTCTACTGAATCAACTTCTTTTAGCAGCAACCTTAATTATCAGTTAACATAGGTTCATTGAATTAATAACAAGACGAAAATTTGAAACTTTCTTCAACTAAAATTAAGAGAAGAGGGAAAATATTCCCTCTACATATCTTCATCAAACACCAACAACAAACATATAGAAAAGACAAAACCAAAAATAAGTTTATAAATGAATGCAGGAAAGTAGAAATCATCTTGTAATTGATACTTCAAACTTATTCAGCACATGATAAGCCCTTAAGTATATAAATAAAATTTTTAGATAATAATCCACTCACGAAAACAAGTCTGAGAATATAAAAATGCATCAAAATTTAGCATTTAACCTATCACGTAACCTCTGATATTTTTATCAGTAGAAGATACACTAGACAGCAGCCCAGACTTATCCAAGTGAAGAAAAGAAGCGTTTTTTAAATTCACCAATCTTCATCTAGATAATGGCGTTCAAGAAAAAAAAAACCCATCAAATCAATTTCCAAGAACAAAATAAGCAGAAATAGACAAACTCCACAATCATTCCAACCACCAAAAATTCTTATTTATCAAAACATAATCTCCATAATTAATTCACCTCATGTACGGTTTGATGCTACAAACCTTTTCAGAAATGGCGATTCACAATTTCACATATTCAATCTTCACATACGAAAATTCTAAAAAATTCAATAAATAAATTCTGCAAAAAAAATTCCTACAGAGAAAAGAGTATGATACAATTATTACACGCAACAAAAAAAAAATTTATGATATATAATTTATGCACCTGGAAGATGATGATGTTTAGAAACTTGAATACCGCGAATCCACAATGAGGAGAGAAAAATAAATCGAGACGAAAGAGAGAGATCTGATGATAATTATTAGAAACTTGAAGACCTAAAAATTCATGATGAGGAGAGAAGAAGTAGATATCGAGACGAAAGAGAGATCTGATGATGATGGTTAGAAACTTGAAGACCTAGAAATTCACGAGGAGAGAAGTAGATCGAGAGGAACGCGATAGATCCATTTACAAGGTCTGTGAAAAATAAATTGAGGGTATTTTAGTGAACAAAAGGAAAAAAATTCATTGCTGAGGATTCAAAATATCTAATACCACGGAGATGGGGTAATAGTTAATCCCATTTTTAAGGAATAATAATTCCTAGAGGAATGATGATTCCTAATACAAAAAATATACCAGCCATAGGTATAGTGTTTAAATTGGGAATGGTTATTCCATTCCCTCCTCATTCCTTTATACCAGCCGCCCCCTTAGTGTTTAATCCAAGAAGGGGCTTCGTAAAAACCCATCACCTCCTTCTCTTCAATTCTAATTTTGCCCAACAACAATATATTTGCTCAGAATATATTTTAAATAATTTAAATTGAAAACTTAAATATATATAAATCTTTGAATTCGAATACTTATTAATATAATTAATTAACATCTATAATATTATAAAAAAATATTAATATTAAACTGATAAAATCTTATACTTGCACTTTATCTCAGTTGAAAGATTGAGATTGTCAGAATTTCTTTGTTGGCCTTACAATTTATAGTTAGTTCATTCAAATAACATTGTTGGTTAATAAATGTGGTATAATTTAGTTCAAGAAATTAAAATATGTAATTTTTCTTTGCTGAAAATATATTTTATATATATTTAAATGGGAAATTAAATATTGAAATATTTGAAATTTTAATATAAATTTATATAAAAATTCATAATATTTTAAATTATAAATTTAAAATATATTTAATATTATATTAGAATATTAATTGAAACACTGATAAGGGTGTCGTGATTCCAGTGCTTGGGCATCACAATTTGTAATTTGTTTATTTTAAAAAATATTTGTTGAGATTTTTCCATGTGGGATAACTTTAGTTTGAGAAATTAAAATATATGAAGTTAATTATTTAAAATATATTTCTTATATTTAAAATTACAAACTTAAATATATTTAATTTTTTGAATTTAACAACATTTATGTTCTCATTTTTAACTAATTATGGTAAATTTAATCAATTTTTATTATCAATTTTCTACTCCGCCATATGTGTTATTTGTGGTACATAAATCAAAATGCATAAATAACCCTCATTTTCCACAAATAAAAAGATGTTGTCCACTTTCTCTATCTCATTTGGTGTCATTATGATTTTTATTAAATTTTTTTCTTCCATTTTTTTACTAACTATCAGTTTCTTTTGATTTAGTTTAGTTATATAATTAACATTTAGGTTTTATGTCACCCAATTAGGATTTATGATTGCTTTTAAATATTTAATCTTCATTTTTCGATTAGAATTGATTATTATCGTTAGTTATCTCATAATTAAAGTATATAACTTTTTAAAATTTCATTCTTACAAATAAATGTCAATTATTGTTGGTTATACAATAATATGCTTATTTTATAATAAATGTCATTAAAATAATACATTTGACAGTGGAACATAAGAATATGATAGATAAAATGGAAAGCTAAAAACATGAAAAAGTTTAAAACATTACGAAAATCACCTCACATTAATGATAAGCCAATCACAAAAAATAAATAGATGGATGCCAAACATTTAACCTAAAAATATATTTATTTGAATAGTGAAATGTGTGGAAAACATTGCAATCCATTTCAATGTACCTAATAAAATTTTAAAATATTAAAATAAATTATACAATAAAAAAATTATATCCAAATAGGAAAAATCCAACCCAAAAAATATCTTTAATTTTTTCTTTTTAATTTGTCATTCTTTGATTTTTCCTCTCTCATTTTCTATGCGGCCCACAATAATTATTTTTTTCCATTTGCAATTAACACTGTTATGTTAATTTCATCTTCATTTTTCAATATATCTTTAATCTTGTGAACATAATTTAAGCATAAATTTTGGACTATTATAAAATGGGTATTTCTAAATATATCATCAGATCTTCTTTACATGAACCGCTAATTAAAATAGTTTAAAAATAATTATTTTTGAGATTACAAAATATACCATTTTTCTTACTTTCACACTACAAAATTTAAAATGGACATATAAAACTATACTATGCAATACAAATCAATCACTAAAACATAAAAATGAAATTAAAAAAAAATTAAAGTTGATTAGAGAAATCGTGACTGGGATACCGCATGCATCAGGATTTAATATTATTTAATATTTTTGTAGTGAGAATCATAAAAATCACAGCTACCATGATTTTTGTTTTCATTTTGTAGCAATAATCCTAGAAATCACTGCTATTATATAATTTTTTTATATGATTAATAGATTAAAAGATATTAAAAGATAATATTATTTTGTGCATTATATTTATTATTATATTTTATTTTGTTTTCATGATATATATTTATAATTATATTTATTTTGTATATATGCAAATATTATACCAAACAAATCATCTATTCCCCAACAACATAAGGTCGGCCTCAATGTTGTTTGTAAATAAATATGCATGGTCTTTCAATGCCTGGGATCCATCACATTATATCATATGAAACTACACAATATAAATATTAATATACACATAAAATCACATATTTATAAATTTAGTTAGTAATAAACTTCTTTCTACATAACATTTTTAGTGCAATTAACATTAACATAATCATCCTTGCATACAAAAATTGTCAACCATAATGCTAATGCTATTATCCGTATGTAACACAAAGATGGCCATGATAAAAATTTATAAATAAATATCATACCCAAAATATTTAATTGAGTATAATTTGATACATTATCTATTTAAATTTTTAGACACAATCAAAGACTGACATTCTTTCTAGATACTCCATAACGGTGCAAATGCAATCCACCTCGTACTCATCATCCACTTCTTGATCAGTCTTCTATTGTTTGTGGCCTAAGAATTTTTTTTTTCTCTTTTTGGAGAAACGTTCTTCAACTCCAAGTATATTCAACTCATTATAAATCAGAAAAAATAAAATAAAAACTGAATATAATATTAGACCGTTTAGAATCAAAGTAGATTCTCACCGTGGATAAACATTGTTGGACGAGTCTATATCGAAGGTTATATTGCATACTTCACGATAATATCAAAAGGTCAAAATGCAACCCCTAATTCCAACATGTAGGACATATTTTAGCCGTCTGATTTGCCATAGAATATTATGTAAAGATCAACATCTATAGTAGAGATTTAATATGCTTCAACCTTTATATCCTCTCCGATTCTCATCATGCCGTATACATAATTTGTACAATCAGTCCAACTTATACACATGTTATAAAATATAACAATGATTAATGCAATCAACCTAATTAACGCATGATGAGAGTAATTTAATGTTTAAATATTACTAATTGATGAATTAATAATTTATACATGGTGATAACCATAATTTGTTCGGCTAATCGTATTAATTAATTAAGGCAATGCAGTCAAAAAATAAATTGAACAGCGAATACTATATGGACTAATTATACATGCAATCCATATAATATATAGATCTATATAATATTTTATAATATATAAGGTATTATACATAAATATCCAATCAATCAATTGTTTTTTTTTTTTTGAGATAATCAGTCAATTGATTGAGTATGCATATTATTATTGTAGATTTATGTATATATTGATTCTTAAAATAGATTGCTTGATTTACGGATTTGCATGATTGGATTCGGATTAGGCGTAGATAATTATAACGCAAATTGTGGTTATTTATATATTTAATTAAATAAGAATATATAATATGGAAAGATTTACGGCTTATACTAATGTATGATCAAATTGTAATGATTATTTATAGAAAATATTTTTCATGGGCGGATTTATAGCTAATTAATAATAGCATACATTAATTCTAAATTCGTAATGATTATTTATTGAAAAATACTAATTATCGATTTGCATTTTTTAAACATGCATTGTATTAGGTTACATAATTTTGACTAAAAATGATTATTAATTAATTAATATTATATTTCCGTTTGTAGAAAGTGGTTTAGGCGGGAAATACTAATTACTATTTTTAGTATAACTTCTTGTTTTTATATATACTAGTATAACCCATGTGTGATGCACATGTTTTAATTTTACAATGTTAAGATTAATTCAAATTATTTTTTATCAAAAAAATAAATACAATTAACAGGTGTATGTACATTGTGGCACCACATCTACATTATTACACCAAATGAAATAAATAAATAAATAAATAAGAGCACAAGTGTTGAAATAAAACTTACCTATTTTTGTAGCCAATAGTAAAATATAATTAAACTTATCAACAATTTTAAATATCATGTTAATGATTTGGAGTATTTGACATTCAACTTGCAAAATATAAGCTAATTTATGCAAAAATTATTTTGTGTGTGTATATTTTTCCAAGCCTTTGGCATAAGCACTTAGGCATAATGACACTTTCAAAATACTCGTGAATTACAATTAAAATCTGAGGTTGAGCTTTTTTTTTTTAGAAATGACGAATTCTACAAAATTGATTCGTATATGCTAGCTCACCAATTCCGATCAAATATAAAAAGATCCATATTAATTATCAAATTCTAATATTTCGTAAATAAATAAAGACTTATTAAATGAATATTAAGTTTTGACAATCAAGTCATCAAGTAATTATTAGAATAAGAGCTGATTGATATGGTGGAATGAAATGATTATTAATCCCGTATCTATTTTTATTTATGTGATTGATATGTTTTAACATTGGGAATCACCATTACCAAAGGAGTTAGTATTCCCAGAAGTAAGGGAATAGTCATTCTACCGACCCCATGAGTTTAGTTATTCCTAATGAACCAAAAAATTAATATATTGTATATTTACACATAATCATGTCTTATCATATTATTTGATCATATTTACTTAGAAAAATAATAAGAAAACCATATTATATAATTTATTATTATTATTATTTCATAATTATTTTTATATTATATATTAAAATAAATTTTTATAGTTCTTAAAATTGTATTGAAGAAAAATGAAAAGGGTACCAAAATAAATGAAACATAAAAATATATTCTAACAAAAAAATAAACTAATTACGTATTTGATATAATTCAATATATTCAGATGAAAAATTGAAATGATAAACTATTTTTCTATGAAGTAGAAATATTTTTATTAAGGTGTACAAATTATTATGTGTCTTAATTAAATACTTTAGAATAATTTTTTTTAATAAAATGAATAAATTAAATTTTCTAAAAAAATTAGAAAAAAAATCACTTACTATAAAAGAAATTAAATTTAGTAATATAAGAAAAAAATTACAACACATGTTGATAATATTAGTAACTACACTTTATTCAATTATAAATAAATTTAAAAGTATTTAAAATATTCATTTTATAATATAAAAAATAAAATAGTATTCTATTCAATTCATCATTCTGGTGCCATATTATTTAGTGTATATTTGTCCTATCTTATCTTAGTAGTTTAGTATCTTTCGTAGGTATTTTTCCTTTGTTTTTGTGTGATTTTCATGTTATTTCCTTCACTTTTGCTCTTTTGATGAGTTGTGTAGATTTACACAAGATCTTGAGAAAATGGAGGATTAATGACTATAAAATTTGAGGGATTCAAGACAATGGGAAGGTAAAGAATCGAATAAGGAGCGCGTGGCAAGTTGAATCGGGTCAATCGGCCAAGAAACGAGGGAGAACGAGCCAAAACCGTGGAAGCTGCCGAAGACAAAATTGTCAGAGTGCTCGGCCGCGCGGGACGCGCGACTGTGCGGCTACCCTCTCGGCCAAGAGGCCCCGCAAGCGCGCGGTTCCCGCGGGCGCGCGCACCTTTGCACCCCGCGGGCGCGCGGCGTCCCGCCGGCGCACGAGACGCTCTGTTTCGCCCGATTTGCCCTGTCTTGAACTCGACTCTCGCCTTTTCATTCACCATTTTGTACAAGGAGGCATTTCCTTCAACCTCCATCATTTTGGCATGTTGGATAGGAGACTTTTGGGATCATAGGGATTTATTTCCCTAAATATAGTCTTGGACTTTTGCTCTCCAATCTCCCCCCAAATCCCTCTCAATTAATGCTCCATCATCATCATCTTACCACCTTACCTCTCTCCTACCACCATACCTCTCATCATTTACACCATTCATCATCTCTCTCTCTCTCTCTCTCTCTCTCTCTTACGTATCTCACTCCTCTCTCATATGATAGATAGATTTTGGGGGATTCATCTCATCACACCATTCCACCCATCATCTCACTCCATCCTCTCCACCATTCAACATCCATTCTCTCTCTTTTCACACACACTACACACACTAAATCTCTACACCATTTTTCTCACCATTTTCACCATCACCACCTTCACAAAAGAGAAGATGAGAAAAGAAAGAGCAATGGGATCAAACCAATGGAGACGGAGAAGACACGAGATGGACAACGATGAGCCATCCGCGGAAGCTAAGCTTAGAGGAGGTTTATCTTGTGTTTTTCTTTACATTTCTTGGATGTTTGTGGGGATTTGTCCCAAAAACTCTTGAAGGATATACAATATTGTAGAAGTTATCTTCATTTACATTTCATTTATGAGATGTTGTTCTTCTATAGTGTTTGCATATTTTTGAGCATGTTTAGTGGCCAATCTCTCTATTATGGGGTAGAGGATCGATGTGGTTTTGATCTATGCTTGTTCTTGTCGATTGTTGTTGTTGGAATCGTGCATTTTCATGTTTAGGTACTTGATCACTACTTGAACATTGATAGGATTTAGAGGAGTCTTGATTGTGAATCTAAATCCGAAAAATTAGTTCCTTCGACGTTAGGTGGATGGGGTTCCTAAGCCTAATATGTCAATCTTGTTTGTACGATATAGCTAAGAGAGGTTTAACAGATAGACGGTGACAGTAATTGAAGTTAAACTAATTGGAAGGGTCTATCGTATTTGTGAGAGTAGCATTATCAACTTGAATAAAGCATAGTGATAAAACCATTGAGAGAATCTACGCCCTAATACCTTAATCCAACTTATTTCCTCCAATCTTAATTTAATTTGTGTATTTGCATTTAATTATCTTGCTTTATTATCTATTTCAAATTCCTAGCATAATTATCATCAAACCCCCTTGTTTGAATGTTTAGATTTTATTTTAGTTGTTTTGTTGAAAGCATGTGTAGTCTTTAGATAATTCTTTTCTATAAAGTCTTCCTTGAGAGACCGACTCTTGTTAAGCTTATTGCTTCTACAATTGACCCCGTCCAATTGCGGGTGTGGTCCTAAGTAGTTGTCTCGTGAGCATAAACCAGAAATATAAGTGTAAATTTGGACCCAATCAAATTTTGGCGCCGTTGTCGGGGAAGGCTTTTAAGAATTGTCTTTTTAGTGCTATATTTGCTTTTGTGTTATTTGTTTGCATTTGTGAAAGTGATCTTGTTTAAGTGTCATGTTTGTGTTGTTGTGTTTGTTTTGATTTTCTTGTGTTGATTGTTTGGTCTCACCTCTCTTTCTGTTGGTACGTGTGATCTCCGTTTTGTTTGTGTTTGTATATGCTAGGGAGGCGAAGCCTCAATCGGAGACTAGCCCCCGTGTTTGACAACATCCATCGACCGAGGAGATTCGACGTGTTCGAGTGGAAAAGAGAGATGGAAGCTAACCCCCTCAACAATCCCGAAAATGCCAATGCGGCTAGGAACATGAGAGACTTTGCTCGTCCCGTGATTGGGGCGTCAACTTCTTGCATAGTTCTTGGTGAAGCCGCAAGGAACTACGAGTTGAAGAACATTTATTTTAGCCAACTTCCCTCATTCTACGGGATGCCGGCCGAAGATGCTTTGAACTTTATCTGGGAGTTCTATGCCGTCGTTCAAACCTTTCCTTTACAAGGTTTGAACGAAGATCAATTGAAGATGAGGTGTTTTCCCTACACCTTGAAGGATCGAGCCAAGACATGGTTCATGTCCCTACCGGCCAATTCATTGGCCAATTGGAATGCCGTCTATGAGAAGTTCATGGCCAAGTACTATTCCAATCAAAAGACCCAAGACTTGAGAGCTCAAATTATTACTTTTACCCAATCTCCGGGTGAATCGTTTCATGAAGCTTGGGATCGATTTAGAGGTCTCCAACAACAATGCCCTCACCACCATCTCGCACCCGAGTTGCTCAACCAATTCTTCTACGACGGGCTTTCACAAAATTTCCAATATATGGTGGATAATGCGTCGGGAGGAGACATTGGAGGCCGAACCGCCGAAGAAGTTTCAAACATCTATGAGACGATGGCCACGACTTCTCAACAAAAAAGTGCTAGGGGGAAGAGAGCTTCCATCAATGAAGCCAACCCTAGTTATGATGTGATGAAACAACTTGCCGAGTTGACAAGGCAAGTAGAGATGCTTCGAACCTCCGAGAGACCACCCTAACAAGCCATGACCGTTGAGACTTGTGGGATTTGTGGAGAGTATGGCCATGGAGCTAATTTGTGCCAAAGGTCGATTGAGCCGGAGTCAAGCGAAGAGGCTCATTTCCATGCTTTTCAAGAGCAAGTGCATGCCATTCAAGGATTCCAACTTCGCCAACCTTTGAACCCATACTCTCAATCATACAATCCAGGGTGGAGAAACCACCCAAATTTCTCTTGGAGACAACCTCAACAACCACCTCTACCGCCACAACAACCACCTCCACCCCAACAAGCCGAAGGTGGCCAACCTCCATCTTATCCGAGGCCGCAACAATATCCGACTCAACCGAACCATCCCATAAGGCCATCCTTAGAAGATACACTACAAGCCTTCATGCAGGCCACTCAACAAAGATTCGAGTCCGTGGAAGCATCTATTAAGCGGATTGAAGTCCAAGTGGGCCAAGTTGCAGATACGGTGAGTGACCTGTCCAAGCGGCTAAAGAACAGAAAATTACCAAGCCAGCCCGAGCAAGTGCACGCTATTACTGTGCTCAACAGTGGCGGCATTGAGGAGAATGAGCTTAGAGAGCCCAACTTGAAGGAAGTTACCTTTGAAAAAGAAGAGGAGACTCGTCAACTACAACAAAAGGAGCCTCAAAAAGAAAAAGAAGAAGTGGAGAAGCCCACACTCCACAAGGCCGCAAATCCCTACACTCCTCCAATTCCATTTCCAAGCCGGTTGAGGAATGAGAAGCAAGACACCCAATTTCAAGAGTTCTACAAGCTCTTATCAAAGGTGAATGTCAACCTTCCACTCTTTGATGTCATTCGCAATGTGCCGGCCTATGTCAAGTTCTTCAAGGAACTAGCTTCCAAAAGGAGAAAATTTGCGGAGAATGAAAAGATTATGGTGTCCGAAGTGGAAAGCGCGATCTTACAACAATAACTACCGCCAAAGCTCCGTGATCCAGGTAGTTTTACTCTTAAACTTGCTTTGGGGAATGGTAAGGAAGTATGTGGGATGTTAGATTTGGGGGCAGGAATAAACTTGATGCCTTACTCCTTATTCAAGCAACTAGAGTTAGGGAACTTGAAACCTACAACAATGTGCCTACAATTCGCTGATAAATCCATTAGATATCCCAAGGGAATTGTTGAGAATATCCTTGTGAGAGTAGGTGGGTTGATAGTCCCCGTTGACTTTGTTGTCTTAGACTTAGGGGAAGTCCAAGAAAATGAGAAAGAATACACGTTACTTTTGGGTAGACTTTCATGGCTACCACAAACACCCTCATTGATGTTAAAAATGGAACATTGAAAATGTCTATTTTTGGAGAAATCGTATCTTTCTCTATGTTTGATCCTCTTATACCTTCTAACCCCATAATAAAAAATTGCTCTTTCATCTATGTTATTGATGCTGAGCCCGAGAAAGTTTTTGTTCAGGAAGAAAACCCGAGAAGAGATGGCAAGGAGATTGAGAGGGAAAAAGTGAAGAAAGTCTCTGATAAATGCACTTCGAGGAAGAAGGTTGCCCAAGAGCTTCAAAATCTTGTATCCAATACCCGCCAGAGGTGGTTCCCGGGGAAATCAAACTCTAAAGAGACTTGGGAGTCGATAACTGAAGAAGCATTTTCTTGTGGAGAGTTTGAGCTTTTTAGCCCATGGATGAAATGTCCCATCCACGTCAAGGGGCACAAGTCATCGCGCTCCACGAACCCCCATGACCTCTAACTGAGACTTCGTCTAGCTCGAGACATTAAAATGAGCGCTGCATGGGAGGCAACCCATGATTATCTTCTTTTTTACTTCTGTTATTTAATCTCTTTTAATGTTTGTGTGGTTAAGTTTTTTGTATTTTTGGTGTTTGTTTTGCAGGTGCGAGTCGAAGTGATGTTAGGGCGAAACAGCAGAAAATTGGCTAAGTCTTGGCCCGCGGCCGCGCACCCCGCGCGACCCCTCTCTCGGTGCCCGGACTCCGCGAGCGCGCAACTCTCGCGAGCGTGCGGCTCATTTGGCCGAAATTCAACTCCCGCGAGCGCGTATCCCTCGAGACCTCCACCACAATTTCAACCACCAAGAGCAGTGAAGTTGTTTTATTTATTATTTTTCCAATTTTCGTATTATCTTCCTTGTTCGTCGTTTGTTGTTTGTGTTGTTTTGTAGGAACCTGCGCCTGTTGCCGGTCCTCCTCAATTTTCGTAATGTTTTCTCTTCTATTTATTTCTTGCATTGAGGATAATGCATGATTTAAGTGTGGGGGGTGAACTCGTGTTTTATGTTTTTATGGTAGTATTTTTGATTTTGTTGTTTTATGTTAAATTTTAAAAAAAAATTATTGTGAAAATTGTTATGTGTCGTTTTTGTTTTGCTTTGATTATTTTTTGTTGGTGGATACCCGCACTTAGCATGATTTGTCTTGTCTAATTGTCAAACTTGATTATTTGGAATATGAATCTTCAAGGGATTATTATTAAGATATTCATGTTGCATGAAATCATTCCCATTATTTCATTGTAGAATGTAAGTTGTCTTGAGAATGATTATATTTACATGATTTGTGTTGTGGGGTCTCGTCCTCTAAGAATTTGAAGGTTTGATTCATTCTCTTGTCAAATGTGTCAATTATGCTTGAAAAAAAAATCATTCTCTTCTCTAACTTCCTATCATGTATTTTATATAAAAAAAAATGAATGAAATAAATGTATGTTGAAATAAGTGAGGATAATAAGGATTTCTACTCCTCTAGTCATTTAATCGACTATGAGCATGGAAAACCACACAAGGACACTTGGGATTTTATCCCCAAGGGCTAAACCTTGTGAATTTTGATCCATATTCTCTCGTTTAATTGTTGTAATAAACGGGATTGCATTTTGGATTCTACTCATATCATGTGTGTCGTTCCTTTGAATCTAACCATGATGAGTATGGGAAACCACGTTAGGAAGCTCGGCTTATCCCGATGATTTCACCTAATGAATTAAATCCTTTTGGTGCATTCCTGTATTATTTTTGGAATAAAAGTGTGGGGGAGTTAGTGAGAAGAATGTTCTGTAGGAAAATTGTTGCATTTTGCCTTGAGAACAACTTGTCTTCTTATTCTCATTGGACGAGCCACATGCCTTGTTTTATAAATGTTGTCATTCTCTCCGATGATACGCTTTCTAGTTTGGAATAATGTGGAATGTTCTAGTATGCATGATCTTCTTGGGGGCAATTCCTTCTTGCTTCATATCTTGAATGATTTTATTTGCTTGAGGACAAGCAAAAGGTTAAGTGTGGGGGAGTTGTTTAGTGCATATTTTTGAGCATGTTTAGTGGCTAATCTCTCTATTATGGGGTAGATGATCGATGTGGTTTTGATCTATGCTTGTTCTTATCGATTGTTGTTGTTGGAATCGTGCCTTTTCATGTTTAGGTACTTGATCACTACTTGAACATTGATAGGATTTAGAGGAGTCTTGATTGTGAATCTAAATCCGAAAAATTAGTTCCTTCGACGTTAGGTGGATGGGGTTCCTAAGCCTAATATGTCAATCTTTCTTGTACGATATAGCTAAGAGAGGTTTAACGGATAGACGGTGACAGTAATTGAAGTTAAACTAATCGGAAGGGTCTATCGTATTTGTGAGAGTAGCATTATCAACTTGAATAAATCATAGTGATAAAACCATTGAGAGAATCTATGCCCTAATACCTTAATCCAACTTATTTCCTCCAATCTTAATTTAATTTGTGTATTTGCATTTAATTGTCTTGCTTTATTATCTATTTCAAATTCCTAGCATAATCATCATCAATCTCCCTTGTTAGAATGTTTAGATTTTATTTTAGTTGTTTTGTTGAAAGCATGTGTAGTCTTTAGATAATTCTTTCCTATAAAGTCTTCCTTGAGAAATCGACTCAGGTTAAGCTTATTGCTTCTACAATTGACCCCGTCCAATTGCGGGTGTGGTCCTAAGTAGTTGTCTCGTGAGCATAAATCGGAAATATAAGTGTAAATTTGGACCCAATCACATATCAATCATGAGGATTGTCATTCTATTCAGACCTTCATTTCATTCCTAAATTCATGTCATTCATACTTAATTCCATTTTTTTTATACCAATCACATCCTAATAATATTTGGATGATTTAATTCTTTGTGAATTTCAATTTATTAATAAATCAAACTAACAAATTTTAATTCACATCAAATCCTACCAAATAAATATTGAGAAAAATTAAAGAAACAAATAATATGTTGATCATTCATTATTATTATTATTATTATTATTATTATTATTATTATTATTATTATTATTATTATTATTATTATTATTATTATTATTATTATTATTATTTTTCGAATTTCAATTGATAATAAATCCAACAATAAAGTTTAATTCACATCAACTCTTAGCAAATAATAAATCAATTCAAATTATATCATATAACAAAACATGCTATGTATACATAGATTTTATGAATTTAGATTTCAAAGAAATCCTCAAAGAGAAAGAAATAAAAATAAGGAAAATTTGAAAAATCAAAATAATGCCAAAAAATTTAAATTCAGAAACATCAAACCAAATAAAAGTAAGAACTTCTATCTTAAACACATTTAAATTATTTATTGGTTCATAATTAAAATCACAAAAATGACTTCTATAACATAATGAAAAATCCACAATTTTATGTTATTTGTCTATCTCTCTCACTATAGCAATTTGGATTACGCCATTGTTGAAACCTTCTTATGTTGCCGAAGTCAATCCTTTCATTTCTCAAAGATCAAGGGGGCGTCGAAATGACTTCCAATAAAACATTTGTGACCGGAACTCAGATGGACTATACTGAAAAATAAAACAAATTTTATAATGATCATTATTATAATGCTTGGAGGTAAGAAAATAAATAAACTGAATTAGAGTCGAACAAAACACTGAGTATACAAATTTGCTTACTGAAAAAAAAAATGAAATTCACCTTAGTAAGCCATCATACTATTACATATTTCTTGCATGTTGTATACGACTATTTATAGGACCGATAGTGGAGACACAATTATTTGATTAATGTTTAGATCCCAAATTTCTATTAAATTACTAAATGCCTTATTTATTAGGCATTTAATAAAATCATCTAATGAAATAAAATTATTAATTTGTAATTATTGTATAATATCCATCAACTGAAAGACCAAGTAAGGGGTAAGAGTTTCATTATTGTTCATTATAATTTATAATGTGTTCAAGTATAATAATACTCGTTATATTTCGATGTGTGATATTTGTATTTCTAATTTGGGAATATAAGAAGAGTGGGAAAATATGTTTAGTATTGGACTAATAAAACCATATATTTACATTTGATCTTACTTGAGAGACCGTGGAATTTGTGAGAATGTTATTTGCTGTTATAATTTTTTCATTAAAAAAATTGTTAGTTCTTTGAAGTGGGGATAAATATAGTAAAAAAAAATAAATATATAAGATTTAATTATTTAAAATATATTTCATATGTTTAAAATTGCAAACTTAAATACATTTAAATTTTCAAATTTAATATATTTATTTGATTTATATATATATGTATATAATTGAAAAATAAAAAAAATAATAATTTTAATTATATTTAATAAGAAATTGATAGATATGCAAATTTGAAATAAAGAAATACATTCTATCAAGGATTGGTTATTTTTACAAATGTACACATATATGAATCATTTTTTGTGGTCATTAAAGCTATTTTGTTTAATTTACAATATCTTACAATATAGTGAAACCATATTTCATTTATATAATATTCATTTCAACCAATTATTTTGAATACCTACTATCATCGCACAAATTAATTATGAATTGGTGTTGACTATTATAATATAGGCCCTCACTTAGTGTTTGTGTATGGCAATAAAAAAGTAAAATTGTATATAAAAATCATATTTAATGTTTTTAAATATTTTTTAAAGCCTATTCAAAATCTTATAAATATAATAGGCTATACATGATAAATCCAAAAATGTAATGCACATAGTTGGTTGTTCTCAAAAATACTAAAAAATTGTAAATTTCATAGTAACTTTGAAACTTGCAGTGCTTACATATTGCCTTGAATTTAAACAATAAAAAAACCAAAAATAAAGAAGAAAAATGTGCAAAAATGTAATCCATGTTTACCTGTATGAGCAAATACATCAGTAAAGTTTATTTTGATACAAATACACCAAAAATCCAAATAAATTGTGTAAACATGCTCAAATTGACTGATGATCTCTTATTTTTATTTTCAATATTAATTAACAAAAATAGAAAATTTTCATATAGTGGATAAAGAAAATTAGTTCAGCACGCATGAATTGTGCTTCTAATCATCACGAGCACACCCACACAAGCAATTCTTGGTTTCAATGCACACATACAATTCACTTGCTACTTTGTTCCTTATTGCATTAACAAAATTATTGTTGTCTCACTGTTGTTGTTTTTCTTTTCTTTTATAGGGCTTTTTAATTTCTTCTCTATCTCCATTAAAGACACCCAATATTTTTTCCAATTTCTTGAAAAAAAAAAAATTCATATCCTGTTCCAACATAAATGAATCAATACAAATTATGGAATGGAGTTAGCACTGACAATCTGATTTAAGATTTTCTTGACGAAAATGAAATATTAGATCAAAATATTCTGGAATATAATGGCATGTTTGTATCTTAATCTAGTCTAAAATGAAATTATGTTGTACCATTTATTTGAGTTGAGTATATTTGTACCAAAATAAACTCTAGTGTTGCATTTGCTATTGCAAGTAAACATCGATCTGTGTTTTTGCACTTTTTCCCAACAAATAAATACAATCATATTTCTCATAATATTTAGATACATGAAAAAAAAATTATTCTAAAATATTTGAATAAAAAAAATTCATAACATTTAAATTGCAAACATCTTATATTTAGATAGCAAATAAATAAAACAACAAAAAAAGTAATAGACAATATTGGAATAAAAAAAACATTTTGTTAGTCTCTTTCATCTTCACTGCATGTAATCGATTCTTGTATGATTTTCTGAATATCAACCTCCACTGCAATTATTCTCTAGAAATTATTTTATTGGTCATAATTCCTCGCAATTCATCAATGCAATGACAAATAATCTTGAATCCATATATGCAACTACCTGCAGATTGGAGCCATATTTCTTCACTAACCGATGCAGCAAGCTAGAGTGCAAGAATTAGAAAACGACATTAAGTTTCATGAAATTTTAAATAAAAACTTAAATACATTTTAAAAACGAAATAAAATTGAGACCGATTACACTACAAATAATTTTTTTGTGATTAGTTTGTGTGGAAAAGTCTGACTCCACAAACTATTTATAGGCCCTAGCTAGAGTATAATATAGAATGATATATAATTGCAATAATTATTGTAATTAAAATATTACTAATGGGCTAAGCAATGCACCATTTCTCAATTAAGGTGATTGATTATATATTTAACGTGATTAAGGTGATTGATGATGTAATTGTGGGTTTAAATATTTAATGAATTGATAATTAATTAATTAGGGTAAATCGATTACATACATAATCACATTAATTATTTTAATTTAAATATTATTAATCGGCTATTAAATGAATATTATTATTTATTTATAAAATAAATAATATCATTTTGGATATTGGATTAATAATTTATTTATTGAATCAATTCAAAGAAAACATGGTTCGTTGACTCCATATATAATTTTTACATTATTGACGTGTCTTAATTTGATAATTTTCGAACCTACTATAGTATAAATAATGATTACTTCTTTTTTATATTATTAGTAATATTAAATTGTAGGAATTATTCCAGAAATTTTTTTACTCCTATATTAAATTTGTAACGCCCCAATTCCACTTTAATAGAAAAAGGCACGTTATCCATACTTTTCATTAATAAAAATATTTTACTTGAAATACAGCGGAAGTTTCAAAGCATAACTCGACATTTTTTTACATAAAATAAAGTCAAAAATAAATTTAATCTTTAATCATGCTTGACCACTTGACCACCATCATCACATCTTACCCGCTACACATCACTCGAGACAACACCTGAAAAGATAAGTAGTTTTTGGGGAGTACTTTAAACTCAGTGGGGAGTGTCCAATTATTCAAGCTATATAAAATTAAACGAGTAAGTGAGAATAATAAAAGTTGTTTAGTCCGTAGACCAAACCATATAGCCCGTCGGCTCATACTATGAAGCCCGTAGGCCCTGTCTCATTTAGCCCGAAGGCCCTGTACTGTGTTGTGTCATCACATAACTGAATAATTAAATATAGAGAGAATAATCAGGACATGATCACGTAAAATCCTACCTTGACCTTGAACTTCGATATTAACCAATTAAGTCTTTGCGTGCCCTATAATTAATTATCTTGAATTAATAAAATGCAACATATAACATGATGTATAAATTGATGCATGTGACAAAATCATTCTTATAACATGATGCATGATTAATTAAAATTAGTTATTTAATTAAATACAATACATGCCTTTAAATCAATTAATGCTTGGCCCATATTATTCTAATTAAATTGCTAAGCAATTTACGTGAATGTGATGTTTTTAGAAAAATAATCATTTATTTCATGACATTACTTCCCAACCCATGGCCCACTCTTAACTTGACAAAAGCCGATATATATATCTTAATCAAAACTAAAGCCCACAACTTTCTTATTGCTTTCTTTTCCAATCAACCCAAAATATCAACAACCTGCCCAACTCTCACTCGTAGATGCTTTACGGAAACACTTCAACCTACTCCTCACGTGAAACCTTACTTTGCTGAATTTCCATCATTTCCACCATGGAAATGCGTCGTCGAGATGGGCTGCACCGAACACCGTAAGAGTTGCTTCAACAAAAGCACAACTACTACTGCAACTGACCACCGCCACTGGAACTGCATTAGGATAGCGGTTGCATCGATGAAGCTTGCCCAAACACTTGTTGCATTTGAGCATCGTCGGAAACTCCTCCTTCGAAACTTGAAGCTGCTGTTGCAAATACCTATCTCCGCCGCTGTTCCGCTCACTGACACATCAATCTCTACAAACACATGATCTCCCTCAACTCATATACCAACCCTTTCCAACTATGCAATGCAATGTGATGCATGAGAAAACAAAAAAATAAAACATACTAGAAGAGATCTCCATACCTTGAACGAAACTAGAAACCTTGAAGAAAAAGAAAACTCAAACTTTCAATCTCTTTATGGCCTCGGATCTTTGGTGTGAGAAAAAAAAATAGAAGAAAAGAAATCTCTATTTATAATAGTTGATTAGGGTTAGGCTCGATTTCATAGCTATCTAGTTAACAAGTTGATAAGATCAAATAGTGATACATCTTGGAGAGTTTGAAATATATCAAAATTCCTGCTACTCGCATTCATGGAGATGGAAGAAGGAAGCTTTCCAGAACTTGGGCTCAACATTGGGCTTATAAAGACTTGGGCTCCAAATAATTCAAATGAGCTTGAAATAAACTTTGGCTAAATATAATGTAATAAATTAGACACTCTAATTAAAATTAAAAAATGCTTGCTCATGAAATGAAATAACTATATTCTAAAGTAAATTCATGCTTAGAAAAAAAAATATATCAATTACTTAGGCGCGACTTATTAGACTTAATCAATTAATATCACATAAAAAAATGATTAAAGAAATATTTTTAGGGAAAGAACGTAGCCATCTAAAATAAATCGGGTTGCTACATCCCTCTCTGCTTAAAAAAAAAATTCGTCCTCGAAATTACTTACTTAATCTTAGTACTCAAAGGTATCTAAACTTAAAATCTAGCATTCATCTTGCATAATCTTGCTAATGGCGGAACCATCACCTATAAATTCTAAGTTCTGAGATCTTCTTAACCGGCACATAAAACATAAGCCTGGCTATGTTCCTCTACCTTAAAGATTTCTCTAATTGACCATAGTCTTGCTAGGTTCTAGGTAAACTATCTAATTCGGACACTAAAATATTTCTCAAAATTGAAGTGACGTCGAAAGCTGCATTGCGACTTAGCCAACTTGGAATCTCGATTGCGCCACCTTTATCAAGGATCTCACGTATCTTCAATCTACTCGCACTTGATTACGGGTCTTTAACGAATTGCTACCAACGTGTACAATGTAGATCCATCTTTACCAAAATAATGCAAAACTTTATTCCAACTTAAAAACTTCTTTGCATTCTTGTACGTTTGCTAAAAATAAAACTAAAATCAAAATAGCTACGAAAATAAACTAGAAATGGGTAATAAAATCTAACGCGTTGATCTCCTTCTTTCTTCACTCCTCGCCATTCATCGCAAAAGCTCTAGAATTTCCTCTCCTTTCAGCGTTCCAACCACCTTTAGTGTTTCTTCTCTCGGTGTTTCCTCCTCCTCCAGCATTCCTATTTTGATGCAACTGACAATCCCAGGCCTTATGTCCCTCCTTGTGGCATTTGGAGCAAGCTTGTGTCCCCAACTTGCACTCTCCTGGATGGTATTTGTGACATTTCTGGCATTGAGGATATCGAGATATCACTCCAGACGTCTCTCCTCCAATAACATTCGGCTTCTTCTCAGGTTGGAAACTCCGCTCTCTATCTTGGGCACCGCGATCATTCCATCGTCTCTTCCCACCATTGGTTGGAGGTCTTGAGGCTGGCTTGTCCAATTTCAGACGAGTTGACACCGCTCGAGTTCGTTGCACAATTTCTGAGTAGGTAGCGAGATTGAGCGCGGATAAGTGTGCTCCAATCTCAGGACGCAATCCATCTTCAAATCGCCAAACCTTCTTTTCATCTGTGTCTACCAAGTGAGGAGCATAGCGAGCTAGCTGGTTGAATTTTTGCGCGTACTCCAGAATAGTCATGCTGTCTTGCTCTATATTCATTAACTCTTTCTCATTTTGCTTTCGGAACGCCTTTGGAAAATAATTATCTATGACCATTCTTTTGAAAATGGTCCAGGTCAAATTGGTCTGCTGTTCTTGACTCATACTGAGCTTCACCGCCTCCCACCAGTGGCTTGCATCCTTCGTCAGCTGAAACACTGCGTAAGTAACTCTTTGTGCGTCTGTGCATCCCAGGTAATTGAAGATCCGCTCCAATTCCCGAATCCATTCCTCTGCTGCTAAAGGTCCTCCAGTTCCTTTCAACTTAGGCGGTCCTGACTGATGAAAATGCGTCAAGATCTCTCTCTCTCTCTCTCCCTCCCTCTTTGTTTCTTTCTTTACGGGAACAACACCACAACAACAAACAATCATCTTTCTCTCTACCATTTTGCCTTTTCACCTCCTTATGTGAAACCTTACTTTGCTGAATTTCCATCATTTCTACCATGGAAATGCGCCGTCGAGATGGGCTGCACCGAACACCGTAAGAGTTGCCTCAACAAAAACACAACTACTGCTGCAACTGACCACCGCCACTGGAACTGCATTAGGACAGCGGTTGCATCGATGAAGCTTGCCCAAACACTTGTTGCATTTGAGCATCGTCGGAAACTCCTCATTCGAAACTTGAAGCTGCTGTTGCAGATACCTATCTCCACCACTGTTCCGCTCACTGACACATCAATCTCTACAAACACATGATCTCCCTCAACTCATATACCAACCCTTCCCAACTATGCAATGCAATGCATGAGAAAACAGAAAAATAAAACATACTAGAAGAGATCTCCATACCTTGAACGAAACTAGAAACCTTGAAGAAAAAGAAAACTCAAACTTTCAATCTCTTTATGGCCTCGGATCTTTGGTGTGAGAAAAAAATAGAAGAAAAGAAACCTCTATTTATAATAGTTGATTAGGGTTAGGCTCGATTTCATAACTATCTAGTTAACAAGTTGATAAGATCAAATAGTGATACATCTTGGAGAGTTTGAAATATATCAAAATTCCTGCTACTCGCATTCATGGAGATGGAAGAAGGAAGCTTTCCAGAACTTGGGCTCAACATTGGGCTTATAAAAACTTGGGCTCCAAATAATTCAAATGAGCTTGAAATAAACTTTGGCTAAATATAATGTAATAAATTAGACACTCTAATTAAAATTAAAAAATGCTTGCTCATGAAATGAAATAACTATATTCTAAAGTAAATTCATGCTTAGAAAAAAAAAAAATATCAATTACTTAGGCGCGACTTATTAGACTTAATCAATTAATATCACATAAAAAAATGATTAAAGAAATATTTTTAGGGAAAGAACGTAGCCATCTAAAATAAATCGGGTTGCTACAAAATTACATATCGAAATTCATATTCTCAGTAGGTTGATTAGGTTAATAAAAATCAATATTAAATCAATTCTTCATATATAATATTGATAGATTGGTTAATAAATATTAATATTCCATATTGGGCAAGTGTTTTGGCGGGAAAATGGTAGGTTACTAGTTAAGGTATAACTTCTTGCTTTTATATATATATTAAGATTAAGATTAAGATTTCTTGGTGGTGTTTTTTAAAAAATTATGTAAGCTTATATGGGCATAAATCCCCTAAGAGTTTATGGGCTTCCAACATCTCCCTAAATAAACCTATGATAATTCTAAACAAAGCCTCTAATTTTCTCTTTGTAGCCCTTATAATTTATAAAATAGTTTTTTAACCCTTTATTCTATCTTTTGAAACCTAATAAAATTAACATTGCCCCACCCCCATTTCATAAGGAATTTATTTAGCTAACTACATGTTGATTATAATCTTATTCAACCATTCACCCTAATCCCCAAGCACATGTTTTACCCAAATAATTATTTGTTTTGCATCATATGCACATGATCAAAATATTTTGTGCAAACAAAAATATGGTATTTTGTGCAATAAATCATTGCCAGCAACTTATCGCAATTACAATGAAAAACTATAAATTGTTCACCTGCCCAAAGCATATTGATCGCATTCCATTAATTAAATCAAAAGAATGCATGCGCATCTGGGAAGGAAAAAAAGAGGAACTTTATCAAAACTATAAATTAAGTAATGAATCGAGAGTATTTTTAAAATTGATTTTTCAAAATTTAATAATTTTGCCGGTGGGCCTAGAGATATTTTCTTAGAATTTTTCCAGTGCCTCCGACTTCAAGTGTAGCAGCCACACAACTTCATACCTATAAACTTTGAAAAAGAAAAAGTCGGGAAAATTAATTGGTCAATCTATCGAGGCGTTCTCGTTTCTGCCAATTTAGATTTTCTTCAGCAACCATAGCCCCCAACTAACTTATCTTTTTCTTAGTGATGGAGAAGTGTGGCGGGTTTTGATATTGTTGTTAATAATTATGATTTTTGAGTATTGAGGTTAAAGGATAAAAATATCTTATCGTATTAATATTTACATTTTAAAAAATAAGAGAGCTGTGAAAAGTAAAACGAGGGTTGTGTTTAAAATTTCCGTGAACCTATCACTATTTCTAATCTAATCCAAAGGGTTTAGCTAAAGATTTAATTAAAATAAATAAAAATTTAAGAAATTTATTTCAATTCCAAAGACTCTAAACTAACTAAAGAAAAAAACTCAAAATTGAAGAAAACTCATAAACTGATTTTCAAATCGAAATTTATCTTTTTGTATTATTATTTAAAAGATATTATTATATTGACGCGCATTCTTGAATAACGATTGCGTATTAGTCTCGCGAACTCCCGAAACACCAATTACACAAAATGCAAAAATGGAAAAAAATAATTTATGCATTAATTTTACTTTATTTTTAATAGGGATGTCAATTTAGCCCGAAACCGATGGGCCGGCTCGAAAAAATCGAAAAAAAAGGTGGGTTAGGGCCACGAATTTCTGGCCCGAAATTGTTTTTAACCGATTCGGCCCGAACCGAATAGACTCGAAATCGAAACGGGTTGGCCCGAAACCGAACGGGTTGGCCCGATTGACATCCCTATCTATATTTCTTTAGACTAACTAGTTATTATAATTTATCATGTTTTAATTTATTTAATTTATAATATTATAATATTATTATTTCTTTTAATAAATGATAAATATTTTGAAGATGGAATCAAACATTAAGTTGAAAAGGCTTCAAATATTGTTAAAGCAGAAGAAGATTGTACTTCAAATTAGATGGAAGATTAAGCTATAAATAGATTTGTGGTGTAGTTTAAAATGATTATTTTTGGAAGAACAAATTATGATTGAACATTATTGTCATTTTCATGTCATTTATTTTTATTTTCTTTCATTTGATACAGTTTGATCTTAATTAAATTTTGTATTTGTCATTTTTTTTCATTTTATCTTATTTTTCACGTATTAATTTATTTCAAGAATAAGAAAAATTGATTATTTAGGAGAATTATCAAGATATAATTTATACACGTGGAAAAAAAATAATAAACATGTTGGCCCGACGGGCTAGCCCGAAAACCGAAGGGTTAGGGTTAGGGTTGAAGATTTTGAGCCCGAAGAAAATTTTAAACGAATAGGTCCGAACCGAATAGGACCGAAACCGAAACGGGTTAGCCCGATTGACATACCTAATTTTTAAGGATAAAATAAAATTGAGGTTTAGGCAATTCCACGAGCATGAACGACTGTAGACATGACACGTGTAAACAAGTTTCCAAAAGTAGACAGAAATTCACACACTACTAATCAAGCTCAACTTTCTTTCTCACACAGAACTCCCAAATTTCCCATCAATATCTCCTACAAATTTTGGTAAACCCTCAAACAGCTTATGACACTGACCTCTTACCTCAACCCCAAATCCAATCTTCTCCAATTAAATTCAAAACAAAAGAATTAAGATAAGATTTTGTCGAATCCTTTTTTCTGCTGACGTTGTCGCCGCAATTTAAGAAAAAAACGTTTTGGGAGCTCAATGGTAAGTGATTAACTTATGATTATGGCCCTATATGATCTTTTCCTTTTGGGGTTGGTTTTATTTATTATTATTATTTATTTATTTGCATTTTTGGAATGTTGTGATTGATCAATGTTTCTTGAATCCTTCGTTCGATGCTGTTAGCTTGAAAAAGAAGAATTGCTTGCTTGAATTTCTTGAAATATGGGATTTGATTCTTGTTGATTATTTTTTATTCTGGTCATGCCAATAGTAAAAAATGTAATTTAGCGTGTTTCTCTAATTCATGGAGCAAATTGATCATGTCTTAAGCAATTGGGTATTGGATTCGTGAGTTGTTTAGTAGTATTTTTCGGATGTTGATGGTGGAAAAGTGCCACAATCTAATAATGATTAAAATTTAAAAGGAGTTTAATTAGTATATAAAGTCTCAGAGTAAGTTGGGAATTAAAAAGGATTAGAAGATTAGAGGCCAAGTGCAAATGAAAGATGATGAAAAAGTCTGCAGCCCGATAGTTGCAATGTTTATGGAAAAACGAAATTATAAAAAGGTGGAAACAAGTGTTCTAACTGCAGAATCCTCCAAAATAATTTGACAATCTTCAACCAAAAGTGTCTCCGAATGTCTTATTTCTTCTGATACACTTCCCAGTTAAGCCTTGGTATTTTGACTATCTTGACATTTAGTTTAATCTTATCTTACTAAGGAAAAAGATTATGTACTCACAGTCTCCCTGCAGTTAATGTACATTTTGTATATATAGCAATGAAATATTTTTAACTGTCTAATTCTTAGGTGTTTTCTGGTTAAGGATATGATTCCATACAGTGATGTAAAGAGCCAACTGTGAAAGGGTTGCGCGATGCTTGAATCTTTTCTGCTATGACGGCTGCTTGACATGCTGTTTATAGATCACAAGACTGGCATTGAAAACATGGGATATGCTTTTAGCAAATTGGAGATAAACTCTGGACTTCTTGATGGTTCAAGTTCCACTCATGAGCGCAACGGTAGTTCCCGGATAAATAGACAGCTGCATTCCTTAGACCATGATATTGCTCAGCTAACAAAGCTTCGATCAAAACCGCACGAGAATTTGAGTCGAGTTTTTCCAGGGAAGCGTGAGTTTCCTGTTTCAACCGTGAAGATGTTAGCTGGTCGAGAAGCAAATCTTTCCAGAAGAGGGAGGTTCTCATCTGGAGACTGTCGTCATGTTTTGAGTAAATATTTGCCTATTAATGGTCCATGGGTTGTGGACCAGATGTCAACTAGGGCTTATGTATCACAGTTTTCCGCTGATGGTTCGCTTTTTATGGCTGCATTTCAGGTACTAATGCTTTCTACGGCAAATAGCTTCTAACTTTGCGTCAAAAGGAGAATCCTAGGATAGATGTTCACATTACATTTCCATTTTGAATGCTGAGGAAGATATAACAACTTATGACGTTTAAAAGTTTGATAGAATCCTGATCCTTTCAATCATGACCTTCTTTTCATGTTGTTTATTGTGAAACAGGGAAGCCAAATTAGAATATATGATGTGGAAAGAGGATGGAAAGTTCAAAAGAACATCCTTGCAAGAAGCTTGAGATGGACAATTACTGATACATGCTTATCGCCTGATCAAAGACACCTTGTAGGTTCTTTTTTTTCATTGGTTGCAAAAGCATATAAACCTACTTTTTGGGCTATGCCCTAAGTTATATACAGTACTACTCCTGCGTGCTTCCATGCTGTAGGTCTTAAAACTCATGAAATATATCTCTTATTTTCTTTAGAAAGGGGGGAAAAATATGTGCTATGTGCTTTATTTTTGAGTTGAATGTATGACATTGGAGGACCTTAATTATTTGGGAAAATTTTGGCACACGGGCAAAAGAAATGCTTCATAGTCCTGAAAGATGGACAGAGTGCTCCTGTCTTTTTGAGGGTCCAGTTTGGGACTGTTTTGACCCATGGACTAATGCATGGAATTGGCCTGTAAAATCCCCCAACACAAAAAGAAAACCAGTCAATTTACCAGAAAAAGAAAAAAGAATGAATTAATGGTTGTGGATTAAAATATGTTTCAGAGGTTGTCCATGTCAATTTATGTCACCATATCAATCTACCTCACCATAGCAGTTGCATTCTTGTGTATTAGATAAAATCAAAGAAACAGCAGTGAACAATTGCACCTATCAGATTATTAATGTGACTGGATGTGCTGTGGTCTTCATCTCTCCCATGCAGTAAATGTTAAGACATGGGATCTTCTATGGTTTGTTTCAATACTATTATTCGTGTAATATGATTATGGTAATCCTAATAGTTTCTCTGGAATTGCGCTTGTCTTTGCAGGTATATGCTAGCATGTCTCCTATAGTCCACGTTGTCAATGTTGGATCTACCACCAAAGAATCCCTTGCAAATGTCACTGTACGAAGTTCAACTGTTGTTAAATTTTGGTATCTTAAATCAGTGTGCAAAAGTTCATGTTTGGATTGTTACACTGCTCTTATTGCCTGCATGATCATTCATAGTCATCCAGGCAGTCATTTCATGTCCATCCCTGTTTCTTTATCTTGGCTAGCTGATGAAGAAAATACATTGGATGATTTTATAATGTGAATGTGTGATCACAATATAGGAATAATGCTGAGAATTGTCTTTCTATCTGCCTTCTTAATTCCTTCAAAGTAGTCTAGGTAAATTCCAAAGCATACATTTCTATATCAGGGACTTGTATCCCCATCTGGGACACTCATCAGCGGTTCTTTATTTGCCTTGTCATGACCTATTTCATCCCTATACCGCATACAAAAACTCTCGTACTCTTGTTAAGTGTATTTATCTCATCATGCTTAGCTTAAAATATATACTCTGGCATGAATCTTTTGAGATTTTGAGATTTTGAGCTTTAAGCTCAGATGAACTATTAATGTGGATGCAGGGTTCTTTCTGCATGTTACTTTTATCTTGAACTTCTATCAGCTTAGCATTGCTGAAAATATGGCCTTTTACTCTCTAGGAAATTCACGAAGGTTTGGATTTCTCTTCTCCAGACGAAGGGGGGTATTCTTTTGGAATCTTCTCTCTGAAATTCTCAAAAGATGGCCGAGAAGTTGTTGCTGGAAGCAGCGATGAGGATATATATGTTTATGACCTCGAAGCAAAGAAAGTCTCTCTTCGAATCTCAGCACATGCGGTAGTGTTGCATTAACTACAAAAAGAGTATTTTTATATTTCGCATAAATTCTCCTATCACATGTGTGTCATAAATTATGCAATCTATATTTTATGTAGAATGAGCTGTAATGTGAATTATTAGGACTTCCGGTGGAATTAATTGCCCTTATCCCTTGAGGGTGTCAAACTAGAAATGTTGGCCTTGAACTTATTTGTGCTAGAAGAAGAATGCTGTAAGTCAATTTACTGGACAGATAACTTTTACCATTTTTCCTATTTTACTCGAGCTGTAGAAATCCATCCTGAGTTCAGATACTGTATTTCAGATGAGCACAATTGCTCATGTTTTTTTTAAAGAAGACATCTAGTTCTTTAAACTTCAGCACAGCAACAGTTTGACACAACAGATTATAGAGGCCAGTATTAAATTATCCAACCTGTTAGTTTCTGAATCATGCCAATGTGAGAATTATGTACCTCTTAACTAGAATGCTGACTGAGGAATGAAGAATTGTTCAACTAAATGCATCTTTTTTATATTGTGAATTATTGACATATAGTGCGTCTGCATAAGTCTTATCGTTGCTGCTTGTAAGTAATTATATCTACCACTCAGTCCAGGGAAATGATCTCAAAGATCGATAGTTCTCATAAATTTAAATTTTCCTTTTTCTTGCAGTCTGATGTCAACACTGTATGCTTTGCTGATGAAAGTGGCCATCTTATTTATTCAGGAAGCGATGACAACTTCTGTAAGGTTGTTCCTGTATGATGTTAGTTCACCTTATCATGGGACACGTTTGGAAGCATTCACTTAGTTAGTGACTGCTCAACTTGCCTGCTAGAAAAGATCTCAGATTTCTGCTTACTCCATTCTCCTTTAGCTACCTACTTATGCTGTGAGGCTGAACTACCATCCGTCATTAGCTAACTCTCTGATGCATGAGATGTATACTGCATTAAGTCTTCTGATATAGATTGTTTACCACTAAATTATTTTCTATATTGAGACACTATTTTCAGAAGAGAAAAATATTAGAGTTTCCAGAGGCAATGTTTTTGGCACATGCTAAAACACTGAAGCTGCTAGTTATGAGCTTTATGTTGGTGGGCATAAAGAAAAATGTCTTATTAGGTTTTGTTATCAATGGAAATGTTACCTTTGAGCAGCCAAGAAGATTTAGGGGAAATGACAACTTGCTTACTCAGTTCTGTAGCTGCTACATTATGATGTGCAGTAATGGAAGTAGTGTATTTTTCTCCCTTTTCCATATATACGTGACATAACAAAATGCTGCTGCATGTAGGTTTGGGATAGGCGCTGCTTTAGAGCTAAAGGCAAGCCTGCAGGGGTCCTGATGGGGCACCTGGAAGGCATTACATTTATTGATAGCCATGGAGATGGTCGCTATCTTATATCCAATGGGAAAGATCAAGCCATTAAGCTGTGGGATATACGGAAAATGTCATCGAATGCTACCTGGTATGATCGGTACTTCTACTCTGCTGCTTAAGTTCGTTTGTTAAGCAGTAATGGTGATGTTGTATGTTATGAGCTCTTCTGCATTAGTTTACTGATGTACGTGGCTGAAATTTTGCAACCATTTCATTGACGTCCAACATCAGGTGAAACTTCTTCTTGGTCCTTTTTCAGCTATCAAGGATACAGGAATTATGAATGGGACTACAGATGGATGGACTACCCTCCACAAGCAAGAGACTTGAAGCACCCGTATGATCAATCGATAGCTACATATAAAGGTCATTCGGTCTTGCGTACTCTAATCCGCTGTTACTTCTCACCCGAATACAGGCGAGTGTTTAGAATCCTACGCGTGCTTAGCCTTGAAAAGCCCTTCTACACAATTTCTGGAACTTGAATAGACCTGCTTATCAAGACTAACATGCTTCTATTATTTTGGACAACCATTTGCAGCACTGGACAGAAATACATCTACACTGGATCTCATGATTCTTGCATTTACATATACGATTTGGTAAGTCCTAGATTTCTGTTACCTCTTTATTTAACCTGACGATGAGCAACTCAAGCTTCTTCAATTAGTGTGTGCATGGTTGCATGTTTAAGTTGTCTAAGCCATGCACAAGAAAGTTGTCTAAGCCATGCACGATTCTTGATTATTTTTCTTTCTGTTATTTTCCGTATCTCAAAGTTTGTCTCGACGTTGAAATTCCAGGTTACTGGGGCCCAAGTCGCGAAGCTGAAGCACCACAAATCGACTGTGAGAGACTGTAGCTGGCACCCCAGTTATCCGATGCTGGTTAGCTCATCTTGGGACGGAGACGTCGTGAAATGGGAGTCCCCTGGGAGAGGAGAGGCACCAGCACCTGCGAACAAGAAGAGATTGAGGAGGAGACATTTCTACTAAAGCGTTGTACAGCCACTGTAAATGTAAGTTCACAATTTCCATAATGAAGTAAAAGAAATCATATTTATCATCTTCAAGGTCAAATAAAGGGTACTCCTCATTTCGTTTTTCTGATTCTGTACATAAATGACTGAAGATTGTATGCAGTGCCACTCATTACTGGCTCAGCATGATTTTTGTTATTTTATAAGCTAGAACTAGAATATGCCTGATCTGGTAGGTGTTGGGAAAAGGTGTTTTATCATCGTCTATTATCAATGCATGTCGTGTGTATATACGAAATGATCGAAAAATATGACGGATTATGTTACTTGTCTGATAGGGACTAAACGAAAGATTCTGGGATTATGTGCTTGCTTCTGTGAAATCTTCATTTGTTGTAGTAATTATGAGAGCGAGTGCTTGCTAGAATCAAATCCTTGTACTGAAATATGCACCTAAACATTTTATTTTATTATAACCAATTTGTTTTGTGTTTCTCCAGTTTGTTAAGGCAGATGATTGGTTCATTCCACATCGATGAAATGATTGAAAAAGTTTAACCCCCCAAGTAATCGGCATTCATCATCACCACACAATATTCTACAATTTCATGTTTCCCAATATATTTTTATTATTGTGAAGATTCCAATAAATTTTGGGGGTTATACAGTAAAACCTCTATATAGGAATACTCTATATAAGAATAACCTCCTTATAGTAATAAAAAGTTGTGGTCCCAATTCGGGATCAGTTATAAATAAGAATAACCTCTACATTGTAATATTCCAGTATTTTTTTAGGACATTCTTAAGAAATTTACCTCCATATAGTAATAAAGTGACATTAAATTTCATATATATTTAAATATCTATATAAAATGTCTAGAACTGTTTTAACTACATATGTTACATTAAACTTAAGATTGTGTGAAATGCTTATTTAAAGTTATTCGTGGCAGTGCTTTAATTTTTTGGGTTAATATCACATCCTTTAACTTGTATGTTCGAAGTAATTAGTCAATACTATCACTTTCTTGTTGAATTTAAAATATTTCCAGCTTGTCCAACATGTTTGAAGCTTATTGACATAATATTTTTTCTATTTCTACACTATCATTCTCTGGATTATCACCATGAGCATCTTGCGTGATTCCTATATGATGTATTATTCAGTTAGAGCACATGAATGGATCTTACATACCTTTTAAATTCATGTTTTTAAATATGAAGGGACATTTTCAAGTGTTGTGTAATATATATTAATTTTTTTAAAAAAATAATGATTTTTATATCTAAACTCTATATAAGAATAACCTCCCTATAGTAATATTTTTCTCTGGTCCCAACGATATTACTGTATAGAGGTTTTACTGTATATATTTAGGAAATAAATTAAACCTATTTCTATGCGTAACGGTAGTCTTTTCATTTTCTATATTCGTATGCCTTTTATATATTATTCCTCGGTCTCAATTGTGCAGTTAGTTATCTTCTTTGGGTGTCCGAGGTGTAGTAATTTATTTTTATTTTATTTAACTCACGTTTACATAATTACAAAAATATACTCCTACTTCATTATGAAATATACTTATATATTTCAATATAGTTTGTAATCCGCGTGAGAAACTAATTGGACTTTAGAATCAAGAAGAAATTTACAAATCGGATTCATTAAATAAATTCGATTTCTCAAGAAATACCTTCATTCTTTCTGGTGGATCAGTACTGGACATTCAATTTTGGCGAGGGGAGGGGAAATTTTAGCTTCCCGACCCAGTAATCTTTGCTTACACAAAAATACCAAATAAAATAAAATAAGTGACACGGAGCCTTTTAACTTATTTTGAAAATTTCAATTGATCCATACTTATCCCATACTTTTTTTTCCCATTTAAGTAGGGTTGGACTGAAAATGAACCAAACTACTCGCGAGATATTCGGATATCGGTTATAAAAAAAACTTGTTTGAGACTAGCTCGTTTATTAAACGAGCTGAGGTCGAGCCAGCTAAACGAGCTCGCCATTTTCTCGAGCGAGCTTGGCTTGTCGAGCTCGCGAGCTCATTCGGCCCGTGAGGTTCTCGAGCTTTTTAACGAGCTGTCTCACGAACAGTCTCGTAAGTCAGCTCGCGAGTAGTTAAACGAGCCGAGCTCGAGCTTGACACGCGAGCTGTATCATGAGTTTGGCTCGCGAATACTTTAATGAGCCGGGCTCACGAGTTGTCTCACGAGTCTGACTCGCGAGTACTTAAACGAGTTGAGCTCGGCCGGGCTCGCGAGCTATTCGATTTAGAACTCGAGACACACTATTTTTGTAATTTTTAAAATATTATTTATTTATAGTGTAACATTTGTCAAATTAATACTTCTCATTAAAAATAAAATGAAATTAATGGTATTAACTATTGAACTAATATTATTAAAATTAATAAATCAATGATCAAGAGTAACAATTATATACCCAAACAGACAAACTAATGAACTTTATACACACACACACACATTATATATAAATATATAATATAGTTATCTTATTTACAATAATAATAATAATAATAATAATATGAAATGTGAAATGATATTATATTAATATTATCGAAATTAAGAAATTGCACACCCAATAATAAATACTAAGTAATAAGAGAAATTATGAATAATATTTACAAAATAATATTTATCAATTCATTAAATAATAAATATGAAATGAAATCAATAATATTAATCTAATATTATCGAAATTAAGAAATCGGATGCTTAACATAAGATTAGATGAGTAATAGAAGAAATTAAAGAAAAAAGAAAATTAACAATATATAGTATATAATAAATAGATTATAGTCCATCTTAGATTAATAGTTAAAACTTACAAGAATATAAGTTATAAATTATAAATTTATAAAACGTGTACACTAATAAAGAAAAAAAAAAGAAAAAAAAATTATGATAAATAGTGACAATTTGATAAAACAATACTTATCATTAAATATTAATACATGAAATGTAATCAATGATATTAAACTAATATTATCAAAAGTAACAAAATAATAAAGGAAAATGAAATTTAACAAAAATTATAACTAATCAAATGTTCAAGAGTAATAATATTCTTAGCACCAATGTTACATAGTTAATCTTAAATTCTTAGTAAATATATACTATCGTCTATCTATTAGTATTCTAGTATATAGTCATTGACTTATAAGAATATACATAACATGTAGAAAAAAATAGATTATAGTCCATCTTAGATTATCAGTTATAACTCATAAGAATATAAGTTATAAATTATAAATTTATAATTTGTGTAAATTAATAAATGAAAAATGAAATTAAAAAATTAAGATTAATATTGACAACTTGACAAATAATACTCATCATTAATACATGAAATTAAATCAATGATATTAAACTAATATTATCGAAAGTAACAAAGTAATAAAGAAAAAATGAAATTAACACAAATTAAAACTAATCAAATGTTCAATAGTAATAATATATTTTTAGCACCAATGTTATATAATTAATCTTAAACTCTTAGTTATATAAACTATTGTCTATTATAGTATATAGTTGATATTAATTAAAATGTACATATCAATAAAAGGAAAAAAATTAACAAAAATTAAGACTGATATTGACAAAATAATCATTCTCAATTCATTAAATAAGAAATATTAAATGAAATAAATGATATTGAAAACAGAATAATTTCTCTAAAATTTGTTATCAAAATTAAGAAATCAAATATTCAAGATTAAAAATATTCTCATTTATTAGTAGTTAGCACAGATATTATACAGTTAATATTATATTCTGAGTTATATATACTATTTGTATTATAGTATATAATTTTTTTTACTTATACACCCGACTTGTGGTATTGAGGAGATTCGAACTCGTAACATTTGGTCCCAAGCAATTATTATAGTATATAGTTTCTATAACTATAGTTTATATTAGTTAATACGTACATATCAATAAAAAAATTAACAAAAAATAAAACTAACATTAAATAAGTTAAACTAAGAATAATAATTAAACAAATTAAGAATTGGTAGTCTCTTAAATAATATAGAATCATTAATTTATAAATGATCTTAATATATTGGAATATGATATGACTTATGACTTATAGTATAATTGTGCATGTAAACGAGTTCGAACTCGAGCCAGAGTTGAACTCGAGTTCGGGCTCAAATTTTAAATAATCGAATTGAGCCCGAGCCAAGTTCGAGCTCGATTTTTCCTGTTGAACCGAGCTCGAGCTCGAGTTCAAAGCTAAAGTTGAGCTCGAGCCCACAAATACCTAAACAGGCCGAGCTCGAGCCGGGTGGTACTTAACTCGGCTCGGCTTATATACAGCCCTACCTTTAAGTAAGGGCGAAATGGTCCTTTACACGTCATTAGTGGCTTTGTTGGCTAATATTTGATAATGTAATGTCCCTCTAAGAAAGCGGAAGTGCATTAAGAATAGAAAAGAAAAAAAACATGGATAAAACGAGATTTTGATGGATTGATAATCACAGTAATCAGAGATGGAGACATGCATGAACAATTAAATGATTGATTTTGGCTCAAATTCAAGGGACCCTTGCAAATTATTACATAGATCGAGGGCAAAACAAATAATATGTTGTCCCGCTAAACATAAATTGCACGAATCTTAGAACTTCATGATTTTTATATTTAATATATAAATTAGAATACTAACCTTGATAAGCTATTACTTATTCGATGAAGAAATTGGTTTCTCTCCCTTCACCGTTTTCCATAAGCACAAAATATCTTTAGATGATAGAGAATTATAATTCTGTATTTTTTTTATCGGTAGGTGAGATGACCAGTTTCAGATACATACACACACACACACACACACACACGTTTTAACAACGTGATGGATATCGTGAAACCACCTTTAGATAAATATAACCAATTTATCAGATAAACATTAAATTATTTAAACCATATAATTAAGATACTTAAATTAATATAAATATCTTAATAACTTAATTACTAATGACACGTGACTATTAATAAATCTTACATTCTCCCACTTGGCCAGAGTGACAGAAATAATCTTGATGGTTTAAATAACATCAAATGTGCACGTCATCAGATAAATTTATTGATCAAATCATCATGTCAATATTAAATATATACCAATACGAGTCATGGTGATTCTACATCAGTCTATCGATATAGTTCATTCCATGTACTACAATATTAGTAATCCACTTAATATGACTCATAATAACGGATAATAATGGTCCACATTAGTGTCTCTTTTCAAGACTAAAACATTTCCAGTTAATGTCAAACATTATGTATACCATACTGACATAACAAGATATCAATAAATATCAGAAACAATATATAATGAGCTCAAAGTGTCAAATAATCATAAGTCTATTACAACTTTCTAGCAATATCCATTCTTTCGACATGTCCAATAAATGTCTTTGGAGATAATCCTTTCGTTAATGGGTCAGCTATCATGAGGTCGGTGCTAATATGTTCAATTGACACCTTTTATTTCTGAACTTCTTCTTTCACAGCACGATACTTCAATTCCATATGTTTAGCACCTTTGGAATACTTGTCATTTTTAGAGAATAATACGGTAGCGAAATTATCACAATAAATTTTAAGCGGCTTGACAATACTGTTGACTATTCCAAGTCCTGAAATAAAGTTCTGTAACCAATTTCTATGAATTGTGGCCTCAAAACATGCCACAAATTCAGCTTCCATAGTGGATGCAACAATTACAGTCTGTTTCACACTATTTCATGAAATTGCTCCACCAGTTAAAAGGAACAAATAGCCGAATGTTGATTTTCTTATGTCAACGTATCCAGCAAAGTCTGAATCTGAGTATCCAATCACATTTAGGTGATCGGATCTTTGATAAGTAAGCATGTACTATTTTGTTCCTTGGAGATACCTCAGAACCTTCTTTGCAGTTTTCCAGTGATCCATTCCAAGATTGCTTTGGTAACGACCAAGCATACCAACAGCAAAGCTAATGTCAGGCCTAGTACAAGTCTGTGCATACATCCAGCTACCAACAATCAATGCATAAGGAATATCTTTCATTTGTTCACGTTCCAATTCATTATTTGGACATTGCATAATGCTGAACTTGTCTGCCTTCTGGATTGGAACGATGCTTGATGAACACTTTTCCATCTGAAATCTCTCAAGAACTTTATTAATGTAAGCTTTCTGAGACAACCCCAACATTTCTTGTGATCTATCACGGAATATTTCTATTCCAATCACATAAGTTGTCTCTCCCATATCTTTCATTTCAAAATTCTTCGAGAAAAAGTTCTTGATTTTATACAATGATCCAAGATCATTAGTTACAAGCAAGATGTCATCAACATATATGATTAGGAAAATTAACTTGCTCCCACTGACTTTCAGATATATACACTGATCAATGGTATTTTCCTTGAATCCAAAAGACGCAATGGTATTATTAAACTTAAGATACCACTGGCGGGAAGCTTGTTTAAGCCCGTACATTGATTTCTTGAGTTTACACCATATGTGTTCTTTTCCTTCAATGGAAAAACCTTCAGGTTGATCCATATAAATATTTTCCAGTAAATCCCTATTCAGAAAAGCAGTTTTAACATCCATTTGGTGTAACTCCATATCATAATGAGCCACCAAAGCCATAATAATTCTAAGAGAATCTTTCTTAGATACGGGTGAAAATGCCTTCTTATAATCAATGCCATCTTTCTGGGTAAAACCCTTATCAACAAGTCTAGCCTTGTAGCTTTCGACATTGCCATTAGAGTCACGTTTAGTCTTAAAGACCCATTTACATCCAACTCTTTTACAATTTTCTCGCAATTCTACAAGGTCCTAGACTTCATTGTGAGCCATTGATTTCATTTATTCTTTCATCGCATCTAACCATTCAATAGAATTATTATTTTTGATGGCTTGTGGGAATAAAACTGGATCAGTATCATCAATTCCAATGTCAAATTCTGAGATTTGTAGATAAACCATATAATCATTAGAAATAGCAGGCCTTCTTTATCTTTCTGACCTTTTTTAAGACTATTTGTTTTGGTTCACCTACATCATGTTCATTGATAATATGTTCATTGTTGGGAGGTTGATCATTTATATGTTGTTCTTGTACAACAATTGCAGGAACAACAACATGAGAAAAAGTTTTGGGCAAATGTATCTCCAACATAACTTCTTGAATGTCCACATTTCGTGGTTGTTCACTCCCACTTATTTCACCATTTTCAATGAATCTAGCATTTCCAGTTTTAATGATTCTCGTACTATGGTCAGGACAATAAAACCTATACCCTTTACATTTTTCTGGATAACTAATAAAGAAACCACTTATGGTTCTTGGATCCAATTTATTTTCTTATGGATTGTAAATTCTTAATTTTGTAAGACAACCCCAAACATGCAGGTGTCTTAAACTAGGTTTCCTACTCGTCCACAGTTCAAAAGGTGTTTTAGGAACTGCTTTGCTAGGAATCCTGTTGACAGAGGAATACTTTCAACCTACTGTGATGTGTTTCAATATTTATAACTCGTGTCAATGCCTACAAGTGTACAAGTATGTGATTGTAGATATGATGATACGAGATCGATCCACAGGGAAAAGAATAGAGATTAGACAATGCAATTACCACGACAAAAGAAGAGCGAAATATCTAGACAAACAATAAGGAGAGGGTGTGTTTTAACTAAATCAAAATGTCAAACAAGAACAAAAGACATAAACATGTAAACACCTATAATTATCAATATATTTTTCCCTCAAGAGTCAATACCAAACAAAGGAGAGCTTTGAAGATGATAAATAAGGTGAAACTCTAGGACATGGCTACACAACACTCATATTGACCTACAATGTGGGATTACACATACATTTATGCAAAGTTCATAGATAGGAAGACCACGAATATAATAAGAGCATCTCTCGAATATCTCTTAAATTGCGAATGCGACAAAGATGGCTATCTCTAACGCATTTTAAGGTCGCACCTACAAAAGGATCTAAGGGTCACATTTCCTTCCACATAATGACATTCGACTAAGAAGACAAATATGTAGATTCGATCCAAGCATGCTTATGATCACGAGATTTACTAGATGCAAGTGATTCATACATGTGATGTTAGTGAGATGGCCAACCAAACAATACCATTCAAGCCCTAGCATAGATCAAAATCTTGACAAAGTAATAACATATATATACATCCCAAATCATAGATCAATATTCACATTGTTTCACCACATCCTAGAGCCCTAAGGCTCTAGCTAACCATATTCACAATAAAATCAAGATTACAAGAAGAAAAACAATAACCCATTCTAAGTACAAGTCTAAGAAGAGAGAAGAAGTGATAAAACCCAAAGTAGAATACTCCTTCAATATTATGGCTTGGATGCTCAAATGGATGGTTGAATCTTCAATCTTCTTCTTGATCTTCAAAAATCCCCTTTTCTTGATGTTTCTATTGTGTGTTTTTCGTTCTAGGGTCGATTGGATTCTCTTTGAAAATCCCCAAATGTATACATAAGTAATGGACCAATAATGGAGTGCCAAAAGTCAAGTTTTGAAATCCGTCAAGGCGAAACGCGACCCCAGGTGATCGCGTTTTGGGGTCAGGTTTGGACTGAAGAAAAACAGCTCTCTGAAGCTTGTACAGAGCGACCGAAGAGGTCGGGCTTTTCCATCGCGCTCATTTCTACCTTGGAAGCGCGACCTGAAGTAGTCGCGTTTCTGGGTCGCGCTTCCCTTTGCTTTTGAAGCGCGACCCCAGGTGCTCGCGCTTTGACATCGCGTTCCAACTAGAGAAAACACGGTCTCTGAAGCTTTCAAGGTGCGACCAAAAGGGTCGCGTTTTGGGGTCGCTCTGTAGGGCGGCTGTGGCGTGACTTTGAGTAGCTCGTGCTTTAGGGTCGCGTTTTGGCTTTTTCTTGTCTTTTCTCGTCTTTGTGCAAGTGTTGATCGATCAATTCTTAATCTGACTTCTTTTAGCATTTGTTTTCCCAAAAACCCCCTAAATTGGTCACATTACACCAAACAAAAGATTTAAACAAATTTAACAATATTTAAAACATATATATATGATAACCAAGTGCAAATGCACTCAAAATGAGTGCATATGAGTGCAACTTATGCACTCATCAACTCCCCCAAACTTAAATATTTGTTTGTCTTCAAACAAAACAAGAGTAGAAGGACAAGGTAATTGAGCATATTGGAATCAAGATGGTAGTTTTCTTTAAAAATCCAAAATCAAATAATGCATAGATGACAGTGGCAATCAATAATAAACAAGATCATGAAAATCATCATGATACAATTTGTGAAGTTCAAACTCTCTCAAGGTTCAATAGACGCTCATTCTCGAGTGTATAGGCTAGAAATGTATCACTCAAGGTCGAGAGTGCACTAGGATTCTACCATATGCTTGCAAAGTGACTTCAATCTCCACTACTTAGTGTGTGTTTTCAACCAAGAATCATTAAGGTCTTTTGGGATTGTAGTGAAGGCTTTTCGGAAAGGTAGGTATATATTTAGCTAAGTGACTTCCCAACATTACCAATTTCATTACCAAGCAAGTAGAACAATCAAGTTCTCTTCTACCCTTATTTCTTCACAACCCATATCTCTTTGAGATTTTCCAAATTTCTTTCAATATTTCACACTTTCTTGTTTGTGATTTACATGTAGAACTATCTTTCTTTTACTTCATTTTCAATTGTAATCAAGATGATTCACTTCTTTGTGTTCTTTTCTATCACAAGAGTTTTCATTGTTTTACCTTTTTCCATTCTACAAGATTTCTCAAAATTTTTATTCGAAATTTCCACACAAATCTTTCCACTTATTCCATTCCAAACCCAACAAAATCAATAAATAGTTTCAAAGCTCAAAGGGCTTGCAAGGGATTTATATTGGAAAGTTAAGAATTTGGATTGTTATGAGGTTTAGACAACAAACGGCCTTGAATCATTTTCAAGAGATCAAACACACCAATGTAACCTCAATCAAGTCACAAAGCAAGTTCTAGAGAAAACTTAGCGCACTATGAAGACCATTAATCACTCTTCAAAGAAAAGATTACATTTGTGTAATCTTTGGATCAAAATCTCTCCACGGTAAGTTTTTCCTTCCCAAATTGTACTTTTGAGACATTAAAGAACTTTGGTTACAAAATCATGCCATGACATTATGCTTTTTATCAAAAATTTTCAAAAAAATTCAACATAAGCGCATGCTCATCAAGGATTCCAATTTCAACAATTATCATGCTCTCATAACCCCTATTATTGTTACAAGAACATACACCTATGTAAGTAAAAATAACCCCAAACCACAATCATAAGGCAATTGAACAAAAACATAGATAAAATATCACATGCTCATGAAGCAAAACAACATGCGATATCATAATCCATCAACTACCATCATCCATACATACAAACAAATAAAATAAAATCCTAATATGATCCAAACATAAATAAAAGCATAAGCATGCTAGCATGCTCTAATATCCGAAAGCAATAAATAAATAAGTCTTATGAAATAAAGCGGTAAAAAATTCATGGAAATGAGCAGAAAAGATCCTTGCCAACCACTACTCTCTCCTCCTCCCCCAAACTTATTTTAATCCAAAGGAAGAAATAAGTTTGGAGGCAAAAAGGTGGTGGCAAGGGTCACTAACGCTCAATGAGGTGGCTGCTGCTGATGAGGAGACTAGTGCGAATGTGGAGACTGGTGTGGATACTGCATAGGGGACGAGGATGGCATGAATTGTGAAGAATGGAATTGTTGGAACTACTGAGAGGAGGAGGCCATGAATTGGCCTGTCAGCATTTGCTGAAAATGCTGTGAAGAAGATGACGAGGCCATGAATTGTCCGATCGAGAACTGCTGCAATGACTGGAATGGCGGCTGCTGCTGAAACTGCTGCTGCTGATGATAGGAGTTGTAGGGAGTCATCTGCTGGTGCTGAGATGGGGTATAGGGTTGCTGCTGTGACCCAGACCCGGTGTTCATTCCCCTGAAGATCCCGGCTAGGTCCTGTATCTCTGATCGGAACGAGCCCATATTATTAGCAAGACCCCTGATGTCACCCCTAAGAACTGTAAACCTCTCGTCAATATCTGTCTGTATGGCATGAAATCTGTCATTTACGCTGGACTGAATCTGTCCCATCTTGCCATGCATGTCGTGTCGGATATCATCGAATCTCGTGTACATGTCTTGCCTTAGTGCTCTGAACTCATCGTGCACATCATCCCTCCAATTGTACATGGTCTCCTCTATTGCATCAAAGCAGCCAGTTATCTGTTCTTCATTGTAGCGTCGTTCATGTCTAAATGCGGCTGTAGACGACCCTTCTCCTCCTGTTTCACCTCCGTCATCTCCTTGGCCCTCAAGATTGCCTCGAATTCCTCGTTGTTGCCCTGCTATACCCATAGCTTGAAGATGGGCAACCGTCTCCATCTTTCAATTTCTCCTCTCATCCCAATTCGACACATGTGTGAGAGCTTGATTTGGCAAAGGGAATGTTCCCCCAGCTCGCATGTTCAGCAGGTATTGATTCAAATTCGAGGCCAGCATCTTCACATTCCTCAAGTGATTGAGGTTGATCATCCTCAACCCTGGTGTATGCAACTCTTCTGTTAGGTCAACATCGAAGTAATAGGCTATTGGAGTGATCAATCCGCCAAGGCAAATGTGTCCACTGTCGAGATGGGATTGTCGAAACATCTGCTCAATTAGGAAGACACCAAAGTTCAAGTGTCTTCCATTCAATATAGCCCACAAAGCAAACAACTCCTTCGTCCTCAGCCCACTGTTGTCTCTTCTTGCCCAAACGGTGTTGGCAAGGATTTCGTGTAGGTATCGAAAGACCGGGTTGGGCATAGCGGATGCCTTGGCCACACTAGAGCTGTATTTCTCCGTCTCCGTCTCTGTGAGGCATAGAAGGCGGTAGGTGTCGTCTTGGTTGAATTCTCGGGGCTCATGGTAAATGTCCTCTTGCGTGGCCCCAAAAATCTCGTTCAACTCATCCACTGTTAGTTCGCGGTCTTGGTTTCCAAGCCGGAAAGTGCATCGAACCGGCCCCTTCTTGTCTGTCCTCTTCATGTCAAAAGTGCTCATCACCTCCTTTCTTAGGCGGGGATACGTCAAACAATCCCGCTCAAGAGCTTGGAGCCAACCAATACGGTCCAAGAGTTGCCACACATCGTCTTTGATGCGAAGAGCTTCGCATGTTGCCTCATGCATAAACTTGGTGGTGGCAATGGTCACATTGAAGAGCCGGTTCCAGTTATCTATGTGTTCCTCGTCATGGAGGACGACCCCATACCTCATTGGATGGCTTTCCGGCAAGTCCTCATCTTGCCCCTCTTCTTCGGCCTCGATCTTGAGGTCAGACTCAACATGTGTCCTTTTAGAAGACCTCCCCTTTCTTGGCATTTTGGTGTGAGATTGGTACCTACAAAAATCCAACAAAGTTTAGGATGAATGAGCACAATTACATGTCAGTTTAGCAAAGATAAATGGGTTTTAGACATATGACAAAATCCAACACAATCCCACTTGTATCTTTGTTAAACTATTAGAGACTTTGTTATGAAACATAATTATACATGCATGGCCAATCTTTCCCAACAACAAATTCTCATCACATAAGAACCAATATGAACAACATCTTTATCTTGACAAGATAGGCCTAAAGCCTCATATGACAATATCACAAGCAATTCCAAGATAAAATTTGTTCTTCAAAATCAAAACATTTATAACAATTGAGACAAGGCCATGGTTCTACACGTATGTGACAAAATCAAACTCAAATGCCCATAACAACATGCTCAATGTATTAATGCGTATTCAAAATAAAATAGGGGCTTCCAATCACATATGACAATGTCAAAAACACAAAGCCCCCCTCAAAAACATGTGTTTAACAACAATATTAATGGCAACATTTCTTATTTTCCTATCTATGTCTAATCAATTCCGAAATTCATAGCTAGAGCAACAAGGTGCCAAAGTTATGCATAATCAAAATTTCAAAGACAATAAAAGCATAGCCATCTTCAAGTGAGAACAACATTCATGCATATTTCAAAATGTATAACCTCATTTCCCAGAAATAATTATTGTCAATAGTTGAAAGTCAATCCAAATTGGGAACATCATAAGCATACTATGCAAGAATGTTTCAAATCTAACAAAATTTAGACCAAGGTCCCCCCCCATTAAGGCTATGGCATGTGAAATATCAAATAATTTCTAACATTCATGCTCAATTTTCACAATTTTCCAAAATTCCAAGCCTAATTCTTCAAATTATCAAAAATTCCACAAACCCACAACTCACACATGCTATCAATTGCATTGTTCTCCAAATGTAAACACAATGTGAGCATATTCATTGGGTTTTTTTTTTTTTTCATTTGAGACCTAGGGCACACCATCTTGCTAATCCCCAAAATTTTCAAATATATGAACATTTAAACCAAAAAATCAACATGTATGGGTAATGGGTGTAGATTAATAGAAGAGTTGAGAGATTTACCTTTAACCTTGATGGAGAGGATGAATTTTTGTGTGTGCTCGAGTGAGAGTGAGTATGAGTGCAATTTGAAGTGAGTGTGTGAAATGGAGAGAAAAAGGGTTAAAAACTCGTCTGTACTGGGCAAAGCACGAGCCAGGTCGCGCTTTGAAGTCGCATTTCCACTAAAGGAAAAAGCGCGAGCTGGGTTGCTCGCATTTTTCGGTCGCGTTCTGATTTGAGGGAGAAGCGCGACTCCAGTTGATCGCGCTTCTGGGTCGCGTTTCATTTTCTAAAATTCATGTCTCTGAAGCCCTGTACAGCGCGACACCGGGGTCGCGTCCTGGGATCGCGTTTTCACTGCTGTGAAGCGCGACTCCAGGTGTTCACGTTTTGTGGTCGCTTTCTTCCTTCTTTCATTTTCGAGCCCAGTTTTGGGCCCCTTTTCTACACTCCATGCAATCTCATCTTTATACCATTTCCTACAGCAGTACTACTCCTTCAAAACAACACAAAACCATCTTAAATTCCTCCAAAAGATGCACTATTAAAACACTTAATTTTATTTTAAACAATAAATCATAAAAAAAAACTGTATAATAAAAGAAACTTAAATCAACAAAACTTAAAACCATTAGGTTGCCTCCCAATTAGCGCTTAATTTAACGTCGTGAACTCGACGGGATACGGTCTTCAAAGATTTTTCAGATGAAGGACAAACACTCCGTCTTGTTCTTCCGCATTGTAGAATTTCTTCACACGTTGTCCATTTACGACGAATAAGCTCCCATCCTTGGCTTGCAACTCCACCGCTCCATTTTCAAATATCTTTGAGATGAAGTAAGGACCTCCCCATTTTGTTTTGAGTTTCCCGGGAAACAACTTCAACCTCGAGTTGAATAACAATACGGCATCACCGGGCGCAAGTTCTTTCTTTCTTAAGAACTTGTCATGATAAAGTTTGGTACTCATCTTGTAAATGGAAGAATTCTCGAAAGCCTCAAGCCGAAATTCATCGATTTCATTCAAACGGAAAATTCTTTCTTTTCCCGACATCTCAAAGTCGAGATTGAGCTTCTTGGTGGCCTAATATGCCTTGTGAGTGAGCTCGATTGGAAGGTGACAAGACTTCCCAAATACCATTTGATAGGGAGACATTTCCAATGGAGTCTTGTAGGCCGTTCGATAGGCCCAAAGTGCCTCATCGAGATAGCTTGCCCAATCTTTCCCGTTCGTCTTCACCACCTTTTGGAGGACTTGTTTGACCTCTTTATTTGCAAGCTCAGCTTGCCCATTGGCTTGTGGGTGGTAGGGAGTCGTCACTTTGTGCTCCACTCCATGTCGTGCTAGGAGGCTCGTCATCAACTTATTGCAAAAGTGAGTGCCTCCATCACTAATCAAGGCTCTTGGAGCCCCAAGTCTTGTCAAAATATTCATTTGAAGGAAGTTTTGCACAATCTTCGAATCATTAGTTTTAGTTGGGATTGCTTCGATCCATCGTGAGAGATAATCAACCACCAACAGTATGTAGAGATTTCCTTCGGATACCACAAACGGTCCCATGAAGTCAATCCCCCATACATCAAACAATTTCACTTCTACAATTGCACTCATCGGCATCTCGTCTCTCTTTAAAATTGAGCCCATCTTTTGGCATCGCTCACATGTCTTCACAAACTCTTCACAACTTCTTAAAATGGAGGGCCAATAGAACCCGCTTTGTAGAATCTTCCTAGCGGTCTTATTGGAAGCAAAATGGCCTCCACACGGAGAATCGTGACATGCCTTTATTATTTCAATCCATTCTTCCTCCGGCACACATCTTCTAAGGATGGAATCGGCACACCTCCTAAAAATATAAGGTTCCTCCCATATGTAGAATTTTAGATCATGGAAAAACTTTTTCCTTTGGTAGCTCTCCATCTCCACGGGTTTTACTTTGGCAACTAGGTAGTTGACAATATCTGCAAACCACGGAACTTTTGTTGAAGCCGACATGATTCTCTCATCGGGAAAACTTTCATTTATTGACCATGTGTTCTCTTCCTCTCCTTTCATGTGCTCTAACCGGGACAAGTGATCCACCACCGCGTTCTCGCATCCTTTTCTATCTTTGATCTTCACATCGAACTCTTGGAGTAGGAGAATCCATCGGATAAGCCTTGGCTTCGCATTCTTTTTGTCAAACAGATGCCTTAAAGCGGCGTGGTCGGTGGGCACGTGGTCATTAATAAATCTTACAGCCCCAGCCCGGTAAATTCTAAGGTGTGGGGATGCATTGCATCCCCTCTACTATTTCCGACCAAATTTTTTTATTTCCAATTTCTATCGGCCGACTCATAAAATAATTTTAAATTTGAACTGTCACAATATGTATTTAAGTGTCATAATAGGTAATATAAGTGTCACAAAATATTAGTTAAACTGTCACAATATGTTTTTTCGGCCGATCGAAACTTTCAGATTTAGACAAAAAAAAAGTGCAAATAACTTAAAATTGTAGGCCTAGGACATGTCTCACCACCAGAAGATCCGCCATAGAATTTACCAGCCCCCTACTTAGGAACAGTCTTCCCGCGGAAGCCAAAATTTTAAAATATATTGTGTTCTCATTTCATTTGTCACAATTTCTACCCTACCTCATCCGACCTGTCTAGTCAACCCGATCACAAAAACTTGTGTGAAATAGTTACATAGAAAAGTATTTGTGAAACAAAAGATCCGAGTGATATTTTTGAATGTATAAGTAATATTCAGAAGTATTAATGATATGCTCAAATATATTATTTGAATCTATAAGTTATAACACTCACAAATTCAACAGTCCCAATTCCCACTTATCTAAGATTAAAACAAGTTTTATCCTAAATTCCTAATATGAGCCATCTCATTAATAGGTCAACAAAATTACATTTTTAATATTTTATAGTTTTCTAGACCAAAAATAAATAAATAAATAACATCACCATCGACCAGTCTTGAGGTGTGAATATTCAAACTAGTAGATCAAACTAGATCCATTACTATGAAAACAAAATAGTTATATAGTGTTACTAGTTAGATCATATGTTCTCAACTCTCGATCAAGAAATAATAATAATAATAATAATAATAATAATAATAATAATAATAATAAAAGGTCTTCAATAATTGATATAACGGTTTGAATTTTGTTAATTAATTGGATGGATCGTGTTAACTGTTAAGACATGCTGGTCGACATGTGGTGGCTTATTAATAAAGAGCTTTTTCCAACTCGAGAGTAATAACTAATAAATACTATGTCAAATTTAATACCAAACCTTACTTTAGTAGAATATTTATTGTGATGAAAACACAAAAAGAAGTTATGAATTCAAATGGACCTGCAAAAGCCACTTCCTTCAATCTTCATCTTTCCATAGATTAAGAGGCAAGAAAAGAAGCTTAGAGAAGTAACAACAAAGCAAATCTTTAACTAATCTCTCTTTTTGACCGCCAAGATCTTGATTAACTAATGATTCCCCGTCAAATGGAGAAGACAAAGAGACAATCCCCACAGCCTCAAAACACTTTTTGTCATCAAATTCTTGAATTATTATTTTAACATAAAGGAGAGAGAGAGAGAGAGAGAGAGAGAGAGAGTTCCATAAAGAATCCCCCCAAAGTAAAACATGAATCTCATAAGACAAGACAAACAAAAGCTTCAAAGCTTGCCAATTTACCCCACCACTTCATATATATTATATATATGATCATCTAAAATCAATCCACTAAACAAATAAATACAACCGATCGAGTTGATGAGTTAGTGATACACATTCACACACACACAGACACACTAGTATATGTGTATAATAATATGCTGTATTAGCAAAAGGGGAGGAGACAAACTGACAATTCCCAACGTCTTCTGGAACAGAATAGTACTTTGCTCAATGAAAAAAGCAAGAAGACAAAACGAGTCAAATGATTATGAGGGATAAAGGAAAATAGTGATGGTACAATCAGTAAAGCACGATGAACAACAGCAACATGCACAAATTCTTTCTAAATTCAATAATAATAATAATAATAATAATAATAATAATAATAATAAGTGTAGTAATTAGTAATTACAAAAAAAAAAAAAAAAAAAAAGCTAAGTGCCACGGCCACCAAGAACGTCTCATTTATCCACAGTTGAAATTTCCAAAAATAAATAAATAATAACCTGAATTAATTTCCCCACAAAAATCTTATTCAGCAAATGAGACATTTTTCCCATAATGCCCCTGGTGCTGCAAAAGACGAATTCCCCATCTTACCCTTTCCACTGGATGCACTGTGCAGTTGGCCTTGTTTTCTGCTTCCCTGCCTTCAACGGGCAGGGCGTCTGAACCGGCAGCACCATGCAGTTGTACTGTAAGCATAGGGAGGTGGTCACTGGAATCTCTACCGTCGGATTAATCTCGATCCCAGTCAAGAAATTGTGTTGTAAATATAGAATTTGTATGCTGGCCGATAACAGCCGCTCCACGAAGCTGCCCGGCACCTGCCCCGTCAACCGGTTGTTGTTCAGGTACAGATTCTGAACCGTTGAGAATAGCGGTGATATTCCGCCTGAAAGCCGGTTGAAACTCAGATCCACGGTGGTGATTGTCACTTGATCGAACGGTTGAACCGGGCCGGAGAATTCGTTTCTCTGGAGTTGGAGATTGCTGATCGGGAAACTGAACAAATTACCCGGAATGCACCCTGTGAACCGGTTCATGCTCAGGTCCACATAATTCAACCGGTTCAATCGGGATAGCACCCGGTCCACCGGGCCACTGAACCGGTTCCACGACAGTGACAGGTACTGGAGAGAGGGCGGCAGCCCGGCCGACGGGAGAGAACCGGAGAGATCGTTGTGCTTCAAATCGAGGCGGGTTAGAGCCCGAGAGACAAACGGCGGAACCGAACCGGAGAGGCGGTTGTGGCAGAGGATAACGTTGGACAGCGCCGGCAGAGTTCCGACGGCGAATGGTATGCTACCGGCGATCTGGTTGAAGCTGAGATCGAGCGTCTGCAACACACGGAGCTGCCCCAAACCCGCCGGAATATCGCCGGAGATAAAATTCCGGCTGACAGCTAGGAAACGCAAGTACTTAAGCTGCGACAGAGTGTGGGGCAATGCCCCGAAAACCCGACCCGGAACGATGGTGAACTCAGCTAGGGCGGACAGCTTGCCGATCGCCGGGTCGATCCTACCAGTCAGGCCGGGCGACCCGGCCCGGGGATCACCGAGATTGAGGGCGATCACTTTATCACCGTCGCAGTAAACGCCGGCGAAATTGCAGGGGTCTGACGTGAAATCCCACGAGGCGAAATAGTTTGAGCCGGGCAAATCGTTCAAGCTCTTTCGAATCGATTGCAGTGCGAGGAAATCGATAGGGTTGAGCATCGCACGCGCCACGATCAAATGGGATAGTAGTATCACGCTGCAAGCGCAAGTCGTCGTCAACAAACGCTTCATTTTTGTATGCTGATTTGCCCCGTTCCACTGCAATGCTGAAGAAGGGGCCTTATAAAGGGCTAGCTAAAGTGCTTTTCCGTGAGGCTTTAATGGCGACAGCATCAAAAGTTGCAGATAAGTGTAAATGCAGATACACAGTGGTTGAATAAAAAGAAAAGTGTGGCTTCACATGAAAGGAAGTGAGAGAGAGAGAGAGAGAGAGAGAGAGAGAGAGACGATCAAGATTTCAAGTGGGAATACGGGATTTTCGATTGTTTTCTTGGGTTTGTTGTGTAGCTTCTGGGAGAAGGAGAAGGGAAAAAAATGGCTGCAGATTGTATCTATCTACTGTGTGTGTGTGTGCAATGAGTGGAATTACATTACAATTTACAGGTTATACATATATTCTGAGATCTAATTCTGTTTTAAAAAAAATAAAAATTAATTAGGGTTTAGGCAATTAGGGGTTGATTTTTGGGATGAGAATTAATTTGGGGAGGGTTTAGTAGGGGAGGTTCGTGAGTGAGAAACGGTTGTCCGAGCCTACGTGGCAGGAACGAGGCTGAGGTGATGGTGAGTTTTACGGGAACCACGTGACGGCTGGGTGGTCGGAGTCTCTTTATTTCCCCTCTATATTTCTTTTTTTTGGGTATAAAAATGAAGTTTAATTAAAATGAATTGTGTTTGGGGGTGGACGATGGTGACATGTGGAGGCACGTAATAAATGTGACCGCTGGCCAAATGGTGCCACGTGGATGAGCAAGACTGGAGGACGGACAGCTGGTCGACTTCTGCTATAATCGCATGTTTCGCGATTCACTGCAGTTTTGTTCCTCTCTTCGCTTTCTTTGACTTAAAACAGCTTTTTAAAGACTTGGGGGTCAAGAATTTGACCTGCCACACATGTTTTTTTTTCTCTCTCTCTTAAATGAAATATATTTTATTATAATTGTGTCAAATATTCTAGAATGAGATCTTTCATTCAATTTCATTTTGAGTATTTTCAATCGAGTTATTATTTACTTCCAGTAGTTTCAATTTGTCGTCTCATTTAGGTTTGTTGGTCTATTCAAGAATTCGAATTCGATTTTTGAAAAATAAATAAATTCAAACTGGAAGTGATATATTTGATTGGTTCATTCATTTCAAAGTTGGCTTCATAACTTAAGCATTTATAAACTCCCTAAAAAAAAACTGGAGCATTTATAATTCGTGTAAGAAAATGCCAAGCCTCCATTTTATCCACAATTGAAATCATACATTAATTAATTAAACAGTGTTCGAAATATATAATAAAGTATTAGACTAATATTTGAGACATTTTTTCAATTTTTAAATATTTTTTAATATATCCAATTCCACGCATTTAAACTTATAAAAAGTCCAAAAATGGTAGAACATCTGGCCCAACTTAATTATCACCGTCAGTGTCGAGGCATTAAATAGATTTGGCAATACTTATTTTCTGTAATTTACGATTTCAACAAGCATTTCCCTTTCTTCCACCCTTCAATCACAAATTTGACATTCCATAATAAAACACACACAAACACAAATTTAATAATTTTATTTATCTACTCTCTTTTTTACTTTTCAGTAGAAGACAAGGCCCCAACTAAAATACAGCCTCAAACTGAATAATGGGATAATTCGGACATTATTAATTCATCTTTATTAGTTTCATATATATATATATGTTTGAGCAGTCGTAATTTTTTATTTGTTTTGTTACTTCATATCTCATCTTCAAATTCGTATTTTATAAGCCTTATTTAATTTCATATACGCTCTTTATACGCTAATGTTTTATTTTGGTGTTTAGTCGTATCATACACACATTATGTGCGTATTAATATTATTGTACAGTGTATATAGTAATTAATCATATTATTTATACGAGGCTGCAATTATGTAGTGTTCAATTGTCAAAAAATGGTCCACTCTCCATTCATATATGTGTAGCTAGGGTACGTTCACACTAATACATATATGTACGTACTATATTTTGTCTCAATTTTCAAGACCTATTTAATCAATGTGCTATACTATATACCCAGCACCATGCATTAAGATATTTGATGCACGATATACATATGTGTGTGTGCGCGCGCGTACATCAATTAAACCTTGGTAAATTATACTTTGATACTTATATTGTGGATATTTTTTTCAAAAATGACTCACTTTTTCAAAATTAAAAAAACAATAGTCATTTTTTCAAAAAATTTGCAAATCAAACATGTAATCAATTTTACGGTCCGAAAATCATACGTAAGTGATTGTATTTTAATTTTTTTTGATTGTAGGAATTTTTTCTACGTGGTTGGGGAAATAGGAATATTAAAATAGTACGATTTTCGGGGCGTGAAATTGATTGAATGCTAAATTTGTAATTTGTTTGAAAAAAATGAATCATTTTTTAAAAAATTACTAAAAATGTAGGCATCAAAATGCAATTTACCCAATAAAATTTTCTTATAATTTTCACTTGGAGGGATTGGATCTTTCTAGATACTTGGATTAATTTCTTATGTTCAATTTGGATTCATATCTAGGCATTTTTTATTTTATTTTGTAATAATAATTATTTGTGATACACAAAATAAATAATATATATAGATCTCACGTGCTATTTTTTTTCTCTTTTGCTTTTGCTTTTGGGTCTTTTAAGAGCACCCATATGTAGCTCTCAATTGTGGGAGGACCATTAATTAATCAAGAAACAGTCGGTACATTATATATGATTTAGTTGGGTATTATTAATATATATCTAGGAATCAAATGTTCTTGACAAGGATTTATATTTAAGAAATTAGGGTCACATCTACTAGATTCTACGACAATATGTGAATTAATTGCGTACACAGTGATATAACAATAACTTCATTTTTTTGGCTTTAATTTGATTTCTTTTCACAACCTTAATCGATCATTTAGTTTTAGTCATATCAAAATTTCATATTTTATTTTATTCTATTTTTTATGTTTGGGGAAGAGAAACAATAGTTAATGCTTGCACTCTAGACATCAGTGCCGTTTACGTGGAGAAGGTACACCACTTCAATTAATTAGATCATTACATGATGACAAAGTCTTATTAAGTAAGTATATATGTATAATATCAAATATTGATAAAATATAATGTAAGCCTTACAAAACACAATAAATAACAACTTACTGATCTCATACATATATATATATATATATATATATAGGGAAGATATTTAAAACTATATATAGTAATAGTTATCACTTGGAAAAAATATCACAATCTTTTTAGGAAGGTCCCGATCTACTAGTGACTAGGGTAGAAAACGATGAATCAATAATAAATACTAGAAAATTAGTGCAGCTAGCTACAGGACATGAATGGTATATATATATAGGACGGTCAAGATTTGAGAAAAACAAATGTAATTAATATTAATTTGATTATAATGTATACTTTTTGTTTCCAAATTTTCGTACATACGAATAATCTTTTTCTTTAGTGAGAGACACTTTTCACTTATGATTATATTTAGGCTATATATTACTTGTAAATCATTGCAACACATTATACATATATATATATGTATATTAATAAATTTATATACAGTCTTAAAGTGTTAGCAATTAATTTTGTTGGAAACCAAAACTGAAAGACAATTTGTTAGGCCATAAAGTTATATGCAAAAGGATATATTCATAAATGCAAAATCAGGACAAGTTAAAATGAAGTAACCTAAGCCAACAAAAAAAATATTTATTGCCCAATAATTATGTTGAAAACATAAATGCAGAAAAGAAAGTGTGGGCGCTTCAATTATGTATGTATATGTGCACGAAATGGACATTGAAGTTTTCCTTGAAATGGAGAAAAAGGCTCAACTTACTTTAAATTTGGGGTAAGTTTGGTAATAGCATCATTACTATTCGAACTGCATCAACTAAATTAAATCATCTTCTACTCTGTATCACTAGCGCACCTTATATAACACTGTAATATAATATCAATCCATCGACATACCAATTAAAAATATATTTTTTGTGTTTGTTGCATGAATTGATGTAATCTAATATAATTAAAGTGAATTAAGCAGATAATTAAATTTATCATATAAATACAGAATTATAAATGAGCCGTCTATGGAATAGTTGCATTTTTTTGGGCGGTTTGGAAATTGGAATTAATAGAATGAATAGTATGGATTGGGTATCAAGATTGAAGGAGATAGCAATACCCCCCACAAACACATCTATATATATATAATTGTTGTGGAATGAAATGGGCGTGTCGATGAGTAAATTGTACGGGGATGTGTGCTCATTGCACCAACCTCAACCACCTTATAATAGCCCCCATCATAATCAATTCAATCTTCTAAGACCAGCTTCTGTGTATATGAGAGAGAGAGAGAGAGAGAGGGGATAATAAAATGTATATGATATATATGAACCGTGCATATTTGACATACTATCACTGGTAAAATTATAATATTTGGAAATATATATTTATATGTGGGTTTACAACTTTTAAATCATTTGCATATAATAGGGACAAAAAGTTAAGTGAGACGGTTTTGTACCCCAAAATTCGTAAGACATGTTAAGATTTGGATTAAAACTACTGTGCAATGACAGTCTTGTAATTTTTTATGTTTGGTTGTATTTGAATTCGAATTTTAATTTGTAAGATAATTTCACACAAGATTCCCTCTATAATGGGATGAATGATGCTTTAAAATTTATCAATGTAACTAAAAGTGCCAAGTATTTTTTATACTTTATACTAATATTATAAAAGAATAAGAATGTCATGTGTGTATATTTAATATTTATAAAGTTTAGGTATGATGTCTTTATCATCCACCTACACTTCACTCCTTTGATAAAATCATTATTATGCAGTGTGTCCACTTCCTCCCTCCCATCTTCATTCTTGCATTCTTTTATTTTCTCAAATATCATGAGAGAGAGAGAGAGAGTGCATTTGCGTGCTTGTAAACAAAAATGGCCAATCATTTTAAATTTAAACCATGAGTGGCTCATACTGTGTATGTTTCAGTTTTAGACACACCTAGCCTACATATTCAACTACCGTTCATTATAGCATATGGGACACAAGAATGTACAAAATCACAAATAGATTAATTATGTTCTAATTAATCTAAATCACTCCAGATCCTCCACTTCTTAATCATTGCATTTTATTTTATTAATACAAAATACACACATATATAGAAACAGTAATGTCATGCACGTGGCTTACATTGATAAAAAAAAATACATATATAAACTTGAAACAATTAAGATACATGACAAAGGATCTGTCCTATAGGTTTATGCCTAATTTTATTGTATTATGCTAAATTTAAACATGACATTAAAACAAACTTGATTTCATCCACGGCTAATTCCTTAAGTTCCAAATTAGTTACAAACCCAATGATTAGTCTTGCTGTGAGTACAAATTTATTATGCAGTCTTTCCATTTTTTTATGATAAATTTGACACTACATCAAATATCATTTTTTTTTTGAAAAGATCAAATATCTAAATATTGAACATGTATATTTCAAGATTCTCCACGAATCAATTGACTAGATTTAATTATTCCAACATACACCAATTTAAATGACATTATCCAGATTTCCAAAAACAACAAATTACAAATGCAGTAATTAGAAAAGAAAGAATAAAAACTTTGTATATTCTGCTACTCTGAAAAGCAAAAAATGAAAGACAGAGAAAGAAGGACTAAAAAGTAAATAAAAGTGTAGCTGTAAATTGCAAAAGGCTCCAAAACGGCCACAGTTACAGGGACTTCACAGACAGCATGCTATAAAAAGAAATAAAAAGATTCACACCAGAAACTGCAGTCACGCAAATCTTTCATTGTTCAACCATATTCAAGATTCAGTGAAAATTAATTATAAAAAGTTACACATGAACGAATTAATCATCAAACTATATATGTAAACGTACCGTGATGCTAACATTGTAGATGAATTTGTGATATGTGAGTTGTGACGATAAAATAAACTATTATTATTTCTTGAAACAAAATAGGAAAGAGAGAATCCGAAGTAGAAATGAATAAAAAGTATTAGACTATGAATTGGGCCCATAAGAGAAAGGTTTATATTTAAAGTTGGTGTACCAAAAATGTGGTAATGACCCGGCCCAATTACCAAGGGCTTTGACTTGTTTACGTTGAAGAAAGGGAGCATCGTCACAAAAAATAAAGCTTTGGAATCTCAAATACTTTTTATCTTCATCTAATCCATCAACAAATAAAGAAAGTATCTCCTTTTTAATGCATTTGATCCAAAATATTATTTTCTTGTTTAAGTCAACATTGAGTTGGCAAACGAAATTGTCAACACGAGTTGCAAATTGTAATATTCCCACCATCCCGATTACAGTAATGTACAAATACATCCTTATTGAATTTTGAAAATTTTAAAACTAACCACTTAAATTTTGAAAGTCATAAATATTAAATAAGAATATTATTGAAAGTGTATCTTTAATATCTAGTTTTCATAAATATTTTTAATCTACGTGCAACTAGAAAATGAACCATATAATTAGGACGGAGAAAGTAGTTAATTAGCTTTAATGTAACTTTTTATTTTTAGAATACTCTTGGAACCTATATTGTTTTTGTTGGCTTGTCAGAACACACATTAATCAAATGGGATTGTCTTGTGTCAGATAATTTCACTGATCAAAATTTATCAAACGATACTCACACTCAAATCCAAACATCATCTAATTACAATTATGTCTCCAAATAGAGACCTGTTAGATGATTTGACTTAAGTTTGTGTGTTATATAAATAATGAACTTGAAAATTTAAACTCATGATTGAAATTTTACTATAAGTTATGTGGTTATAATAACATTAATAAATAATTTATTTACTTACTTGTACATGCTATTATACAATTTTTTAAATACATGTATATTAATTATATTAAATTATACATTTTAGAACTTACCCACGTTAAAGTATATATGGTTATAAAATTAATATAAATAGAAGAAACTTTGGCACAAATTATTTTGGGGTGGTAATAGTAAAGAGTGATATGTATGTTTCTAATTATCAGCATTAAGGACTTATTTGTACAAAAAATCTTTAGGGGCTTATTTTATCATAACAAGAAATACTAGTGGTGAATTTAGCCATTTCCCTTATATTAGCATGAATTTCTTATTTTATTTCTACATATATTAATTAGCATGGATTTTATTTCATTAACTTGTACATATATTTGCATGAATATTTTTACAAATATGATCAAATAAATAAATATAATTTTTTTAATCACTAATTATAATTTCACATATTAATAAAGGAATAATATTATCATATACACTTTTATGTGAATACATTAAATGAGGAATGTAATCATCTATTGCACTAGTTGTGTGACATCTCAGTATTACACTATTAAATTTATAATTTTATAAAAGTATTTTTAAAAATAAAATTAATTATAACATAATGAACCATACTTAAAATTTAACAAAAAAAATGAATTAACAAATTATAATTATTTTGAAAAATCAACCATGACAATGGATTATTAATTTAAAAATGACAATTAAATATACAAAAATAATTATATATCCTAATTGGGAATAATGAACCATAATTAAAATTGCAAAGTTTAAATAATTTTTATTTTTTTAAAAACTATTATAAAATTATAAATTTAATAGTGCAACACGAAAATGTCACACCAATATTGCAATAGATGATTTCATGTGATTAAATGAATCAAATAGGGATGTTTGAATGCATTAAATGATAACAAATGTGAGAAAATTGTGAATTTTTCACCTCAACTGTGTAACTGATACTCTTTGTGAAACAAAATTAGTGTTAGAATAACATTTATTTAGAAACAGAGGGATTATATATTATCCGGTTTTATCCCTAAGAGATGAAAAGTAATTTTCTTATAGATGATTAACCAAAGATAGTAAGGTGTCCTCATGCTCACTAAATTTGATTATTTATACTCTACTTTTTTACAACATGAGATTCTCTGGTCCAAAGTTGTGTGTAATAATCGTGTATTAAACATCAAAATTATTAGTTTTTCTTCAATTTCAATTTCTTTTGGTTTAGTATAATTTTACATTATTATTTAGGGTTCATTCCACCCAATTAGAGTATATTTTTTTAGTATTTAATTTTTTTAATATTTTTTAAGTTAATATAATTGATAATTATGGTTGATTATTCCAAAATTAGGGTATATAATTTTTTAAAATTTTAATTTTTACCAATATTAATTATAATTAGTTATAATATAATAAATTTTATTTTTATGAAAAATATTATTAAAACTATGTAATTTTGATGTTGGCACACGGTTGGTGCATACAATTTCAGATTAGAGGATCTGATTCCACTCTTTACTTTGTCCCACAACAAAATTTTTGGCATAATTTATTTTTATTATTGTACACTTCGTAAATATTAAAAATTTTGGATAACCGAAAATTTTATATCAGCCAAATGATTAAAAAAAATGAAAAAAAATGTTGCATATAGGAATGGGAATGGGAATGTAGTGCACCCACCTTGCTATGGAATTTACCGCTTTTATGTATACGATTGCTAAGAATAAAAGAATAAAAGTTTGTATTGTTTTAGATTGATTAATTGTTTTATGTAAGCAAATGCTTCGATGTAATTATAATCTGCAGGAGACATTTAGAAAATAAAAATAATACATAATTTTCTTGGAGAATAAAGCAAACATAAGAAAATACAAAGAAAATATTGTAAGACTTAAAAATCCATATATATAAATAATCGTTCACAGTTTAGACAATTGTGCAAAGCATGGGCCAAATACAAAAGGATAAACATGCTATTTTATGTATTTAAATGAATACAATCGAAGCCGCATTTTTTTACTTTTGGGCATGATGCTTCTATAAAAGGGGTTCAATTCAACCCAATGCAATTTCCTCTTAAAAATAGTTATGGAGAGATAATCAATTATTGAAAGACAAGTTAGAGCTGAGGTGAGAAACAATTATGGAGAGTGAAGACAAAGCTCAAGAGAGAAGACTAGGTAGACCCAGTCCGAAGAAGAAACAATAGTGCAAAACAATATTGCAAGATCAATTTCTAGGTATTCTGATATCAATTTAAATATAAGTTCACATGTTTAATTATTATATGGAGATATCATATAATGACTTTGAATGATAATATAAATGGTTGTTTCAAGATTTCTTTTTCTTGTGATAAATCTATACAAACATTGCCTTTCAAACTAGCATCTTTTCACAGGTTTGATCGAGATGAGGATTGATATTGATTTCATGAGATTGATTCCCTTCAAAGACGTGTTAGCTTCTTTAAAATTGTTACATGTTTCAGTTTCTTGCATACAATGAGAAATGAATTGGATCTTGAATATGCATTATATCGTAACGAATATGATATTGGATTTGATAATTAAGAGTCTTAACTTGTGACTTTTATCTGATTTGATTTGATAAAAGTCTTAACTTGTGCTTATGGGTTGCAAGGATAAAAGAAGGAGAAATGAAGATTTTCACTTACGAGGAGATAAAATAAATTTAATTTGCAAGAAGTTCTTGATTGAAATAAGGGTTATTGGGCCGTCCATTGGTTCTTAACCCTATATTACCATGTTTATAATGAAATGACAATCATGTATTATCATAATATCATAATTTTCATTATAACCACGGTAGTATAAGGATTATCATAATTATGTAATATGATAGTACATAATTAGTAACAGTAATTATTGGGCCGTCTAACAGACGGACCATTACTATGGACTTGGGTGTACAACATGGTAAAAATGCACTTTCCGAGCCATCTATATTGTTTCTGAGGAGATCACTGAAAACATTACAATCACATCTACATGGTATGTCTCCATATGGTATTGGCATCCTGAAATTTTATTATCGCACATGTATTTTTTTTTTTTTTTTGTTATTGATCTGAATGGTGAAGATTGCCTTTGGAGTTTCTAAGGGACTCGCACATGTCACAAATCCACTGACATAGTCTATAGTGTGTTCGACTCATCAAACATCCCGGTGGATATAATTGATTGTTTAATAATTATGTACTATCAAAATATCATAATCCTTATACTACCGTGTTTATAATAAAATATTAATTATGTATTACAATCATAATCCTCCTAGGTACTAGTGGATAATTTCTTTTAATATTCTATTCGCTCTTTTATTTTACACAAAAATGACTCGCAAGTCTACGAGGTAAATTGTAGCAAAATATTGGTGAGAAGAGATATCGTATCCACGGAGACTAGCTATGCAAATCAACTGAGTACTTAATTTCAATTATCCTACTTTATCTATATAATCGGAATAGAGTTTTGATATTTTAACTAATTAAATTAAATGAAATAAACAATGTAAAAGAAGAACAAAAATGCAATTGATAAGGTGGAAAAATCTAGGAATAAAACAGATTCTAGGGATTACAAGCCTATGGAAATTCACGATTTCAATTAATATACTAAACTAAATTTAATTCCTAAATCTACAAGAGAATCACTAATGTATCTAGTCCCTCTCTCTCGAGTAAGTTCTAGACGTAGATTAAACACTAAAATTCATCTCTCGATCTTAGTTTATTGTTTAACTCCAAAATGATTCTAAGATTTATTTTCCTCACGATGTCCTACCAATCTCTCGATCTAGCAAGTTCGTGCCATGCAATCTTAATCCATCAACTAATTAACCTCTCTCAAGTGATAACTAATTAACTATACATGTGTATTTGATGGCCAAACAAATTCACAAGATAAATAATCCAAAGAAGCATAAGCGGATGAAAGAATGGAACAATAATATTAATTGAAATCACAAATATCCATAATTGTGCAAAACCCTAGAATCTCTAATTGTTTAGCCTCTCATAGTCGAGTTACAATCCAAGGAAAATAAAAAGATAATTGAAGCTAACATGATTAACATGAACTAAAAATCATAAAACAACTTATGCCGTGTTGAATCTCTGATTTCAGTTGATCTCTGTGTTCTTCCGCCGTCTCTTGCTTTCTTTGTTCTTTAATAGGATAAAAATTAGTGCAATTACCGTCCAAAGCAATGCCTTAAATAGTAGGAAAATAGAATCCCACAGAAAGAAAGAAGACCCGATCCAAGAAGGAAATCGTCGGGTGTCGCCGAGTTGAGCACGGTCCGTGATCTAAGGAGCACGGTCCGTGCTCTTTTTTGTGCTAAAATTCCTCACTTGGCCGATAGGAGAGCACGAGCCGTGCAGTGTAGAGCACGATTCGTGCTCCTTCACAACACTTCAAAAACTGTGGTAAAAAGGGAGCAGGGTCCGTGCTCTCCTCATACCGCCCAATTCTTGCTTTTTTGGCATCGTTTCATCTTTTCGATCTCGACTTAAGTATTTCTTTCCACTCGTGACTTCATGTATCTCAAAATTCTTTCAAAATTGACGATTTTCCTATCAAAACTTGATAAATCAGTGACCGCACAAACATAAAACAAACTCAACTCAACAAGCCACAAAATGCATGCAATAAATCCAAAATGCGTGTAGAAACACACATGAAATGCATGAAAACTCCGAGTTTATCACATTCAAAACCTAAACTCATAATCTTTATAGGTGCGGTTGGTATTAAAATTGATGAAACCGAACTCTCGGTTTTAACAGAGTTGTGATCAAAGTTGGCTCCAAAGTTGGAACAACTTTGCATACGCAACGGAAATTTAGAAATAGAACAACAGATTGAAATTTTCACGAGATTATATTTCTATAACCTCGCGAAATGCTTCAGGGCGAAATCTTCACTATATAAAATATGTGAATTACGAAAACACTACTAGAGAAACACTAACTAAAATATTAAGACACTTTATCTCTTCCTTCACAGAAAGTTGAGACTAAAGTTGTCTTAACCAAATCTAGTAGAAAATCTGCAGAATACAAAAACTCGATCTATAATCTGAATAATTCTCTCTGAACTTGTGTATCTAATCTATGAATATAAATCCTTTTTATACTAAACTAATATCTTGATCTCCACTCCACACGATCTCCACTACTTCACAATTCCTTGAATATAGCCGATGGTTATCCACATCCCACCAAACTAGGAACCGCCAATATCTCCAAGACTCTCTCCAAGACTCGGTCAACTTGGCATGCTCCAACACTTCCTCAATCAACACAATAACCTACACACAATAAATCAAAGAAAGATAAAATAACAATCATAGATAAATATTGAACCTAACGGTTCTAACAATCTCCCCCTTTTTGTCTTTCTTTCCAAAACCAAACAATCTTAAGTAAAATACGGTTCTCCCCCTGAAACAAATAAACACAGATCATAATGCTCCCCCTGTCACCAAAATGCAAAATAAACTTTTATGGTTAAGTATTAAAGTTGCTCTCCCTGTCAGAACAACTTCTATATAAACTGATCATCAAAAGAACATAATCAAATCTGACAGAGCATCCTACATCAGAATAGTAGCAAAAATAAGTTAAGTTGTTCATGAGCAAAGCAAAAACAAATAAAAAGTTAGTTTGTTTTAGAAATTCTTTCAGCCACAAAATTTTTTTTAACTGCAACAGACTGCAGCCTTCAAGCTTTCACAACTTTCAGCTTCATTCCTCATCTGCATCTTGGCCTGCACCCCCTTGACAGCTTGGTACTTCATCTCTCACTTTTTGGGAAGAAAGAAACCTTTGTAGCACATGCCGCTGTCTCTCAAAGATAGTGATCTGCTCCGACAAGAAATTAATTTGTTCCTGCAAAAGAAACACATGAACAGAACAAAAAAGTTCTTCAGTTGGAGCATCTTTGTCAGTCACTTCAATCCAGGGGAGATCCCTTGTGCGGGTGTCAGCAAGGAAGGCTTGTTGGACAATCTGTAGAGGCAGCCGATCGGAGAGAACATCCTTTTTGGTAAGCTTGAGACCTTGATCAATCAGCATGTTGAATATTAGGGAAGGGACAATGAGCTTCTTGTTGGATTTTGTCATAGCAATCTCGGATATGGCGTTGAAGATCCTCTGCCCTAGGTTCACTTTCTCCCCTTTGAAGATTTTATACATCAAACACACATGATCAAACGACACAGTAGTTGTGTTAGAGGTAGGTAGCCAATTCGAAGCACAAATTTTGTGAAGGGTGGAAAATAGCGAGGTAAGAACCGAGGCAAGCCTATTCGGTTTCTTATTTGCAATCCACTGATCTGCCTTTCCTCCAGTCACAACATCAGCCATTTTGGCTTCAAACTCATCATCAACTTCATCATCATCCTCAACCACATTAGGCACACCTAGGAACTTGTTTATACGTGAAGGAGTTATAGTGAAAACCTTCCCACGCACATACACCTTCCCGTACAACTTCGAGGAGTGATTACTAAATTCATGAGTTAAATTCGCATAAAAATGGCGAACTACCTCAGCCACAAATGGTTTCACATATGTCACAGACCCAAGCACCTTCATTTTCTCCAAAAACACAACCAAATTATGAGAAGCAAAATCTTTCAAATCCACAGAACGATCATTCAAGATTTCCCTACTCTTAAAATGTTCCCAATTCCTTTTACCAACATCAGAATAAAAGAGAGGGGATAAAGCCTTCGATACCTCAATGTCAGATTCTGAGTCGTCCTCCGGTACAGAATGAGCAACACTTCGCTTGGCCCTCTTGGCAGCCTTGCTCCGAGATTTAGATGGCGGTGAAGGAGCGAGCTTCCGTTTTCCTTTCCTGGAGGCTACGACTTCTTCCTCCTCGACATCCTCTTCAGATTCTAACTCTTGAGCCGAAGGTGTATGCTCATCTGAATCATCCTGTAGCTCCTCCGCTTCACTCTCCTCGGCTTTAGGGTCGCTATCGAGATGGATAGGCTCCGATTGAGGCTTCGAAGAGCTGCCGGTAGTGTGGAGCCTCTTAGAGCGTCTCTTCAGAGGGGTTTTCTTCGGTTTAGCCGTCTTTTTCTTCCGAGAGGCAACCGGCGACTTGGCAGGAGCATCGACAGAGACTTCTTCTTCAACCTCCGAGAAGGGAACCTCGACCGGACCGCCATCATGAGACTCCGGTTGAGTGTAGTGAGAGAGAGGGTCTAGCGGCTCTTCCTCTAGAGAAACGAGAACCGGCGTGTCAAGCATGGGCATAATTACTCCGTCAGGGGCAAGAATAATTGCCTGAGAGCTTTCCAACTGGGAGAAGGAGATCTCCGTCGAGGTCGGTGCCGGAGCCGGAAGTGGAAGAGGGGTCGATTGGACCTCTGCACAGCTCCCCATCTTAGGGGATATCTCCATCGGAGCATTTCCTCAGGACGGCGAGAGAAGAACCGTCGGTTGGAGAAGAGGAGTCATTTCCGGAGATAGCAACCGGAAGGAATTTGGGATGAGTGAGTAAGGTGGTGGAGTTAGGGTTTATTATGGGGGGAATGTGGCGAGTTGTCGGAGGTAGGTGGAGGCTTCTGGGTCGCTCATGAACTCTTGAAATTGCTTGATTTTTTCCGGAGTCATGGTGACCGGCGACGATGAGGGGTTCAGAGGGTTGGAGACGATGAAAGGAGACGAAGAGATTTTGGGGAAAATTTTTAGAGTGATTGAGAGTGATATGACCGGGAATCTGTTGTGGATGAATTATAAAGTGAAATAGAGAAGCAAGGAAGAGACGGGATTTTTAAATACAAAGAATAACAAACAGATTCGTCCCGCCAGAAAAATAGGAGTCAACATTATTAAAGATATAGTCAAAATGAGATATTAAAGGAGGAGTAAGATACACTTCCAGATGCATTCAACTGAATTTCAAAAAATTTCCACCTCTTTTTTTATTATTTATATATATATATATATTTATTTATTTAGAGCAACTGTTGTCAGAACCAAACAACGTACTTTCAATACATCATTGAAAACTTTTTAAGAAGAGAACAGATGATGAATAGATGAATAACCAAGAGAATCTCATAAAAACCACTTATCTGAGGTCTTTGACCTAGTTATATGGTTTTTTAAAAACGATCATGATTTCATCTTTTACAGGCTTTTACATCCTCGAATCTGCTCAACTTCACAGTTAACAATGATATATTAAAAGTATGACAATAGTTGAACCAACTTTGCACATCATACAGAACACAAGCCAAGAGATTTTCTCAAAATCGAGAATCTCTCGTAGCTTAATGCTTTTGTAAACATATCAGCCAGTTGAACATCTGTACTAATATACTCCAACTTTAATAGCTTCTTTTCAACTAAATCCCTAATAAAATGATACCTTAAATGGATGTGTTTTGACTTGAGTAATGAACAGGGTTCTTTGCAAGGTTGATTGCACTTGTATTGTCACACAGCATCACCAAGGGGTTGCTCTCTAATCCGTAGTCATCAAACATTGATTTCAGCCAAATCAACTGAGTTGCACAACTTCCGGCTGCCACATACTCTGACTCGACAGTTGACAGCGAAATACAGTTTTGCTTTTTGTTGTGCCAAGATATGAGGCTGTTGCCAAGGTAACAACAGCCACCACTTGTGCTTCTCTGATCATCAGTTTCACCAGCCCAGTCGGCATCACTGTATCCAACAAGATCTGTGGTTGTGTCTTTTGTGAACCAAAGTCCCAGTTCACAAGTACCAGCAACGTATTGAATGATCCTCTTCACTATTTTTAGATGCTCCTCCTTTGGGCATGACTAGAAACGAGCACATGCACAGACACTGTACATGATATCTGGCCAGCTTGCGGTCAGGTACAGAAGACTTCCGATCATCGATCTGTACAAAGTTGGGTCAACTTCAGGCCCAATTGCATCTTTCGAAAGTTTCTCAATTGTGCTCATGGGGGTTCTCATGTGCTTTGCAGTTTCTAATCCAAACTTCTTCACAAGATTCTTTGCATATTTCGTCTGAGAGACGAACACTCCACTTTCTTTTTGCTTGACTTGAAGTCCGAGGAAGTTGCTAAGTTCCCCAACCATGCTCATCTCAAAGGAGGTAGACATGGCTTCCACAAATTCTTTCAAGGCTTTTTCACTTGTTGACCCAAATACTATGTCATCGACATATATTTGAGCTATGGTTAGGAAATTTTTCTCCTTTTTGAGAAAAAGTGTCATATCTGCATGTCCCCTGAAAAAACGAAAGTCAAGTAAAAACTCGGTTAGTCGACTATACCAAGCTCTAGGAGCTTGTTTTAGTCCATACAGAGCCTTGTGAAGTTTGTAAACATGATCGAGTTTTGATGGGTCTTCGAACCCTTTGGGTTGTTCCACATAGGCTTCCTCTTCTAGAATTCCATTTAAGAATGCTGCTTTGACGTCCATCTGGTGAAGAGTAATGTTAAGGTAACATGCAATGGCAAAAAGTAACCTAATGGACTCTATTCGTGCAACGGGTGCAAAAGTCTCATCATAGTCAATGCCTTCTACTTGAGTGTAACCCTGGGCAACTAAGCGTGCCTTATTTCTAATGATATTCTCAAATTCATCAGTTTTATTCTTGAATATCCACTTAGTCCCAATAACATTAATACCAGAAGGTCTGGGCACAAGTGTCCAGACTTTGTTCCTTACAAACTCAAGTATCTTAGTTTGCATAACACTTATCCAAAACTCATCTTTTAAAGCTTCAGCAGCATTCTTAGGTTCAATCATGGACAGAAATACAATCGTGCCAACTTCATGTATGACACATGATAAACATACCATCCTTACCATCTCTTTGTAGTTGGCGACAGCTTTACCTTGTGTTCGGACCCCTTCGTGAACATCTTCAATGACTTGATCAATTGGATGATCTTTGCGAATTCTCTTTGGAGGGTCTCTTTGAATACTACTTTGAATTTCTGCTGGGATTTCTGAATCGTCAGACTCGGATTCAGGTTTATCAGGAGGTGTGTCCGAAGTGAGCTCAACTTCAGGGTCAACTTGTTCTGCTTCTGTAGTACCTGTACTTCCCTGTATCTCAATTACACCGTCAGTATCATCAGTAGGAGTATACAAACTAGCCATATCATCAAACCTTACATTTACACTCTCTATTACAGTTTTGGTCCTGAGGTTATACACACGATAAGCATAACTGTTGAGGGAGTAACCAATGAACACACCTTTGTCACTTTTAGGGTCAAACTTGTAAAGATAGTCCCTATCATTCAAAATATAACAAACACAACCAAATACATGTAGATATTTAAGGTTAGGTTTTTTACCATTTAGAATCTCATATGACGTCATGGTGGTTCCGGTTCTTAAGTTAACTCGGTTACTTACATGGCATGCAGTGTTTAAAGCTTCAGCCCAAAATCATTTGGCCAACTTCTTTGAATGCAGTATCACAGTTGCCATCTCTTATAGGGTTCTATTCTTTCGCTTGGCCACACCATTTTGCTGGGGTGTCTTTGGAGATGAGTACTCATAATGGATTTCTTCTTTCGTGCAGAAGTTGAGGAGTTGAATATTCTCAAACTCCCTCCCATGATCTGATCTTAGTCTCTTGATACAAGCGTGGTAAAAAAATTTGATCGTAGCATACAACTCCAAGAAGGAATCATATGTTTCACCCTTATTTCTCAAAAAATTTACCCAAGTATACCTAGATAGATCATCTACAATCACAAAGGAATACCATTTACCTCCAAGGCTTTCAACTTCAGCTGGTCCCATAAGATCCATATGAAGGAGTTCGAAGCAGCTTTGAGTTGAGAAAGGTCTCTCAGCAGTTGTCACAACAGGGTGCGACGCTTTGACTTGTTTTCCTTTTTGAGAATCTCCACAAAGACTAGGACTTGCAATGTTCAACTTGGGAACTCCTAGGACAACATTTAGTCTTTGGAGATTCTTCATATTACGGAAGTTGGTGTGTCCCAATTTTTGATGCCAAAGTTTTACTTCATTTATCTGTGCACTCAGACAACTATTTCGGTTAGTCTCATAGATATTATTGGAAGACCTTACCCCTGAGATCACATGGTTCCCATTGCTGTCCATCACAGTGCACCTCTCTTTATCAAAGATGACGCTGAAGTTGTCATCACAGAGTTGACTGATGCTTATTAGATTTGCAGTTAGTCCTTCAACATGTGATACATTGGCCAGTTTTGGGAGACCAGGACTGTCCAAAGTTCCACGTCCAACTATCTTGCCATTTGATCCTCCTCCAAAGGTTACTTCACTACCGTTGATTCTTTGATAGTTTGATAGGTAACATCTGGAACCTGTTATGTGACGTGAACATCCACTATCAAAGTACCAGGTGGTTGAGTCATTATCTATTGACGCAGTGAAGACCACTTGGCAGGTAACAGTGGTAGTAACTTTGGGTCTCCATACCAGTTTCTTGGACTTGTCACCCTTACTCGTAAGAATGGGTTTTGATGCTTGCTTCCTCATATGCGACTCCTTTTGTTGTTCCTGTATGAGCCTGTGACAGAAGGGTTTAATGTGTCCAGGAAGAAAACAATAATGACAAATATACCTCCTACGTTTCCTTTTTACTGACGAAGTGGAAGGAACTTCCTTGGCTTTTACAAATGGTTTTCCATGGGTAGACAGGATCCGAGTGAAGGCTGATCTTGCACTTGTATCATATCCCAGACCATGTGAAGTTATCTGAGTTTGTGATAGAACTTCATCGAGTTTTGAGGTTCCGGTGTTGAGTCTTTTGAAGGTCTCATTTGCATGATTGAGTTTAATCCTCATATTGTCTAACTCAGCATCCTTCTTTGTCAGCATGACTTCCAGTTTTTGCAGTGAGGTCTTTTGCATAGAAACTTCCTCATTTAGTGACTCCACCACTTTGCACTGTTTAGACCACTTGATATACAGTTCTTTGTACAATTCCTGCATCTTTATCAGTAATTCCAGAGTTTCTTCTTCCGAAACTTCTTCCGCTTCTTCTGCAGTGGTCACAACAGTGTTAAAACAGAAAAGTGTCTTATAATAAGATTCATCATACCTATCTGAAGTTATCTCAACTTCAGTGTGGTTTGACTCATTCTCTTCAACACATACTGCAGTTAAGGCAACATGCTCAGTTGGTGGATCATTTAGAATCTCTTCTACATAAATTCCAGAGGTGTCCAGCTCGCTGTCACTAAAGGATAGGAAATTGACATGTTTTCCCAGTTTGCGGAACGTATTGGGACACTCGTTTGCAAAGTGCCCAAAGCCCTTGCATTCATAACATTGAACTGTAGAGAAATCTGCCACTTCCTTTGGTTTGAAGTGTTCTGATGCAGCACGCCTCATGATTTTTGGTTCCTTTCCGGGTATGATTAGCCTGTCATAGAGAACCAAAGATCCAGAGACATCATTTCGAGGCTTTCGCTGTTCTCTACCTCCCACTTGTTGTTTCCCTTTGTTGGCTCGAATGAGATAATTAAGTCTTCGGGTGAGAAGAGCATAATCTGGATCCTTTTTCGTGATTTCTTCAAGATCTTCATCTTTTTCTTCAATGTAAGCCGAGGTTGTCTTTGAAATTATCTTGGAAGTTGTCCCAACGGTCAAGGTGATTCCCTTCTTCTTCTGTCCACATTTTTCATTTAGTTCCATCTCAAATGTTTTCAGATCATTCATCAGTTTGGTGAAATCCAGAGCCCAGTAGTTGTAGCCGTATCAATTGCAACTACTTTCATGTCAAAGCGAAACGTTAGAGTCCTCAAAGCTTTTGATACTAACCTCTTATTAGTGATTGGATCACCCAAATCGTTGCACTCGTTAGCAATCTCAAGTAGTTTGTTGCAATAGTCTCCAACGGTTTCATCATCCTCCATCTTCATGTTCTCAAACTTCATGGTGAGAATCCGATGTCTCGATTCTTTAATTCCAACATCACCTTCGCAATGTTGCTGGAGTATATCCCATGCTTCCTTGGCCGTCTCACAATTTCTTATGAGTTTGAACATTTGAACGTCTAGGGAGGATTGAATCGCGTTAAGCGCTTTGTCATTGAAGGTGGCTTCTTCATTTTGCTCTCTGGTCCATTCTGACGGTGGTGTGCGGTATGTATCTCCTTCAGCATCCACGGTCTTGGGGTGTGTCCATCCTTTTTGAACCGCATTCCATGCTCTTGCATCAATCGACTTGATGCATGCTCTCATCCGAACTTTCCAAAAGGAATAGTTCATGCCATCTAGAACTGGAGGTTTGTTGAACAACGGGTTCATGCAATCCATTGTGCTTATGAAAACAGGATCACCACTTAGTGTATCAAGTGTCTGCTCTGATATCAATTGAAGAAACCGAACTCTCAGTTTTAACAGAGTTGTGATCAAAGTTGACTCCAAAGTTGGAACAACTTTGCATACACAGCGGAAATTTAGAAATAGAACAACGGATTGAAATTTTCACGAGATTATATTTCTATAACCTCGCGAAATGCCTCAGGGCGAAATCTTCACTATATAAAATATGTGAATTACAAAAACACTACTAGACAAACACTAACTAAAATATTAAGACACTTTATCTCTTCCTTCACAGAAAGTTGAGACTAAAGTTATCTTAACCAAATCTAGTAGAAAATCTGCAGAATACAAAAACTCGATCTATAATCTGAATAATTCTCTCTGAACTTGTGTATCTAATCTATGAATATAAATCCTTTTTATACTAAACTAATATCTTGATCTCCACTCCACACGATCTCTACACGAGCTCCACTACTTCACAATTCCTTGAATATAGCTGATGGTTATCCACATCCCACCAAACTAGGAACCGCCAATATCTCCAAGACTCTCTCCAAGACTCGATCAACTTGGCATGCTCCAACACTTCCTCAATCAACACACTAACCTACACACAATAAATCAAAGAAAGATAAAATAACAATCATAGATAAATATCGAACCTAACGGTTCCAACAAAAATTTATAATGAGATAATAATTTGAAAGAAATTTATGGAACATCTTGATTATAAAGTTTCAATAAGAAATTTTGTTGTTGAAAAGACAAGAAAAATGTAATGATTTTTTATATACTTTTAAGTTACTTCCATATTTTGCCTCAAACCCACCAGTCTCTTAATTCGGCCCCGCTTATAATTTTTTGTTAGTGATATACCATGAGGGTGGTTGATAGAAAACAAGTCATGTTGTCTATAACTCTTATCGATTATGATGAGATATGGAAGACAATATCATTGCAGTTATAAGAAAATGAACTTTAAGAAGCGTTACTGAAGAATGGTAAATGAAAGGGCGGTTTGTTAAAGGAAATTTCGTCTTTCAACCAAGAAAACTTTGAAAAGGTGGTTGGCTATTGCGATAAGAAGTTCCTGAAACACTTTGATGAGGATGTCTCTCCTCACATCCCAACATGTGGACCATTGCTATGGACTTGGGTGTACAACATGGTAAAAATGCATTTTCCGATCCATCTATATTATTTTTGAAGAGATACAACCGAAAATATTACAATCACTTCGTATATAATCACCTCTCAATTCAAATTTAAATGTGTACAAATCTCTATATTGTATTGGCATCGTGAAATTTTATTATTGCATGGGAGTTTCTATTTACACCACTAATTTTACTCTTTGCACTTCGGTTACTCAATGCACTATAAATTTTACTCTTTGCACCACACACATTTACATTAATACCCTCCACTCTAAAAATATTTATTTTACTTAAAAAATATAAAATAAAAATAATAATTCAATTTTATAAAAAAAGTGAAATCTCTCTTCCCCACCGTCACCCTCCCTTTCTTCCCGTCGCCGCCTCCCTCCTTCCCCCCACCCCACCGCTCCCCTTCGTCTTCTCCCAGAAATCAGAATCCCCCCAACCAAGCCTTAGTCCTCTTTCTCCCCAAACTGCAGCCTTTTTTTTTTCTTCTCCTTTCTTCTTCTTCTTCTTCTTGCCAAATTCCTCTATGAAATTGGTTCGAACTGCAAATTTCAAACAACATGAATGGGTTCAAAAAATGATTTATGATGGCACCTAAGGAGGTTTGAAAATTGATTTTTGATTGGTGCTTAGGATGTTTGAATTTCTGTTGGTCCCGGGTGAGTCTGGATCAGTTTAGGAGAGGTGAATAAACTGACTCCAATTCTTAAAACAAATGCAGAATGAATAGGGCCCTTGACTCGTATAATAAAAACTTATCAATGCACTTAATCAGTTGAGAGAATCAGTTGGCTCGTAAGTGCAACTTGTGTAATGTATATGTGCAGTTAAAGAAATGCAACTGAAAAACAATTAGTACAACACACACAAGCAGTTTATAGGGGTTCGAAGCTTAAACTTCTATGTCCTCTCTTCCTTACTGAAAAGGGCAATTCACTATGTAACGGTAAAGTTTCTTTATTACAATTACACAATAAAGACAATTGTTGAACTTGGCTAACGACAACTCTCACGGAGTCGCGGTCTCTTTTTCAACTGGTGCTATCCCGGAAATGGCAGTTCCAACGATCCATGATTTCCTCACCCAGTGTTGATAGTTCACACTTGCGATCCCCAACTGCTCGCTGCAGAGATAAGGTGTTATTGCTTGTCTTTTAAAGGTTTTAGATCTCTTTCAATCTTTAAGAATACAGTCTTGAAACTGGTATCATCTGATGTGCCTCTTAAGCTTGAGCTGAGTAGTTGATCGGTATATATCTCTGAACTGAGAAGTTTGCTCTGGCTAGACTCTTCAACATCTAGTTGGATGATGAACGTTTGTCTTCTTCTTTTTAGTTGGGACTTTTTTGCTGCAGATGATTAGCACTTGATCTTTGAGCTGTAAGGAGGAGAGCTCAATGTAGATCGCAAAAGTATATTTAACAGAAGTCTATTAAGCAAAAGTCTATTTTTGCAAAAGTCTCTACGAAAGTCTTCTTGGCAAAAAGTCTATTCACAAGTTGAATCATTCATCTTTTATAGTGGAGTGAGCTTGTGACCGTTTGTGAATCAACGACTGATCATAAATGATTCATTGATTTTTAAAGTCGTTGATGTGCTTTTATTTGATGTAGCCGTTGCACTGTCATTTGTTCTCTGACAAGCTTTTACTTCAAGATCTTGGTTTGCATTAACTTCAAGATCCTCTTGTTGGCAGTTCTGGAAATTTTGACTTCCAGTTTCGGCTTCTGTCTCAATCGGCAGTTCTGAGCTTTAGCTGACAGTTGTGATCTTCAGTTAGATCATATCCTCAGCTGGCAGTTCTGCACATCTTGTTGGTAGTTTTAAGCTCTAGTTTTGACTTTCTTCAGCTGGCAGTTCTAAGCCTTCAGCTGGCATTTCGAGCTGGCGTATCTTCAGCTGGAATTCTAAACTGGTATATCTTCAGCTGGAACTCTGAACTGGTATATCTTCAGCTGGAACTCTGAACTGGCACCTAGTAATTTTTCTAACCATAAATTGCTGACTGGATTACTTCAATCGACAGTTGTGTTTACCATTTTGACCCTGATGGTCAGTTGACATTTTGGACTTGTCAGTTCCTCTATTCTGACGGCTTATATCTTCAGTTTCCTTGACTTACTAACTGATTTAGTAATCAAGCTTTTATTTTCTTCTCTTTCGATTGATCATGCTTTGGCTATACTTAGCTCAATATTTTGTTCGATCAATCTTGGTTTTCTACTTGGTTTTCTTTCAGTTTTTCAAAGCGATTTGACATGTTTTGACATTTCATCAAAACCACAACTGGGGTTACTCTTGATAGTTTTTCCTAACAATTTCGAATGTGCGTAGAGCTGTCAAAATCGGCCTGGCCCGACCCAGCCCGATTTTGGGCCAGGCTGGGCCGCGTTTTTATGGGCCCGAAATGGTTTCGGGCCAGGCCGGCCCGACCCGAAAAAAAATTAGCCCGAATGGGCCGGGCCGGCTCAATGAAAAAATAGAAATTTACCTTTAGGCCCACGGACGGCCCGACCCGGCCTGAATTTTGGGCCGGGCTGGGCCTCAATTTTTTAGGCTCGAAATGGTTTCGGGCCGGGCCGGCCCGACCTGACCTGTTTGAGAGCTCTAAATGTGCGTAAGGTGTTCAAAAATTAGTTTTCAAATGTGTTTAAGGGTGTTCGAAAATAGATTCACGATCTTTGATGGGGGGTTCGAAAATTTAAGTTTTCGAACGGATTTCAACAATTTCGGTGAAGTTTGACACGACATTGCAGTTGGAGCATGTGAAATGTTTGTGTGATTGTGTCTGCATCTGTTGGGAAAAAGAAAATGGCCAACATTTATTTTTTTAATATTTGGTTTAAGTTATTTGATTTGGTGGTTAGTGAAGCTGGAAGGGAAGATACCGGATGAACGAAAGGTACCGAATAAACAAAGATGCATGTTTCCGACGGTGAGTTGATCATAATTTTTTTTTTACAGACCAGAGTGATAGCTGGAGAAGAATACTCGTCAGTTTGGGATACTGCAACTGGAACTAATAACAGACGAGAAAGACCACTCTTGTAAATATTATATTATTACATTGTATTATTCTAATATCTCATAATTTAAATATATCTCATTTTTAAAAAAAATTATCGATTATTTAACTTAATTTTTAATTTTAAAGATTGAAGAAGAATACAAGATTATTATTTATTACATTTGCTTTCAATAGCAATTTACTAAGTTATATAATTAAATTGGAATAATTTTATATCTCATAATTTAAGTATATCTCATTTTATTTTAGTTTTTCTCAGTAATTCATCTTAACTTATATTTTATGGTTTGAAAAAGAATATAAGATTATGATTTATTATATTTAATTTCAAATTATTCATTTTTTTAGTTATAATTTAGGCATTAAATCAGTAAATATCAAATTTTTGCTAAATTTTTATGAAATCTCTATGCCTGTTTGACGCGCCACCTCTCGCATTTGCCCGATATGCTTGCAGCACTAGTGATCCTCACTAATACTAGACGTGGGGGTGGCCAGTCTAGGACGCTTCTCTGTAGGGCGAGTCTGCCGTCTCCTAGATGACTCAACTGCACCCGTATCTGCACAAGTGCGAGGAATGCAACTTGCAGATCGTCTGGAATGAGAGGAAGCTCTGGGAGGAGAGGGAGCTCTGGGGGGGAGACGGAGCTCCCGGGGGAGAGGGAGCTCTCTGCTGATGGGCTCTAGCCAGCTCTTGATAAGTGGGCTTCATCCTCCTATTGTGATGCGCCTCATATGTCATGCTCATACAATCACCGAGCAAGACACTGCTGTAATATGAAGTGGCCACCTCATGCTCACTCGGCTGTAAATATATGAAGCATAATTGCTGCAAATGATAAAGACTGATTAGAAACACTTCAAATAATCAATAAAACACACATTCTCTAAAACAAATGCTTACCTCATCAGAAAACAATGTGCCCAGACGTGCAGTCTTCGTCTTAAAGGTCCACTTCAAACACCCGGGCAATGCGGCTGGTGCAGAAACCTGTGCACCGAGTCGAGGTAAGGCCTCATATGCCCACACCTGTAAAATAAGATATTGATCAAATTATATTCGATAAAATGAGATTACAGTTATGATCGTGAAAAAATTGAGACCATACCAGTAGAGCCCACACCGGTCCATAAAAATGATAAGACAATCTTGATTTTTCCTCCGTCTTCTTAAATTTTCTTCTCAACTCCACCTCAGTAAACGGTACCATACTCATATAGTGCTCCAAGAGACTGAATGCATAAGCGCCCCATGGAAATGAGTTCCATCGATCCTGATCCTCGACTAAGACCCATACCCAGTCATCTATCATGTGTGTCTGATCATATCCAAAGATCATGGTGTGCAGAAACAATACATTATCGACCATTACGTAATCCATAAGATCATCTCCTAAGGAATATGTCCTAAACCTCTCAAGTAGATCCTTCACCCTCAGAGGTGTCTTCTTTAATACACGATACTAGAAAGAGGTCCTAGGAATCTCATGTGATGGAAATGGGTCAAAATCGGATCCCCCAAACTGCAATCCAGTCACCAAAGCAAACTTACTAGGAGAAAACCTAATGTTGGTTTCTCCAACCCGAAACCAAATATCGTGCTCCCATGCACTATCAATGATCACCTCCCTACTCAACAATGCGTGTATAACATTGTTACAACCGTTTCCACCCACGAAATCTGTCAAATGCCCAAAACACCAATCTCTCCTAAAATGTTTGAATAATTCGGGCCCACCGTTGATCACGTAGAATACTTCCCTAATTATACTCATATTGTCCTTCCAGTATAAATTGATCCCACATGTGATGTTCTGTAAAGTCTCTCCTCTACACACCCATTCACGCTATTTTTTAAAGAAAAAACAAAAAAATATCAATAAATAATGAAAAAATAAAACAAATATAATTAAATTAAAACTAATTTGACATGATATAGATATCTACATGCTGAAAATTCACCAAAGATTGAGAAAAAGCATTAATTATGACATAAAAAAAATCGAGAATATGTTTACACGAAATGAGATATTGTGTAAATATATTCTCACGACATGGCTTCTCATGATAATATATTAACACGATATCCTTTTCGTGTTAATATATTGACACGAAAATTAATGGTTCATTTTTTATTCAAACATATATTTCGTGATAATTATTTTCACGAGTACAGATCTCGCGAGAATATATACTCTCGAAACGGGATCTCGTGTGCATATATTGTCACGAGAAGGTTTTCGTGTAAATAATTCTCACGAGAGAAGCCTAGAAATCCAGATTTTACGACAACAAAATCCCAACATTCATGAATGTAAATCGACAAAATCCCAACATTCAAACATATTCTCATATATTAATTCACAAAAACCTACAATACAATACGAATACGCTAAAATTCGAACATATTATCATATTTAAAGTGACAAAAATCCACAACACAACTGTCAAAACTCTAAATTGCTCCTCTTAAAACATTAAATCATTCGAATTTAGTTTCTAACCTGTTGAAATTCAACAGCCCAAGACTCCAGATTTTCCATGGCTCGAGATGTTCGATCGACGGGATTTGCGTGAGTGTTCGATCGATTTCGCGACAAAAATTGGATCTGTTTTTGTGAGTTTTGCACCGTTGAATCTTCGTGTGTATGTTGGGCAGATTTCGTGTGTATGTTGGCTGGATTTCGTGAGTTTTTTGCTGGAATGCTTTTGCTGATTTCGTGAGTTTTTGGCCGTTACATTACAATTCGTGTGTATTCAAATTTGGATGGGGATCGTGTGTATGTTTTCCAGTCAAAGGAATATTTTGACTCGTGTAAATATGCTCACAGATTTCCTTGCTTTGCCCGTGAAAATAATTCTCACGATTTGGTTTTTGTTCAAATTATAAAATAAGTCAAAAAGGAATTGTTGACTAGGCCCACATTTAGTAAGGGTATTTTAGAGAATGTGAAATACTTTGAATAAAAAAGAATGAGTTAAAAAAGTTGGCTAAAAAAGAAGTTATTATTTGGATTGTGAATAGTTATATCCATTTACACATAATAATAATAATAACAATAATAATAATAATAATAATAATAATAATAATAATAATAATAATAATAATAAAAAATTCAGTATATATCGGTGTGAGTCATGTAACGGTTGACCTTAATTTTTAAAAATTCATACCTTTATCGTACCCTGAAAAAACGGTATATCTTAAAGTGATATTCCAATATGACAGTATTTTTACCCACCCCTCTTCCTTCCAAGATAGATTCTGTCAGGAAAGAGTCAATTGTGATATCCGAATACCCATCAACTGTAAAGGTAATATCCACACACCATTTTTATACAGGGCGCTTTTGGACTTGAGGGCTAAAGGTTACAACAATGTTATGTGTGTAACTGATTATAGGTTTTAACTATCTATGTTGATTCTTATTGATCCTCTGTTATGTAATATACTTTAGTTAATGATTTATTATAGATATTGCGGACCTCTATTACGTAAGTCGTGACTACTGACCAATTATCATTGCTACTAAGATTTACAGCTAATGACTCCTGTGAAATTGAGTCATTTTGCTCTCTTGGATCACAGCTGGCACCAAACAAATAGAAATTGTTACAGAGACCACTCCTATTCTTTTAAACATTTGAAAATGACTCAGAAGGATGATGCTGGGTAGACGTGGTGAACGAATCTCCCACAGTTTTCCTCAATCAACAAGGAAGCATTAACATCGATTCTCAAGTTCAAAAAAATGAAGGGTCGCACAAAAGTAAGAAACCTCACAAACCCATGCATTCTATGATTCATTGATCTATTTAAAACCACACTTCACTGAGGACGCTACATTTTTTAATATCACACTACGAAATAGAATGATATGATAATTATACACGTGGAAACAACAAATAGCATTCCTCGATAGGCTGAGAAAAGGGATAGATCTCTCCTACTAAAACCATTGTATCTAATTCTCCAGAAATAGCTCCTGTACATCGTATCATTAATATTTCTCATCTACCTTTGTGTTTGGATCAATAAAGTTCACACGAAAAAGAAAAAAAAAAGTTCACACGAAAAGAAATAAAGACATCTTTTCATTCCATTAACTCAATACTTTACAGACACAAAATATGAAAGAATATTAATGATCAATCCCGCGCAAAATACACAAATTGGCAGAGGGATCTTTCAGGAAAAAGAAAATGAAGATATCTGATTTAAGAAAATAATGTTCTGTTCTATTACTTTTCAAATTTCCATTTCATTCTTTTTTTTTTCATGGAAAAAAAATGTTACACAAGTTGGAAGCAACTAGGTGTTGTCATCTGTACAAAGATCGTTCAAATGTGAAAAACCATATCCCCCAAGACCCAAATTCGTCTTTTTATATGACCCCTTCGCCAAAGCGTGAAGAATGTTATATATACACTAGTATACATACCACAGATGGAAGTAAGTGTAGATTATCGCGTATGTGGTATACTTATGCACCCGTTCATCCTCATCTCACGGATTCTGAATCAGCTTTATACAACTGGATTTGAGAGAATGGGCTGTATTCTTTGAGCTGAAGAAGGAACTAACCTGCATTCAGAGAGAGAAATCATTTAATGACAGCATGAAAGAAAATTGTTTCGATGGACCTAACTGAAGAGCAACATGAATGTCTTAAACTTTGATTAACGGAATCCTACCTTATTCAGAGAAATCAAACATCCCCCCGAATATTCCACTAACTATCATAAAAAAATGTTTTATTTTTGATGTTGCGTCAGGAGCTAAGGGACAATTAATATTCCACTAAAAGTATAGACCAAAACTGGCCATCATAGTTGCATTTAGTAGGACAAACAGTGGAAAATGGTAACCATATAAATTTTTGTTCGTACAGCACTTGCAGCAGTATCTCTTTAATATACCACTGCATCTTCCATAAGACTCCATTATAGAAACATTACCATACCCTTCCAAAGATATATATCACACGCTATCCATGCTATTCAAACATAAAAGTGCAATGGAGAAAATGGATAACCATATTACACTGTTTGTGCAAAAAAAAAAAAAAATCAATAGCCTTGATATTGTTCATATATCGGAAGGACCTGGGTTTTCTTATACTAAAAAAATGTCATGATGGGTTTTCTTTCCACTTGCAAGGAGTTTTCCAAGAACTGATATATCCAACAACTGCGGAGACTGTATTTAGAATACGACATTAAAGAAGAAAACAATCAAACTACAATAAAACCTCTATAAATTAATAACCTTGGGACCATGACATTTTATTAATTTAGAGAGATATTAATATATCGATAAATTAATATTTTATTAATTAAAAGAGAGATTTTTTATATTCAGCAAATTTAATACATATGTATTGAAAATAAATGAATTCATATATGTTTCATTGATTATATTCATGCATCAACCAATTCTTTGTAACTAATTAAATATATTCATGTATAATATCAATTCATTGTATACAATTAACTATTATATTCATGGACGTATGTATCAATTCATTGGAATTACTTAAATATACATGTTTACATTAATTCGTTGCACTTAAATAACTATTATAGCCAATTAAATACATTCATGCATGATTCATATTTTAACAAATTACCATAATATTTATAATTGTAATATTTATGAATTATTAATTTAGAGTTTTAATGGGACCTAATATTTATAAAGGGATTTTCCGAAAAATTATTATCTTATTATCTTATCAAATATGATGATTTTTTACAAAAGCCCACGTCGGGACCGAGAGATTTTATTATTTTAGAGTTTATTAATTTATAGAGGTTTTACTGTACATATAACCAAGAATAATAGCAATGTATGATGTATTTACCTGTCAATCCAGCCAGATCTTGCTCTAGGAAAATTGTCATATATTGGCAGCAAATTTTTACGCCTTATTTCAAGCTCATGTGAAGAAGCCATCTCAATTTCAAACTCCCCACCTGGATAACATTCTGCTCTTGGAGAATCCATTACATGGAAATGCATCTAGATCAAGAAACCATACTCAATTAAGCAGGATCATCATTTATCACAAAAAATCAGTAATCTATTAAAGAATACCTTTGACTTTTGCCATAACGGTAACCTGCCAGAATTAATTTGCACTTCAGCATTAGACAAATACCAGTGAGATCTATCTAGAGACTTCAGAGGATCAATTTTAGCCAATTTCTTGTCACCGGCACTCGCATTCTCCTGAAAAACCATTGTGGAGTCCTCATCAATTTCAGCATCATGGAGTCCATCAAAGATACTGCCAGAAATACACTCCTCCCTCTCCATATTATCCAATCTTCTGCATACATCCCACCATTGAGTGGGTTCTATTTTCAGCCTTAACTCCTCATTTTGAGGGTTGTTGGCTTGTGGGGCTGACAAAGATTCGGTTCTACTCTCAATCAGTTCAGGGCCCATTGAGAATAGAATTTCATGCTGAACCACAAAGCCTGATGGGGTATAGACTAAGATATGGGCCAGTGAAGTACCGGTCCACTTAACATCTAGAGAATCAGTAGAGTTAGAATTATGAAAGATGGCAGCAACAGCTCCAGAAGGCACCCATAACTTACCCACCATTGAAGCAGCAGCATTGCTTACTGAATTAAGTAAGCCAGAGTCGCTGCACTTTATCCTGGTGACGACAGATAGCGTGCAAGGAGGTGGAGGCAAAGAAGGCTGCTCATTTACAGTGAAAGAAGAAGTAGACCACCATGGTCGAGTGGAAGCTAAAAACAAAGAGGTGCCTTGTCCAGGTTTATGTAGAGTTTGAAAACCTTCATCTCCTCCAAAGGGAGACAGAACAAAGATATGACAAGTTCCTCTTGCTGATACAATAGCAATCCACTGACTGTAATGACTAAAGCAGATATCCTGGATGACCTGAGGTATATGACATGATAAAACAGGGACAAGAAGTTCAAGACAAGGAGACCATAACGAAAGAGAAGAGGGAATTATAGTAAAATAGACAATGATCAGCACGCATATACTTACTGCACTTGTTATGCCACGATAAAGCTTGTAAAGATGCACATAGGAAGTGCTCCAGTCAGCAGAACCTGATGCCCCACATTTATGGAAAGGCATGATCCGAAATATGTTCATGTTATTTCCATGTACAGATGCAGTAACCAGAAGGGTTCCACTTGGGTCAAAACACAAAGCAGATAATGGACTCGTATGAGCCCTAAATTGAGATATAACCTCCAAGCAAACAAGGTCCTTCACAACAATCTGTAATTGTCAGATATAGAGAGGGGAAAACAATTCTGAGTAAATTTATAAACTCAATACTCTTTAAACTAAGTACAAACTTCAAAATTTCTGCATTCTGCTCAACAGAACTACTAAATCTAATTAACTAGTAAAATAATCACTTGTTGCACTTACCACTCCAGCATTCTCAGGTTCAGATGTTAATAGCTTCCCAGCTTTCCACCCAGGAGAACAACTAGGACTCTCAGGAAGCAACTCCGGATAATACTTAGAGAATTTCTTGTATCCCATGTCCCCTAGGGTGAGCAATCCAGCAGCTAAGTGTTTGCTCGACTCCACTGCATAACGAGCCATCATGGTGCCACTACCTGGAGATGTTGATGGACCAACACTAGAGGCAAGGCTTTTTGGGTTCACCCGCTCCATATTTAACAGAAATGGTCGATTAGGAGGGTAAGCCAACCACCTTGGACCCAAAGCCATTGGACCATAACCTGTGTTGATTCCAAATGCTCCGTGCTCTCCAAATTGAGGTGTAGGATAGGTTATAACTATGAATTTCTTCTCAAGAGTAAGGGTGTCAAAACAGTAAATCTGCACAATAATAAATAAATAAATAAACTAATTAAACCCCATGCTATCAGATTCCTGAGAAATCGGAATTCAAACCAAGGGAATTAGGGCATCGTATCTGCCATATATAAGAATCACATTCTAACAATCTAACTATACCATTGCATTTACTAGGACCCTCCTTCCAATTTAAGTGATTTTCTCATTTGAATCAGATAATCGAAAGTTCCTCTGACAGTCGGCTTGCCAAGAGAACAGTACCAAGTCTAAGTCACAATGAAGTACACAAAATGTGTTCCAACCAAAATGAAAGGGAAAGACAAAGTAAATACTACAATCAGGCAATAGATTATCCTTATTTATTTCATGTGGTTGTTGTGCGAGCAAATTGTAATCAAGAAATCCAATATTGCTAAATCTTATGTCAATGGGTACTTACTTGGTCTTCAAGACCAATAGCTACTACTCGGGGGCTGCATCTAACCATAAAGACTGCTGATTTGAAGTCAATAACCTTTACATATTCATTTGACTTCATTGAGTAAAATCGAACAGCAGTAGGGGGGTCAATAGGGCTCCCAAATGTTGTCTCTGTTGAACCATATCTAGCAGCACCTTGGCCAGTATACTGGACTGGTGTGATTCTTTCATCCTCATTCCCACCAACGACCACCAGAATAGGATGTGATGATTTGTACTTTCCAGTACCATCACAATTTGCAGGAGCTGGAAGCATCTGTAAGAAGGTAACTGGTCCATCGCGCCTGGATACCAGTTCACTTAAACCAGAGGCATCCTCAACATCAAAGACTTGAAAACCTTTTAGATAACCAAGTAACAGGACGCATCTGAGGGAATTGGGACTAAGCTCTAATTTGTCAAAGCCAGCCCACAAAACCTGATAAACAAAATTAAGCTTTATTACAACATGAGAAGCCCCTGACTAAGCACGTGTTATCATAATGTAAGCAACACAGGAGATCCCTGACCTGAGATGAAGCCTTTATCAAAAAACGAAAGCAACAATCAAGAGTTTATATTGCTATTTTGAGTGAAAAATGTTAACTGTACAGGCAGACATCAGATTCCCAAGGAAAATTAAAGGCACATCTCGCATGTTAGTGTAATATGTCCTGAAACAAAAGTAGTTCGATCATATGAATAGACAATCATTTGGAGAGAGGAATTCTACATTACTTGCAGATGAATTGACAAAGGGCACTCACCACGCTCTCTAATTTTATAGAAATCATGAAGAATAAAGCATCATTGCCAAGCATAAACCTAAAGTGGATTGGGTTCATGTTAGACAAGATATTATCATAAAATAGACATCACTTTTTCCAACCGAACATTCTGTAGATCATATGCACCAACGTTCTTTCTAGCATTATTGATTGCTGCCCAGGGCCTCTGCTTTCAAACTTGATCTTGTTTCGAAATTTATCAACATTCCATATCATGAAGTAAATTTGTGCGATCTATGGTTCCAAAATTCAATTCAACCAATAACTTTAAAAAAAAATGACTAGAAAATAACAAGTTCATTTTAACTACAATGAAAAGTATTTCTGATGTTCAGGAAACAGGAAATAAAACTACAACCAAAAGTTGGTTAAATTTTTCTAAATTTTAATTTTTCAAATCAAGAACGTGGAACAACTAAATTCATAGACGTCATCTTTAAATAACAAGAAAGCCTAAAATACGGTGAGGCACTAAACCAATCCAGAAAATGAATAATCCACTCCGATAAACTAACTATCAATTATCCGGATCAACTGTTGGCCAAAGAAACCAACTTTAGCCAACTCTCAAAAGGTACACGACAAAGAAGCGAGTAACTGACGTGTCGGATTCAATCAAGGACAAGAAAGGACTAAATAAATTAACATAATTTACTTCAAACTAGAGTCAAGGATAGCAAGACGATAAACGATTATGGAAATGGAAACTCCGCCCGATATAATACACTCAAAAACGAAAATGAAGTTAGGAATATCCACCCGCTCTTTCCGATCGTCTGTCGGGGAGGAAATGGAGGCGGCGACTGAAGCGCCGGCAGAACGCACGGCGGTGCTAGCATTCGTCGACACCGTTCTGATACAGGACGAAATAATCCTCAAAGAATTAGGCAGCAATTTGCTGGTCTTCCCCTTGCCTTTCTTCATTTCACCAAACTGTATTCCTATCCTTAAAATCAAATCAATTGTTTTTCCTGAATTTCAACCTTTCCCAATAACCACCGCCCCACCGCCAAGCTCAGAGTCCACTCCACCGCCGTCGGGCACCCCCGCACAGGCCGACGCGTCAGCTGACTTCCAGTCGATCATCAAATTCAACGATCGCCGGTGAAAATGACGCCACCGCCGCGAAACCCTCGCAATAATTTTATGATTTCGTAAAATTTTTGGTGAGATTGCGGGGTTTGACTTGAAGTGAAAATTGACTTTGTTTACTTTCATACATGGATATATGTGTGTTATGTATATGCCCTTTTTTAAAAGTATCGGGTAAATATCATATTATATCTCAAACTTTTAATAAAATTTCAATTTTATCTCAACATTTAAAAAATTATAAATTATATTCAATCTTTTATTTTGTATTCAAGTTTATCCCAGAATTCACTTCTGATAAGAAATAGATGACATGCCTCACCGAAGAACTTTTAAAGAAGATTAGTTCATCTTTTTTGTCTTGTAAATTCGAAGCTAGCAAAGTAGTAATCATTTTTGCGACTTTTGTAACCAAAAAATTATGTTTTGTGATGGTTTTGGCCAAAGTATTTGTAATCAACAAATTATGTTTTGTAATGGTTTTAGCCAAAGTACTACCACTACGTACAAATACTACATTCTCATTCCACCACTAGACCATCTTACTAAGACACTTAATTTCATTGTTTAAACTTATAATTTGTGTGGAATATATCTTTGCTTGTTATGATCATTTGATGGATATTATATCTAACCAATTCTGCAGGTCAATATCTTCGAATATCATTAAATATTGAATTATCCGAATATCAAATTTAATTATTTATTAATAATACATTCAATGCCCGTATATGAGTTTTATATTGACATTTTACTCTTACTTTTGGATAATTTTATTTCGAGTTAATGGCAGGATGGAGTGAAAATATCAATTTGACTTTCTGTAGAAAAACATTCTTATTATAGTGATAGTATAAATATAGTATTTTAAATATTTTACATTAAATTAGCAATTTTACATAAGAACGTAGAGACATATTATGATATGCTAAACCATATGTATAACTACATTCAACAATATTTTTCAACTGTTAGTAATATATTATGCATTTGTTACTAATTTAAGAGAGAGAAATTAAAGTAATAAAATTTGAGATATCAAATTTATTTATTTTTTTGTAAAAGTTTGATTACTCATCATCTTTTAATAAAGGGGTTGTGTAAAAGTCTTTATTACCCTTATTCAAAATTAAAAAATGTGTTGAAAGTCAAATAATCCTCCATGTTGTTTCATATAGTGGACCTCATGAATCGTATGTCTATGAGGCAGAATGGCAGATTTAAAATATATATATATATATATATATATGATAGTTGGGATTTAAGTTGGTGCATTAAACATGCACTTCAATATATATTGTATGTTCGACTCATTTTTAATTTAATTTGAATTTGTTTGAAATTTTTTGGAGATAATTGCAGACTTCCTCAAGAATTTTAAGGTAAGTTTCGATTTTTTTATATATATTTACGGCGCATTTTTCAATATACCATATCTTCTACCTATTTTTAGTTTTACATTAGGAGTTTTTAATTGTGTTGAAGTTAGAGATCTGTGTTTTTTTTTTTTACAATTTTTAAAGAATACATATGCATGTCAGAGTCGATTGTTGTACGTAGTTAGCATGTTTTTTTGGTAATTTTTTGGTCGATTATTGTAACAGATTAGCATGAAAATCATGCGGATATCAAATTCACGAAAATAAACATCAATTCGTGAAAATATTTACAAGAAAATTCATATATTCATGTAAATATTTACACGAAATTTATTAAGGAAGATTCATAATATAATTACTCGTGAAATTTAATTTACAAATGGCTTGACAACATGTTATTGTGCGACATAGTAGTAAGTGAGAGAGATTTGAATATATGAATGGTAAATATCAACTCATGCACTTTTCAATTAATCTTTTATCTCACGATACATGAGATTCGCGAGTTTATGGAAATATCTATATCTATATATAATAACACACTTCTACAATCTTCATTTTCCTGCTCAATTGCAATGGTAAATTAGTAAATATATAATCATGATTATTTAATAAATTATTTAATTGCCATATAAGTGTAAATTATAGTAATTAATGTTTTTATAATCAAAGTAATCTATAAAATTATGTTTCTATAATTGAACGTTTCTATATACACAGTATAATAGTTGGACGTTTCTATAATTACGTACACCATTAATTACATTTAGCGAATTTGAAAATTTCAGATATTATATATGGTAATAATTCACATTCATTCCAAATAATGAGATGGTCATGACTATCCATCTCTTTCATTGATTTAATGTATTATATATATATATATATGTATAATACTACTATTATATTTCTATACACATGTGTGAAATAATTACGGCAATAAAATTGATAATAATTATGGTGATATATCTTTAGATAAAGTTATTTAAATGACTCTTGTGCTCTATCAAGTGTAGTATAAATAGATACCTCTATTGCCTTTAATTTCACATTTACAGCTTTCTTCTCGAAAAACTGCAAGTCATTTTATTTCACATTGCTTTATCTGAAACATCTTCCTTTCTTTCATTCATTCATTCTTTCTCTCTTTTTTGGCAAATATTCATCATTTTGTCCTAATTAATCATATTGTAAATATTATATTCTTCAAATATTATAAGGATCTTTTGATTTGTAAATTGTCCACAATGATGTAAGATTTGTCTCAAATTAATTTGTAAGGAATTTTATTTTCCACAAAATTCAAAAACTAACAATTTACGTGTGGATTTTTCTTGTTCCTTTTCAGCCTTAGGGAAGACGATGTTATGAAAGTTTTGGGTGTACATTAATTATGATCGCATTTTTCATAAATATGTTCACATTAAGGTACTTAAGATAATATGCTCATACCTTGAGTAACTTTTAAGTTTAATTCCATTTATATTGTTTGATTATTTTCCACAATATTATAAGTTATAATCGTATAGAAAGAGAGATATTTCATGACTGAACTTGCCAATTTATTTTCATATATTAACTAACAAAATCTTCCTTATAATTATATATCATAATTAATGTAAAATTAATAGTGTCTTTATATGATTAACTCACAATATGATAATTTGTATAATTAAAGCAAATACTAACAATAAGTTTTAGTGATGAGTTTTGGCAAAAAGTTTAGGCGATCCCTCAATTGTGTGGTTAATTGGAGATTTAAGGTAATAAATGAAAAAAAAAAATTGGGAGTTGATAGTGATATGCTTGCAACAATTTAATGGCTGAAATTGATGGGTGTTTTTCAGCTTAGCAATGATATATATCTACAACTTATAAATATTGTAAACTCAATGAAGATATTTGGGGTAAATCTTTTGTTGTAGTCATAGTTTATACATGAAAAAAATCTTCATACTTGCGCCGACTATCTTCCATAGACCCCAAAGGGATTTTATATTAGAAGTTTTTGTTTTTTCTTTGGAATTTGTATTTGAGTTTATGACGGAGATTTTATTTTAGTTGTTTAGATTTTATATTTGTAGTTTTATTTTATTTTAGTTGTTTAGATTGATTGATGATGTGTGGGGGTGCACATAGCAAAAAGAATTTGTCTGATTTATAGAGAAGATTAATTAGCGCACGCACGTTATTGGGTTAGCCATACACTTCACATGTTTCTTGCCATTCACATGGCATCATCAAATGATACAAGTCTTGGATAAGAATCTACAACGCTTTGCCCTTGTTGACGATCCTTTACTCCGATAGCATCTAGGGTTCCTCGAACAATGTGATTTACACCGGGTAAATCCTTAACCCTCCCCCTCTTACTAAGACTGAAGAATATTCTTGTGAATTATGGCCAATACCGGGTATATAGGCAGTGTTCGTTCATCTTGGTCTCATGTTATATATATGGTTTATTCAATCCATTAACAGACATTATATTTGATTTCAAAACATATTGCAGATAAATGATTAAAAAAAATGGTAGTAACAAAAAGTAAACTAGATCGAATAGTAAATAAAATAAAAATGAATACATTCAAAATTATAATTTGTGATTAAAACAATTAAACATATTAAGGTATTTGATAATATTTGAAAAAATATGAACACGCATATATATACTAAGTTAATTATGTATATATAGAAATAAAATGATAAATGCATGCTAATATAAATTGACCTACGAAGTTGATATTCAGTATTGATATCAACTCCCAAAATTAATATTTTTTCATAAATCGTAAATCAAATATTCAAGATTATAATTTGTGATTAAAATAATTATTTTTTCCCAAAATAAAATAAAATATAGCTATGATGAATATTTATGTTTGTTTGATATAATTATACACATATTTTATTTTATTTTTTGTTATTATTTAACCAAACTCATAAGTTATGGCATTATTTGTATTATATATATATATATATTGTTTAAATTAAAATTTGACATTGGGCAGGAGGACTCTAAAAGGTCTCTTAAGAACTGATGTTAATTTAGCCCACTTAGTTCAAGAGCAAGATGAGTCTGTTGTATACGTCACCAAGAAAATCAATTAAGAAACTCCAACAATAGTGGTGTCAAATGATGATAATGAGGACCCAATTAAAATGATAATCTTGATGATCTATCTTATGAAGACAGTGAAAATGATGATAACTATGAGAGTGAGCTTCGACATAACCACGTTGCTGAATTTTGTGAATAGATTCACGAATCAGGAGCCTTGATAAGTTTGTGAATATTCTCGAGCATGGTGGGCCTCAAAACTTGTCATATGAACATGTTGCTCCCAATGTTGAAGCTTCAGTTTTAGAGGTCATTCGCAGGCTTCGATCGACCGTTGGTTGATTCTGGTGGCCTATGTTGATGATGCACCAGCAATGGTACAAAATAATCTATTCCCGTCGGATATTGATGCACTACTAGTGGGAACCACGTTTCTGAAGAAAGAAGAGTTGGCAATTGTTGTGGGGAAGTGGTATAAGCAACATCAAGTGGAATACCATATATCATGATCGAGCAAGAATTGACTTGAAGTGGTTTGCAAACAGAAAGATATGTGCCCTTTTAAGTTAGTAGCAATTGCAATTGAAAGCTTGAGGAAAGTGCATGAATTTGAGAATAATCATGCATGTTGGTTGGATCGAGAGTGCTGTCTTAAAGCCGACAACAATGATTGCTAAGTTATTGAGGGAGTTTGGCATTTAGGTTGAGTAAGGTGTTGCTTTGCAGGCGAGGAATCTCACAACAGAGATGGTCTATGGTGATCACGATCAGTCTTTTGAGATTCTTATATCTGCAGATGTTGAGGATGTGCAACCTTTAGATAGTATATGATTTGGAGACTATAAGTGATGGTCATTTGAAGTTCATGTTTGTTACTCTAGGAGTTTGTTGAACATTATTCAAACTTTGTATGCATCCAGTAATGGTCATTGACAACACTCATTTAAAGGGAAAGAATAAGGGTATTCTTTTCGTTGCTGTCACAAAGGATGATAATGAACGGTGTTTCTCTCTTATCTTGGTATGGGTTCTATAGAGAATAACGTGGTTGGACATGGTTCTTTACATGGTTTAAAATGTTTTTTGGAGACCTTGATGATTTGATGGTTGTCTCAAGCCAACATCCGAGCATCAAGAATGTTGCTGAGACAGTATACACGAAACCCATGCATTTTATGATGGGCTGGTTTATTTAAAAGTTGAGTTAGTAAAATTGGTTCTGTTGCAGACAATACGAGAGTTTGACATATGAGAGTGATGATGGATAGGATACCGAGAGAAAGTTCGGCTCCATATTCATGAGGCCAATAAAGCAAAACTGGCATCATTACTGCAAGAAATCTTGTCATTCAAGGAATGCTGAAAAAATCCATAATTATTATTGGATAGGTTCATCATAGTTCGAGGAACAAGCCTGGTTAAGATTATTCCGAGACAACATTAACTTTAATTAAATATAAATATATACTTAAATTATTTACAAGAAATAGTGTTTAGTCAAACTACTATATATATATATATATATTTGCTATTATAAAGTAATTCTTAAGTTTTTGAAGTATTTTTTAAATATTAATTTCTTTAAATCTGAAAAAGGTATAACAAATGTTAAAACTAACGAATTTAATCAAGGATTTTTTTATGATTTATTTTTATTAAATTTTTGCATTACATCCGTACGTCACTGTCGGCATTTGTTTTATGATATTGAATGATATTATAATTATACATGTGGAAACAGAATTAGTATTCGTCGATAGGGTGAAAGACCAGGTACATATCCCTCCTACTAAAACCTTTTTGTAACCATAAGAAACCATTGTATCTAATTTTCCAGAAATAGTTCATGTACATCTTATCTTTAATATTTCTCATCTACCATAGTTTTCGGATCAATAAAATTTATACAAAAAAGAAATAAAGACATCTTTTTCATTCCATTAACTCAATACGTTACGGAAACACAAAATATGAAGGAATGTTCATGATCAATCCTGCGGAAAATACACAAATTGGCAGAGGGATCTTTCAGGAAAAATGAAAGTATCTGATTTAAGAAAATAGTGAACTGTTATGTTACTTTTCAAATTTCCATTTCATTCTTTTTTTTTTCATGGAAAACAAATGTTACACAAATTGGAAGCAACTAGGTTATGTCATCTGTACAAAGATCGTTCAAAATACAGCAAATGTGAAAAACCATATCCCCAAAGAGCCAAATTCATCTTCTTATATGACCCCTTTGCCAGAGCGTCAAGAATGTTATATATACACTAGTATACATACCACAGATGGTAGTAAGTGCAGATTTATCATGTGTGTGGTATACTTGTGCCCTGTTCGTCCTCATTTCACCGATTCTGAATCTGCTTTATACAACTGGTTTCGAGAGAACGGGCTGTTTTCTTTGTGAGCTGAAGAAGGAACTAACCTGCAGTCAGAGAGAACACATTTAATGACAGCAAGAAAGAAAATTGACTCAATGGCCTAACTGAAGAGAACAAGAATGTCTGAAACTTTGATTAACGGAATTCTACCTTCTTCAGAGAAATCAAACATCCCCCCTATCCATCCTTCCTCCTGGGGCCCTTCCTCCTCTTCCAATTTCTCCTCATCATGGGTGTTATCACCAGCATTCGTCTCATATGTGATAACTTCTGTTGACTGGCAGTGATCAAGGAACTCCGGTTTATTATAGTACCCCTCCTTGAATAAGGGCGCAAAATCTACAGTTGCCTCAGTCCTCAAAGGAGCTGACTCAGGATCATCAGCACTCAATGATCGCATTTCATTCCCCAGCGAGGATGACCGACTGATTGTAGCGTTATCAACAACAAGATCTCCATTGCATGTGTTTCGCGAAGCACAGGGAATAATCGCAGTAGATCCCTTGAGACTGGCCGTATCCTCTCTTTCCGTGTTCAGATCACTTGCTCTTGCAGCATGGCTAACCAGTATAGGAGATCTATCGATGCTCATGTGGTCCAAATCAAGCAAATTCTCCATTCGTCTGGATGATCCTGACATAAAAGTAAAGATTGAGTTGTTAATTATGATACATAATTAAAGGCGTGAGGCATGTAAATGCATAATTTCAACGAATGAAATTTCAACAAACCTACAAACTATAAGTTACTATAATTCAAGAGGGCCCAAAAATCTCAAAAGTTCCATAGGAAAACAACCATAACAAAACCCGATAATACATCTTACCTCCTTCCGAGCTTTCTGTAGAACCAAAAGACGGTGGCTTAGAATGAGAAATAATACTTTCTTCATTGGTCTTTTCCTTAGCTTGACAATTATTTGTGAAAGCACTAGGATATCTTCCCTCAGAAGGTATAGACCTGCATAAAAGAACCAAGCAATATGCCAATATGAAATCCATAAGAAGAGCAGCAAACCTTCTATTGGAGCATAAAAGACAAATTAAAGACATGAAAAGAAGACACTATAAACTTAATACAAGCCAACAAAGTAACTATCATATCAAAATGTTTCATGTTTAATGTTGCATCAGGAGCTAAGGGACAATTAATATTCCACTAAAAGGATAGACCAAAATAGGCCATCATAGTTGCATTTAGTAGGACAAACAGTGGAAAATGGTGAGCATCTAAAGTTTTGTTTGTGTAAAAAGAACTTGCAGTAGTATCTCTTTAATGTACCATTGCACCTCCATTATAGAAACATTATCATACCCTTCCAACCACATATCACATGCTATCCATTCTATTCAAACATAAAAATGCAATGGAGAAAATGGATGACCTAATTAGACTGTTCGTGCAGAAAGAAAATCAATAGCCTCAATATTGTTCATATATCAGAAGGACCTGGGTTTGTTGTACTAAAAGATGCCATGATGGGATTACGGAGAAGATTTGGAGCTGAGAGGTTATCGCTTTGCTCAGCAGTAACCTTTATTGCTGCTTATCTTAAAATTATTTTAGAACACGGGGTAATTTTCTTTCCACTTACAGGGAGTTTTCCAAGAACTTATTTAGATCCAAGAAGTGCAGAGACTGTCTTTAGAATATGATATGAAAGAAGAAAACAAACAAACTAGATTTAACCAAGAGTAATAGCCATGTATGAGGTATTTACTTGTCAATCCAGCCAGATCTTGCTCTAGGAAAGTTGTCATATATTGGCAACAAATCTTTATGCCTTATTTCAAGCTCATGTGAAGAAGCCATCTCAATTTCAAACTCCCCACCTGGATAACATTCTGCTCTTGGAGAATCCATTACATGGAAATGCATCTAAATCAAGAAAGCATATTCAATTAAGCAAGACCACCATTTATCAGAAAACAACAGTAATCTATGAATGAATACCTTTGACTTTTGCCATATTGGTAACCTGCCAGAATTAATTTGCACTTCTGCATTAGACAAATACCAGTGAGATCTATCTAGAGACTTCAGAGAATCATTCTTAGCCAATTTCTTGTCACCCACACTCGCATTCTCCTGAAAAACCATTTGGGAGTCCTCATCAATTTCAGCATCATGGAGTCCATCAAAGATACTGCCAGAAATACACTCCTCCCTCTCCATATTATCCAATCTTCTGCATACATCCCACCATTGAGTGGGTTCTACTTTAACCCTTAACTCCTCATTTTGAGGGTTGTTGGCTTGGGGAGCTGACAAAGATTCGGTTCTACTCTCAATCAGTTCAGGGCCCACTGAGGATAGAATTTCGTGCTGAACCACAAAGCCTGATGGGGTATAGACTAAGATATGGTCCAGTGAAGTACCAGTCCACTTAACATCCAGAGAACCAGTAGAATTAGAATTATGAAAGATGGCAGCAACAGCTCCAGAAGGCACCCATAACTTACCCACCATTGAAGCAGCAGCATTGCTTACTGAATTAAGTAAGCCAGAGTCGCTGCACTTTATCCTGGTGACGACAGATAGCGTGCAAGGAGGTGGAGGCAAAGAAGGCTGCTCATTTACAGTAAAAGAAGAAGTAGACCACCATGGTCGAGTGGAAGCTAAAAACAAAGAGGTGCCTTGTCCAGGTTTATGTAGAGTTTGAAAACCTTCATCTCCTCCAAAGGGCGACAGAACAAAGATATGACAAGTTCCTCTTGCTGATACAATAGCAATCCACTGACTGTAATGACTAAAACAGATATCCTGGATGACCTGATGTATAAGATAGGAAAAAAACAGGGGCAAGAAATTGAAGACATGGAGACCATAACAAAACAGAAGAGGGAATTATAGAAAAATAGACAATGATCAGCACGCATATACTTACTGCACTTGTTATGCCACGATAAAGCTTGTAAAGATGCACATAGGAAGTGTTCCAGTCAGCAGAACCTGATGCCCCACATTTATGGAAAGGCATGATCCGAAATATGTTCATGTTATTTCCATGTACAGAGGCAGTAACCAGAAGGGTTCCACTTGGGTCGAAACACAAAGCAGATATTGGACTCGTATGAGCCCTAAATTGTGATATAACCTCTGAGCAAACAAGGTCCTTCACAACAATCTGTAATTGTCAAATATAGAGAGGGGAAAACAATTCTGAGTAAATTAATAAACTCAATACTCTTTAAACTAAATACAATCTTCAAAATTTCTGCTTTCTGCTCAACAGAATTACTAAATTTAATTAACTAGTAAAATAATCACTTATTTGCACCTACCACTCCAGCATTCTCAGGTTCAGATGCTGATAGCTTCCCAGCCTTCCACCCAGGAGAACCACTAGGACTCTCAGGAAGCAACTCTGGATAATACTTAGAGAATTTCCTGTATCCCATGTCCCCTAGGGTGAGCAATCCAGCAGCTAAGTGTTTGCTGGACTCCACTGCATAACGAGCCATCATGGTGCCACTACCAGGAGATGTTGAAGGACTAACACTAGAGGCAAGGCTTGTTGGACTCACCCGCCCCGTATTTAACAGAAATGGGCGATTAGGGGGGTAAGCCAACCACCTTGGACCCAAAGCCATTGGACCATAACCTGTGTTGATTCCAAAAGCTCCTTGCTCTCCAAATCGGGGTGCAGGATAGGTTACAACTATGAATTTCTTCTCAAGAGTAAGGGTGTCAAAGCAGTAAATCTGCACAATAAATAAATAAATAAATAAACTAACTAACCCCCATTCTATCAGATTCATGAGAAATCAAAATTTCAAGCAAGACAATTATGGCATCGTAGCTGCGATATATACACTGAATCATCTCCTATATCTTATTTGCAAAGAATCCCATTCTAACAATCAACTATACCATTGCATTTACTAGGACCCTCCCTCCAATTTAAGTGATTTTCTCATTTGAATCAGATAATCGAAAGTTACTCTGACAGTCGGCTTGCCAAGAGAACAGTACCAAGTCTAAGTCATAATCAAGTACACAAAATGTGTTCCAACCAAAATGAAAGGGAAAGACAAAGTAAACACTACAATCAGGCAACAGATTATCCTTATTTATTTCACGTGGTTTTTGTGCGAACAAATTGTAATCAAGAAATCCGATATTGCTAAATCTTATGTCAATGGGTACTTACTTGTTCTTCAAGACCAATAGCTACTACTCGGGGGCTGCATCTAACCATAAAGACTGCTGATTTGAAGTCAATAACCTTTACATATTCATTTGACTTCATTGAGTAAAATCGAACAGCAGTAGGGGGGTCAATAGGGCTCCCAAATGTTGTCTCTGTTGAACCATATCTAGCAGCACCTTGGCCAGTATACTGGACTGGTGTGATTCTTTCATCCTCATTCCCACCAACGACCACCAGAATAGGATGTGATGATTTGTACTTTCCAGTACCGTCACAATTTGCAGGAGCTGGAAGCATCTGTAAGAAGGTAACTGGTCCATCGCGCCTGGATACCAGTTCACTTAAACCAGAGGCATCCTCAACATCAAAGACTTGAAAACCTTTTAGATAACCAAGTAACAGGACGCATCTGTGGGAATTGGGACTAAGCTCTAATTTGTCAAAGCCAGCCCACAAAACCTGATAAACAAAATTAATCTTTATAACAACATGAGAAGCCCGTGACTAAGGGCATGTTATCATAATGTAAGCAACACAGGAGATCCCCGACCTGAGATGAAGCCTTTATCAAAAAAGAAAGCAAACAATCAAGAGTTTATATTGCTATTTTGAGTGAAAAATGGTAACTGTACAGACAGACATCAGATTCCCAAGGAAAATAATTTGGAAAGAGGATTTCTATATTACTTGCTCATGAATTGGCAAATGGCGCTCGCCACGCTCTATAATTTATAGAGATCATGAAGACTAAGCATCATTGCCAAGCATAAACCTAAAGTGGATTGGGTGCAGTGCACGTTAGACAAAATATTATCACAAAATAGACATCACTTTTTCGGACCAAACAATCTGTAGAGTGTAGATCATATGCGCCAATGTTCTTTCTAGCATTAGTGATTTGTGGCCAGGGCCTCTGCTTTCAAACTTGAGCTTGTTTCAAAATTTATCGAGATTCCATATCATAAAGTAAAGATTTTTTATGTTCACGAAACATGAAATAAAACTACAACCAAAAGTTGATCATATTTTTCTAAATTTTAATTTTTCAAATCATGGAACAACTAAATTCAGCGCGGCGCTAAACCAATCCAGCGCGGCGCGGCGTTAAATAACAAGAAAGCCTAAAATACAGCGCGGCGCTAAACCAATCCAGAAAATGAACAATCCACTCCGATAAGCTAACTATCAATTATCCGAATCTATTGTTGGCTAAAGAAACCAACTTTAGCCAATCCTCAAAAAGTACACGACAAAGAAACAAGTAACTGACGTCTCGGATTCAATCAAAAACAAGAGAGGACTAAATAAACCAACAGAATTTACTTCAAACTAGAGTCAAGGGTAGCAAGACGATAAACGATTACGGAAATGGAAACTCCGCCCGATATAATACACTCAAAAACGAAAAACGAAGTTAGGAATATCCACCTGCTCTTTCCGATCGTCTGCCGGGGAGGAAATGGAGGCGGCAACTGAAGCGCCGGCGGAGCGCACGGCGGTGCTAGCATTCGTCGACACCGTTTTGATACAGGACGAAATAATCCTCAAAGAATTAGGCAGCAATTTGCTGGTCTTCCCCTTACCTTTCTTCATTTCACCAAACTGTATTCCTATCCTTAAAATCAAATCAATTGTTTTTCCTGAATTTCAACCTTTCCCAACCACCACCGCCTCACCGCAAAGCTCCGAATCCACTCCACCGCCGTCGCGCACCGCCGCACAGGCCGACGCGTCAGCCGACTTCCAGTCGATCATCAAATTCAACGATCGCCGGTGAAAATGACGCCACCGCCGCGAAACACTCGCAATAATTTTATGAGATTTCGTAAAAATTTTGGTGAGATTGTGGGGTTTGACTTGAAGCGAAAAATGCCTATGTTTACTGTGATATATGGATATATATATATATGTGTGTGTGTGTGTGTGTGTGTGTGTGTGTGTTGATACACCCGCACGCGATCCCCTTCCGCTTCTTATGTATGTTTTCGCTGTAAGCCAAATCTATCCGCAGAGACCAATTTGAGAAATATTTTTTTGAAAAAAAGTTATAAATCTTTTTTGAATTTCTCCTTCTCTATAATTGCTAGATTACTCAATTTCGGCGTTATAATTTGTGTGAAATAAATCAGATTAATAAATTTCGGCGTTATAATTTGTGTGAAAGAAATCTTGGGTTGGTACGATGGATATTATATGCAATTACTGACTAATAGTATGGAAGATAATATTACTAAAATTTGAATTATATGTTTGGAATTGACAATTCTACTCTTGAACGCGATTATTATGGTATGATGGAATATAATAGAATCATCATTTCTACATTCGTTCTCATCCGGCCGATTGGTATAGTTTAAAATCGGAAATCACCATTCTCGAATGAATTCATATTTCCTAAAGAATGAGAATAATCATTCCACCCACCTCCATGGGTTTAGCTATTCTCATTGATAAAAAAAATATACCATATGATATATTTATACATAATCATGTCTTATAATAATATTTTATCATATTTAGAAAAAATAAATCAAAATCAGATTAAATAATTTATTATTATTATTATTATTATTTCGTAATTAATTTTATATTATTTATTTATTTTCAAAAAATAATTTAAAAATATATGTTAAAATCAAATTTTGATAACTTTTATAATTTTATTTAAGAAAAATGAAAGTGATGCCAAAATAAATATAACATAAAAATATATCATAATACAATACAAAATAATTATGTATTTGATATAATTTAATATATATTCTAATGAAAAATTGAAATTTTTTTCTATAAATTAAAAATATTTTATTAACTTATGCAAATTATTATATATTGATTAATTAAATACTCTAGAATAAAATTTTTCAATAAAATAAATAAATTATAATTTGCTAAAAAAATTAGAAAAAATCACATACTAAAAAAGAAAAAGATGTTTAGAAATTAATATAAAAAATAAAATAAGACATGTGTTGATATTTATTAGCTACTACATACACTCTATTCGATTATAAGAAAATTTGAAAGTATATAAAATATTCATTATATAAGATAAAAAAATGAAAATTTCATTCCGTTCTTCATTCTGTAAATATATCAATCATAAGAATCATTATTTCATTCAGACCTCCATTCTATTCTTAAGCTCATTCCATTCATATCTAATTACCTTCTTTCATCACGAGTTCGAATCTTATTAATTCCACAGGTCGGGTGTGTGAGTTAAAAAAAAATACCTTCTTTCATACCAATTACCTTATTTTTAATCCACTATGCTTTATTGTGAGTTAATGGCGGGAATCGGGATGGAGTGGAAATATCTATCTAACATGCCATAGAAAAGCATCCTTGTTATAGTGATAGTATAAAGTGCAAATTTATATTTTACATTAAATTGGCAATTTTACATAAGAACGTAGAGGTATATTATGATATACCTAGCCCACATTTATAACTACATTGAACAATATTTTCTAAGTGTTGATATATTATGAATTTGTTATTAATTTAATTAATGAAATTCGTAAAATTCGAAGTAGAAATAAACTTTTAAGGTATAGCCACTAAATTAATAATTCCAACACTTTTAAGTTATATAAATTGTTATGTGTTTAAAACACGTGTAAAAGCATTTCCAACACTTTGTAGACGCCTAAATCCGATTTGACTTTTGAATAGGATATGATATTATAACTCGTAGTCATCTCAGTTGGGATGGCCTAGTGTGGAGTGAGATTGTTTGGAGATTAAATGTCACAGATTTGAATTTTCTCAATACCACATATCGGGTGTTTGAGTGAGAAAAAAAAAAACTCGTAATCAATAATTATATAAATATTGAATTATCAATATTTATATCTTATATAATATTATAATATTATATAAAAATGACATTATATACACCTAACATCTCAATATAGATAATGGAATATATATATATATATATATATATATATTGCAGAGATTTCAATCACCGATTCCATAGAGTTTTCAACACTTTTCAACGAAGATAAACAACAGTGAAAAATTGAATCTTGAAACCAAAAATAAAAAATAAAAAAATCAAGGTAATATTTCATTAATTTTTTTCCCATATTTTATTGCAATTTTTTTTTTCATTCAAAAAAATGATTTAGCATTCTTTGATGTTTTATACGTTTCTTTTTGTTTTCTAAGCATTACAATACTTGTCGAAACATATAAAATCTAATCTTGAACATACTCTGTTAGCATTGTTTCATGATGATTTAGTAATGTATGATTTCTTTGTACATTTTGTGAATTTTAGCATTATCATTTACAGTTTTAGCAATGTCATTTATCATTTTAGCATTATCATAACTATTGTAAGCATTAGCATTAAAGCTTACCAAGAACACTATAAAACAAACATGAACAACACTATTACAATTTTCTTGAATTATCAATATCATGCACCCCCTGTTAGCATTATTTCATGATGATTTAGCAGTTTCATTTCGTTTCGTTGGCGTCGGAAAATTTATAGGAACATGTAAAATCTAACACTGCTGGCAATGTGTGATTTATCTATACATTTTGTGAATTTAGCATTATCGTTTACAGTTTTAGCATTGTCATTTCTAATTTTAGTATTAACATAACTCTCGTTAGCATTAACATGAAAACTTGTCAGAAAGATTACAGTTTTGTTGAATTATCAATATCGTCCACCTCCTGTTAGCATTGTCTCATGATGTTTTAACAATTTTTTTTGTTAATATTGAGAAACTTGTAGAAACATATAAAACATACCAATGTTGGCAATGTATGATTTAGTTGTATAATTTGTTGTGTTTAGCATTATCATTTACAGTTTTAACATTGTCGTTTCTCATTTTAGCATTATCATAATCATTTTTTAGCATTAGCATAAAAAAATTGTCAGTGACATTATAAACCAACTATGAACAAAATTTATTACAATTTGTTAAATTAGCATTATCATTGTCATTCTTAGCATTAGAAAACTTATATGTTTGAAAAGGTTAACATGAACATTATAAAGCCAAGTCATGACATATTTTGTGGTACTCGCATTATTGTTCACTACAATTAGCATCATCGTCTATCACTTTAGCATTATTATTGACACTATTGTTCACTACTATACTTTTATCTTTATCATTCAATTATGTTTTTAACCTTGTTATTTTGTTTACTTAACAATATTATATAAAAATTTATAAGTGTTAAAAGAGTTACAACAGATGAAAGTATAAAGAGAACAAAAGCTAAAATTGCCAATACTCATCAAGATGATAAAAACAACGAGATATTTTGTAAATATCCATCATTGCAGATAACCACATGCCCATCAATCGGGTATATAAAATTTAGACAACCCATTAGAAATATCCAAAGCGGTGCCAATACAGTCTGCAGATTAAATAAGACACAACTAATCACATTAATGTTAAAATTAATATTTTCTTCGATAATGCTAAAACTAATCACAGCAATGCTAAAACCTATCATATTAATACTAAAAGCATTCAGCCCAAATATTACAAAAATACCACCAGTTCATTAAAATAACCCTAATATTACAAAAATACCACCGCATAACTCAAACTCGGGTACAGATCTTAATCGTCCAAAAATTAAAGATCAATGAATCTGATTGGCTCTCAGTTCTCACATGGGGCTCTGGTTCTCATTTGATCCATTATATGCGCGCGCGCGCGCACACACACACACACACTAGCGGAGATCATGTGCGTTGCATATAAATTGTATGATTTTTTTATTAAAATATATTAAAATTAAAAGTTCTTTTGAAAGTGTAAAATTTAAAGTCATAAACTATATTATAATTACAAAATATTAATAAATATCTAATAAATAATTAGAGTAAGAATATATATATATATATATATATATATTAATAACATTAAAATGAATTCTTTTATCTAAAAAAAATAAGTAATATATTATTGTGTTAAATTCTACATTGAATATTATATGTATATCTTCTAAAGTACAAATTAAGCATATATGTAAAATATAATAAAAGTGTGCATAACAAAAGAATAATAATTGATTTAAATTTAAATATATATATATACATATATATATATATATATATATATATATATATTGGACGAGTGTAGATTCTCATATATGTGAATATAATAATCAATTTTTTTATTACGATCAACATATATCCCTTTGAACTTCTTCTTGAATTAATATATTTTCATATTAAAATAGAACATATTTTTCAATGTTTTTTATTAATGATTTTTGGGCGAACCTATGTTGATAAAAAAACTTTTCATGCATTATATTAGGTATCAAACAAAATTCATTATGGTTTCAAAATTCACTGGATTCGAGCATTCATCCGTCTTACGAATTTTGACCTATAAGATGGTCTTATACAAGCTTTTGTCATTTACTAAAGTAATAAAGTTTAGAGATATTAGAGATATATTCTTTTTATTTTTTATAAGGCTTGTATATATTCATATCTCATTCATATTATTAATATATTTGAAATGATTCATATATCATAAACACTACAAACTCGCATGCTTATGATCTAAATTAAATTTATAACAATAAATATACCAATACTTAGATATATTAATGTTCATTTAATAATATATATTGATTATCACTATTGTCATTATAGTGTGAGAGATACTAAAAAATATATATATTCTTGATTTACATACTATGTATATATGCAGCTATCTTAAAGTTACTTGTAATCATAATTTTCATTAGTTTATGTAGTTGAAATATTAACATTTATACGTTTACAGTTATATAAAATAATATATATATGTGTGTAGTTTTATAAACACTTTATGTGTTCTTTCTAATATTAATTATTGAAAATAATAAAGCTTAAAAATATATTTATTTTTTAATATCCAAGACTCATATATTCACGTAATAAAATGTATTATATTTATTGTTATTTTTTTCCCTTTTAACTAATCTGGTGATTGTCCTAATAAAATTGAATCGTGAATAAATACATATTAATCGAATGTGGATAATACATATTTTTTTAGCTAACTATTTTAATGAAAATAATGAGTCCTGAGGCGATCGACTCATTTGTCTCATAGTAGAAACGATATAGTGTTAATTTCATTTACATACACACACATATTCTTGATTTATATATATCTTAATTAAATTACTTGTAATAAAATTCAAATTAATAAATTAATTTATGAATAATATTTTTTTTCTCCTATCTATATATTTGAAACTATCCTCTATGATTTTACATTAATATTAAAAAAAAATATTTACATTGATGAGTAATTGTGAAGTTTATTTTGATAAAATATGTAATTTTTTAGAAATAACATTTTTTTTTATGGTTTGGAGGGAATGACATAATTTTCACAACTTAATTACTTTGATAATATTAATCAACTTATCTTTAATAAAAATAGATAAGTGGCCGAAATAACATTTCATTATATATATTATCTTTAATACAAATATGTAGGCGATGATAATTTTTTTGGTGCTCGTATAAGTTTACATCGCTCTTTTGCAATGAAATTATTTCAATTTATGTAATATTTTTGCTTTTTTTTAATCTATTTCAGTTCACTAATATTTGAATTATTGATACCACATGACGTTCGATAATTTATAAGTAAAATTTTTAATTTTAAGTATATTGAATAAATTATACTTATAATTTCCAGATAATTAAATTATTATACTTGACCAATTTTGAAATTCAACATGATTTTTAAAATGTTTTAATAATGTCACCTTTTGAATTGTAAAAAAATCGACATCCCTGAAGTGTTATCAAAAATATAAATTAGAACAAACATTCATCATATAAAAAAGAATAATAAAAATAAGGGATAAGGTCCAAATTGGCCACTAAACTTATTTGGGGGCTCAATTGGGTCACTTCAACTTTTTTGAGCTCAATTTTTCCACCGCGATGTTAAAATTGGCTCAATTGGGCCACCATGTAACGGAGCCCGTAGGGCTCCATTAAGTGTCCCCAAAACGACGTCGTTTTGCACGTTTTTTCACCCGACCCAATACCCCGACCCACCCTCAAAAGAGAAACCCGACCCGAGCTGGAAAAATCAACAAAATATCGAAATTTGGGGATTTCTTGATTCCTAATTCTGCAGTTAGTGTTCTTAGGGAAATCCCCAAAATCAAAAATTGCAGAAATCCCCCCACCATCCCAAATCACCAATGTTGTAACCAGACGTCCAACTCTCAGTCACAAAAGATGGATTCACATTCTTCTTCTTTGAGCTCGACAAGTTATAGGAGGCAACAAAGTTCAAATTTGCAAGAGGGTCGAAATGTTTGTAAGTGTGGCGTTACGGAAGTGATATGGACCTCATGGACAAAGGAGAACCCGGGTCGAAGATTTTATGGTTGTCGTAATTATAGGGTAAGTTAGAATCAAATGAATTTTACATTTTATTGATTAATTTCACTGCATATGTTTCATTTTCATATTTGTTAATTTCAGCCATCCAAAGGGGTGATTCCCAAAGTAGGATGTAATCATTTTAAGTGGTGCGATGAAGAATTGAGTGATAGAGTGAAGGAGGTGATCAACACCTTGAAGATAGAGAATGCTGCATTATTGAAAGAGAATAGGAACTTGGCCAAGCAATGTGAAAGTGTTCTAGTAGCTGAGAATGCAGTTCAAACAATTGCCAATTCAGAGATGCTTATAATGAAGAAGAGTTTGAAAAGAGTTAAATTTGCTTTGCTTGTAACTTGGTTGTTGTTAGTCTCTATATGGTTTGGGAAAATATGAATTTGCAGTGTGTATTTGGATTATGAAGAATGATTTGGCATTTGGCTTTATGTATCTATTAATGAAGATAATGTTTGGTATTTGGCATTCTGCAATGTATCTATTTGACATTCTATAGATTTACATGTAATTGTTTGGTATTTGGCGTTCTACACTTGAGTAAAGTTGTTACATATTTATAGATTTGGTTTTTGGCATTGGTGTTTGTTTAATTTTTGCAGAGATTGTATAGCCACTGTATTGGTGTTACAAAACAGAGATTTTTGGCATTGGTGTTTGTTTAATTGTTGCTGAGATTTTTGGCATTGGTGTTTGTTTAAGTTATTACTTATCTGTTTAATTTTTTCAAAGATTAATGGAGTCACAAGACAACATATTACATAGCTAAAAAGTTTCATATCAAAACAACATTGATTGCTCACAAGATAAAAGTCATATGCTCACTGCACTCTTAAAAAAATTTGACATCAAGCCAAATGCTAAAATGTGATTTCATATCAGAAGCCCCAAAAAAGTTGACATCAAGCCAGATTTACAAAAAAAATGAGCATTAATCTCATATGCTCATTGCATGAGCTCTGAAATGAGTTGTAAAAATTGATCACTACAAAAAATAGTAAGAGTCACAGCTCTAATATTAAGAGTCACTGGTGCGTCGTTTTTCACCAAAAATAAATGTCCCGACATTCAGTCGGTAAGCCCTTACTGCAGAGTACAGCGGCGAGCAGGATCGTCTCCCAAAGGACTGGCGAGAATTGTTCTTTATTTCCAATCTGTATAACTAAACTTCAAACGGGGGTTTTGAGATTTTTAAACTGAATTTAACGAAAGCAATAATAAATATAAATTAAATAAACAAATACACAGAGAACGGATTCTAACAGTTATTAAAGAGATATCCCAGATTCCAACTAACTCCACTCTAGCTCAATTAACCGATCCTTGATGCAAAGATTAATTTAATCAACTCATGCAAACCAGTTATAGTCGCCGAAGACACTTACTGACACGACCTAATTTCTCCATAATTTCTCGATAACCAGGAAGACACTTCACTAATTATTTCCCTAATTGACTGACAACCGTAAGAGACACTCTATAGGTTTAATGAGCTGACAGCATTTAATTCTAGAGAAACCTGATTCAAATCTAACTGACTCTGACACAGGACAGTTGAGACTCGACTGTTATTCCCCTGGCTCTGAAGAACCGTTTTACCACTAATTAAACTTAAACCACAATTGCGGATGGCCGGTCTAATTGGCTGCTAATTAACTCTGGATTACTAAATATTTGCAACTACCTAGCAAAACCAAAACAATTAAACGACACGAAAATTAAGAGTAACAGATACATGCAATCGATTAAATGATAACAGCAGTTAGATCTCACGATTTAGTCGGCTAGAGCTTCGTTAAGTTGTCACCTGAGATATAATCGAACTTAGCTGGAACTCATGATTAAACTTGATCGCATAGAATTATTGAAAAATTGAACACGATGAAGTAGAAAAGAAGAAATATGAAACTGAATAAAATCACGTTGCTGCGTTCTTGTGTTCGTTCAGTTCTGGATTCTGAATAATTGTTCGATTCTCATTAAAAGAGATCCTAATATATCTAATATCCATAAGGGAGTTTATCTTAACTAGGAAATAAAATCTATAGCTATCTAAACTAGGTAAGTTGACCAAAAAGACTCCTTAGGGTTGTGGACTTCCTTGTAGTCGCCTCCAAGCAATTCCCGAGCTGTAATTCACGTCTGGGCCCACTGGAAACCTCAAAACGTATGGATCGGCCCAGTTCCAGTCGTCAAAGCCCACGAACTGCGCCCAGAATTCCTTAACTCCTGCAGTATGCCCTTACTGACTGCGACTTCAAATCTCTTCACATCAAAATGCGCAACTTTAGTCTAGAATCTCGGTTCTTTCTTCACTATGAGGCCAGTTACCTGCATTCAACTCAAGAGACACTTCTTCCCACAAAATAGAGCAATAGAATAATTACATAGCAATAATAGACATGAAATAGACCCCAAAACTTAGGAAAATATGGTCCAATCAAACTACCCCACACTAAGACATTGCTCGTCCTCGAGCACACTTAAACACAAAACACACACAAAAAGATTTTAAAGACACAAATGCAAATAGTGACTACTCTTGATCAGAAATAGTAAAAACCCAGGCTGTCATGTAACCAACCACATCCACAAATCAATTTTTGTTTCATTAACCAGTGCATGCTCTTCATTCGAGTTAGGATTATGCACCTCGATCCAGCCTCACCAAAGATTCTCTCAAAAGTCACTCAAAATAAGGGTAACATGGGAAGAATTCACTCAGTCAAGACTGGATACTTTCAACATAGAATTGCCCTTATGTCAAAACATGAATCAATTAATCAAGTTATTCACAAATCAAAAGGACTTTTTATTTAGGTTGTAACGGGGCTAGGGTCAGAGGTAGGAGAGTTTTTGGGATAAGCGGCTATAATTTGAAAAAATTATGCAAGTGTATCAGAATTCATAAACAGCTGCAATGTTCAACAACCGGGCTCAAGTGCTTCAATTTATCTCATATATAATTTTGCTATTCCTCCTGCCCTACAGCTCTCTCATTTTTATTTTTATTTTCTTTTTTCTTTTTTTCTTTTTTCATTTTTTTTAAGCATAACAGTAGGGCAGGGAATTTTCTTTTTCGCATCTTTTAATCTCTTTTGCAGCTCCAAAAAGTATAGTAACACTTGCATAATTTTCCAAAAGGTGACACAACAGGTTATGAAAAACAAAGGCTAAGGCTCGTTGAATTATGGTTTTCAAAAGAATTAGGAATTGTGGCTCAAAAGGGGCTTACTAGGTGATAATGCAAGGGTAGGATAATTACAAGCCAAAATAAGGTGAATTCCTAGTTGCCTTTTTCATCTTCATGAATACACTCAATCAATCAAACAAGCATGGCATTTAGGCAATTCAAGTATCAAGCAATCCTAATCTGACACACACACCAAAGGAACTTCGAGCTATAACAAAGATGTTTCAATTCATTTGTATGCTCAAGGCTCAAAACTCACATATGTGGGCTATCAAAAGTGATCAAAATGCACATCCATCATTCTCAAATACATCCAAGCAACACATGATTTAATTCCACAAAAACAACCACCAAACAATCTAGTCAAACCAACAAAATAGCCCGTTCTCCTTCTATATCTAATCTCAAACAGTCACACACTTGCATTCAAAACAAAAATAAGAATACAGACAAACTCAGTACAAGCTAAGCATGTAAAATTAGTGTCTCCACCCCACACTTAGAAAGGTACAGTGTCCGCACTGTAAACGAAAACAACACACAAGCACTCAAAATAGAAACAAAGCACACACAAAGAAAACAAACAAACTACAGCAAAAAGAGGTAGAAGTGGACCAATACTCGCGCAGTCAAGGGTTGTCGCTCATATGAATCACCACTTGCTCCAGGGTGGTGAGTCTCCCATCAATGTCATCGAGGTGGTGGAGGATCTGTTGAGTGGCCTGGGTGATCAGGGAGTTGAAAGGACGCGGGAGTTCTACAAGCAGTAAAAAAAAAAAAGTGCTGTAACAATTCAAAGTGGGGGGAACAGGGTTAACTTGAATCAAATTAGGGCTAAGGGCAAAATCCCCCAAATAGAATTATGTAAATTGCATCGCAGCCCTTCCTTACAATGAAAAATTGCAGTGGTACCCCTTACCCCACACTTAGAATTAAAGCAACATACACTTAGAGGTATTAGCATAAATCTGCCGAGTTCCCCTCGTTTTTTAAAAAAAAAATTTATTTATTTATTTTTTTTCTTTTTTCTTCTTTTTTTTGTTGTTTTTTTTTTTTACGATTCCATAGATCCGGACTAAAATGGACCACAATAATAAAAAGACGTAAATGACAAAAAGGAAAGAAAGAAAATAAAATAGTAAATAAAAGGGACAGAAAATCGGGTTGCCTCCCGAGAAGCGCCGTTGGTTAATGTCGTAGGCTCGACGGGAGGAAAGTGATTATGGAGAGATTTTCGGGGCAACCAAATCGACCCCATCGACTGGCTGTGAAGCTAGTCCAGCAAGAAATGGCTTTAACAACTGTCCATTGACTGTGAGAATTTTATCCGTAGACAAGCTGCGAATCTCTACTGCGCCGTGAGGGCTTACGCAAACAACTTCATATGGGCTCGTCCAACGGGACTTCAACTTGCCCGGCATGAGTCGGAGACGAGCATTAAACAACAGTACTTACTGGCCAACTTCGAAACTTTTCCTCCGAATATATTTGTCATGCAAGAATTTTGTGCGATCTTTGTAGGACCGAGCGTGATCATAAGCTTCCAAACGAATTTCCTCAAGTTCTTGCAATTGGTACTTTCTCTCGAACCTAGCGAATTGTGGATCAAGGCAGCACTGTTTTACTGTCCAGAAGGCTCGGTGTTCCAATTCTACAGGAAGATGGCACTGCTTGCCAAAAATTAAGCGGTAAGGGGACATGCCAATCGGTGACTTGTATGCTGTACGGTATGCCTATACTGCATCATCCAGGCGCAGGCTCCAGTCCTTCCTATTAGGACTGACGGTTTTCTCCAAAATGGTCTTAATTTCTCGATTCGAAACTTCGGCTTGTCCATTAGATTGTGGGTGATAAGCTGTAGCAACTCGATGATGGACCCCATATTTCTTGAACAAGGCTTCCAATGTTCGATTGCAGAAGTGAGTGCCTTGGTCACTAATTATGGTGCGAGGAACACCAAATCGTTGGAAGATTTGAGTTTTCAGAAACTTAGCTACCACTTTGGAATCATTGGTCGGAGTAGCTTGAACTTCAACCCATTTGGAGACATAATCGACGGCCAGAAGAATGTATGATTGGCCGAAGGAGTTCGGAAAAGGACCCATGAAGTCCATGCCCCACACATCAAAAATCTCACATACCGAGATCGGCACTTGAGGCATTTCATTTCTGGAGGAAATAGTACCAAGGCGTTGGCAACAATCACAAGTCTTGCAAAACAGGTAAGCATCTTTGAAAATCGATTCCCAATAAAACCCACAGTCGAGGATTTTACGAGCTGTCCGCCTTGGTCCAAAATGTCCTCCACAGGCATGAGCATGGCAAAACTCGAGAATTGACTGGATCTCATCATCCGGAATGCAGCGTCGAATGACTTGATCAGCACATGTTTTCCATAAGTAGGGCTCGTCCCAAATGAAGTACTTAGCTTGGCTTTTCAACTTATTCTTCTGTGCTGATTCAGTTCCTTTTGGGAACATCCCAGTTGCGAGATAGTTCACCAAGTCAGCATACTAAGGAGTTGCACGGGCTGCGGCCAGTAATAGCTCGTCTGGGAAATCATCCGGTATGGGCATACCGTCGGACTGTGTGATCAGTCGGCTCAGATGGTCAGCAACATTATTTTCAGCGCCCCTTTTATCTTTGATGTCCAGATCAAATTCTTGCAAAAGGAGTACCCAACGAATCAAACGAGGCTTGGATTCTTTTTTGGAAAGCAAATACTTCAAAGCGGCATGATCTGTATATACCACAACTTTAGATCCCACAATATAAGACCGAAACTTCTCACAAGCGAAAACGACAGCTAAAAGCTCCTTCTCCGTGGTAGTGTAATTGCATTGGGCTGGGTTAAGAGTTTTGGAGGCGTAATAGATGACATGGCTCTGCTTCCCACTCTTTTGTCCAAGTACAGCTCCAACCGCGAAGTCACTAGCGTCGCACATGAGCTCAAAAGGAAGGCCCCATTGGGGTGGTTGGATGATCGGTGCAGAAGTAAGTTTTGCCTTCAAAATATCGAATGCCTCCTTGCATTGGTCATCAAAGAGGAATGGCGCATCTTTTTGCAGCAACTTGGTCATAGGCTGTGCGATTTTGGAGAAGTCTTGAATGAAGCGCCGGTAGAATCTGGCATGCCCTAGAAAAGCACGTATCTCTTTCTCATTAGAAGGGTAAGGAAGCTTCACGATTAAATCAACTTTTGCTCGGTCGACTTCGATCCCCTTTGCAGAAATGACATGGCCAAGCACGATGCCTTGTTGCACCATAAAATGACATTTCTCGAAATTCAACACCAAATCAGTCTCGACACACCTTTGAAGGACCTTATCCAGGTGTTCGATGCATTGCTCGAAAGAATCGCCATGAACTGTGAAATCATCCATAAAAATTTCGATGCAGCTCTCGATCAAGTCAGAAAAAATGCTCATCATGCACCGTTGGAAGGTGCCAGGAGCGTTACACAATCCAAATGGCATCTTGCGGCAGGCAAACGTTCCAAATGGGCAGGTGAAAGTCGTTTTTTCTTGGTCCTCTTGGGCGATAAAAATCTGGAAGTAACCCGAGTATCCGTCGAGGAAACAAAAGAACGATTTTCCAGCTAAGCGTTCCAGCATCTCATCGATGAATGGTAAAGGGAAATGATCTTTGCGTGTAGCATCATTTAGTTTCCTAAAATCGATGCACATGCGCCAACCAGTTTGCAACCGCATCGGAATCAACTCATTGTCCTCATTCTTCACAAGCTAGAAACTGGATTTCTTTGGGACAACATGCACAGGACTGACCCATTCACTGTCAGAAATTGGGTAAATGATCCCAAGTTGGAGCAGCTTGAGGATCTCTTTGAGAACTACTTCTTTCATCACCGGGTTCAATTTTCTTTGGGGATCTCGAGAAGGCTTGCAATCTGGCTCAAGGAATATCCGGTGCATGCAAATGTCCGGACTAATCCCCTTAATATCAGCTAATGTCCATCCTATAGCTCCTTGATGCTTTTTCAGAATTTCGATCAATCGGTTTTCTTGAGTGGAGGACAGATCTTTGCTGATGATGACAGGCAGAGTGTCATCCTTTCCCAGATAAGCATATTTCAAATGCTCAGGCAGAACTTTCAACTCCAGAACTGGGGCTTTCACATGTGATGGCAATATCGGCTTTGTGGCCGTCGGTAAGGGCATACGACCTGGCGTGTTCCTTGCAGGAAATTCCTCGGTGGCGTACAGCTGCTGGATAATCTCTCGAATTGCCGCTTCTTCTTCGGAACCTGCAATTTTGTCAGAAACTCCACCAAAAAGTACCTGCTCAAGAGTGTCCTCCCTGAAATTACACTCAACAAACTCGTCAACTAGAGAATCAACAACATCAACCATATACAGAGCTTCAGGGTCCTCGATATGTTTCATAGCCTCAAAGATATTAAATGTGACTATGTCACCATCAAATTCAAAACTCAACATGCCTTTATCAATATCAATCTTAGTTCGTGCTGTTTTCATAAATGGACGACCTAACAAAATCAAAGGTCTATGAGTAGAGAAAGAATCATTCATAATAACAATATAAAAATCCACAGGAAAAATCAAATCATTGACCTTAACTAGAACATCCTCGACAACACCTTGGGGATAAGCATTAGATCTATCGGCCAATTGAATTATGACTCGGGTATCCTTCATGGGACCTAACTGTAGATCTTTGTACGTAGACAGAGGCATGACATTGATGGATGCACCTAAGTCTAACATTACACTGTCGACCTTCTTACTCCCAATGATGCAAGGGATAGTAAACATACCTGGGTCTCGGCATTTCTGTGGTAACTTTCGTTGAATAACAGCAGACACATTCTCACCAACTGTGATTCTGGCATCTTTCCCATACCTTATCTTCTTTGCACAGAGCTCTTTCAAGAATTTGGCGTATCTGGAAACTTGTTTGATAGCATCAAGCAATGGGAGATTGATCTCCACTTTCTTGAACAACTCGAGGATCTCCTTGTCACTATCATCCTTCTTATGCTTCGCTAACCTGGAAGGAAAAGGGGCTGCATGAATAGGATTAGAAATTTTAGATGGTTCACGTACCTCAGTAGGGGCATCCTGAGCAACAGTTTGCTTGTCTTCAGCTTTCATACTGCCTTCAGCATCGGCAGTATGCCCATACTGCTGAGTGTTCTGCTTCTTTGGCTCCACTGCAACTAACTCTTTTCCACTCCTAAGTGTGACTGCACTGACATTGCCTCTGGGATTCTGTTCAGTCTGGGATGGGAGCTTCCCGTGATTCCCTTGCATCTTGTTCATCTGTGTGGCAAGTTGGGTAATTTGTGTGCCCATACTACCTAGAGCAGCTTGAGTTTCTTGCTGGAACGCCTTCTGACTTTGTGCCAAATTGTTCACCAGAGCACTACTTTGCTCGAGACATTTCATGATATCGCTCATACTGGGAACAGCCTTGTCAGTATGGGCATACTGACTGTCTCTCGGGGGTCTTGGTGGTAAATCTCCAGGTACATGCTGATCGCCAGGTTGTTTCCATCGGAAATTTGGATGGTCTCTCCATCCCGGATTGTAAGTGTTGGAATAGGGGTCATTGTTCCTCCTTCTCCTAAAATTATCTCCTTGTAGAGCATCATAGTACATCCCCTTGAGCGCATCTTGTTGGGCATCACCCGAACCATAGCAAGCTTGTTCGGTGGACGACTCGTGTAGTGTGGGACACTCATCAGAAAAGTGTCCATCATCTGAACATACTCCACAGCGAGAGCCCTTTGTTTGTGCCACAGCTAGGCCACGAACCAAAGAGGTGAGTGCATCAATTTTCTCCGTTACTCCAGAACTGTCGGCTCGATCAATGGCTTTCACTGGTCTGTGTCGCCCCTCATCTTCATCATCATACTGTTGACCTCCAGATACCATATCCATGATCAGTTGCTTTGCTTCTGCCAAAGTTTTGTTAGTGAGTGAACCTCCACTGGCTGCGTCAACAATCTTTCTGTCAAACGTCGACATTCCACGATAGAAGTAATTGGTGAACAACTGATAGTCGGTGAATCCATGGTCCGGACACCGTCGGCATAGTTGCTGAAATCTCGCCCAATAATCAGCCAAACTTTCATTCGGCTTCTGCTTAATGCTACTAATGGCCATTCGAAGATTTGCAGCTCTAGTTTCTGGGAAGAATTTGTGTAGAAACTGTTCTTCCATCTCATCTCAGGTAGTAATCGAACCTGGTGGAAGATCAAATAGCCATTCCCTTGCCCGTCCATGCAATGTATGTGAAAAAGTCAACAAACGAAGGTTGTTGTCCATGAAGCCTTGAGGACGCAAGGTAGAGCAAACCCAATCAAATTCTGCTAAGTGCGTGTGCGCACTTTCTCCAGGGGCATCACTGAACTTGGGTAGGACTTGGATGAAACCTGGTCGGATTTCCGCATTATGAGCGATAGTAGGCAAAACTATGCAGATAGGGCGATTGTTTCGATGACGACCTAGCTCTCGAATCAAGGGAGGTGGCTCCGCTGCATTAGCCCTGATTAAGGCTCGGTTCTCTTCGTGGTTGGCAAGAGGTTCTTGATTGTTACGTGGATTTGGATTATCTGCCATGTTGAACAGCTGTGGAAGATCGAGGTCGCTTTCAGATTCGAAAGCCTCCTTGGCTTTTCGAGCAGCCTTTCTCAAACGGTGTAACCTTCTTTCTGGTTCTGGATCGTATACTAGCTTTTCTTCTGCAAAAGAACAGGTCATGTACTAGAATAATAAAAAAATAAACAAATTAAAAACACAAACTGAAAAATAAGAGTAATCGCTGCTTAGAACCAGTCCCCGGCAACGGCGCCAAAATTTGGTGCGTCATTTTTTACCAAAAATAAATGTCCCGACATTTAGTCGGTAAGCCCTTACTACAGAGTACAGTGGCGAGCAGGATCGTCTCCCAAGGGATTGGCGAGAATTATTCTTTATTTCCAATCTGTATAACCAAACTTCAAACGGGGGTTTTGAGATTTTTAAACTGAATTTAACGAAAGCAATAATAAATATAAATTAAATAAACAAATACACAGAGAACGGATTCTAACAGTTATTAAAGAGATATCCCAGATTCCAACTAACTCCACTCTAGCTCAATTAACCGATTCTTGATGCAAAGATTAATTTAATCAACTCATGCAAACCAGTTATAGTCGCCGAAGACACTTACTGACACGACCTAATTTCTCCATAATTTCTCGATAACTAGGAAGACACTTCACTAATTATTTCCCTAATCGACTGACAACCGTAAGAGACACTCTATAGGTTTAATGAGCCGACATCATTTAATTCTAGAGAAACCCGATTCAAATCTAACTGACTCTGACACAAGACAGTTGAGACTCGACTATTATTCCCCTGGCTCTGAAGAACCGTTTTACCATTAATTAAACTTAAACCACAATTGCGGATGGTCGGTCTAATTGGCTGCTAATTAACTCTGGATTACTAAATATTTGCAACTACCTAGCAAAACCAAAACAATTAAACGACACGAAAATTAAGAGTAAAAGATACATGCAATCGATTAAATGATAACAGCAGTTAGATCTCACGATTTAGTCGGCTAGAGCTTCGTTAAGTTGTCACCTGAGATATAATCAAACTTAGCTGGAACTCATGATTAAACTTGATCGCATAGAATTATTGAAAAATTGAACACGATGAAGTAGAAAAGAAGAAATATGAAACTGAATAAAATCACGTTGCTGCGTTCTTGCGTTCGTTCAGTTCTGGATTCTGAATAATTGTTCGATTCTCATTAAAAGAGATCCTAATATATCTAATATCCATAAGGGAGTTTATCTTAACTAGGAAATAAAATCTATAGCTATCTAAACTAGGTAAGTTGACCAAAAAGACTCCTTAGGGTTGTGGACTTCCTTGTAGTCGCCTCCAAGCAATTCCCGAGCTGTAATTCACGTCTGGGCCCACTGGAAACCTCAAAACGTATGGATCGGCCCAGTTCCAGTCGTCAAAGCCCACGAACTGCGCCCAGAATTCCTTAACTCCTGCAGTATGCCCTTACTGACTGCGACTTCAAATCTCTTCACATCAAAATGCGCAGCTTTAGTCTAGAATCTCGGTTCTTTCTTCACTATGAGGCCAGTTACCTGCATTCAACTCAAGAGACACTTCTTCCCACAAAATAGAGCAATAGAATAATTACATAGCAATAATAGACATGAAATAGACCCCAAAACTTAGGAAAATATGGTCCAATCAGTCACAGCTCACAAAAATCATTAAGCAAAAACATCAACAGTCACAGCCCACTATTTCTTCAACTTGTTCTTCTTAGCATCCCTTTATTTCTCCAGAGCAGTTCTACTTGTGCAAGGCAATCCCTTCCAAGTTGGCCCAGGTGGTTTGAAAGGCAGGTTGGTTGGCAAGATAGCTTGGTTTCCAGTGGCAACAAATGCAATTCTCCTACTTGCACTGCTCCTAAAAGCTCTTTGTTTTTATCTTAGCTCTCTCTGGTTTGGGATTGGAAACCTTGTAACTGGATCTGGATCTGAACTCAAGCTTTGACTTGCAATTGGATCCCTTTGGTGGATTATTGACTCTGAGCTCATTCCAGGCTACCATACAAGATAAGAAATGAGAATCAATATTGTTAAATGCAACACACTACAATCACAAAAAACATGGACACTCACATTCAATGTGGAATTTCCAGTGACATCATCAATATGCAAGCCCATCCCAACCACTCTCCTTATTTTCCTTATGCATTTAGGGGCATCTGTGGCCTTGCTCTTCCCTTTGGCATCACATTTCTTTCCTTTTGCAACTTCACTAGCCATGGAACTTTTCCCCTGTAGTCAGTTAATAAGTGTTTAGTTAGAATGAAAGAATACAAAAAAAAGTGTGATTAAGAAGCATAATACCTTATCTGGACAAGTCACTGCATTGTGCCCTGCTACATGACAAATAGAACATTTTATAACCACCCCCTTCTTGGTTAGATTTCCAGATTGCTTCCCTTTCATCTTCTCTCTGCCACTTCTCATTCTCTTAACTCCTGGTCTCCCACTCAATCTTACAGTAGGAGGTGGCTCATACTTTGCAAAATCATCAACTCTCAGGTACTTAAGACTCTTCATAGGTTTCATGGGATATTGATATGTAGCCATATATGCTGCCTTCTCATACCAACAAGAAATATATGTTTTGGGATCCTTCTTCTCATAGTTTAGAGCACATATTGCATGGCAACAAGGAATTCCATTGATATCCCATACTCTACAAGTGCACATGCAATTGTCCAACCTAACTATATGTCTGTCATCCCCATCTCCCACTTTATATTCATGATCACCATTAAAAACTACCTTGCACCCAAAGGCCTTATCCATATTCTCTTGATATTTAGTTAAGCATGCATTACTCCAATTGTTGGCTCACTTATTTACAACCTCTCTGTTCACACCCAGTCTAGCCATTGCAGCCTCCCTAATCTCATCTAATATGGATAAAATTGGCTTAAACCTAGCCTCTCTTATGCTGGTATTAAATGACTCACAGAAATTATTGTCACATGCATCAGATTTGCACCTATTGCTGAAAAAAGCTTTGTAAAAAACCTGAGGATTGTATGCCACAAAGTCCTCTGCTGCACGAGTGCTGATTGACCCCCAACATCTTCAAGTTGTCATCAAACTCTTCTTTGAATGTGCTCCACACACAAGCCCAAAATTTCTTCTTCAGCTCACCATTGTGCCACTTTTTACTCCAATTGGCATGTACATGCCTAGCACAGTATCTATGTTCTGTTAGAGGCAATACCTCTTGCACTGCATGTACTAGACCCTACAAAACAAAAAACACAAATTGTTATTCAGGTGGTTTGAATAAGAAAAATAATCTGAACAGTAAGTAACTTAGAATACCTTTTGCATGTCTGAAATAATAGTCATTGATCTGCCCCTGTCACCTATCTCCAAATCGATAACAAGCAGCTCTAGAAACCACTTCCAGTTGTCAATATTTTCCTTGTCTATCACTGCCCAGGCAATGGGGAAAATTTGATCTAATGCATCTTTTCCCACAGCAGTTAGAATATGGCCCTTCACAATACCCTTCAAATGGCACCCATCAATCCCAATTATAGGCCTACACCCTGCCTTCCACCCCCTCTTCAGAGCATCAAAACAAGTGCACAACCTTCTAAACACAAACTTTCCAGAATGCAGTGCTTCTTCCTGCAGTTCAAGCTCAACTATTGATCCAGGGTTTGTTTCTTTACACATTGCTACATAAGACCCTATCTTTGCAAACTCACTTATGTAGCTGCCATCCAACTCGTTTCTCACAAGTGATTTAGCCGTCTTACATATATATTTAGACACATACAGATGCATCTTATCCTCTGTTGTTTTCAACAACTCCTTAACTGTGGTTGTTGGCTTCTCATTGATGATTTTCTTAAACTCTTGGGCAAGAAATTTAGCACTAGCTAGATTGTTCTTAGCATCTTTCAAATAGTTATGTTCAGAGTTGAACTTCTTTACAACCAATGGTGGCTTATTCTGACAATAAGACATCCACAAATAAAAAGGACACCCAACACTCTTACATTGTGCTCTGATCCTGCCCTTCTCATTAGGGTTCAACTTCAGTGGAGTACTCCTAGCCACACTATACCTAGCTATGGCAAGTCTAGCTTCCTCAGCATTAGCAAAAGTCATACCTAATAAGAAAAATGGATTGCCCTCATCACCATCATACTTAACTACCCTCTTACTTTGGTTGATTATTTACATCTCCACTTCATTATCATCATCATCATAACTACTATCACTACTTTCAGAACTAGAATCCACACTGAGATCCCCAGATTCACTTTCAGAACCATCTTGCTCAAATTCACTAGCTTCAGATTCATTATCCTCAGCTAATTGTTTACCCTTATCCCTATTAACTACCATTTTCCCACCCTGCAGCCCTGCACCCATATCAATCTCATTAGTGTTTAATCCTAAGCCAGGAGCTTTACACATCAAATTGACACTAGCTTGGGTGCTTAAATTAGGCTGATTCACAACAATCTCATCAATATCAACTACCATTTTCCCACCCTGCAGCCCTACACCCATATCAATCTCACTAGTTTTTAATCCTAAGTTATCAGCTTTACACATCAAATTGGCACTAGCTTGGGTGCTTAAATCAGGCTGATTCACAACCATTTCATCAACCAACACAGACTTCTTATGATTCAGAACCAAGTCATTATAAGGATAAATATGAATGAAGCCATCATAATTCATCTCTAACACACTAGCGACAATGTCATTAATCCCATCATCTAACTCCAAAATCATCAAAGCATTATCACTCAATTTTTTCCCAGGTTTTAAATAAACTAATTTGTTCACTTCATGCATCCCAAATTTCTGTTTGTATTTCTTGATCATATGCTTGAAAGATAAAAAGTCTATATCTCCATTTTCAACTAATTTTTTCCCTCCTACATATTGTGCATGCTTAGACAAAACCCATTTGCCACGATTATGATATGACAACTTGATTAAACTCACCTCCATGTGTTTCAATCTAGTTATGAAATAAAAAAATGAAAATCAATCAAAATCAGAGCACACAAAAGAGATTTGAAGAACACAAAATAGAACCATTTTTACCTTTCCGTCGTGACGTGTGCTAATGTAAGGGGGGACCAGCCACGTGGCTTCGAGAATGCCAACCTGGACCAGCCACGTCTGACCGAGCAGTTGACAGGTTGGCGCAAGAGGCTGACGTGGAAATGCCACGTAGATGACCCTATGTAGATGGGTGTTGTGGTATAGCTATGGAAGATCAAAATTCTGTAATGGAAGATCAATTTTTCGAAATCAAAGAACCCTAAATCACTCTGAAATCAAAGAACCCTAATTGATATTTGCTTAGTGTAGAACCCTAATTAATATTTGTTTGGTTTGAAATCCCCAAATTTTCGATTGTATTGATTTTAAGAGTGTTGGGTCGGGTTTTTCTTTTGAGGGTGGGTCGGGGTACTGGGTCGGGTGAAAAAACGTGCAAAATGATGACGTTTTGGGGACACTTTAGGGCTCCGTTACGCGGTGGCCCAATTGAGCCAATTTTAACATCGCGGTGGCCCAATTGAGCCCAAAAAAGTTGTAGTGACCCAATTGAGCCCCCCAAATAAATTTAGTGGTCAATTTGGACCTTATCCTTAAAAATAATTGAAATGAATGAATGTGATATGCATTGTATATATATTAATTCATAATTTATACCTTATTGGTTTATAAAGATATTAATGAATAGCTTAGCATGTTAATTAAAAATATTATGTTAGTTGAAATTAGAAACTTATACGCACACGCACATATCAAATTGATGCACCAATCGAAATTATATATGTATTTTAAATATAATATTATAAAAGTCAATAATAATATTTATTAATTGTTACCATTGTAGTGATTATTTTTCGTCAACCCGATACGCTGACTCAAAAGGGTTGAACGATGTCGTTCAATCGGTATTCCAATAGATAACAGTTCAATTTTAAATTTGAATTAATGTTGAAGTTTCACCTTATCCGGAAGGGTTGATGGGTTCAGAGGAGTCGGCACGTCCTTCAACCACCTCTGCGATCCACGTGAACTCTAGATGCTACATCCACCTTTAAAAGGAGTTCCTCCCTCCTCATTTGACGACTAAGCTGAAGTACCCTCAAATTTCATATCATACCCTAAGAACACTGAGTTCATCATTTTTTTGAGTTAATTCCATACCGATGATTCAACATCCAGGCATCGTTCTTACGTTCTTCTAGTATTGAACGACGTTCCTCCTGATTTCTAGTCACATTCTGACTAGAGGTTACGTTATTTAGCTCTTTAAATCATTCAATTATTTCATATTTTATATCTTTCTACTCTTATTCTTATCCTGGCTTGAGCGTTGGAGGCCCAATGATTGTTTCACAGATTGCTCATTGTTCCGGACTGATATGATTAATTGCAGATTTTCTGATCTACAACCATATATATTCATATCAAATGAATGATAATTTGCATAAAAATCATGCTAGAAATTTTATATCTACTACTGTAGTGGTCATTTTTCGTCAGCCCACTACGCTGGTCCATAAAGGTTAAACGTTGTCGTTTAGCCGAGCAACTTTATAAAGATCGGGTAATTTAAATTATTTTGAATGAGACATCCGCATCACCTGGAAGGGTTGACGTGATCAAACGAATGAGATCATGCCTCAACCGCTCCCGTAATTTGCGTGAACCCTAGCTGCTACTTCTGTCTATAAAAGGAGACCTCCCTCTTCATTTGACGATTACGCTGAAATACCCAGAAGCTTCACATCATACACTAAGAGCACTGAGTTCACGGTTTTCTGAATTAATTCCATTGAGGTGATTCAACATCCGGGCTTCTTCCATACGTTTTTTCCAGATTTGAACGACGTTTCCTCAATTTCTAGTCACATTCTGGCTTAATTATTCAATTATCTTATATTTTATCACTTTCTACTATTTTTCTTTTCCTGACTTGAGCGTCGGAGGCCCAACGATCGTCACTCCCCGACAGTCTTTGGCTCTTATGTGTTTTCTGGTTTCGTTTCACAGATTGGTCGCTGCTTTGGACTGATACGATTAATTGCAGATTTTCGGATCTACAACTACTATATGACAATAAAAAGTTCATGTTGTAGATTTATTATATTATTCCATCGGGCTTAATTTAAATATATTATAGGAATATATTAGTTAAATTCAATTTTGTAAAATAAGAATTTTTTATATATAATAGTAGATTCATATGAAAACTAATATATTATATTGGATTTTACATAATATATATTATATTACACAATTATCCTTAAATTAAAGTTGTATTAGGGATATAACAGACAATACTTATTTCCATGCTTTACACTTCTTTTTTCGCAATAGAACTTGTCAACTTGGATTAAATTTACTCAGATTAAAACTTAGTGAACATTCAAGTTTATTTGATTTTCAATTAAATGCCAACGTATGCTCGACTTTAATTTAGTCGCTTATTAAATACTGTATTTAAGTTTATTTTGATTTCCAATCAAATGCTAAACCGTGCTATACTTTAATTTAGTCGTTAATTGCTTCAAGTGAAAGTAGATAATACTAATTTGAATATGTAGGCACGCAAACAAAAATAAATATATAGTTATAAAAAATATAGTAGTAGAAGATTTAGGATTATTTATAGCATTTATTTTGTTGGAGACTTGGAGTATGTATCACGAATCCATATATAGGTAGTTGCCACGTAATATATCATTCCGAACAACATCGATGTAATTAGAAATAACTAGGCACATAGTATGTGTTATTTCGTTTCAAATGTCATGTTACATTTCTTGTGCTTCATTATTAAATTTATAGTTTTAAAATAATATTTATTATAATATTAAAAATTCATTTAACATAAATAATAATAATAATCAACATTTATCAATAAAAATTATAAATTATAATTATAAAATAATCAACTATAATAACGAATTATCAATTGAAAACTAGAAATTAAATACTAAAATAAAAGCCATAATTGAATGGGATGAATCTAATAACCAACAATAAACTTAAGTTAAAGCACACAAAATAGAAATTGAAGAAAAAATTACAAAAAAATTAGTAATTTGAAAGTGTATCGTGGAGTGAAACAACACATGAAATTTCATATCTTTGTAAAGTGGTGCATATTAACATGCATTTATTAGAAAGGGGCTGATAAACACACACTTTAGCCGGATCTCCGAATGGGCACGGTGGTCTTGAAGTCGGACAAATTAAAGATTACATGTAGAATCTAGTTAAACAAAATAAGATAACAATGTAACAACAGTAATAATTGAAGATAAAAATAACAATAGACTGAAATAAACTAAGGATCAAAACAATATTCACAAGAATAAAGGAAATCGAGGTCTGTGGAGATCATAGTTTCCTTAAATCAAATTCGTCCCGTATGGACGGATAGACCGGAACTTTCTTCGACGAATTGAACACCATACTTGAACTTGATCAACTTTGGAACACAAACTTCAAAACATAAACTAGAAATAGAACTCGAGATTGCTCAATGAGAGAGTAAAGAACTAGAGAAGAGAGGAAATTAAAATGTTTTGGGTGTGTGTTTACAAATGAGGATTGAGAGCCCTTTTTATAGGCTCCAAAGTGAGGCTTTAGACTTGATTCATAATTAAAACACAAGTGTAACCTCCAAAATATGAAAGGTTGCAATTAGTGAAAACCTTTGATATATAGGGCTTAGAAAATTCTAGACCTCACATATATTGCATAATTTCCAACAAACTTAAGCTTCATACATCTGTATATCTTATTTTCTTCAATTCATTCATTCTGTTTTGTAGCTGCAATTTCACTACATTCATGGTGTAGTAATCTGTAGTTGCTAATTTGTTCTATAAATCTTTACAATTTAATTACACGTACATGCCTAATTTTCTACCTAATAATATGCATAAATGAAATTGATGTCAAAATTGTTGTACCAATTAAGCTTCCATGGCCAAATGCGTTGGCACGTTTAAGGTGCCGAAGCCGTATTTTTCGGCGCTGAAGAGCTCCTGGTAATACTTCTTCCAACTTGATAGCTTCTTGCATTTCCTGATCAAGTCCAGGCTGCCACAGCTCCCTCTTAGGAGCAACAGAATCTGCATTACGAGCTCAGGCTTGTTAATGGCACGAACACGATATGATGAATTAATTAATGTTAAACTAATTAGTGTATGCATGCAATATGCATGATGTTCTTAAGGATTCTTGAATCTTGAGTTGACCATTCATGAAAAGTGAAAACAGAAGCAATGTCCAGAGGGACGTGCCTGACTCATCCGCGGGCGCTTGATTGAAGATTGCTGGACGCACAATGAAGCTGCCAAGATCACGAGATTCATTTGCATGGCGTCGTAGTTTTCAGCGAGTGATGGATCAATGAGCTCATGAGTTTTGTTTTTCTTCAACAAAGGTTTAGCCTGGCATAAGTTAACAGCAATAACAACTTATCAAATACTGCATTATAAATTTATTACTTGCAGCAGCTCATGTCAAAGTTGGTGGGGACCGATGTAGGCCTACCCAGATAACAAGGCTTTGCTGTGAATAATCAAGGGCTCGTCGCCCAGTGATGAGTTCCAACAGCAGCACTCCAAAGGCAAATATATCAGTCTTCTCGTCAACTATTCCGTGCATTAGAAACTCGGGAGCTAGATAGCTGCAGAGACCAGGATTAGAACCCATGTTTCTTCAAGTTTAAACTAGAGAAACCAACTAAAACCGATCAAAAACTAGGCAGTTTTCACAGTGCACATACCCAAAAGTGCCTTCACATTTTGAAACAGTGAGGTGAGTCCATCGGTCTGGCAGCCATTTTGCAAGGCCAAAATCACATATCTGAATAGAAATTAATCTTTAGGACTGAGCAACAAACACTTTAAAACATGCTACTTGCAATTAAGTGTTAATTATTGATATCAAAACAATGTGTTTCAACTTTCAACAGCAGTCCATCCACCAAGTAGAACTTAACTTCAGAACCAATCATTACCAGGTCCCAACACGTAAACGAAAGATTGGCCAAACGAGCAAAATAAAGCGAACAGAAGACATGAAACATATGACTAAACAAGAAACATATCAACATTGAGAGTTTCATAGTGTCTAACTAATATACTACCTGAGGTTCGAAGTCCTCTGTAAGCAATATGTTTGCAGCCTTAATATCTCGGTGAATGATCCTCCTTTGACACCCCTCATGAAGGTATAACAATCCCTTAGCCGTTCCCAATGCCACCTTGTATCTAACACTCCACTCTACCTTCTCCCTCGGACCTGTTCAAGGACGTGGAAACATCGAAACTTCAGATCAAAAGAGCCATGGAAATGTTGCAAGAACCGAAAAATAAACAAATCTTGCGAAGTTGCACTAACTGTGAAGCATAGAAGCCAAGCTTCCAAGGGGAGATAACTCAAGAACAAGGTACATTCCACCTTCAACCCCATACCCTATCAATTTAGCAGTATTGGGATGATTCACATGCCCCATTATCCCTAATTCAGTGAGAAAATCTGCTATTCTTTCTTCCATAGGTCCCTTGGTCAAGCGTTTGATTGCAACGAGCTGCCCCCCACGCAAACGCCCTCTGTAAACCTCAGCATAACCTCCCTTCCCGATCTGATAACCTATTCAGAACAACATCAAACAGCATCTACGGATTAAAAAAGATTGATACATTGCAAACTCGAAAGTGCTAATTAATCAGCAGCATCACAAATAACTAGCTAACCTTGGCAAAAGTTGCTGGTTGCAGTTTGGAGTTCTAACAAGCTAAAGTTCTTCCACTGAGGCCTAAAATAGTTCGAATTCGGATCAAAAAGTGGATTCGGCACACTACTAACTTGCTCCCTCATGCTACTGCTAAATCTCTTTGACAATTTAAGCGCATTGAGGGGATGCAATGTGGTTAGCTGCCGTTTCGATTTGAATCTCAACAACTGGAAAAATCCGGCCAATCGCGAGGCCGGCTTAGGATCAGTCCCTACTTGGGACTCAGATTCAGAGGTACTCGCTTTCGAGGAATCTGTTTGAGATTCTGCACTTCTCAAGAAATCCTCAAGAACCGTATCCGGGGAACAAGCATTTGCTTTCTCTTTCTCTCTCTCCTTCTCCATACTTGAACACCACAACACTCTCTCTACTACAAAACAAATAACACGCCATTTTTTCAGCTACAATTAATCATGAGGCCCCAATATATATGCAGAATTCACTGAAAATTGCACAGAAAAATCGCATGGAAGAGAAGAAAAACAAAAATACAGCAACGTCAGCATAATAATATGAATACTAAACAAGATCAAGTGGCAAAGGGTCATAACCTTGAGCCAAAACTTATGGATACAACACCTTCTGCTAATTAAAAAGAAACACAAACAAATAAGATTATATTACAAGTTCGCTTGATTACATTTACGGCCCAAATCTAAAAGGGTTTTTTCAGTACGATTAAAGAATCAATTTTTGGCTTCTATTAACAGCGACGTAGCTTTAACAAGAACTCTTTAAACCTCAAAAGAACTATAGGAGAATACCACGAAAAGAAGATAACATAATTTTTTGGTGTACGTACGGATTGTGTATGAAAGTGTTGGGATATGCATACCATAGAATAGAAGCTGACAATATTGTCGGATTTTCCTTGAAGAATCTCGGACAAAAAAGAAAACCAGAGGCGGACACGACAGAAGAACTAAAAAAAAAAAAAAACAAGGAAATCCCAGCGACAGTGATGTATCAGAAACAGAGGATTCTTGCTCTGTTTTCTAACCAAGCAAAACAAATATCTTGAAAACTTCTCAGTTTTTGTAACACCGACAAAATATGAAGTTAATTTTTTTTGGTGGTGGTAACTGGGAAGTGTGCATGAAGGAAGATGGGTGGTGGTGATGATGATTATGTGATGTTATTCTTCGAAGATAAGCTGCTGGGCTGTTGGTTTACTTACCCCACCGCACCCACCTAGATTATCTAATTTTTTTACTGTTTCTTTGTATAATAATATATCCAAGGAAAAAAATAAAGAAAAAAATGGGTTTGTTTGTGTGTTAAAGCCTAAAGGAGTGGTTTTTCTCGTCGGTAGGATTTTGTCAGCGCCGATGGCTGAGGTGTTTCACTCAGACACGGTGGTGTGCTGGAGTCATCTCATTCTCATATAGTCCTCTGCCACTCAAATTTATTAAGCTCCTTATTTAATTGACACAAATTTTTTCGATTTAAAATTCCCAAGATAATTTAACTACTGTGTAAAAGTCTGAAATTTGAAAGATTTAAAATTTCTAATTAGATTATTTAAATTAAAACTCATAACATTCAACTCATTTTACAATTATAATATGATTTTGATATTTTTTTTCTTCTAAAAAACATAATAATATGACTTTATAATTATTACAACTAAAACACTACTTTTAATCAAATTTTCAATTACAACACGCTCGATTTGTTTCACGTTCAGCTCACTCCAACATTCAATCAAATTTATACGTGCATACTCCAATTTTTATTTTATTTTTAATATGATTGATTGCACGTGTAGAACGCACACGTGTAAATTTAGTTACACAAATTGGACAAATAATAGATAATTTTTTGGACGTGTGTAATTAAAAAAATCATTAAAGATGATTTTTTTTATTTGTAATAAGTATAAATCATTCATGTTTGTAATTGCAAAGTAGCCTAATATTTGTGAGTTTTAATATAAATAATCCTTATTAGTTTACTATCTGAATGATTTAAATTATCAAATTTAAGAGTAATATAATACCACTTTTTTTTTGCATTACTTTAATTTCATTTATTAAATTTATTAGATAATTAAAAAATAATTTGAAATAATTAAATTAAGAAAAATTATCAATTCATGACCTGAAACATGGGTAATTTATCGATTCAGAATCTGAAAACTCTCAATCCAGGACCCGAAAGAAGAAAATTCTCAATCCAAGACCTCAAAAATCACGATTTTGGATTTCTCTTTATTTTTTAATCGATTTTAACAATTTATTTATTATATTTAATAAATAATTAATGAATGAATTTTCATGGAAAATTAATATAAAATTAATTTAAAAATAAAAAGAGTTTTTGAGATCCTGTATTGAGAATTTTCATCTTTCGGATTCTTAATTGAGAGTTTTCAATCTTTCAGAACCTGAATCAATAGATTACCTATTTTTCAGGTCCCGAATCGACAATTCTCCTTAATTTAATAAATGATTTTCTTTTCTTTTTCTAGGTTGATAGTTTAAATCATTCCATTCTGATTGATAGCCAAATTATTTTTCAAATCTTGATAAATTTTCCCCCAATATTTGAACCAATGTCGACCTATGCCAAAATGTAGTAACATATGCTTATATAATTGGGATACATCAAATATAAGACATGGCAAAGTTTTGATTTTTAATAATCTTAAGGAATCTTGAACTATGTTTATACTTTATAGGCTAGTTGCGTAATACACATGTGTATTTGACAGCCGATAATAAAAACAAAATGTTTATTAATGTGGCGATAGAAAACCTGCATTTTTGTTGATGGTGTAGCATAAAAGAACAATTTGCTTTATTTGAATTTCAATCATATTTACGTAACACTATTTTCGTTCAAAAGAATTTGTAAAACTCTGAGTCACATCTATTCATAACTATATGATGTTTTATAGTATGCTACTCCATCTCCATATAAGTTAAAGTTGTGGGACCATCAACCCAATGGTAATATAATATAGTCATGGCCCGCTTGTAATTATAAAATACGATTTAAATGTATAATCATTAAACTGAAGTAACTGATGCCGTAAGGAAATTTCTGTCTGCCAAACTCTTTTAATCACTCCATTAATCATTTCAACCACTTATTATTGCATCTTTATCTAATACACGTACCCAACCTATTTTTTTTATTAATTATGTGCAGTAATTATATTATATCCTTTATTTTTCATCTATTGAATATTCCATGAATTTCACTCTCATCCTCAAGTATAAATTTAATGTGCCTACATGGAAATGAAAATTAGTATTAATTATTTAATTAATGAACTCATCTTAAGTTGTTTTCATTAAATTATGGATCATGAATAATAAACATAAAGTCATAAGCCATCCATATATTGACTAGATATAGCATGAATATATATGCTACGTTATCGACAACGGACAAGTTAATTTGTGTGACGACGATTTTATTTTTATTGATAGTTGTGTATTTATTTTATACCGCATCGAAATATCAAATAAATCAATTAGTTCTCATAAGTTCAACTTCAACTTTACGACTAAGAGAGATCTCCTTTAATTATCATAAATTATTTATTTGGTCATCATTACTAGTTTCGAACAGTTAAAGTCTATGATCTGAAACAAATTGGAATGAAAAGAACAAAAGTATTAATATTCTCAAGAAAATACAATGCGCCCGCGCATATATATATATATATATATATATATATATATATATATATATATTGTGATGATAACAGCAAATTAATAGCTCGGAATTCTCTACATGGCTGCATGGCTTGAACGAGCGGTTATGCATGGGACAGTTGAAGATTAGTTAGCAGTTATTATTCCAAATTATTAGCAGCGAGAGTTAGCAATAGCTTGTAGCAGTTATATTGTTGTTTTCTGTTAATTGATAGAGATTGTTACAATTGGTATATATCTATAAATACCAATCCATCTCTTCTGTTAGGTTTAAGAGAGAAAAACAATCCATTATCTCATGTAGAATGGTGAGATAGCTCTAGAGTCTTGAGAAAGAAGAAAGAAGCTAGAGTGAGAGTTGTTGTAATCTGTAAACAATCTTTTGAGATCAATAGAGAAAGAGCAAGCTTCAAGTGGACGTAGATCAATCTCGATCGAACCACTATAAATCCTTGTGTCTTTTTCTTTTATGTTCAATTCTCCAAATCGTGTTACAAATCTTGGAAATATTCTGGAGTCATATTGACAATTGGTGCCGTCTGTGGGAAGATCCAGAAATCAAGATGACTGCGGCGCGATTTGATGTTGAGAAATTCACTGACAAATTAGATTTCGGTCTGTGGAAAGTGAAGATGAGGGCTCTTCTGATTCAACAAAGGCTCGCAGAGGCTCTCAAACCAGCAGCTGCAAGCTCATCAGGAAAGGAGAAGGAGAAATCTGAAGAGCACACGCAGATGTTGGAGAGGGCTCACAACATGATCATTCTTTCTTTGGGTGACAAAGCTCTGCGTGAAGTGTCCAAAGAAACAACAGCTGTGAGGGTCTGGTCAAAACTTGAAAGTCTGTACATGGTAAAGACCGTTGCTAATCGTCTATACATGAAACAGAAGTTGTATTCTTTCAAGATGACTGAAGATAAACCCATCCTGGCACAAATGGATGAGTTTAATAAAATTCTTGATGATCTTGAAAATATTGAAGTGAAATTGGAAGAGGAGGATAAGTCCTTGATCTTGTTGTCTGCAGTCCCTAAATCGTTTGAAAACTTCAAGGACACTTTGCTGTTTGGAAGCAAAGACACAATCAAGCTTGAAGAGGTGCAGATAGCATTGAAATCTAAAGAGTTGCAGAAATCTACTGCAACAACTTCAAACCCTTCAAATGGAGGTGAAGGTCTGAACATCTAGAAGAAAGAAGGTTACAAGAAGAAGAAGGAAGGTAACAAGAAGCAGCCCAAGAAGACCACAAAAGCTTCAAATGACCCGGAGATAAGGAAGTGCTTCCACTGTCATGAGCCAGGCCATTATAAGAGAAATTGTTTGAAGTGGAAGGCACTCAAAGGGAAAGCTGTGGAAACCTCCTATGAAGGACAGAAGAACCAAGCAAACCAGACATCTAGAGCCACCAATCAAGATGGATATGAGTCATCTGAAGCTTTGACTATATCTACAGCAGGAGTTGGAACTGAGTGGGTTCTAGATTCTAGGTGTAGCTTTCACATGACACCAATAAAAGAATGGTTCTCTGATCTGACTTATGAAGATGAAGGGTCTGTACTTCTGGGGAATGATCACAGCTGCCAAGTCAGAGGGATTGGAACTGTCAAGATCAAAATGTTTGATGGAAAGATCAGGGCTCTTTCAGATGTGAGGTATGTCCCTGACCCAAGAAGAAACCTTATATCTCTGGGAAGTCTTGATAAGACTGGTTATAAATTCCAATCAGAGAATGGTAGATTAATTGTATCCAGAGGTGAAAGTATTGTGATACAAGGTAGAAGAAAAAATGATTTGCATTTCTTGATTGGAAATACTGTGGAAGGACATTTGAATTCTGTGAAGAAGAAGGATAATACACTTCTCTGGCATGAAAGGATGGGTCATGTTGGATTCAAAGGATTGATGGAGTTGGCTAAACAGAAGCTTCTTGGAGATAATACTATATCATAGATTGGAATATGTGAACATTGTGTCTATGGAAAGGCAAAGAGGGTGGTATTCCCAGTTGGTGAACATAACACTAAACAGAAGCTAGATTATGTTCACTCAGATCTCTGGAGGCCTGCAAAGCACTCAACAAAGGCAGAAGGCAAATTCTTCCTCTCTATAATAGATGACTACTCCAGGAAGGTGTGGGTATATATTCTGAAAGCTAAGTCAGAAGCCTTTCAGAAGTTCAGAGAATGGCTTGTTGAGGTGGAGAACATGACAAGACAAAGGCTCAAGCATCTGAGGACTGACAATGGGCTGGAATACCTGTCTGAAGAGTTTTCATCTTTCTGCAGAGACATGGGCATTGTTAGGCACAGACCAGTTCCTGGCACACCTCAGCAAAATGGAGTGGCTGAGAGGATGAATCAGACATTACTAGAGAGAGTCAGATGTATGCTCAGTAATGGGGGATTTTCAAAATCATTCTGGGGTGAGATAGTCACTACTGCAGCCTATTTGGTTAACAGGTGTCCTTCAGCTGCCATTCAGTTTAAAACACCAGAAGAGATGTGGAGTGGGAGACCAGCTGATTACACAGGGCTAAGGGTGGTTGGTTGTCTGGCTTATACTCATGTGAAACAAGATAAACTTGAGCCAAGAGCACTAAGTGTGTATTTGTAGGCTATCCAAAAGGTATTAAAGGGTTTAAACTATGGTGCTTACAAGATCAGAAGTTCATCATCTCCAGAGATGTTACTTTTGATGAAACCAAGTATCCTTTTAGAAATGAAGGATCAAGTTCTAACAATCCAAGTGTTAGAATTGAAGTGGAGCCTCAAGCTACTGGGAGTGTTCAGCAGAATTCTGCACCTGTAGAAGAACAAACTACTGCTGAAACTCAAGAAGAGGGAGAAAGAAATGACTTCAACAATTATCAGCTTACCAGGGATAGGAAAAAGAGAGTAGTCAAACCTCCTATAAGGTATGCTCAAGCTGATCTTGTATCATTTGCTCTATTTTCTGCATTAGAAATAGAGGCTTATGAGCCAAGTTCATATTCTGAAGCTATAAGGTGTTCTGAGAAAGATAAGTGGACTGTAGCTATGGAAGAAGAGCTATTATCTCTTGAAAAGAATGACACCTGGGATATAGTTGACAGACCTAAGAATGTGAAGCTGGTAGGCTGTGAGTGAATATATAAAAAGAAACAAGAAACTGTGAAAGACAAAGGTGTAAGGTACAAGGCCAGGTTTGTAGCAAAAGGATTTTCACAGAAAGAGGAAATTGATTACAATGAGACCTTTTCTCCAGTTGTCAAACACTGCTCCATAAGAATTATGTTGTCTTTGGTTGCTCATCTGAATTTAGAACTACATCAAATGGATGTCACCACAGCTTTTCTACATGGAAAGTTAGAAGAAACAATCTATATGAAGGTTCCAGATGGTGTGTTCACTGAGAGGGTTGAAAATAAAGCATGCATGCTTAAAAATCACTATATGGCCTGAAGCAAAACCCCAGGCAGTGGTATCTCAGGTTTGATGAATACATGACAGGACACAAGTTTATCAGAAGCAGTTATGATAGTTGTGTGTATTTCGGGAGGAGAATGCATCACTGATTTACCTGCTGTTATATGTAGATGACATGTTGGTAGCATGTGAATCTGTGGAAGGGATTAAGAAGACAAAGGAGATTTTGAGTGCAGAATTTGACATGAAAGATCTTGGTGAAGCAAGGGTGATTCTTGGAATGGAAATAAGGAGGGACAGATCCAGTAGGACTTTGTCTCTGACACAACCTTCTTATCTGGAAAAGGTTCTGAAAAGGTACAAGATGAATTTATGTAAATTGGTTAGTACACCTATGCAGCAAGGACAGAAGCTATCTCTTGGACAAGGTGCTACTACAGAAAGAGAAGCAGCAGAAATGAGTCAAATTCCATATGCAAGTGCAGTTGGGATTTTGATGTATTCCATGGTGTGTTGTAGGCCTGATCTGACCTATGTTATGAGTCTGATTAGCAGATTTATAGGCAGTCCTGGCAAAGCTCATTGGGAATCTGTGAAATGGGCTATGAGGTATGTTAAAGGCTCTGTTGCAAAGGGACTGCAGTTTCAGAAAAATACAAGAGCTGGAGATGTTTTGGTGGGGTTTGTTGATGTTGATTATGCTGCAAATGTGGATTCTAGGAAATCCTTAACAGGCTATGTTTTCACTTTGTTTGGCATTGCAATAAGTTGGAGAGCAACTCATCAAAGCACAGTTGCTTTGTCAACAACAGAAGCTGAGTTCATTGCTTTAACAGAAGCTGTAAAGGAGGGAATCTGGCTCAAAGGGATTCTTGAAGAGTTTGGTGTGTTTCAGGATAAAGTTACAGTTTACTATGACAACCAAAGTGCCATACACTTGTCCAAGCATCAAGGATATCATGACAGGACCAAGCACATGGATGTGAAGCTGTATTTTATCAGAGATCTCACTCAAAAGAAAGTGATTTCAGTGGAAAAGATTCACACATCTAAAAATCCAGCTGATTGTTTTACTAAGGCTCTACCAGTTTCAAAATTTGAACTGTGTTTGAGTCTTATTGGTGTTTGTTGAAACTTCCTTTTGTGAAGGATTGCTGCTCAAGGAAGAGCAGTGTTGCAGTTGCAGTTCAAGGTGGAGCTGTGTTGATCATTCTATGTAGAATAATTGTGGGAAGTGCTCTTTTGTTTTTGGCAGCAATATAATTGTGTTGTTAAGGTGGAGATTTGTGATGATAACAACAAATTAATAGCTCGGAATTCTCTGAATGGCTGCATGGCTTGGACGAACGGTTATGCATGGGACAGTTGAAGATTAGTTAGTAGTTATTATTCCAAATTATTAGCAGCGAGAGTTAGCAATAGCTTGTAGCAGTTATATTGTTGTTTTCTGTTAATTGATAGAGGTTGTTACAATTGGTATGTATCTATAAATACCAATCCATCTCTTCTGTTAGGTTTAAGAGAGAAAAACAATCCATTATCTCATGTAGAATGGTGAGATAGCTCTAGAGTCTTGAGAAAGAAGAAAGAAGCTAGAGTGAGAGTTGTTGTAATATGTAAAAAATCTTTTGAGATCAATAGAGAAAGAGCGAGCTTCAAGTGGACATAGATCAATCTTGATCGAACCACTATAAATCCTTGTGTCTTTTTCTTTTGTGTTCAATTCTCCAAATCGTGTTACAAATCTTGGAAATATTCTGGAGTCATATTGACATATATATATATATATATATATATATATATATATATATATAGGGTTGGGTTCCAGAAGGAATCATACCCCATGTGAGAACCGAGAACCAATCTCAACCATAGATCTCGCATATTTGGATGGCCAAGATCTGTTTAAAAATTAAAAAAATGCGGTGACATAATTGTAATAACTCCGAACTTCACTGCCCCTGAAACTCGGCGAGGGTAAAATCGAAAATTTCAATGTATATGTGATTCACGCGTATATTTATCAATTTAGGGTTTTAGCATTGTCATTTCCTATTTTAGCACTGTCATGACTTATTTTAGCACTGTCATGACTTATTTTAGCACTAACATGACCTTTATTTAGTATGACAAGAAACTCTCAAACCAGCGTTCTTTTTGCGAAGAACAAGTTCAGATCCCACAATCTAAATCAAAATTATACACCTAATCAAAAAAATAGTTTCATGTTCTTATCTAAATAGACTTGTTTACCGCAATCCTTGCAATATTATCTTCCTCTCTCTAGCTTCTTTTATAACATCTTTATGATTTTCAATTAGCTTGCAATATTCCAATTGTATGCATTGTTTTCTCTCCCTTGTTTTCAATATTAATGCATTTATGTGCTTATAATTTTCTTTATGTATTGTGTATCTACATGCACATATATGTTAATGCAAATATGAATGCATGCATATGCTATTTAAATGAAATAAAAAAAACAATGAAATGCACTTATACAAAAATATGCATATATACACACATATATAGCACACTAAGATGCAAAATTTTAATATTTATATATATATATACATTCAATATTTTATAGCTTATATATATAGACAAAGTATATACATTAACCGTAGACAATGTATAAACTAAGTGCTAAAATAGTTCACAGTAGTGCTAAAATAGATTACAACAGTGCTAAAATAGATCACAATAGTGCTAAAGTACATGGCAGTGCTAAAACAGTTCACAGTAGTGCTAAAATAGGTTACAACAGTGCTACAATAGATCACAGTAGTGCTAAAGTACATGTTAACAAAATATTTTTTATAATACTCATTTGTTATTGCAAATACTGCATTCATCATGCAAAATAATTCACGAAATTAATTATTATCTCCTTCTCTCTCTAGCTTCTTGCATAACATCTTTATGATTTTCAATTAGCTTGCAATATTCCAATTGTATGCATTGTTTTCTCTCCTTTGTTTTCAATATTAATGCATTTCTGTGTTTATAATTTTCTATATGTATTGTGTATCTACATGCACATATATGTTAATGCAAATATGAATGCATGCATATGCTATTTAAATGAAATAAAAAAAAAATAATGAAATGCACTTATACATAAATATGCATATATACACACATATATAGCAGACTAAGATGCAAAATTTTAATATTTATATATATATATATATACACACATTCAATATTTTATAGCTTATATATATAGACAAAGTATATACATTAACCATACACAATGTATAAACTAAGTACTAAAATAGTTCACAGTAGTGCTAAAATAGATTACAACAGTACTAAAATAGATCACAGTAGTGCTAAAGTACATGGCAGTGCTAAAACAATTCACAGTAGTGCTAAAATAGGTTACAACAGTGCTAAAATAGATCACAGTAGTGCTAAAGTACATGTTAACAAAATGTTTTTTTATAATACTCATTTGTTATTGCAAATGCTGCATTCATCATGCAAAATAATTCACGAATTTAATTATTATCTCCCTCTCTCTATAGCTTTAATAGTCTATTGACTTAATTAAATTAGTTCAATCATCAACTATCAAAGGATTTTCATTAAGTGGATTATAATTAGATGACATCCAACTTAATTAATATGTTCCAAATTCTGTAGGTCATGTCGATTTCATTACTAAACTCGAATTTTCAATAGCTAAACAAAATAAAATATCAACAACAATCAATGAAAAGAAAATAAAAAGTAACAGTATTAAGAGTAATAAAGTTGTAGTTTAAATTTATTTTCAAGGATTTGGATAGGAAAAATTGATTTTTTTATGTTTGCTATTTAATGCCATACACGAGAAAACGCAAGTGGAAAAATAAATGGAACTAATTTAAATATACACCATTTTTGCTCACTTTTATCGAATGTTCCTATCATTTTCCCTCTATTGTGCAATGCTCTCATCATCAATGTATCAACTTCCTTCTTGTAGCCATGTCGAGATTCAACTCTACCAACAACAGTCAAATCCTTAATCAATGCGTGCTCCTTCTCTTGCACAATTTCCTCTTCAATCCATTTGATTTCTGTTCAAGTCCAGCAGTGCTAAAACAGTTCACAGTAGTGCTAAACTAGGTTAAAACAGTGCTAAAATAGTTCATAGTAGTGCTAAAATATTGATAGTGAAAAATTCAAAATAACAGCTTAATCAGCTTCGTCAACCTAAGTGCTAAAATAGTTCACAGTAGTGCTAAAATAGGTTACAACAGTGCTAAATTAGATCACAGTAGTGCTAAAGTACATGTTAACAAAATGTATTTTATAATACTCATTTGTTATTGCAAATGTTGCATTCATCATGCAAAATACTCTATGCAAAACAGCTTTCTTTTATAAAATATTGAAAGAAAAAAGTTCTTGTAGCATGACTAAATAGTAAAAAGTTCGTAAACAACAATTGCTTTTAATCAAAACGGTATCTTCGCCAATTCTGCAACATCTTTACGGGTATATGTAAAACTTTCGATCATCAACTATCAAAGGATTTTCATTGAGTGGATTATAGTTAAATGACATCCAACTTAATTAATATGTTCCAAATTATGTAGGTCATGTCAATTTCATTACTAAACTTGAATTTTCAATGGCTAAACAAAATAAAATATCAACAACAATCAATGAAAAGAAAATAAAAAGTAACAGTATTAAGAGTAATAAAGTTGCAGTTTAAATTTATTTTCAAGGATTTGGATAGGAAAAATTAATTTTTTTATGTTTGCTATTTAATGCCATACACGAGAAAAGGCAAGTGGAAAATAAATGGAACTAATTTAAATATACACCATTTTTGCTCACTTCTATTGAATGTTCCTATCATTTTCCTCTATTGTGAAATGCTCTCGCCATCAATGTATCAACTTCCTTCTTGTAGCCATGTTGAGATTCAACTCCACCAACAACAGTCAAATCCTTAATCAATGCGTGCTCCTTCTCTTGCACAATTTCCTCTTCAATCCATTTGATTTCTGTTCAAGTTCAGCAATGCTAAAACAGTTCATAGTAGTGCTAAACTAGGTTAAAACAGTGCTAAAATAGTTCATAGTAGTGCTAAAATACTGATAGTGAAAAATTCAAAATAGCAGCTTAATCAGCTTCGTCAACCTAAGTGCTAAAATAGTTCACAGTAGTGCTAAAATAGGTTACAACAGTGCTAAAATAGATCACAGTAGTGCTAAAGTACATGTCAGTGCTAAAACAGTTTACAGAAGTGCTAAAATATGTTACAACCGTGCTAAAATAGATCAGAGTAGTGCTAAAATGAATATATCCGCAAAAAATTAACAAATGTAACACCAAAAATATATACAGTGATAATACTCCTACATCTATGATAACATTTAAGTCAGTAGATGCACCGATATTCTAATAATCAAAAAACACAAAACTCACCAAACAAAATGGTCCTCAACATATGTAAAAACCCATTACACAATCTCCTCTAGTAAACAAGTATCAAAGAATATCCCAATCCAGATCCAAAAGGAGGGAAAGCCAAAAAAAAATCATAAAAAATTACTTATTATCATCACATCTCTCCAACTAAAACAGTTAATAATTTTTCCTCTGATTTCCACAAATGAACTAACAATATCAACGAGGATAAACACATAACAAATAATACAAGAAAATTCACACCAATTACATAAAACACAACAAAATAGAAAATAAATCAAAGAGATCTTTCAGCGAATGATGATAAATTCAAACTTACGGCGGAACGGTAGTGCTTCGGCATGTCGTCCACACGATGGCTGCGAATGGGGTTGTGTGGCGGTGGGAAGGAGAAGAGAGAGAGAGAGAGAGATGAGGGTTCAAGAGACGGGAAGAGATTTCATGCCAAAAATAATAGAATTCCTAAATTACGAAAATACCCTTACTTCATTAAAAAGTCAGTAATATTACAGTAATACCACCGCGTATTTTTTAAGTTTAGAACATATCTTGATCGTCCAAATAGACGAGATCTGTAGTTAAAATTAGTTCTCAGTTCTCACAGGGGGGTGTGGTTCTCACATGATCCCATCTCTCTCTCTCTCTCTCTCTATATATATATATATATATATATATATAGGGATGGGATCTGGTGAGAACCAGTCACCAGGTAGAAACCGGGAATCGATCCCATCCGTCCATCTTGCAAAATCGATGCCCCAGATCAATTCAAATTTTCGGTGGCAGTTTTGTAATTAAAACGAAAATCTTCAATTCGCGCGTCTCATTAAGGGTAGAATCGAAAAAAAAAATTATGTTAACAGTAGCATCGTTTCTCGAAGAACTGAACTCAAAAACTGCGAGATTCAATTTTCAAGCTTCAAAACTGAAATCACCAACGAAAAAACACGATTCAAACTGAAGAAATCGAAATAAGATGACGATTTGCATCAAAATCGAACCAAGCGAAGCAACAATGGCGGAAAATAAGATCGATTCAAGTTCAAAATTGGAAAAAGGCAAAAAAAACAACCCTAGCTTTTTCGATTTCATTACTCTTGAATTGCTAAGTAAGAAAAAGTTGTAAAAACAAATTTTTCCATGACTGATTCGTTGATTTCCATAAAAATACAAGATATAAGATGAATATGTGTAGTAGTTAGATTCAGTGAAGTGATTTCGAAGCATTTATGTTGTTTAAATTGTATAAGAATCGTGATTTTAGCATACAAAGAGCACGAATTTTCCTGTATTTGATTTCGAAACGTGTTTCCAAAATCCTCATTTTAGCCTTTTGTATAATACATTTTAGCCTTTTGTGTAACACATTTTAGCCTTTTATGTAATACATTTTATCTTTCTATGTAATACATTTTAGTATTCCGTGTAATACATTTTAGCGTTGTTTAAATTGAGTGGAATGGTCTTCAACATTGTTTTGAGGAATCTGTTGCCAAAATTGTATTTTAGCATTCCCTGCAATACATTTTAGCATTCCGTGTAATACATTTTAGCATTCTGTGTAATACACTTTTGCATTGTTTTAATTGAGTGGGATGGGGTTGAGCATTGTTTTGGTGACTCTGTTGCTAAAGTCGTAATAAATTTTAGCATTCTGTGTAATACTTCTTAGCATGTCATATTATGCAGATACAAGAAAAAGAAAAGCGCAAGTTGATGATGAAGATCAAGAAAGAATAACAAATGCAAGGAATGAGCAAGATATTAAAAAAGAAACACCTACATGTGAACACGACTACAGGCTTGTTGAAGATGGCTACCCACTTCTGACAAGTAGAGCAATCCCATCTGCACTGACTAACGCAATCAAAAATTTGAATGAGGCACAAAGAGAAGCAGTAATGAATATGGGTTTTGGTGAAATCCTAAACCTACGAGTTAAAGAGTTACCACACAAGCTGACATACTGGGTTTTAAACAACTTCAATCCCAGAAGGTGTGAAATAGAACTTGCTGACAATGGAGGGAGACTGCACTTAGATGAAGATGATGTCCTATTGGTTCTTGGATTGCCGAAAGGTAGAACCCTGATAAACAAAAAGACTAGAAACAGAACATGTGAACTGACTGAAACTTGGAGGAAAAGATTTAATAAGCACAAATATAGGATTGTGCCATCAAATGTTGTGAATGATATGCTTGAAGATGTTGAAGGAGGAGAATGGTTCAAAAGACAATTCATTGTGCTTCTGACATGTTGCTTGATTGAAAATGGCGGCAATGGATGCATATATCCTAACATAATGCACCATTTAGAAGATATTGACAATGTGTCAGAACTAAATTGGTGTAAGTTTGTAATCCGATGTCTGGTGGAAACTTTGCTACGGTGGCAAATAAACAAAGCAAGGGAATTCAGAGGACCAATACTATTCCTCACAGTAAAAATCCTCACAACTATTGTCATGTTATCATTTTAGCATATATTTACAATCATTTTAGCATATTTATATACCGATTTTAACTTCTTCTTTGTGCATTGTTTCGTATTACTGAAATTCAAATTCTAACAATAATTGGAAATGCAACAGCTTTTATATGTTGATAGGGTGGTTTTGTACAATCGATATGTGCCAAGATCAGTGCCAGTTATTAGAGAATGGGATACCAACTTGTTGTTTGAGAGACAAGTTTTGGAAATTGATGCAGGAGGATTTGGTTTGGGTTTTATAGAGGATGTATTCATGGACCTCGATGATGATGCTGGACGGGAGGATCAAGGAGCTGATGTTGGTATTGCAGCAATTGAATATACAGAGCCAAGCAATGCTGAGAGACTGTCAAGATGTCAATCACCAACTGTAAAAGATAAGCAATCAGTAGCTGAAATGATCATCCAACATTCAAAGACAATAATCACATCAATGCAGACAATACTTGATCTAGTTAATGATGTTCCCAATGAGATGTTGAATGACAGTGTCTTCAAGAGGATGGTTGATGCTGCGCTTATGGTCACGAAAGCTAATCCATCAACTTCTCCACCACACAATACACAGAAAACATCTTCTCAGACGGATGATGAATTCTGGGCATGCCCTGAACACATCAATGCAATAATTGAAATGGAAGAAGCTGCACTGAGGAGAGATGCTTTTAAGAAAATGATGGATGATGCCCCAAGCTTTAGCATAGGACTCACGCAAGAAGAACAGAACCAAAAGTGGAATGAGATGTTGAGAGTGTCGGGACTCTATGAAGTATTGTATACTACTGAAAACATTGATGATGGAATAAATGAAGAAATGGCTGAAGGTGAAGATACTGAAAGAGAAAATGAAAAGGTACGTTCAATTTTAGCATCACATGTATCCGATTCTAGTACAGTTCAAATCACACCTAGACATGACATGGCATCTGATAATAATATGAATCGCATTACACAACAGATTCAACGGATAATGTGTAAGCTTACAAGAAATGAGAAGGAGTTATACTACTGGTTGATGGATAATGATGAATCAAATTTGTAAGTTCTTTTTGATAATGTTTGATTATGTTTGCTATCTCACAGGTGAAATGACTAAAAAAAGAACACATTCATTTTACAGATCTCAATTTGTATACTCCAATGGTCGTGTGAGTATTACAATGCAGGACATGTGGACGTTGACTGCAGAATCCTATATTTATTCATCTGTCATTGATGTCTGGAGTACAATATTGAACCACAATGAAGGAGTAAGAGGTCCATCATGTTGCAGAAAATTCTTTGCCACAACGGTTCCCACTGTAAGTGAAAATACATATCTGCTTTGTACGAACAGTGCTTCTCCATTTTATATTATTTCATTATAAATATAAACTATAACTTTTTAAACTTTGTACGAACAGTGCTTCTCCATTTCACAGCCACCAAAACACTTTGATGTAAGGAGAAGAATGATACAATTCTCAGAACTGCTTCTTATGGAGATAAAGAGCTTCAAACACATGAACATAGATGATATAGATCTGGTAAAATTATACTCATTCTAGCATGAAGAAATTCCAAGTTGATCATACCATCTGACATTTTAACATCTTATCTAATTCATTTTAGCATCTTATGTAATATATTTTATCATCTTATCTAATACATTATCGCATGTTTTTTGCAGTACCTATTCCCAATATACTACTCACAGCATTTCTTCATGATAGCCATTGATGTTGACAAACAAAAAGCAGAAATAATTGACAATTCTTCAGCCATGCATGCTGATGAGAATGAAGTGAAATATGGCGACATCCCACAAACTTTGGTAAGCACATAATTACAACATGTGTACAATACAAACCATATAAAACTAATATGAAGAAATCAAATACAGGTTGAATTTTTAATTGATTTCCTCTACAACAACGGCCAGAAGAGAAGAGCAACAAAAATGTCAAAGAAGATGATGTCTGCTGAAAGATTGAAGATGCCATGGAGGGATGATACAAACAAATCTGACTGTGGGGTATATCTGATGAGACATATAGAGATGTACAATGGAAATGGGTGGCAGAATTGGAATTGTGGCCTGACTGCAAACAATTTGAAGCAGTTGAAATACATGAGAGCCAAGTACTGCGCCGCAATACTTAGTGCAGATAGTAACATTGAAAAGGAATGAATCAGAGCTGAGGCAAAAATCCACTACAATCCTTCAGTTGACATTGACTCCATTATTCTGAACAAGAAAAATTAGCTTGTAATAATATTATTCTGAAGTGTATTATGTGTTTTTGTATGAATATGTTTTAGCAGCACAATCTTTGTTTGGATTTTGGTGTTTGATTCTAGCATGCTATCTTATACTATATTGTACAAGTTGAGCAGTCTCAATTAATTTTAGCATGATACTCCTTTAATTTTAGCATCAATATAAAACGATTGGCATATAAGAAATCATGAAACAATGTCATCTTGAGCAGTCCCATCTAATTTTAGCATCAATATAAAACGATTGACATATAAGAAATTATGAAACAATGTCATCTTGAGCAGTCCCATCTAATTTTAGCATCATAGTCCTTCAATTTTAGCATGATAGTAGTTCCATTTTAGCATCACTAAAAACCGATTGGGATATAAGAAATCATGAACAAGAATGTCATGTTGAGCAGTCTCAACTAGTTTTAGCATCATCGTCCTTCAAGTTTAGCATGTTAGAAATGCTAGTTAACCTGTAATAAACTCTGAACTGTAATAATGTAATAAACACTAGTATTAGAAGGTTCAGATTATGCTAATATTAAAAATAAAAATTCCTAAAAATATTAATACGTGACGGAGAAATTAATCTGAAGAAATAAAAAATACTTATGAATTATCAAATGAAATAATAGATAATATTCAAGAAATAAATAGGTAATAATATTCTATCCCGCGTAAAATACTTAAGGATAAAAATGTAATTTTAATTAAATATAATAAACAGTTAGATATATTGAATTCAAATTAAATAAAACTTGTGTCTGATCAGAAACCTTCAACTGCAACACGCATATATTCATTCTTTTCAAATCCCCCTTTTCACAGAAACGAAAAATCTAAAACAAAAAAAAAACGCAAACGAGAGCAAACACAGAAACGAAAAATATATAAAAAAAAATCGCAACCTCTAATCACAACAATGGCGGACAAGAAGAAAGTTGCAGCCTCTACCAACAAAGAAGGTACACTTTCATTTCTGTAAAAAGAACATACATATAATCTGAACATATATGTACTTACTGTGTTGTCTGAGATGAAGTTAGGGTTCAATCATATTTTATATTTGTTGAGTTTTTTTTTCAGTAGGAAAACGAGCATAAAATTTGTTGATAATTTTAGCATGATGCTCGTAATATAATACCATATGTACCGATTTTTTAGAATGATACTCGTAAGACAGTAAAATTGAAAAAAAAACTTTTCTATTATTTATTTTCATAATATGGCAGAATAATGACAATGCCATGTTTAACATTGCATAGCGAATCCATAATTTTAGCATTTTCTAAAACCTAGTTTTAACATCGTGTAAAATGCAGTTGAGATATATTTAAAATCATTGTTTTAGCAAAGTGTATAATGTTGTTTAAGCATGTTCTAAAACCTAGTTTTAGCATCGTATAAAATACACTTTAGAGATATATTTAAAATCATTGATTTAGCGTAGTCTATAATGTATTTTTAGCATGACTAAACTCCAGTTTTAGCATCTGTTTGTGAATGTTTTATATTAACCATGTTGATTGAGCGGCTGTTATGTAAATGTATGCAGATAATTTAAAGCGTAAAAATCCAGAAAAAGATTCATCTGGAGAAAGTGAAGGAACAAAATATGAGAGAAGAACGAAAGTGAGAAATGACAAAGAGAGGCAAAAACAAATTAAAGCTGAATTTCTCGCTCGCATTCTTGGAGAACATCTTGATTCTCAGAAAGAAAGTGCTCAGTCTTCATCATCTAAAGTTGAGGTTGTGATGGAGGTAAAGACAAAGAAGCCAGATGATTGGCCAACACTGAAGGGAAGAGCAATCCCAGCACCTCTGTCAAAAGTAATTAAAAATCTCAACTATAAGCAGAGGCAAGCTGTCATTAGTATGGGATTTGGACATATCCTACACTTGAAAGTGTTGGAATTGCCTCAAAAGTTGACCTATTGGGTTTTAGATAATTTCAATCCAAGGCGCTGCCAGATTCAACTTCCAGAAAATGGAGGTAGTGTTCCAATTACTGAAGATGATGTTGCACTCGTGTTTGGCTTTCCACATGGTCGAACACTTATGGAGAGGAAGAAAATGAATCATCCATGCAAGTTGATAGAAAGCTGGAGACAAATGGTACAGAACAAAAATACAAAATCCTAGCATCTGATATCATTACAAACATGCTTGAGGACGTTGAAGGAGGAAGATGGTTCAAAATACAATTTATGGTCTTGCTTACTAGTTGTCTGATAGAAAATGGAGGCAACGGGTATTTAGCTCCAAAGATCATGCATCTATTTGATGATATTGACAATGTTTCACAGTTGAACTGTTGTGAGTTCACGATTAGAGCTTTGATTGAGCATGCAACTGACTGGCACAGAAACAAAGTGAAAGATTTCACGGGCCCCATCTTGTTTTTGACTGTAAGACTCCATATCCATATTTCATTTTTGCAAATATTTGTATAAATTTTAGACTCTTTTTTCCTGATTACCAATATTAATTAGTACAATAATTGAATAATGCAACAACTTGTGTATGTCGATAGGGTAGTCCTGTTTAGCAGGTATATACCCAGATCTGTACCAGTCATAGAACAATGGGCAAGTGCTCAGTTATTTGAGAGACAAGAACTTGAAGTGAGTGCAGGTGGATTTGGTTTAGGGTCAGTGTCTGGACCCTATTATGGTGAGGAGGATGAGATGGAAGAAGACGAAGATCAGAGTGATGGAGCTGAGGCAAGAGATAAAGAGAATGTGCCTTCCTATTCTGATCCCAGCCCGAGCTGCTCCCAGTAACCTATTGAGCAGATTCGGAAAGGGATAATGGAGAACGCAAAGATAGCAGTTACAGCTGTCGAAAAAATAATTTCTATTGTCAATGAAGCTCCAGATGAGATGGTGAGAAATAAAAATTTCAAGAGAATGGTGGAAGCAGCACTTCTGGTGATGAAGGCAGAATCATCTGAGCAAAATATAAACATAACACCAAAACTTGATGATGATTTCTGGTCCTGTCCAGAACACATTGCTGTGATTATGGAGTTGGAGAAAGCTGCATTGAAAAGAGATGATTTGAAAAGGAAGTTAGATGTTTTTCCTACTCTGAGCCTGGGTAATGACAATGAGACATGGGACACGGTCCTTAGAGTTGTGGAAGAGAATGATAGAATGATGATGCATGAAGAGGAAGAAGTGATTGCTAGAGAGAATGAGCCGTTGGTGCCTCTTGACACTAAACATGAAGATGATTATGTTTCTCCTATTCGTTTTGGAGAAACTATGAGTGATAAAGAGGGTAAAAAGGAAACTACTGCTGAGAATGAAGGTGAAGAGCAACAAACTGGGAACAAAAATGATGTAAGTAACACTCTGCCATGACTTGTAATTTATTTTGCCATAAATCTACTGCTCAGATTATTGTGATCTTAATATCAAAAGCATACTCCAAGCTTACAGGGTTTTGAGAAAAATACTGAGAATGCTGGAAAAGCTGTCAGTCACGAGGAAGAACAAGAACATGAGAAAGAGCACGATGTAAGAATTCTAGAATGACATGTAACTCATTTTCGTATGACCAAGTATATATTTTAGCATCGACCTATAGCTCAATTTAGCATTACCTGAATAACTAACAATAGCACGACAATCCAAACTTGCAGGGTGTTGATCAAAACACAGAGAAGAAAGATCAAGCTGAGAAAGAGGGTGTTGATGAAAACCAAGAGAAAGAAAATCAAGCTGACAAACAACATGATGTAAGTTTCATTTAAGCATGCATACACTCTATTTCAAATCAAAACATTCTTAACATAATAATCTAAACTTTCAGGATGTTGAGCAAACTGCTGACACTCCACATGAAGAGAAACAAGTTTCAACTGCTGAAGAACCTGTAAGTTACATTTTAGCATGCTCTATATATGATTTTAGCAATTTGTCAAAATTTATTTTAGCATGCACTACCTTTCCAAGCAAAACATTGATAACATATGATATCAAATTTTTAGTGTCATCAAGCTATGAAAAAAGATAAGAAGAAGATTGTAGAGAAGGATTCTCAGGCTGAGGTAAACAATATTAAATCATTTACATATCATTATACTTCATAAAATTTTATCATGATAACCAATCCTGGCATAACAACTACGATATTGTATAATTGTATAGGGATGCATAGGGGTGGTCACACGAAATAAATTATCTTTGAAAAAAACTGAGAAAATGGTGTCTCCTTATCAAGATAGAACAATAACAACGAATAAAAAGTTGAGCAAGAGTGCGAGGGATTTGTTCTTCTGGTTGATGAAGAACGATGAAGCAAATGAGTAATTTTCATATATCATCTTTCAATATTATTTCACATTATAAAACAAAATTACTTTGAAAACATCTCACAAAGAACTAATTTTTGCAGTGATGATTTTGTTTATTCGGATGGAGAGGTCTTCATTGCAAGGAATGAAATGAAGACATTAGCTCCTGGCACGTACATTAGCTATGCCGTTATCGATGTGTGGAGTACCATCCTGAATCATAATGAAAAATTGAGAGGTCCGAATTCCCCGAGAAGATTCTTCACTTCAACAGACACAACTGTAAGTGATTTGGAGTTCTTCAGTCTCATGCTAAAATGTGTATATGTTTATGCTAATATGTGCATAAATAATTTTCTGTATATTGTACAGTGGAAAACAATTTCAGAGCCTGCTGCAGCATGGGATGAGGAAAGAAGAATGTCAAAATTCTGTGAAACACTGCTCGGAGAGATTCAGAGGATGAAAACACTGAAAATCGCAGACATTGATATGGTAAAACAAATATATACATGAGAATTTCAATTATAGAATAACAAAACTCACATAATCTTATTATTCATGTGCAGTACCTCTTCCCCATATACAATGCAAACCATTTCTATGTTGTGTCCATCGACCTTCGCAAATACAAGGTGGAGATACTTGACAACTCCTCAGTGTTGGATGGTGAAGAAAGTGTCAAGTATGGTGACATCCCCAACCTCACGGTATGAGCAACTAAACAATACAAATGTTTAACATTCAACAAAACACCACTAACAATAAAAAAATATACAGGTCAAGTTTCTGGTAGAATTCCTAAAGAATAATGACCAGAAGAAAAAATCGGCACAATTGTTGAAGAATTTCAAATCTGCTGAAAGATTGAAGATGCCGTGGAGGAATAACACCAACAAAATTGACTGCGGGGTCTTTGCGATGAGGCACTTGGAAACTTACAAAGGAGATGGGCTAAAGAATTGGAAATTTGGAATCAAGCCAAACAATCTCAAACAACTCAAGTTTATGAGAGCCAAATACTGTGCTGCAATTCTCAGTGCAGACAGTAATGTATATGGTGCAAGGTACAAAGCGGAGGCAAACTTATTCTACAGGATGTCATGTGAAGATGGTCTGATCAGTGTTGAAGATTTCCTTCTCTCTCTCTGAATGATTTGTAATCTTAACCAAATTTCTGCAAATACTACCATTTTGAAGACAGATTAATCATGAATATTATTTTTATAAATATTAGGTTAAGCTGATAATTGTTAGTTTAGGTTGATGAATATTAGTATCAGATGTTTTGTGATGGAAAATTGTTAGTTTAGGTTGATGAATATTAGTATGTATTCATGTTTGTACCAACATGGTATTGTTCTTTAGATTTTAGCATCATACCATTTCTCTTCCAATTTAGCATCCCACTTCGCTCATTTTAGCCTCATGAAGTTCTCATTTTAGCATGCGTTGATAAACAAAATATGGAACGGCGATTTCATTGGAATGAAATGCAATACACCCTATTTGGGAATACTGAACCCTAATAGGAATCTCACAATTACTAATTGGGATCACATGAGCCCGAATTGGGAGGTAATAAACCCTAATTGGGAACGGTGAACCCTAGTGGAAAATGTCACATCAAATTTAGCCTCCCATTTCTATGACCATGCTTCACCAGTCTCTGAATTAATTTTAGCATGATACTACTATCATTTTAGCATCGTAGAAACACTAGTTCGTCTATAATAAACTGTGAACTGTAATAACGTAATAAACACGAATATGAGAAGGTTAAGATTATGATAAAATTAAAAATAAAAGTTCCTAATTAAAAACATTAGTACGTGATGGAAAAAATTAATCTAAATACATAAATAATAATTAGTATGTTAAAATAATTATGACTTTTATTCTATGAAATAATATATCATATTTCGTCCCGCGTAAATCATTAGGTACGAAAATGTAATTAAAATTAAATTTAATGAACAGTTGAGATATTCAAATTAAAAGTTGTGTGTGCTCAGAAACCTGCAACGAGCATATATTCATTATTTACCTGCAACAAATCCCCTTTTTCACAGAAACTCCATTCACGACAACAAGAGAAAAAAAAAGCGCAAAGACGAAGAACAACAATGGCGGACAAAAAAGTTGTAGCCTCTACCAACAAAAAAGGTACACTTTTGTTTCTATAAAAAAAACATACATACGAAGGTCTGAACATATATGTACTTACTGTGTTGTTAGAGATGAAGTTAGGGTTCAAACATATTTTAAATTTGTTGAGTTTCGTTTTTTTTCCAGTGGGAAAGCAATCATAAAATTTGTTGATAATTTTAGCATAATCATTGTAGCGTAATAAGATATATGTGACGAATTTTGAAAAACTATGAGAGTAAAGTTATTTATTTTGAAAAAAAAACCTTTTCTATTATTTATTTGAAATCATTGTTTTAGCATGATGTACAATATAATTTGAGCATGAATAGATTATATTAGCCATGTTGATTAAGCTGTTGCAGAATTAGTTTAGGACAAATTGATTTATAATTAACCTATGCAGATAATTTGAAGCGTAAAAATCCAGAACCAAATTCATCTGGATCAGAATTCCTTCATCGAATTCGAGGAGAACATATTGATTCTTTCCAAGAACATGTTGAGTCATCATCATCTCAAGTTGAGGTAGTGATGCAGGAGAATACGCTGAAGAGCACAGCAATCCCAGCACCTCTGACGAAAGTAATTAAAGATCTCAGCTATAAGCAGAGGGAAGCTGTCATTAGTATAGGATTCAGAAATATCTTGTACCTCGATATAAGGGAAATACCACACAAGTTGAGCTATTGGGTTCTAGATAATTTCAATCCACAACGCTGCCAGATAGAACTTCCAGAAAATGGAGGTAGTGTTCCAATTACTGAGGATGATGTTGCACTCGTGTTTGGCTTTCCAAAAGGTCGAACACTTATGGAGAGAAAGAAAATGAATCACCGATGTGAGCTGATATATAGCTGGAGACAAAGGGTGGAGAAAGAAAAATACAAGATCGAAGCATCTGATATTATTACAAACATGCTTGAAGACACTGAAGGAGGGAGATGGTTCAAGATACAATTTATGGTCTTGCTTACAAGTTGTCTTATAGAAAATGAAGGAAACGGTTATTTACCTCCGAAGATCATGCATCTCTTCGATGATATTGACAATGTGTCACAGTTCAACTGGTGTGACTTCACTGTTAGATGCTTGGTCGAGCATGCAACATCCTGGCATAGAAACAAGACGAAAGACTTCATAGGCCCCATCTTGTTCTTGACCGTAAGACTCCATATCCATATTTCATTTTAGCAAATATTTGCATATATTTTGGACTCTTTTTTCCTGATTACCAGTACTAGTTATTACAATAATTGAACAATGGAACAACTTCTGTATGTCGATAGGGTAGTCTTGTTCACCAGGTATATACCCAGGACTGTACATGTGATACAAGAATGGAATACAATTCTGTTAATTGATAGAGAAGAGTTTGAAATGAGTGCAAGTGGATTTGGGTTAGGGTCAGTGTATGGACCCTATGAAGGTGAGGAGGATGAGACAGAAGAAGAAACTATGAGCGAGGAAGTTGATTCAGAGGGACGTGAAGGGGAATACGATGTAAGTAACATTTTAATATGGCCTGTAATTGATTTTGTCATGAATATCTTGCTTAGATTATTGTGATCTTAATATCAAAAGAAAAAAAGATTGACAACATACTCCAAACTTACAGGATGTTGATGAGGAGGATGAGAGAGAAGAAGAAACCATGAGTGAGGAAGATGATTCAGAGGAAGGTGAAGGGGAACACGATGTAAGTAACATTTTACTATGACCTGTAACTGATTTTGGCATGAAGCTCTTGCTCAGATTATTGTGATCTTAATATCAAAAGCAAAAGATTGACAAAATACTCCAAACTTACAGGGTGTTGACATAAGTACTGAGAATGCTAGAAAAGCTCTCAGTGAAGAGGAAGCACATAACAATCTAAACTTGCAGGATGTCAATGAGAAAGAAGATAAAGCTGTGACAGAGTACGACGTAAGTTTCATTTAAGTATGCATACACTATTAAGCAAAACATTGATAACATAATAATGTAAACTTTCAGGCTGTTGAGCAAAGTGCTCAGGAAAATGGAGAAGAGGCTCCTGCTGAAGAGGAACATGTTCCAGTTTCATTTTAGCATGATCTATATATGATTTAAGCATGTTGGATAAATCCATTTTAGCATGCATACCTTTCCAAGTAAAACATTAATAGCATATGATATCAAACTTTCAGCGGGCTCGCGCTGCCAAAAAAGGAAAGAAGATTGTTGAGAATGATTATGAAACTAAGGTAAACAAAAATTAAATCATTTACATATAATTATACTTAGTAAAATTTAATCATGATAACCAATCATGGCATAACAACTATGATATTGTAAAATTGTGTAGGGATATACAGGGGTGGTGACAAGAAATAAATTATCATTGAAAAACACTCAGAAGATGGTATCTCCTTTGCAAGAGAGAGTTATCACAACAAATGAAAAGTTGAGCATGACTGAGAGGGAATTATACTTCTGGTTGATGAAGAATGATAAAGCGAATAAGTAATTTTCATATATCATCCTGCAATATTATTGTATCAACTATTAAACAAATTTACTTTGAAAACAACTCACAAAAACTCATTTTTTCAGAGATGATTTTGTATATTCGGATGGTACAGTCTTCATTACAATGAATGAAATGAAGACATTAGCTCCCGACACCTACATAAGCTATGCCGTTATTGACGTGTGGAGCACCATCTTGAACCATAAAGAAAAACTGCGAGGTCCATACTCTCCGAAGAGATTCTTCAGCACAGCTGGCACAACAGTAAGTGATTTAAATTTCTTCAGTCACATCATAAACTGTGTATATGTATATGCCAATATGTGTATTCCACGGTGCTAAAATTGGTATTTGTATAGTGGAAAACCATTTCAGAGCCTGCAGCAGCATGGGATGAAGGAAAAAGAAGATCAAAATTCTCTGAAACACTGCTTGGAGATATTCAGAGGATGCAAACACTGAAAATCACAGACATTGACATGGTAAAATAAATATATATATGAGAATTTTAATTATAGAAGAAAAAAATTCACATAATCTTATCGTTCATGTGCAGTACCTCTTCCCAATATACAATTCAAATCACTTCTACATTGTTTCCATCGATCTTCGGAAGTACAAAGTGGAGATACTTGACAATTCGTCAGTCCTGGATGGTGAAGAAAGAGTCAAGTATAGTGACATCCCAGACCTCACAGTATGAACAACTCAACAATACAAATGTTTAACATTCAATAAAACACCACTAACAAGCAAAACATACAGGTCAACTTTCTGGTAGATTTCCTGAAGAATAATAACCAAAAGAAAAAAGCGGCACAATTGTCAAACAATTTTAAATCTGCTGAAAGATTAAAGATGCCCTGGAGGAATGACACCAACAAGATTGACTGTGGGGTCTATGTGATGAGACATTTGGAAACGTACGAAGGAGATGGCTTGAAGTATTGGAAAAGCGGAATCAAGCCAGACAATCTGAAATAGCTGAAATATATGAAAGCAAAATACTGTGCTGCAATTCTGAGTGCAGACAGTAATCTAGAAAGTGTAAGGAACAAAGCCAACGCAAACCTACACTACAGGATCTCATGTCAAGATGGTCCAATTAATGTTGAACAATTTGCCCTATCCAAAGGATTTGTACTCTTAATCAAATTTCATGATTTGTACAATTAATTAAATTTCTGCAAGTAGTACCATTTTGAAGACAGATATATCATGAATATTTTCTGCAAGTACTAACAGTTTGTAGAAACATATCTTAGGAATGTTAATTTATAAATATTGTTAGCTTAAGCTGATGAATATTAGATTCAGACGTTTTATAATGCATATTTGGAAATGTTACTGTTAGTATATATTCATGTTTGTACCAACATGGTATTGTTCTTTTGATTTTAGCATCATACCATTTCTCCTCAAATTTACCCTCCCACTTCGCTCATTTTAGCCTCATGAAGTTATCATTTTAGCATGCGTTGATAAACAAAATATACCCTATTTGGGAACACTGAACCCTGATGGGAATCTCTCAATTACGAATTGGGATCAGATGAGCCCTAATTAGAACGTAATATACCCTAATTGCGAAATGTGAACCCTAGTGAAAAATGTCACAACAATTTTAGCCTCCCACTTCGCTCATTTTAGCCTTATGAATGAAATGCAATAAACCCTATTTCAGAACAATGAACCCTGATTGGAACGGTGAACCCTAATTGGTATCTCATAGACCTTAAATGGGAGTAATGAGCCCTAATTGGAATGTAATAAACCCTAATTGGGAACGGTGAACCCTAGTGGAAAATGTCACAACAATTTTAGCCTCCCACTTCGCTCATTTTAGCCTCATGAATGAAATGTAATAAACCCTATTTGGTAACAATGAACGCTGATTGGAACGGTGAACCCTAATTGGTATCTCATAGACCCTAAATAGGAGCAATGAGCCCTAATTAGAACGTAATAAACCCTAATTGGGAACGGTGAACCCTAGTGGAAACTGTCACATCAAATTTAGCCTCCTACTATGCTTATTTTATCCTCATTCATTTCTAATTTTAGCATGTGCTGATTAACAAAAAATGCAATGGGAATCTAACAACGTATATAATCTCATGCTTCTAATATTTTAGCATTATATTCTAAACGGTAATTATGGTTAATAAAAATCAATAGTAATATAATTACCGCAAAGAAAATGTCATAAACACTTTGATTAAAAATCATATATATTCTTAAAAATGAATGTGCTGAAAACAATTCACAAGCATTGTAAAATATGATGATAAACTATGCCCAATCACTGTAATAACATCAAGCTGGACAATTCCTAGCGTCATGATCTGACAACTTGTGGCAATTGCCGCACATTCTGAGTGGTTTGTTCTCCTTTCTCTTCCTTGCCTCCTTCTTAGATATCAAACGACTGCCGCTACCTTTTGTTTTGACTGGAATAGGTGGATGAACATGAATTTCAGAAGGTAAACATGAACCGTAGAATTGCTCAAACATCATCGTCTTGCAGGGTGTTGAAGTAGAACCCTCCATATCACCACACTGAAACAATGCTTTTAACTTCTGCAGGCCAGCTAAAAATGAATTCATCTTCTCCAGATCACGCTCAACATAGCCCAAACAAGAATAAAATTCTAAAAACAACTTATTTAGCAAACTCCTAGTATCATCCGACACAAGAGATTTACCAAATAACTCAATACCAGCACCATGAATATGCTTAACTAATGCAGTTCTTGTCCAGCGGGCCGCAATATATTTAGATGGTATTGAAACTATTTTCAGATGCTTTAACAAAAGAAAAACATGAGAACACAATATGGCATCCCTAATGAATTTCTTACAGCTACATACAACAGTATCATCTTCTTTGTTGTACGTCACCGTGTGAGTAATCTTACTGCCATCATCAACATCATACAGCAGCCCAAAATCACAGTGATTAATTCCTGCAACACTACATTTAAAACACGAAGCCACAATTTCGTCTTGCACCTTCTTAAACATTTCAGAAGTGTAAATACTAGCTGCATGTTTTTCAATTTCCAATGGAGTCTTTGTTATTGGAATGGTTGATTCATCAAGACTCTCTTGCAGATCATATGCATGTCTCTGTGCATCAATAGCACTATCAAAATGCATAAAAAATTTAACTAGATTTGATCTGAAATTGATGTAGCGGTTGAATAGGCTGTTAGAACTCTCTGAAATTGAAGTTGTTCTATAGAGACCACTCATTGGTAGTTCCCTAAAATAGGCAGGAATCCAATATTCTCGAATGATGAAAATAGAATTGAACCAATTATCATTAGTCAAACAATAGTCCACCATGATATTATTCCATTTCAAATCAAAATCTGAAGGTTCATTGTAATCTGACCAAACAGCATCACTTAATCTCTTCATGAACGATTCATCTTTCCTCAGCGTACGAGGAGCCTTTTCAAGAACCTTCATCATGATATGCCACATACAGAGCCTATGCCTAGAATCAGGAAAAGATTGTTCTACTGCAATCTTCAATGCAAGGTCTTGATCAGTGATTATCATACTAGGAGAATTCCCCATACATTTCAGAAACTTCTCAAATACCCAAGAATACGACTCATTATCTTCACCTGACAGCAAACTAGCACCAAAACATACACATTTACCATGGTTGTCCTTCCCAGTAAAAGGAGCAAATATCATGTTATACCTACCATTAAAACAAAAGAGAAAACACTAAGTACTACTGGAAGAAATAAAATACATCATGGAATCAATGGTAATGTATATGCAACAGGATGTTAAAATGTTATATGTATCATGCTAAAACTTTATACCCAATATGCTAAAACTATGTTATACATTAATTTATACATATAATGTTAAAATTACAAAACATCACATACCTGTTCAAACTATATGTTGAATCGAACGAAACAACATCACCGAAAGCAGCATAATTTCTCCTTGACAGAGCATCGGCCCAAAAAATGCGTATCAGTCTTTCCTCTTTGCCAACACAATACTCAAAAAAGAACCCAACATGTGACTGTTGCTTTAAATGAAACTTATCCAATACCATTTGAGCATCAGCCCCATGAATGTATGCTCTCAAGTCACGGGCATAATTCTTGAAATCAGCTCCAGTGCAACCTACATCAGAATAGCTCCCAACACCTTCCTTAAAAAGCCTATAACATCTCATTGGACCTATGTTTGCTCTAGCACAATTCAAAACAAAATTCTTGTGTACATCATCTAAATTCCTGTTCACCTTGAGAAATCTTTTGAAATCATCTGAAACTAATGGGTGAGAATGACGTTCTTCAAACAATTTGACAATGTATCCTTTCTCAGAAGAAAACCTGAACACAATACGAGCCCTACAATTAGATCTCTTAGAGACTCTACGCTTCTTTGTTTTAACTACATCGCTTGAATCACCAACCTCAACTAAAGCATTCTTCTCACCCTCTCGACTACAGTAAACATATTTCCACATAATTGTACCATCTTTAGATTTCTTCTCTGATCCAAGACGAATGTCAAAACCAGATGATTCTGCATAGATCCTATAAAATTTCACACCCTCATCCAGAGTTTTAAAACTTTGTTCAAGAGTTGGCTTCAATTCACAATGTGGTATATAGTATTCTGTCATGACAGGAGATATCTCTACAGTCATATTACTACGATCACTTGAAACAGAAGAAGCTGACACATTAAAATAAAAAAAATTATAAACTAAACAAGGTAAAATAATAATATAATCACATTAAGATATGTTCAGACATACAATCAACACATAAATTGATTTTTAGCATGAGATATGTACAATTATAGCATCATGAAACACACATTTTAGCACCACAATATTCTAACATTTGCATGGTGTATGTAACATTGTGTAGCCGACTCACAAAAACACACACACAAAGCATGGTCTGTATGACATGTTTCACAGAGTGCAGTAGAAATAACTTAAAACCAGCATATTATCATGCGAAAACATATGTCACGAGATGCTAAAATGAATACATTAACATGCTAAAACATCTTATATGACGTACTCAAATAAACAGATCAAAATAATGCATATTCTGTATATTATCGTACTAAACCCTAGGATTCGTAACAATTAGAAAACAACTGATAAAACACAGAACTGAACGAAATAGATCAAATCCATTAAACATAAAAACATAAATACTGAATCAATGCAGATACAACGAACTCCAATAGAACGAACTGTAAAATCAATGCATATACAACGAATTGCAAAATTAATCGACATTAAAATTTCAAAACTAAATCAAATAATGCAAAATAAAAACCATACCTGGAGTCGCCATGGAATCACAGATGTACAGACTTTACGAAAAATTAGGAACGATGAAATAGATAACTACAGAAATAAAAGAATGTTGAGAAATCAAAAAACGCGATGCAAATGAAAATTAGTTACGATGAAGACCGAACGCGATCGAAGATGAGATTTAAGGAAAATTTATCACGAGCGAGATGGGCGGAAGGATGAAGATGGAAACAAAAATAAAACAAAAGGAAACAATTATTAAATTACTATATTACCCCCCTCCAAAAAAGTTGCCAAAAATTACAATAATGCCACCGCCCATCCACTTAAATGTGATTTAATTTGGGCCGTCCAGATTGAATGAAACAAGGGTTAGGATCGATTCCCGGTTCTCACCTGGGGGAAGGGTTCTCATTTGAACCCTTCCCTATATATATATATATATATATATATATATATATATATATATATATATATATATATATATATATATCAAGCAAGTATCATCGTACTTTATTTAAATATCAATTTCACATTTGAAAGTTGTGTCGCAATTAACCTGCTTTTTTAGGTGCACCTTATCTAGTATAATGGGGTGGGTATGAATTGAATGAAAGATAACAATTTAAATACAGAGTTTTGTTCAGCACCAAGCATGTCGCAATCAATTTATTACCTATCATAATTAAAAATTATCTAAAATGATAAATAAATTTATGTACAATATTTATGATCATATGTAGAATTTTGATTGCCACGAGCTTAACTATGTCTATAAACAATAATTTAAGATATTTATATTTGTTACGACCCCAACGCCATAGGTCTGACCGCTAATGTGTGTATCGGTCAATGTGTTTTTTTTGAAAAAAAACATATGTCATAACGAATAACGATGCTGAGTTATTAAAATTTAAAGATATTTCTAGCAAATAGATTAAAAAGGAAATGATACATAAAATGAAATGTATGTGATCCGAATGATATATTAATATATTATCGGTTTAGAATATACATCTTGTTATTTTCATTATATTTTATTGACAAAAATGTAAGACATGGTTGACTTTAAGTCTTTGACCATGGCAAATGTTTTGTCAATATTGTTTCGTTATAACTTGGTGGATGCGATATAGTGCATAATCATTTATTATATTACGATAAATTAATTATATTTGAGAATTTAAAGATGTCATTCGTAAAAATTAAAAATCATAAATAAGCAAACATATTTTTGTGACTAGAAGTCTAGAAGAAATTTCAGAAATCTTGGACTCAAATTTAGCCCAATAAGAAACCATACACCGCTAGGGGGAAAAAAGCCCAGTTTCCACTCTCAGGGAATATGTCGAGCTCAAAAGCCCATGCTTCTATAACACAATAACACATGTTTGATCGCTTCCTACTATATATCTAAAAGTAGGATAATTTATGGTTTTATTTTCCCGCCATTATTCGTCATATTTGTATTAATTAATTATTAATATATATAGATTTGGTATTTAAAACAAATATACATAGATTGGTTTAAAAAAACGTAGCTTAGGTAGATTAGCTACAAATTTACAAATAAAAATTCATATACATATTATTTACCATATACATCCTAATTTAACCATAAATTCACAATATCATAATTACCATCTTTTCTCTATAAGATATCTTTAACATATATAAACATTTCAATAATTAAAGTATGAATTAAGGAGATAATTAATCAATTAACACGAATATTGGTAGGATGAAGTTTTAAAAGTTAAATTTGAATTTGAATTTCAAATCCTATAAGTTGTTTTGTAGCCATAATTGTATCTGAATTCTATATATATAGGTTCACTTTCATACCCTCTACATGCATTTTCACTACTATTGGTAGTTGTTTAATTGTAAATATGTGTCTGTTGCATTAAAACATGTAGGTTAAAAAAAAATATATTTAAAATGTGTATGCATATTTTTATTTTTATTTTGCTCAATGGAGATGTCTGTTCCATGCATCAATCCGTTGCCATTGAAGGCATGGTTGGTCCGATACAAAGGTGTAACGCCCCAAAATTTAATTCGAGCCCAATTTAATTTATTTAGGCCCAATTGTTATACAAGTTGTTTTATTTTAAAAATAGACAAGTATGGGCTTTCGAGCCACTTTGAACTCATCTATAAGAATATTTATTTATTTTTAGCCCAATTATTATTTGAACGAGATACACAAATACATTAGACGATAGTTGTCGTCGAAACCCGATTTTGACCCAATTACTCGATCCATTCCAAAATTTATGTTTAACCCATGTTATTCTTTCTAATTAAAGCCCATTCTTTTAAGCCCAATTTATTTTTTAAAAGAGGCCCAAAAATATAGGCCCAATAGGAAAATTTATATATGTGTGTGTGAGTATATGTATATGTATACATATATATTATTACCCCATCCCCAAAAATGGAAGAAAAAGCCAAAGAAAAGAAAAGAAAAAGGGGGAAAAGAAGAGGGAGAGATCGAAAGAGAGAGAAAGAAAAGGAGAGAAGAAAGAAGAGAATGGGAGAAGGGCAGATCGAAACAGAGAGAAAGTGAGGAGAAAAGAAAGAGAAGAAAGAAGAGAGAAAGAAGGGAGAAAGAGAGAGAGTTATAGCGGAGAGTTGAGAGAGAGGAGGAGAACGAGAGAGATCGACGAAGGGGAAGGAAAGGAAGGGGAGGCAGCCGGCCAGGAGGTCGCCGGACCTCCACCGGAGCCGGAGCAGCAGCAGCACGATGCCGGAGCACCGACGAGCAGCTATAGCTGCAGCCTTGAAGCTCGTCGCGGTCTGCTACTTTCGTTGACATCGTATGGGTCTATCTCTTACCCTTTTTGCTTGATTCTCGGATATGTCGTACATTGGGCTGAAGCATTGAGTGATCGCCGGTGCAAGGCACGGACAAAGAGCGGCTCCTATAAGACTTCCAAGCGAAGGGGCACATGAATGAACCGAATCCACCCGAAAGAGAGGGATTCTGAGACTATACAGGAATGGGACTGTATAGTTGAGGAGAGCTTAAAGGATTTGATTGGTGCTACTCATACTAACAAGGTGCATCTTCTTTTCTGGCGCTCGTTCCACCAGAACTCCAAAGTTAAGCGTGCTTGACCTGGAGCAATGGTGGGATGGGTGACCCCCTGGGAAGTTTTTCATGAAGCGTGTGAGTGAGGACAAAGCACGCTGGAAAGACTTGTGTTGGTTGCAATGGTGGGATGGGTGACCCCCTGGGAAGTTTTTCATGAAGCGTGAACCAAGCGGAAGCTGGTGGGCATGTGACGCCCGGGGCCGAAGCATTGAGTGATCGCCGGTGCAAGGCACGGACAAAGAGCGGCTCCTATAAGACTTCCAAGCGAAGGGGCACCGGTGCATATGAATGAACCGAATCCACCCGAAAGAGAGGGATTCTGAGACTATACAGGAATGAGTGCATCTTCTTTTCTGGTTCTCGTTCCACCAGAACTCCAAAGTTAAGCGTGCTTGACCTGGAGCAATGGAAGTTTCTCATGAAGCATGTGAGTGAGGACAAAGCACGCTGGAAAGACTTGTGTTGGTTTGTGGGGACAGCCGTCAGTCCGGTAGCCGGGTCGTTACAGGTGGTATCAGAGCCGAACCTCTCGCAGTAAGGTGTGGTTCGGGGACGAACCAAGCGGAAGCTGGTGGGCATGTGACGCCCGGGGCCGAAGCATTAAGTGATCGCCGGTGCAAGGCACGGACAAAGAGCGGCTCCTATAAGACTTCCAAGCGAAGGGGAAGCATTGAGTGATCGCCGGTGCAAGGCACGGACAAAGAGCGGCTCCTATAAGACTTCCAAGCGAAGGGGCATATGAATGAACCGAATCCACCCGAAAGAGAGGGATTCTGAGACTATACAGGAATGAGACTGTATAGTTGAGGAGAGCTTAAAGGATTTGATTGGTGTTACTCATACTAACAAGGTGCATCTTCTTTTCTGGTTCTCGTTCCACCAGAACTCCAAAGTTAAGCGTGCTTGACCTGGAGCAATGGTGGGATGGGTGACCCCCTGGGAAGTTTCTCAGGAAGCCCCCTGGGAAGTTTCTCAGGAAGCGTGTGAGTGAGGACAAAGCACGCTGGAAAGACTTGTGTTGGTTTGTGGGGACAGCCGTCAGTTCGGTAGCCGGGTCGTTACAAAAGGTAATCAAATTAATATATATTTTGTTTTTGTACAAATAAAATAATAAAATTTCTCTTAGAGACTAATAGTTTTGCAGCAGTATTTGATGGTTAAATTTCTTTTATATTTCATTACAGCTTTGCTAGAGTTTTTCATTTTGTGTTGTTTAGTGTTCATTAGCCTAACATGAATTTAATTGATTTCATTTAGTAGAGGTTTTCCAAAAAGATAAGAAACTACTTAAAATATTATATTATATATTGTGTTTGTTTGGGAAAAAAATTCGGTATGCTTAGATTTATAGTTCTATATGAAATCTTACATCATTGAATGTTAAATTGTAAAATAAATTTTAATTAATTTATTTTTTGAAAAAAAATATAAATTATTCATAATTTTTTAGTTGTATGAAATTTTACTTCAATGTGTTATTTATCCAGGGATTGTCACAAAAGAGACATGGAACACAATATTAGAAAGTTGAGCAAGTTTCAAATTTTGTAATTAATTTTAAATCCCTAGACACAAAATATGAGTTAAAATGTAGATTTGTCTAAATATTTGTAGATATTCACACCCCAAATAAGAATATAGTGAGTTTGAACATAAACTGGAAATGATTAAATATAAAAGCACATGAAAAGAATATTTTGGAGTAATAATAATCGCATTATAGGTCTATTTTGGATCTTAAGAAGTTCAAATCATTACTGAAACAAATTAAATATCAATATTTTATGGAAATGCAAAATAATTAAATTAAAAAATATAAATTCATATTAATCACCTTAATTAAATTACGTATAGAGTTTTTTTTTTAAATTCCGTTAATTCAATGTCTACTTAATTCAATCAGAGAGTATCGATATTTAAATTAAATTTAGTAAGATGTAATCATAATATATATTTTTCGATTTCTTATCATAAGAATGAATTGATTTAACTCATTTTTTATTTCAATTTTGATGGTGAAATTACTATTTTGATGAGAAAATGATTAATAAAATTTAAAATTAATCATATAAACAAGGATGATTTTTTTGGAACTTTGATGGATTACTCTTTTTTTTTTTTAACTTGTGATCAATATACAACATATTCGATTTGTATAAACAAATAATCGATCTTAGAAATTAATAGGAAAAAAGTAGAAACAAGTATAAAATAATACAATATACTTCTCTATTATCTATATTTTGTATAGGTGTTTAATTTTATACTTATCTCCGCCTAAAGAGATGTTTTCTTATAAATTCGATCAATTTATCTGGACATGCAAGAACTACAAATATTTTACAATAAATTTTAATTTTTGTATTAAAAAATAAAAATAATTGTTCACAAATCAATTTATTTGACATTCCAAAGAACAAATACTAGACGCTTTTAAATAACAATTAAGGAAAAATTATCCAAAAAAAAAATCATAATAACCACAAAAACCTATAAAGACTTCGACAAAAAACTTATAAAGACTTCTACAAAAAAGTAAACAGCAAGTACCAATGTAAATATACTTTAGAATCTCAAAAACCTTATGTACATATTAATTACATATCTACAATGAATCATATATCCAAATTCAACCTCACAAGAAAGAAAACATCAAACAAAAAAGGAGTGACAACGAATTTGAACTTAGAAAGTTTTTTAGAATTGTGATAAATAAATAAAAAATTGAAATTTGAAGTGAATTTGAGAAGTCTTCTATCTATGGGTAGAAGTGAATAAAAAGTCAAAAATGTTATTTTTTTAATTAAATATATAAAATGACCAAAATACATTTCTGGTTTGATGTGAAATTACCAATTTTATCTTACTACATATAAAATAAGATATATAAGGTAAAATAACAATCTAATTTTCCAGCACAAAACCACCCTAGCTCCCAATTCAGAAAATTTAATATTTATTTTGCTTAATTAATAAGATCAATATTGTGTATTTTAATGATAAAATGAAGCAATAATTAGTTAGATTGGAATCTAGAATTATTTCCTAATGATGAAATGGTTAGTTTATTTAAACTACAAATTTAAAAGATAAATTTACGTAATTGATTATGTTTAATGAATTAATTAGGAATAATTTTAGTCAACATATTACCAGTCCAAATGTTTAAATGTGCAGATCAAGTAAGTAAATTTTACAATATTTGAGAAATAAATAAATCAAGTAAGTAAATTTTACAATATTTAAGTAATTAAATGTGCAGATCAAGTAAGTAAATTTTACATAATTATTTTGTTTCACATGTACAGTAAAATTATAGCGATTGAACAATAAAATGTTTTCAGTAATAAAATTATAACAATTAAGTAGTAAATTACAATAAGATAAGCATCATTCTCATTAAGCACACCAAGATATATTTTTCACCAAAATCCAACCCTATACATATATTATAAGATCTCCATAGCAAATCATCCCCTAAAAATTTACATTGCATTTTAATGATGAAAGTTACTAATTACAATATGTGTATCATGAATATAAAATATATAAGTTCTAACTATTTAAAATATGTTTAAAAATGATAACTTAAATATTTAAGCTTCAAAATTTTAAAAATATTTAACAAAAAAATGATAAAAATCAATTGATATTAACAAAAAATGATGTGTATAAATTCTGAAATTAAATGTACTAATTGATTTTTTTATCAATTTAATGTTAAATATTTTTAAAATTTTGAAGTGAACATATTTAAGTAATTATCAACTTTAAATATATTTTAAATAGCTAACATTTATAAATTTTAAATTTTTTTAAAAAAATTATTCCACATTCAAGAATTATAAATATTGATATGTGGTGTGTCGTTTTGCACCAAAAATAAATGTTCCGACAGCAGTCGGTTTGCCCAAACTGCACAGTACAACGATGAGCGAGATCGTCTCCCAAAGGACCGGCGAAAATTATTCTATACTTCCAATCTGCAGAAACCAACTTTAAAAGGGGGAAAATTTATGGGTATAAACTGTAGTGCACGAAAATCAAATAATTAAATAATAAGGAATTAAAATACACACACGAGCAACGGGTTTAAACAAATAATTAGAAATATTCTGGATATCAACTACTCCACTCTGGCACAATTATACTGATCCTCGATTCAAGAATACAATTAATTATCACATGTAAATCAGTTGCGGATGCCGAAGACACTTACTGACACATCCCTATTTCTCCGTATTTTCTCGAATGGCAGGAAGACACTTCACCACACATTTTCTCTAATCAATTAACAACCCAAAAGAGACACTCTTATAGATTTAATTAGCCGATTGCTTTATGCTCGAGAGAAACCCGATTCTAATCTAGCGAACTCTGACACAGGATCACCGAATCAGATTATTATCCCCACAGTATTAGCTACTGATTTTACCACTAATTAATCCTAAACCACAATTACGTATGGCCGAATTAATTGGCTAGTGATTAATTCCTATACTCCGAATATTCGCGACTACTCGGTTTAATCGAAACAATCACGACTCAACTTACGGAGGATAATAAATACACATGCATGAATTAATAGAGAAAAACGTTTAGATCTCACAGATTTAATTGGCCAGAGCTTCGTGAGTTGATCTCGGAATGGAACGAACTTAGCTTGATTGCATAATCATAAAATCACGCCGATAATTAATGGAGCAGAACACCATGAAAAGTGAAGAAGATGAATAAAATCTGCAGCAGCGTCTCTCGCTGCTGTTGCTGCGTTTCTGAGATGGATTCCCTCTATTCTAATCAAAAATAAATCCTAATATATCAAAAGCTATCCCTAAAATTAAGCATCCAACAAGGAAATAAATCTTCTATATCTAGAGTAGGAAGTTTCCAAGGATAGGACTCCTTTTAGGCTATGAAGATCATAAATCCGCGTCTAAAACTTGGGCTGGATCAGATTTTCGCACAAAACAGGCCCAAGTCGCGCACAGCTTCAGTTCTGGAATTTTCTCGGCCCATGCCTCTGGCAGTATGCCCAAACCGACTGTATTATGAGCTGCTTGCTTGTATTCTTCAAAAGATGGAGCATTTCTTCACTTCATTCCTTCCACCTACACATCTCCTAAAAACACATCAAATCTTTCCAAAACATGCAGTGAACGAGTGGTTAAGGCATGAAATAGCATAAATGAGAACAAGTAGAATAAGCCCGATCAAACCCCCCCCACACTTAGACTATGCTCGTCCTCGAGCACATATAAGCACAACACCGACTCAAAAACCAAAATAAACAAAAAGCTGAGGCTGTCTTAGACTGAACACACTCAAAGTTAGGATTACAACACAACCATCCACAATCCACTAACCCTTCTCTTATTTCATGAAATAAACACATGCTTTTCATTCAAGTTAAAAACGTGCAACTCAATCCTGTCTCACCAAGGTTCGCTCAATTTCTGTCAAAAGAAAGTAAGGACAGAATTTAATTCACACAAGTCACGACTTGATACCTTCAAACATAGATTTGCCCATATGTCAAAACCATTACCAACAAGTGAAAGCTATGCACAAATCAAAAGGTCTTTGAAACAGGTTGTAATGGGGTTAGGGTGCACATAAGTAGGATAATTTGGGTAAATGGCTCAAATAAGTGAAAACATGTGAGCATATTATAACTCGATCACAGAGCTCTTCAGCTACTTCTTCAGATATTGCAATATTTCTCAAGTTGTGTGCTGGTCTTCAAAGCTATACAGGGCCACAAAATTTAACTTCAATCGGGTGCAGGCCTATTTCCTCCACGTCCAGTTTGGGCATACTGACCATTTTTTTTTCTCTTTTTTTTTTATGGAATAGAACATGACTTTACATTTTTTTTTTCTTCAATCTTCCAGCACTAACTGTCTTCAAGTAAATTTCGAACTCATCTCAACACAATCCAATATAACTTACATGCTTTCAAGGGACAAGAGCAGGCCAAAACAAGCTAAGGCTGAAATATTTAGTGGCTATCAAGAAAGAGAGGAGTCAGGCACAAACGAGCTCACTAAGGGATAGTGTCGGGTACAGATAATTTATTCAGGCCAAAGCAAGGGGTAATCCTATATGCCTTTATCATTTTCATGCAAAAGGAAACTCACAAGCAGTATGACCATGACAACAAGGCAAATCAGAAATTCAGCATTCAAATCCGACATACTCATCAAAAGAATGAAATTGAGCTTTCAATATATATAACATGCTCAATAGGCTCAAATCTCACGTTTATAAGCTTATCAAAAGTTGATCAAGTTGCACATTTCATCTTCCAAGAATACATACGAGCATTAGCACAATTCAATCATAAGAGAATCAATCAAACCAACCAAGACAATCCATGCTATAACCCGTCCTCCTTGTATAATTCAATCTCAGGCAGCCAATACTCAACAAAAACAAGCAAAACAATTTTATTTTTTTTCGAAAAGAACCAGACACAAAATAGCAACTTCCTCCCCCCCACACTTAGACAACACAGTGTCCTCACTGTGCAGGGAAGAGAGTCAACAAAATGAACACAACATGAATGAAAGAAAATAAAAACAAAGGGAGAGAGAAGGAGAACAAACTAGCAATCAATGGGGGAGACGGTCAGTAAGGGCATACAGACGACGCTCAAGTGTAATAGCTCAGCTTGGTGTGTAATGGTCAAACAACTCCATGAGCTCGGCAATGGTCGGGACAGCGCTAGAAGAGGTACCTGCACTAGAAGGCTGGACTAGAACGTTTTTTATTATTATTATTATTATTATTTTTAAAGACAAATAAGCAACTAAATGAAATAATAAAAACGAAATAAAGCAAGAAAAGCTCGGGTTGCCTCCCGAGAAGCGCCATTATTTAATGTCTGAGGCTCGACACAAGTATAACTCGATCACAAGGCAATTTCACGGGTAGCAGATCTACCCCTATCAAAAGGAATCGTTTCCATCCTCACTCTTTTTAGTTTCTTCAAAAGCTCGACCAACCTTGCTTCTTGCCCCTTCAGCTCCAGTACGGGGGCCTTCACATGAGATGGTAAAAACGGCTTCGAGTTGGTCAGTTTGGGCATACGGCCTGTCAGGTTCTGAGTTGGAAATTCATTGGTGGTATACAGCTGCATGATGACATCTCGAATCTCCTCGTCTTCATCTGTTATTGCAGCGGTTTTAGTCAGCCCACCAAAAGGTACCTTCTTGAATAGCTCGAGGATCTCCTTCTCATCATCCTCTTTCTTGTTTCGAATCAACCTGGATGGAAAAGGTGCTGCAATCAGAGAGTTAGAAATTTTGGATTCAGATTTCACCTCAGTAAGGGCAGACTCGGCAGCTGGTTGTTCTTCTTCTGCACTGGATTTATTTTCAGTCTGTGCAGTATGCCCATACTACGGGTTCTTTTCCTTCTTAGCCTCCAACTCAACTAACTCCTCTGCACTTCTCAAAGTGATAGCGCAAACATGCGCTCTTGGATTCATTTCAGTTTGGAAGGGGAGTTTGCCTTGATTCGTCTGTATCTTGTTCAATTGAGTGGCAAGCTGAGTGATCTGTGTGCCCATACTGCCTAGGGCGGCTTGTGTTTCTTGCTGGAAAACCTTCTGACTTTGTGCCAAATTGTTCACCAGGGCACTGCTTTTCTCCAGACACTTCATGATATCTGTCATGCTCGGTGCAGATCGGTCAGTTTGGGCATACTGACTACCCTGCGGCTGCCTCCAGCCGAAGTTCGAATGGTCCCTCTCACCTGGATCATATGTGTTATGTGTCTGCACCATAGCTAGACCTCGGACAATAGAAGTCAGAGCATCAATCCTCTCATTAACTCCGGAATTTTCTGCTCTCTCAACTCCCTTCACAGACCAGTATCTGTCATCATCATCATCCTCATATTGCTGGCCACCGGAGACCATGTCGATGATGAGTTGTTTCGCCTCTACTAGAGTCTTGTTGGTGAGAGACCCTCCGCTAGCAGCATCCACGATCTTCCTATCAAAAGTTGACATACCACGGTAAAAATAGTTAGTGAATAACTGATAATCAGAGAACCCGTGGTCTGGGCATCTTCGGCACAACTGCTAAAATCGCGCCCAATAATTAGCTAGACTTTCATTAGATTTTTGCTTGATGCTGCTGATGGCCATTCTAAGATTCGCAGCTCGTGACTCTGGGAAAAATTTGCATAGGAACTGCTCCTCCATCTCATCCCATGTAGTAATCGAAGCTGGTGGGAGATCAAAAAGCCATTCCCTTGCTCGGCCTTGCAATGTGTGTGAGAAAGTTAACAAGCGCAAGTTGTCATCCGTAAAGCCTTGAGGACGCAGGGTAGAGCAAATCCAGTCGAACTCTGCTAAATGCGTGTGCGCACTCTCTCCAGGTGCGTCACTGAATTTGGGTAGCACTTGTATGAACCCCGGCCGAATCTCTGCATTGTGGGCAATGGTAGGTAGAACGATGCAAATAGGCCTATTGTTTCGGTGACGGCCCAACTCTCGGATCAAGGGAGCAGGTTCAGCCATGTTTCCTGCGAATAAAGAAAAACCAAGAAAAGAAAAAATTGCAAACTGAAAATATTAGAATAATAACTGCTTAAAACCGATCTCCGGCAACGGCGCCAAAATTTGGTGTGTCGTTTTGCACCAAAAATAAATGTTCCGACAGCAGTCGGTTTGCCCAAACTGCACAGTACAGCGATGAGCGAGATTGTCTCCCAAAGGACCGGCGAGAATTATTCTATACTTCCAATCTGCAGAAACCAACTTTAAAAGGGGGGAAATTTATGGGTATAAACTGTAGTGCACGAAAATCAAATAATTAAATAACAAGGAATTAAAATACACACACGAGCAATGGGTTTAAACAAATAATTAGAAATATTCCGGATATCAACTACTCTACTCTGGCACAATTATACTGATCCTCGATTCAAGAATACAATTAATTATCACATGTAAATCAGTTGCGGATACCGAAGACACTTACTGACACATCCCTATTTCTCCGTATTTTCTCGAATGGTGTTTAGGTCCAAACTTACACTTATAATTTTCGGTTTATGCTCACTAGACACTACTGAGGACCACACCCGCAATTGGACGGGGTCAATTGTAGGAGCGATGAGCTTAACCCGAGTCGATCTCTCAAGAAAAACTTTACGAGAAAGAACTATCTATAGGCTACACGTGCTTTCGACAAAACAACTAAAATGCAATCTAAACATTCTAATCAAGAGATTTTTGGAGATTTAAACTAGAAATTAAATGAACAATCAACAAAACAGACAATAACAACTTAAATACAAGAAAATGGAAATGAAGATTAGAGGAATTAAGTTGATTAAGGTATTAGGGTGTAGATTCTCTCAATGGTTGATTACTATGCTTTATTTAAGTTGATAATGAAAATCTCACAAGTATGGTAGACCCATCCAATTAGTTTAACGTCTATTAAAGTCACGGATATCCGTTAAACCTCTCTTAGCTATACCATGCAAAATAAGACAAACAAACTAGGTTTAGGAGCCCATGCACCTAGCATCGAAGGAATTAAATCCGGAGTTAGGTTCACAATCAAGAAATCCCCTAAATCCTACCAATGCTCAAGTGATGATCAAGCACTTAAACATAAATAAGAACAATTCCAACAACAACAACCAACATAAACAAGCATAGATCACAACCAAATCGATCCTCTACCCCCTAATAGGGAGATTAGCCACTAAACATGCTCAAAACAACATAAACATCATAGAAGAACTCCATTTCATAAATCAAATGTAAATGAAAACAACTTCTACAATATTATATATCCTTCAAGAGTTTGGAACAAATCCCACAAAAACATCCAAGAAATACAAGAAAGTGCACAATAAACCTCCTCCGAGCTTAGCTTCCACATGAGCTCGTCGTTGGTCTTTTCGTTCCCTTCTTTCCCCCTTGGCTTGGTTTCCTTGTTCTCCTCCTTCTCCTCTTCTCTTTAGTGAAAAAGGGTGGTGAAAATGATAGTGAAAAATGGTGAAGAGAGTATGGAAGGGTGAAGAAAATGGTGAAGGTAGTGTAGAGAAAAAATGGAGGATGTTGGGGTGGAGAAGATGATGTGTTGAATGGTAGTCAATGTGTATCCAAAAAGAGAAGTGCCTCCAATGATTGATGGTGTTCCCCTTTTTGATCCCCAAAATCCAATTTCATAAGAGAGAGAGAGAAGATCGTAAGGGAGAGAGAGAGGCAATGGTGAGATGATTGATGAGAGGAGAGAGGAAAGGTGGTGGTAAGGTGATAGTGATGGACATTAAATGTGAGAGATTTGGGAGGAGGATTTTGTGGAGGAAAAGTCCACAAAGCTAGGGTTAGGTTAAATAAATACCTATTATCCTAGTTTTTAGATTAGATTGACTCCAAGCTCTAGAATCCTCATGCAAAAGGAATGGATGATGAAGGGCACTCATTGGGTCCAAGATGCCAAGAGGGAGAAGGGAAAAACAAGTGCCAACAAGGCGCTGATCGAGAGGGAAACGCCAGCCCGCGCGCCCGCGCGGCGTCGCGCGCCCGCGGGGTTCAAGAATGCCGCGCGCTCGCGGGGCTCCCGCGCCCGTGGGGTGCCTGCGCCGAGAACACCCCCGCACGGTCGCGGGACTCGCACGGCCGCGGGGTCTTGGGAGCCTGAAGTTGCGCGGCCGCGGGGCTTGCGCGTCCGCGGGGTTCACCTTTCTTACAGGTTTATCTTTTACGGCCCATCTTCGCTCCACGCTACCTTAGCACCTAAAAATCGAGATTTTCCGAACAAAAGCTCAAGTTTTTCAAAACTTGGCATAATCCACCATAAAAGCAACCAGTGAAGAAATTCACACGAAAACACGAAATAAACGAGAACAAAAAACTAGAAAATAACTTACAGAATATGCAAAATTATGCAATAAAACAACACAAATACATACTAAACAAATGGCAGGAAGACACTTCACCACACATTTTCTCTAATCAACTAACAACCCAAAAGAGACACTCTTATAGATTTAATTAGCCGATTGCTTTATGCTCGAGAGAAACCCGATTCTAATCTAGCGAACTCTGACACAGGATCACCGAACCAGATTATTATCCCCACAGTATTAGCTACTGATTTTACCACTAATTAATCCTAAACCACAATTACGTATGGCCGAATTAATTGGCTAGTGATTAATTCCTATACTCCGAATATTTGCGACTACTCGGTTTAATCGAAACAATCACGACTCGACTTATGGAGGATAATAAATACACATGCATGAATTAATAGAGAAAAAACGTTTAGATCTCACAGATTTAATTGGCCAGAGCTTCGTGAGTTGATCCCGGAATGGAACGAACTTAGCTTGATTGCATAATCATAAAATCACGCCGATAATTAATGGAGCAGAACACCATGAAAAGTGAAGAAGATGAATAAAATCTGCAGCAGCGTCTCTCGCTGCTGTTGTTGCGTTTCTGAGATGGATTCCCTCTATTCTAATCAAAAATAAATCCTAATATATCAAAAGCTATCCCTAAAATTAAGCATCCAACAAGGAAATAAATCTTCTATATCTAGAGTAGGAAGTTTCCAAGGATAGGACTCCTTTTAGGCTATGAAGATCATAAATCCGCGTCTAGAACTTGGGCTGGATCAGATTTTCGCACAAAACAGGCCCAAGTCGCGCACAGCTTCAGTTCTGGAATTTTCTCGGCCCATGCCTCTGGCAGTATGCCCAAACCGACTGTATTACGAGCTGCTTGCTTGCATTCTTCAAAAGATGGAGCATTTCTTCACTTCATTCCTTCCACCTGCACATCTCCTAAAAACACATCAAATCTTTCCAAAACATGCAGTGAACGAGTGGTTAAGGCATGAAATAGCATAAATGAGAACAAGTAGAATAAGCCCGATCAATATGCACGAACGGAATATAAATTATTGGGTCCAGTTACGGTCTTTCCACTTTTCCTGATCTTTTAGTGAGATCAAGTGTAATATCGATATTTTATTTTATCAATTTAATATTAAATATAATTTAAATTTATAGAGTTTATATATTTTAAAATTCAAATTTTAAATTAAATATATTAAAATTTTGAATAATTTTTTTAAATATATTAATTTAAAATATTCTAATTTCATAACTTAATTAAATATATTAAAAAATTCAAGGTCCACATCCAAAATCTTTTAATGAGTTCAAATAATTAAAGACAATGTACTTGAATTATTTATACAAAAATATATAATTTTTATATCACTTCTTCTCATTTATATTTTTGTAGATTTGTGAATCTCTAAACATGTATATGTAATCCCTGATCCAACGTATTTTGTTTTTCTGCAGTTTGGTTCATAAAGTTATATATAACACTATATAACAATTAATCTATTTTAAAAGATTGAAATATCATAACAATTCGTCATATACGAGTGGATGAACTTTTCTTTTATAAAGTCAGAAGAGGTTATTAACACATATATTATCGTAAAATACACAAGATCGAAATTCATAATTCATTCAATATAATTCATATATTTATTATATACTAATTCATTATTAAATATAATTTTATTACTATACATAAATTATTTTTAATAATATTCACCTGTGCGATATTCACTGTGTATCGCACAGGTGGTATACTAGTTCCATTCATTAGAAACAATAATTATAATATGACAAAAACTTGTATGAGACGGTCTCATACATGAGACGGATCAATACATGTGAGTTAATGATACTTCACCCATAAATAATGATACATGTGAGTTAATGATACTTCACCCATAAATAATGATACTCACATGCGGGTATAAATAATGATACTCACATGTGAGTTAATAATACTTCACCCATAAATAATGATCCCCGCATGTGAGTATTGACCCGTCTCATACATGAGACGGTCTCACCCAAGTCTGCCCCTTATAATATTATATCAATATTATACTTTGTACATATATAAAAATGAAATATACATTTAAGAGACTTCATTTTTTCAAGGTATATCTTATTCACGAGATCATTTCAGATTTGATGATTTAAACTCATAACTAATAACATTTAAATAATCAATTGTTTGAGTGTAGGATTGGCTAAAAAAATAAACTCCTACTTATGAAAGCACATTTCTCCTTAAATCAACATTAATCACTCTCAGCATAGCATATATTATCATTTTTAGTATTAGTTTATTCTACATCTAGATGGGGGCATCTCTCAAATTCCGTATCTAAAAATAGACGACTATGATTAAAACAAGATTTATAGAAATAAATGCACGTCTAATTCATACATATTGACGGAATTTCCATACTTTACAAAATATTATTTGTTGAATAAGACACACCTGTACCTTATTAGACTATTAAATTAATTTGGTGCTTCAACAACTTGCTCGAATCTTCGATAATCGATAGTCCAAAAACTAAATTAAATCAATTTTATTTGAATAATAGTTACAGTAGAAACATGAGTTACAACCAATGACTATGAAAACTAATTAATTAAGATTATTAATATTAAAAAAATAATGATTCAGTTACTATTTTTACTTTTACAAGACTTAGGGAAGCAACCCAGAAAAGTCACCAACAACTTCAACTTCAACTTCAACTAATGATGAATTTTCCCATTAGTCTGCTCTTTCTTCGTCTCATTTTCTCACACGTCGTCATGCTTTATTTCAAGTCATACTTCACTTACTATAATTAAATTATTATTATTAAAAGTTAAACGCATGATATTTTGGATTCATGATTCATCACTTATTACAAAATGTGTATAAATTACGATTTATTACTTTCATTAAAATATACTCCATCGTTTCGAAATGTTTGTTATTTTAGAATTTTTTTTTTCAAAATGTTTGTTGTTTTTTATAATTTGACATCCTCTCTCTCAATTTTAACCCTCTTAAATTCTACAAGATTTCCTGATTATAACAAAATGGAGAGAGAAAATGTTATTAACTTTTCAGAAAAATATGGATGAATTAGATTTTATGGCATATGTGAGAGATTGGTATATTTGTCCACAAAATTAATTGTTAATTCTAGATAAAAAAACCTAAAACAATAAACATTTCGAAACGGAGGGAGTATATTGAAATTGTATAAGCTGAAATAATATAATTATACCAAATTCATATATTTACATAGTCATACACGTATCATACCAACTTATCAAAATGTAAAATCATCATAAATTAGCATATAACACAACACACTTTATTAAATGTTACATGTGCTAGATTATAAAATTAACATGAAATATGATAAGTTCTATACAACAAGCTCTAAAATAGTGTTAAATTTAATTCAAAATCGAGTAAAATTTAATTAGCCTGAAATATGAGAGTTCTAATCAACAAGCTCTAAAATTGTGTTAAATTTTATTCAAATTCAAGTAAAATTTAAAACACAAAAATTTGTGCTCCAAATTATTTATAATTTTACTTGTATATTAACAGTGTTTGAATTTAAATCTAAATTCATCTACACAAAATTTGACCGGTCACTTCCAATTTTAAAATAAATAAATAAATACATACATAAAAAAAATCATAGTGGTAAATAGTGTGTTTTTACTTTTTACGTATTGCAGGTAGAACGTCCCGATGGAATTTGTAATAGCGGATTTCTAATGCCTCCTTTCCGAGAACCTGCTCTCTCTCCTCTTTCTCTCTCTCTCTGCAAGTAGTCGTCGTTCTTGGCTGCCGTCTGCTAATGAAACTCAACTCACCTCAATTTTCTCTCACCTCACTAAAATTTCTCGGCAAACCACCTTCAACAACTCGCACGCAACTCTACACTTCATTACCGTACTTCCCAAATTTTAGATGCTTCGCTTCATTTATATACTTGTACTTTCACTATCCATTTCCCAACTACTAATCATTCCATCGGCGTCTATCTCCGGCCACCGTGGCTCCCACCGGAGCCTCCTCCAAAACGGGACAGTTCCCTCTCGATGCCCGCTCAACTTCGAATTCCTGCGGCGGCTGGCGCCGGACTCCAAGCGCCCCAATCTCGACACCAACTCCGAGTGCCAGTACATTCGCCAAGGTCTCCGCCTCGTTCTCTCCGATTACCTCCGGCTGACCAACTCGTTCCTCCCCCCACTCGACTCGGCCGAGTCGTGCTGGGGCGTCTACGAGTCGCTCGTCGAGGAATTCGTCCCCGGCTTCGACATCCGCCGCCGCTGCGGATTTGAGACGCCGTGGATCGCCCGCGGCTGCATGAACATCACCACGCGGTCGGAGTTCGAGGCCGCCGTGCCGCGATCCGCCCTCGACAGCGCTGCCGGCGCCTGCAACCAGTCCCTCCTCAACAACTCCCCCTGCGCGTCGTGCACAACCGCGCTCGCCGGAATCCAGGCGTCGTACCTGCTGGGACCCTCGGTCGGGAACGTCTCCGATTGTACGGCCTTCCCCTTCATCTACGCCGCGGCTTTCGCCAATCAATTCGGCCCCACCGATGCAGGTACGGCCAAGTGTTTGTTCAATCTCGATTTCACGGCGTCCGATTCTAGTAGCAAGAGAAAGAAGAAGATTACGATTTTCGTTACCGTTGGTGCGTGCGTTGTGATTTTGATTCTGGGGTTTGCTCTGTTGTGGTTGTTGCGGAGAAGAAGGGATAGGTTGTTGAAGCAGAAATGGGCAAGTATGAGGACTGAAACTAACACGAGTTCCGGATTGGATTCAATTAGTGCTAGCACGACGTTGATCAGGTTCACCTTCGACGAAATTAAGGGAGCAACAAGAAATTTCTCTAGGGATTATATAATTGGGAGAGGAGGGTATGGAAATGTGTACAAGGGTGTGTTGCCGGATGGCTCTGAAGTGGCGTTGAAGAGGTTCAAGAATTGCTCTGCTGCAGGGGATGCTAGTTTCACACATGAAGTTGAGGTGATCGCCAGTGTTAGGCATGTAAATCTGGTGGCGCTGAGAGGGTATTGTACAGCCACAACGCCTTTAGAGGGTCATCAGAGGATCATTGTGTGTGATTTGATGAAGAACGGGAGTGTTCATGATCATTTGTTCGGGTTGGTGGAGAAGAAGTTGAGTTGGCCTGTACGCCAGAGGATTGCTCTTGGGACGGCTAGAGGGCTGGCTTATCTGCATTACGGTGCACAACCGGGGATTATTCACAGAGACATTAAGCTTAGTAACATTCTGTTGGATGAGAGGTTTGAGCCAAAGGTGGCGGATTTTGGATTGGCCAAGTTCACGCCTGAGGGAATGACGCACTTGAGCACCAGAGTGGCGGGGACAATGGGGTATGTGGCGCCCGAGTATGCATTGTATGGACAGTTGACGGAGAGGAGTGATGTTTATAGCTTTGGGGTGGTGCTTCTTGAGCTGTTGAGTGGGAAGAAAGCTCTTCTTGCAGTGAATGATGGGCAGCAACAGCCGAGTCTAGTGACTGATTGGGCTTGGTCTTTGGTTAGAAGAGGGAGAGCTTTGGATGTAGTGGACGAGGATATGCCGGATTTGGGGCCTGCAGAGGTTGTGGAGAAGTATGTGTTGGTGGCTGTTCTATGCTCGCACCCTCAACTATATGCTAGGCCGACCATGGACCAGGTGGTTAAGATGTTGGATGCAGATGTACATGTACCTATCTCTTCAATACCGGAGAGGCCCATTTCTCTTATTGCAAACATGGATGACATTGAGAGGTCAGTCAGTAGCAGTGGCTCTGGTCATCTTTCCACGCCTGCTGGTTATCAGACTTACACTTTAGACCAAGACGACCATCCAGAGCCACAGAGGGAAGATGGCAGCTAGTTTCAATTCTTTGGGTTCATATTGTTTTGGAGTTGGCGGTTGATCGGTTAAGGTGAGGATGTATGTATGATGTTGGAAAGGCTGAAGCAAGAAAAAAGCTTATGATGCTCTCTCTCTCTCTCTCTCTCTCTCTCTGCAGCTTCTTCCGGTGTTCCTTTAGTTTCATCTCTCATCATATTTTGTTATTTGGTTACCACTTTCTTTTTCCGGATTCAATCACACTGTATAGCTATTTTTTACAATTTTATTTTTTTGTACAAGTCTTTTTATACAGAGATGTATTTTTGTGTATTCAATTTGGGTTCTTTGATTAGGAATGAAGCTAGGCTTTCGGATGATGGATAAGGTGTTTGTTTCTTCTCTCTTTTCTGAGTAACGCTGCAGTATATGTGCATATATTTGGGCATTAATCGAACCCGATCATTTTATATTTAGAGTCTTTTTATGGAAATATATTTTAGAATGCTAACTAAATTTAATAAGTATGAAATCAATATAAATAATATTATAATTTATAAGAGAGAAGTATTTCTTAAAAAAAAATTCTCAAAATAAGAGACACATCAGACATGTAAGACATATAGTATTCCATTTATTAATTAATTAAATAATGAATATTAATTGACATATTATCAAAATGTATTACTTCATATTAAACAGTTACAAAATCTAAAACAATATAGTAGATTAGTTTAGTGATAAAAGGAAGAATATAACATCTAAATATTTATTGAAATAAAACTCAAATAATTAATTAGTTTAATTTCTTATGTATTATTGTTGAGCATGATAGCATAAAAAATATTTTAAAAAATATAAAGTATTTGCAAGACCAAAATCACAAAGAATGAAGTCCAATAAAGACACATGAAGGGTAATTCTATTCACAACTCTCATATTTCTCTTTACAACCCCCATTTATAATTAAAATACAAGAATTTATTTTATGGATTTTTTAATCCTTTAAATTCATACTCCCTTCCGGCACCTTCACTTCCTTTTTGCAAATATCTTTTCCCGTATTTATTTTTTCTTATTTAGAAATCGTGAACTCATATTTGAATAGCATTTAAGTGACTCCCAATTGCATTTAATTTCTCAAATCCTACATCATTTCCCCTACCCATTTTAGTTTTTTAAGCAAAAATAAAGCCAGCCCTCATACACGAACATCTAGTAACTTTTTTCTCAAATACATATTTTTTGGTTTCTTGATTTGAATTTATTTTTCATAAATGTTTCCCTTGCAAAAATTTGATCGGCCAATACAATTTGCCCCAACATATTGCTCCTAAAATTTATGGCAAATATATTAAAATTTAATCACATTAACACAGTAAACAATGAGTACCATGAAATTGGAAAAAATATCTTTATCATCAACCAATACAAAATGAAAAAGAAAAAGAGAAAGAAATTAAGGAAAGAAAAATTTTGCGGAGAAAATTGTACGCAAGTTATAGAGAGATAAATTGATAGTGTTTTTAGTATAAAATAGCTTGGGGGTTGTAGACGGGGTTGTTGGGTTTTTTTTAAAGGGTAAAAAAGTCTAAATAATTAATATTTATATTTTAAAAATTTATGAGGGTTGTGAAGACAAATTTGGCGATTGTGAATAGAATCACCCCACGTGAAGAATTACAAAGAATGGAGCCCGCTAATGTTACATAAGCAGGTGATTGCATTTAAAAGAAATTAAAGATAGAGCATAATATCACATAAATGAAGCCCAAGTTATATATAACCTAATTTGTCATTGGGATTTGAGCAGCTCTTTATAATTGAGGGAACTCTATATTCGCCGCTCTTCTCTTCTTTCTCGTGCCAACTTTCGTTTTCATTATTGCCAATTCCATTGCAGCTATCTTTGACAATTAAGAAATTTTTCCAGATTCAAATTTTTAGATATTTCAATTTATCTATTCTTCTGCTTATTTTGAGATTTTATTATCATTTACTGTTTTTCTGAATTTTTTATATGATGATCCTAAGAATGATGAAAAAAAGTATGAAAAAAAAATGATCTGCAATTAAGCAAAAGAGCAGAGTCCTATACTAAAATGTTTCGCTTACATATAATAGTGATATGTATTTGGCATCCATTTCTTCATTCCAGAACAAGAGAAAAAAGTTATTTTCTTGCAGAGCCATTTCAATAACCTCGAGCTGGTGTACATGTTTGAACAGGTTTCAAGGGTGACCGTTAGGGTGAAAGCTGCAGTTGAGGCTGCCGGTGGGTCGGTGAGACGAGTGTATTACAACAAATTGGGGTTCCGGGCACTGCTGAAACCGGAGTGGTTTGAAAAGAAGGGCAGGTTACTTCCAAAAGCAGCAAGGCCTCCTCCGAAATTGAGTGATAAAGTAGACAGTATCGGTCGTTTGCCTGCCCCAACGAAGCCAATACCTTTCGTGACTGAAGAAAAAGAGGCAATGTCTGCTTCAACTGAAGCAAGACAAAATGCTGAAATTATAGAATTGCTTTTGTTTTGTTTTGTTGTTAGCTGTTGCGATGTCATGATTCTTGTTTGAAGAAAAATAATATTTTAGACTGCACATCAATGATTGAGGCTGAATTTTTGGTAGTATGATGTAGCACCTTCAAGTTAAAAGGATTTAGCTGCATTTTTTTTTCCTGTAAGTTAAAAGGATTCAATATTAGTCCAGTTCGACTTTAAAAGTTCGAACATATTCAACGTGTTCGACTTTAAGAGTTCGAACATAGCTTCTTTGTTCGAGCTTCGTTGTTCGAACGCCTTGAAGAATGTTCGGACTGTAAGTCCCGAACAAAACACGAAAACAGGTCTAAAAAATCTGCGAAAGCTCATAATTTAATCAGTACAAACAAATCAAAATGACTTATATTGTTAGGTTCTTCTTCATTTTCATCCCGCATTGTATCTCTTTTCATTTTTGCCACCACAATTGCACAACTAGAAGCTAGGTTATTAAGTTCAAATTGTGTTCAATAATGCAAACTTTTTTTTGGTTTAGATCTTGTTATTTTCGATTTTAATAGGTTTAATAATATATTTTCTATTGTTTTAATTTTTATTTTATTTTGTAGTGCATTGAGTAATAAATGTGGTACATACAAGTAATAAAAGGATAAATAGGTCATTTCATATTTATTTTATTTTTCATTTAATTTTTTAGTGGTGCAAAGAGTAAATATGGTGGGGCAAATAGAAACTCCCAAAATAAAATATAGGAACACGGAAAAAATTGAAGATGAAATACCCGAATGAGAACTACATTTGCCAAAATAAATACACAAAGATGATGAGCATGCAGATTTTATAGAATTGGAAATGGTAATGGACTCTTTATTTGAAATTTGAATTTCAAATTAGTATGCTCATTTTGAGGATGTGTGTGTCACTAAATGCAATCAAGACATTTTGACATTTCAGCGATCCAAAAATAGTTAGAATTTTTTTAAAATGTTAAGAACATCTACTATAGTTGAATTTTTTTTTGATACAAATGGGTTTGTATGCACCATAAATTGGTACATACTATAGTGGAAGAAAAACCATCTTGTACAAAGTTAAAAACGAGATCAACTGCATGTACCATTTTTCTAAAATTGAAGAAAAATGCATGGATGAATGCGTGTGAGTCACGACTGATGGAAAGCTGGAGCGTTCATGCATTCACACAAAAAAAAAGAGGGGCTCCTCCTGCAAAAAAACAGAACCCTGCCCCACCCTATCCTCTTTTTTATTTTTTTTCTTTCCTTTTCTCTCTCTCATCAAATCTGCCCCACCCCTTCCTCTTTTTTTTTTTTTTCATTTCCTTTTCTCATAAAATGGATGGACTCTTTTAATTTTTCAATGCATTTTACTTGATGGATGGTTTTAATTTTCCAATTCTCTCTACAATTGATTTAACTTAATTCTTTTTTATCTTTTATTTATTTTCTATCTTCAATTCATTTTATTTAATTTTATATTTTCGGTAATTATTTTTAAAACATAATTATTTTTAAAAAAAAAGTATAACTAAAAATAATATATAATGATAACTTTAAAATATTTTATTTTATTTTTTTAATTCCTATCTTCAATTCACTTTTCTTTGATTTTATTTATTTGAATTTCTATATTCAATTCATTTTACTTAGTTTTCTTTCTTTCTATTTAATTGTGTTTTTAGATTTGATTATTTATTTTGATCAAAATTCTCGTACTCTTTTTCAATATTTATTTTTAACTACCAAATGGGAAATCCTCTAAATTAGATTATTTTCATTATTTGCAATGTGTGTGTTGTTTTATAGTTTATGGTCATTTTTATTTGTTATCTTATTATTATTTTTTATTCTTTTTTCTTATTAAGTGATTTTTTTTTATCTTATAGTTTAATACATCAAATGTAATAAAAAAAATCAAATGAACATTTTTGTTTTTCCAAAAATCACTATTGTAGGGGTGTCTTGTATTAGTTTTTGGATGCATTTACTACATTTTGCCATCATGCACGCATCTCAATTTTTTGGCAGTCCTGTGTCATTTCTTACCTTTTGGCAGTCATGTGTCATTTCTCACCTTTGGCAGTCCAACATACATCTATCAATCTTTCTTTTCCACTGTAGACATCAACTTTAGTTATTATGGGTGATCATTTCAAAGATTGTTAAGGGAAAATAGATCTATAAGTAGAACTATTTTGGTGTGGATTTATACACATCTTACGAATATTTATCTAACTATCCATTGTATATTGCTCTCTCTAAAAATTTTCAAATTTCAATATGGAAAGAAATCCTTGAACCAATTTCTATAATTCTTCCAATCCAGAAGAAAATTTCAACTATCCACCCCAAAATCCAAACCTTCCCACATCAAATTCCAATTTTCCCCAACAAAATCTCAACTTTTGTCCCCTAATTTTTATTTTAACTCAAACTCTCAAGTGAATCCAATGACTACTCCTGGAGTTAAGTCGCATATGATGTATCCACCAAATTATTATCAATATCCTTCTTATCCTCCGTTTATGCCCTCTCCTCACGGATTTTCCTATGGAAGTCCACCTCAAATGCCTCCAAAATTGTCGGGAATGATTAGAAGAGATGGAGGGAGCACTCCGAGTTCCGGGCAAGGTTTATCACCACTAGGGATCGAGAGCACTAATCTCGAAGGAGATTTTGATGCTGAATCTGAACAAAATATTACACAACAAAAAAGGGTAAGATGGACCCCAAAAGAGAATGATGTTCTTGCACATTGTTGGGTAAGTATAAGCGAAGATTCGGTGGTCGGAACTGATCAGAAACTAGATCAATTTTGGATAAGGATAACAAAGGAGTTCAATAAAAATCGTCCTCCTAACACTCCATTGAGACTTTGCGAAGCAATGAAAATACATTTCTATACGGCACAAAGAAGTGTCAGTGCGTTTAATGCTGAATACATTTCTGTGAAGCAAGGTTGAGGAAATGGTCACAGTGACCAATATATACTCATGAAGGCACTTAAGAAGTTGGAGCATAATCATAATGGGAAATCCCTTAAACTTTTAGGAATGTGGCAAATTCTTAGGGATTGTCTGAAGTGGAACAACCCGGGAGATCGTGATCACCGAGGCAAAAAGAAGATGAAAACTTTCATGTCAGAGGCATACACATCATCTTCTGATAACGATGATGACGTTGAAGAGCGTGTCCGTCCCATATGTCAAAAATCGGCAAAAAAAGAAAGAAAAAGGAAAAGGCAATGCAAAAATCGGTGATGCTTCCTCTTTGCATGATGTTCAATCAATGATCTCATCTAATATGGATAAGTATATTCAAATTCAAGACGGAAGAAACGAGCAACTTAAATACCAAAACAAAGTGAGTGAGTGGTATATACTCACAAAAGATACTTCCGGGATGGACTCGACCGCTCTTCTAGCACACAACATCATGGTTGAAGAGAGTAAGAAGAAATGAGGGTGTAACACAAATTCCGAGTATTTAAATAAATAAACACCGGAAAATTGTACAAAGAAAAGATTTCGGATTGAAATTACAATTTGTGGTTCGATTCTCTATCTAAATCTTCTGATTCTTCTCTTCAAAATTTGTTCTTCATGTTCTTCACGATCTTCAAGTTGTTCTTACTCTTTGATCTTCAGGAACCTGATGTTTTGAGGTTTATAATATCGATTTGAAGAATTTTCATCTTAATTCCGAATCAAACGTAGTCTTTAGGATAATTTGTTGAAGAATGCTTTGAATCTTCAAGTTGTTCTTGAGGATTTGAATTTGATAACGCCGATCGGAGGGTTGAACACCTTGGATCCGGATCGAACGTCGAATTTGGGACGATTTTGGCGAGGAACGCGAAGAACGTCTTGAATCTCCAACTTGAATGCCTTGAAGATTGAAGAGAGCTTTCTCTAACGAATCCTTCTCCAAACTTGAGCCTTTGAAGTTGTGTCCATTTTCCTTGGCCAAGGCCTCTATTTATAGGAAAATGAGGGGGCATTTAGGGCTTACGTGGCGCAATATCATTGGTGATTGTTTTAGGGCTTAGGTGGCACAATTTCATTGGTGTCTTGTACTTTTTATAATCTCCTACAACAATATATTGATTCTTTGTGTGAGCTCGCCATTTGTCGCATTTTTATTGGTTGCAATTTTCCACATATTCAATTATATTATTTTAGGAATTAAAATTCCCAAAATAATATAATTTGGATATTTTAATTATTTAATTTCCACGTGGCACCATTTGATTAGTGATAAAAATTTAATTGCTTACAAATGCCCCCATGAGACGAGTTCATGAGCAAGTTGTCTTGAAAATGAATGAGTCTCATATTTTGAAAATCTTGTTAGATAGTTTTAACTCGTATCTAGGAGTTCTTCACTTTGATTAGAATTTGCTAGATAGTTTATGCTCATATCTAGGAGTTCTTGATCTTGAATTTATTTTAGAAAATTTATACTCGTTTCAATGAGTTCTTCACTTCGATTTGAAATTTACTAGATAGTTTATAATCGTATCTAGGAGTTCTTGATCTCGAATTTATTTTAGAAAGTTTATACTCGTTTCAAGGATTTGTTCACTTTGATTAAAAATTTGTTAGATAGTTTATACTCGTATCTAGGAGTTTTTCACTTCAATTAAAGTTTACTAGATAGTTTATACTCATATCTAGGAGTTCTTGAACTTAATTTAAAATTTATTAGATAGTTTATACTCGTATCTAGGAGTTCTTGATCTTGAATTAAAATTTACTAGATAGTTTATACTCGTATCTAGGAGTTCTTGATCTTGAATTAAAATTTACTAGATAGTTTATACTCGTATCTAGGAGTTCTTCACTTCGATTTGAAATTTACCAGATAGTTTATACTCATATCTAGGAGTTCTTGATCTTGAATTAAAATTTACTAGATAGTTTATACTCGTATCTAGGAGTTCTTGAACTTAATTTAAAATTTGTTAGATAGTTTATACTCATATCTAGGAGTTCTTGATCTTGAATTAAAATTTACTAGATAGTTTATACTCATATCTAGGAGTTTTTTTTAATTTGAAATATAGAAGAAAATGGGCCTTCTATTTTGACCAAGTTAAGGTCAAATTACGACACTTCTTTTTATTTGCTTTCATTTCAAATGACAATGTACATTCGGCCCAAGTCATTTTATATTTGTTTAATGGCCCAAATCAAATAAAATGGAGCCCATTATGTTTAAATGGCCCATTTCCACCAAGATCTCTTGTTTTTTACATTTCTTTAAACCCTGTTGCGATAAGTCTTCAAAATGGTCTATCTGTGGATCATTAATGCTGTTGTAACTGTTTCTTCTTTATATATATATATATATATATATATATATATTTTTGCAACATGCATTGCAGACTTGCAGTGGAAAAGGCAGTACAAGCAGGTTTTTTTTTTTTAAATATCTCCACAGCATATTAAATAATCCTGAAAGAGGACATGCAGAGCAGCAACCACATTTCTTTCTTGTTTGGTATACCTCTTTGTTCAAGACTTCCTTTTTGAATGGTCCTTGGCCAGCGATTCGTTTAATGTCTGAAGAAGAAGAGACAAGCTGCTGCTGGGTATGCGATCCTTTGTGTTCAATAGCTGGCAAAGCAGCCATTTATTTGGATATATTCTAATGTGGATCCTTATCTATCTCCTCTTTACCTGCTTTATTTTCCTATAAATACTCATATTTGCTTGAGACATTTCTTCATCCATTATTTCAAGCAATTTCCAAGTCTTGCGGTGACCGATTCTTATTCTTCCTTCGTTCTTTACATCTATAACTCTTTTGAAGACTGGTGATCTTGTAGCTGAATTCGTGTTGCTATTCAAAAGAAAAAAAAGTGAAGAAGCTTTCTGCTATGGTGAGCTCATTTCCTTTTTGTATGCCGTTTTCTTTTGCATGAGCATAGAATTATAGTCTCTTTGCCTTCTGCCATAGTGTTTCTTTTTTTTTTTGCTTAGACAGTGCTGACTTCAACCAAGAGCAAACTATATCATCAAGCTTTCCAGCGCATAAGGCGACGTTGTTAAAGACACTGGTACCTCATTCTCATCCTTCAGTTTCTGATCATAGTTAAGACACTCGGCTAGGATTTTCGCATTCTTTGCCACTTCCGTTCCTTCCATCTGATCACATAGACTTTTGAGTTTCTCTTTGTCAAGAGACGAACAAAGACTTTTCACATCGTCATCCAGTAAGATCAAGCAAATGCTTGGACAAAATAGGGGTTGCAAGCGTTCGAAGACGGGTTCGTTCCTTGCGTAGTAACTTTTTTTAGTACTGTATATATGTATTTTATTTCATAAAATCAGCCTTTCTTCATGAGGTCTGCCCCCTTTTTACATATTAACACTTAGCAGTATGATATATCTTGCATAAGGGTTTTCTGAGATTGATTGGCCGCAGCTGAGCACAAAAGATAATTTCTGATTTTACATGTGTAACAACAAGATCCATTGCTTTCTTGATTGCCATCTTTAACATACGCTTTAACCCATTTCTTTTCATGTGCTTCACTTCTCTATAAATACCACGTCCTCAAGAACAAAAACCATCAACATAGCTTTTCTTCAAATCTCCTTTCTAATTTTTTATTGCTTTTCGTAGACTTGTCGGTAGTCTTTATCTTTGGACACCACATCATTTATCCTTCCATTCCTTCATCGGCAACCTTCGACTGTGGTGCTGTTGCATCGAGGGAGAAGAAAGTTGTCACTTGCTGCGTGGTGTGCCCTCGACAAATCGAGACTTGCAACACCGACTGAGGACATTGACACTATCAGATGAGTTTTAATTCTTCTTCGACTTTTTCTTTGAAAGAGATTTGCGATTGAGCATGTGTAGGAGCGTAACTTGCAATCTCTAAAAGAAAATTTTTTGCAAAAAAAATCTTCTGCGCCTAGCATTCTCATGATCTTCTTATAGACCTGTAGTATTCCCGCCACAAGCATGCCATGCCTCATTTTTTTTTGCATTTATGGAGTTTGAATCACCAGTTGCAAACTGATTTTTTTTCTTTGAGAGAGGCTCTGCATTGCCACCGACGATTAGAGAAACTGCTACAGTCCCATTCCTCAATTTTGAAGGTGGTGAGTTCATTGCGTGATTGATGCTAGGAGACGGCATCATCTTCAACTGAGACAGCAAAGAGAGAAAGACAGAGCAGCGCGACAATGATGGCTAGAGACAAGAGACAACAGTGGAGCAGCGGGGCGGCAATGGCTTCATCTTGAGCTGACAACGTGAGACAGAGACAGAGAGATGGCTGGTCGGAAACAGCGCATTTGATGTTTTTTTTTCTGGGCTTTCGGCGCCACTGCAACAACTTACCTTGTGTTGTGTGTGCGATGCTTCCTTCGTTGAATCTCAGTAGCGGTGTTCGTCTCTGCTGAATTCTTGCTAAAGAGCAAAAGAGCATTGTTGACGAACAGCGGAAGATCATAGATGAACTTGATGGCAGAGCCTCAATACCCGCCTTCTTTTAGCCTCGTTTCAAATATTTCAAGATCGATGTGGTGGAGAATCAACTTTTTGTATCTCGACGTCTCATGGCTCCGGAGTCGCCGCTCGAAGGTGGAGTCGAGGTTAGGTGTCCGAATGGCCTGCAAAAATTTATCCAACACCCGCGAAGAGGAGAGAGACCGCAAAGAAGAATTTCATCATTTCGATCCCTCCAAAACATTAATTGCTCTTACTGCCGTCAACCCCTTTTTATTCGACTTGAGAGAACTGTTGGCGGGAAAATTGATTCTCCTGAAAAGTATCCGTGGTGGAGATGACTTGGCGTGGTTGAAGTAGCGGGCAACGATGAGCACATGATGAAGAAACATGTGTTTAGAATGAGGGGCTTGGAGAAATTTAAGGAGAATGGGCCATGGCAAAATGAATTGGGCCCTTTTTGGGTTTTGGATTTGTGCTCTTTTTTTTTTTAACACTTACGGGGCTTTTATAAATGACTTGGCCTCTAACCTCTCTCTTTTTTGCAGAAATTTATGTTTGATTGAACTTGCTCGTGAATTTGATCGAGACGTCCAAATTTGTGCCAAAGGATTTGAGGATTTTTTTTAATTCAAATGTAGAGTTTTTTTTTTCAGGCGATTCAAATGTTGCATTTGCTTCAAACAGAACTTGAAGGTGCAACTGATTCAAACGTTAATTTGCTTTAGAAGCAATTTCAAGACGGAGCTTTGAAGTTGTGAAGATGCTTGTAGATGGAATTTGAAGATGTAGCCTACTTGCATATCTGAAGCTTTGGAGATAGAACTTGAAGATTTGAGGATGCTTGCATATGTGGCCGACTTTCATTCTTGGAGCTTGAAGATGTAGCTGACTTGGATACTTGAAGCCCGTAGATGATTTTGAAGAAGTGAAGATTGAACAACTTTCGTTCTTGAAACTTGAAGATGGACTTTGAAGATGATTGTAGATGAACTTTGAGGATGATAGCGGATGGGGCTTGAAGATATGGAGATGTTTGAAGATTGAGCCAATTTGCATAACCTTGAAGATGGAACTTGAAGATACTTGAAGATTGAGCTGACTTGCATACTTGAAGCTTGAAGACGGACTTGAAGATTGAGTTGACTTGCACTTGAAGCTTGAAGATGGACTTGAAGATGGAGCCGACTTGCATAAGCTTGAAGCTTGAAGACGGACTTGAAGGTGGAGCTGGCTTGCATAAGCTTGAAAATGGAAGACGGACTTGAAGCTAGAGCTAGCTTACATAAGCTTGAAGTTGGAACTTTGAAGATTCTTGATGATGGAGCTAACTTGCATTCTTGAAGATACTTGAGGATGGAATTGACTTGCAATCATGGTGAAATCATCAAGAAAGAGCTCATCGAGTTGAATAAATAAAAGATGGATCTACTTGTTGCGGCATCCAGCCTCTCTACAAGTTGCTTTAACATCAGATTACAAATGGCTTCAATATCTTTTGAAGCTTACCAAGGAGGTTCTTCATTTTGAGTTTGTGTTCCTTCATTGCTATGAATATTTATGAAATAACATTGCTCTTATGATTTCACATAATATATGAATTGCTTCTCATTTTATTTGAATATATGCATTCTTCAGCTACAATTGTTCAACTTCAAGGATGAGAGATAAATCATGACTGAACTTAGAAAATACCTAAGCTGCCTACGTACTTGTGAGAGGGATCAAGTCAAAACGTAGTTCACACGATCAATCCCTTTTAGGAGGGGTGTCGTGCACAGTTTATACTCATGCGGACCAGGAGTGACTATTTATTTAACCACTATATAGACAAAGTGGAGTAGATAATAGTTTAACCACATAAATTTTACCATTTTGGTGGGATAAATAACAGATTAGCCACATAAATTTAACTTTTGGTGGTTACCGTACACAGTTTATACTCATACGGGTCAGGAGTGACGTGCAGTTTAGGCTCGTGGGTCATGGAGCATTGGAGATAATTTAGGCTCGTATCAAGGAGCATTGGAGACAGTTTAGGCTCGTATCAAAGAGCATTGGAGACAGTTTAAGCTCGTATCAAGGAGCTTTTGAAGATTTCTTGGAGATTTTAGATAGTGTTGGCTCATATCAAGGAGCTATGAAGACAGTTTATGCTCGTATCAAGGAGCATTGGAGACAGTTTAGGCTCGTATCAAGGAGCTTTTGAAGATTTCTTGGAGATTTTAGATAGTTTTGGCTCATATCAAGGAGCTATGAAGACAGTTTATGCTTGTATCAAGGAGCATTGTAGACTTCTTAGATCAGAGATGCGACATCTCCTTCTTCAAGTGATATCTTTCCTTGATGTACCAGCTGCATAATTTTATCTTTGAAGATGAAGCAGTCTTGTATAGGATATCCGACTAAACGATGGTACTTGCAGTATTTTGGATCATCAGTTCGTCCTGCTTCTTCAGGTCGCTTCATTTCTGGTAATTTGATGAGTTCAGTTTTGCACAAATCCTCAAAGATTCCAGGGACGTCTGAATCCAAAAATGGGTATTCTCTTTGTTGTATCTCTCTTAGAGTCAATCTTCTTTACTCTCTTTCTTGAGGAACATTTTTTCCAGCATCCTTCCTTGAGAATTTGACAGGCACTGCTTTCGCTACCATAGATTCTTCATTTAGGGTCATGTCAAAAGGTTTGCCCCCATTCTTAAATTCTTCTCTTTTCTTGAATTCATGAGGTTCTTGGATTGGTGGTTCTTTAACTTCGCTTGCTGTCATGCTCAATTCCATGTCATGAGCTCTAGTAGCTAAATCTTCAAAGGTCTTTGGCTGAATTCCTTTAAGAATGTATTGGAGGCCCCATTGCATTCATTGAATGCACATTTCAATTGCAGAAGTCTCAAACAAGCGATCTTTGCAATCGAGGCACAAATTTCTCCATCTATTGATGTAGTCAATGACAGGTTCTTTTTCCCATTGGCGAGTGTTTGTGAGCTCCACCATGCTGACTGTTCTTCTCATACTGTAGAAGCGATTAAGGAATTCATTTTCCAATTGCCCCCAACTGTCGATCCAGTTTGGCTCTAAGTCCGTATACCAGTCAAACACATTTTCTTTGAGTGAACGGACAAATTGCTTCACTAGGTAGTCACCAAAGGTTCCGGCATTGTTGCAAGTCTCTACAAAGTGGGCAACGTGCTGTCTGGGATTTCCCTTACCATCAAATTGTGTAAATTTTGGTTGTTGGTAACCTAGCGGCATCTTCAAGTTATCGATCCTTTGAGTATATGGCTTGGAGTAAGTCGAAGATGACTTGGAGCTTCCATCAAATTTTCTTTTGATGGTGCCTTCGATGAACTCCCTTAGCTGATCAATTTGAATGAAACCATCAGATGAGACTTGGATCCCTTTAGTTGCAGCTCATTCTCCTTCATTCGTTTGCTGTTTTGAGGAAGCCTCATCACAATTTTCATCATTCACCTCGTCATTTGCACGACTTGCCTCACCTTTCTCTTTCTTGAGCTTTGAGATTTCATCATCTTGATGCTGCATACGTTTGTGAAGTCCTTCAATGAGCTTAGTTATATTCACAAGCTGATCTTCTACAGTGGAGTCATTCACCATCATGACAGCTTCCTCGAGTGAGTAGCTTGCTTGTGGCAGAAAGTCACTTTCCAGTTGTTTGTTGTTTCCTTTGATGCCAGCAATATAAGGCTCTTCTTCCTCAATGGTAGTTATCTTGAAAGCTTTTAGTGTTTGTTTTTTCATGTTTTGTGTAGTCACTCCAACACTTTTCATAATGGAATCGGAAGTGATTGAGATGTTAGACATCTTCAAATTTGAAACTTGATAAAGAGAAGAGATGAGAAGTAGAGATGTCCCACTGGGCGTGCCAGAATTTGTAACACAAATTCCGAGTATTTAAATAAATAAACACCAGAAAATTGTACAAAGAAAAGATTTCGGATTGAAATTACAATTTGTGGTTCGATTCTCTATCTAAATCTTCTGATTCTTCTCTTCAAAATTTGTTCTTCATGTTCTTCACGATCTTCAAGTTGTTCTTACTCTTCAATCTTCAGGAACCTGATGTTTTGAGGTTTATAATGTCAATTCGAAGGACTTTCATCTTAATTCCGAATCAAATGTAGTCTTTAGGATGATTTGTTGAAGAATTCTTTGAATCTTCAAGTTGTTCTTGAGGATTTGAATTTGATAACGCCGATCGGAGGGTTGAACACCTTGGATCCAGATCGAACATCGAATTTGGGACGATTTTGGCGAGGAACACGAAGAACGCCTTGAATCTCCAACTTGAATGCCTTGAAGATTGAAGAGAGCTTTCTCTAACGAATCCTTCTCCAAACTTGAGCCCTTGAAGTTGTGTCCATTTTCCTTGGCCAAGGCCTCTATTTGTAGGTAAATGAGGGGGCATTTAGGGCTTACGTAGCGCAATATCATTGGTGCTTGTTTGAGGGCTTAGGTGGCACAATTTCATTGGTGCATTGTACTTTTTATAATCTCCTACAACAATGTATTGATTCCTTGTGTGAGCTCGCCATTTGTCGCATTTTATTGGTTGCAATTTTCCACATATTCAATTATATTATTTTAGAAATTAAAATTCCCAAAATAATATAATTTGGATATTTTAATTATTTAATTTTCACGTGGCACCATTTGATTAGTGATAAAAATTTAATTACTTACAGAGGGAATGCAGTAATCCAGTCTTTCATTTATGCAATGTGTTTATTTAAGTTTATTTAGTGTATGTGTTTTTTTTCATATAGTGTGGTTTGTTAAGTCTATGTATTTGTTGTTTAGTTTATGTATTGTATTTTCATTTTAATTTATGCATTGTTATTTAATTTACTTTAGTTAGAGCATTATATTTTATTAATTTTTGTTTTAATCCGTGAGTTGTCTAATAAAAGTAAGTTGTGCCAAAGTAAAAGCTACATGCCAGCTAGTAGTAGTCCATGACAACTAATGCCAGCTATCCTCCACAAAGTTTATTATTTAATATGTAGTATATAGATTAAGATAACTATGATCCACTGAGTTCTATATATATATATATATATATATATGAGTGGTTCATTATTCACATTTCTCACAATTCACATCTTTGTTTATTATCTTTTCTCTCCAATTCACATCTTTGTTTTCTCCGTTCTTATTTTTTTTACTTCTACAATGTCTGTTGAACCAAATATCAATACTCATATGACTTTTCTTAACAATTTTTTCGCTGAAGAAACAGATGATGATAAAATATTTCTCGAGATACTCGAACAACAATAGAAGCTGCTTCAAAGTGTAGCAAGTTCCTCCACCATACCCAATAAAAGAAGAGTTATTAATCTGGATCGTGAAGCAGATAAAGCTCGTCTCTTTGAGGATTATTTCTCTAAAAATCCAAGATAGCCAAGTGATGTGTTTCGGCGTCGCTTTCGAATGAGGAGAGACTTATTTTTCCGCATAGTCAATACCTTGGAGAGTCATGATAATTATTTTCGATTGAGAACAGATGCATCAGGTCGAGTGCGTTTGTTACCACTTCAAAAATGAACGGTTGCAATCCACCAATTGGCAAACGAAGATACAGCTAACCATTATGACGAGTACCTTTGTGTTGCTGAAACAACTGCGGTAAATTGCTTATTCAATTTTTGTTGATGTGTAATTGATGTATTTGGTGAAAGGTACTTGAGAAGACCGAATGTCGATGACTGCCAACGCTTGATCCACATGCATGAGCAGAGACATGATTTTCCTGGGATGTTAGGTAGTCTTGATTGTATGCATTGGGAATGGAAGAATTGTCCAGTCGCTTGGAAAGGTCAGTTTACCCGAGGTGATCATGGAAGTCCAATACTTATGCTTGAAGCAATTGCATCTGCAGATCTGTGGATATGGCATGCATTTTTTGGGGTTGCAGGTTCAAATGATGATGTAAATGTGTTTTACCAATCACCATTGTTCAACGAAGTGATAGCGGGAAAAACGCCCAAAATTAATTTTACAGTGAATGGTAGACATTATACCAGAGGGGATTATGTTATAAACGGAATATATCTAGAGTGGGCAGCTTTTGTTAAAAGTTTTCATTCTTCATATGATCCCAAGAAAATGTTGTTCAAACAAATGCAAGAGTCTGTAAGAAAGGATGTCGAGCGGGTATTTGGTGTACTTCAAGCTCGTTGAGCAATGATTAGAGGTCCTGCTCGTTTTTGGTACCAGAATAATTTAAAGGACATCATGTATACTTGTATTATTCTTCACAATATGTTAATTGAAGATGAAGGAAGTGCATCAACGGAGTGGTCGGAGACGGAAGAATCCATCAATAACGAGATCAATCTTGCTACATCGGGAGCTCCGTCTGATTTTGCTGCTCGAGTAAATATAGAGGCAGAGCTACGAGATAAGAAACAACATCACAAGCTTCGAGGCAACTTGATTGAGCATATTTGGGCAAAATATGGTAATAATAATATTAATAACTAGTTAGTTTAAGAAGTGCTTATGTATTTCAATATTTTATTTTATGTAACCTTTGTGTTTTATTTCTCAATGTTGTACTCATCTTTCTAATATGAATAAAATTATCGGTATTTTTTTTATTATTTGGTAAAAAAACTTGATTCATTTTAATTTAAAAAATTTAAATAAAATCTTTAATAATGACTTTGAAATATTTATATCTAAAATTAATATTTAAAAATTAATTAATTAATTATGTATAAAAGTAATATATATATATATATATATATATATTAAAAATGAATGGTATAGTGGTGGGACCTGCAAAAGTTATGTATGCACCATGAGTGATGCAGGGTGTTTTGAAGGAGATTAGGTATTTAGAAAAATAGGTACATAACTTTTGATATGGCGGTAATGTTGTGGAGTTATGTACCAAAAATTTGGTACACCAGTGTGGATGCTCTAAAATAAGCTAAAAGCTGTAATCAGCATGTGTATAGTTAAAATATTAAAAGATTGTGGTAGTTCACGGAATTGCATGGGACATGCAAATTTAGGCGGCTAATTTGGGCGGGATATTTGTTGCAGACTATTGAGTTTTAATATATTAGATAGATTGTTGTACCATTATTTTTAATTTTATTTTATGTATAGCTTGGGCCGATCTAGGCCCTCAAATCGACCAAATTTGGGCTGGACATTAGAAATATTAATCAAATTGGTGAATGGAGGATGATAATTATTAGTTCAACTAAAATGAATAATATTCATTCAAGAATCATGCTTTAAAATTCATGGTTAAAAACTATTGATTTATGTATTTAGACAAATAAATGAAAAATAGATCTGGTTGTGAATTTCAGATCTATTCTGTTGAAATCCATCGATTCAAACATAACTTAAGATTTATATAAATTTGAGGACGAATAACTCAATTTCTTCTGCTGTTTTGATCTGGTATTCTATTTAATTTAAGCAGTGGTCTCAAGAATACACGCCGAGTATGCTGTAGCGCAGGATCAAGTATGTATATTTTTTATTTTCTACGGAATTTGGATCTCGTATTCTACTTTATAAAATTGCATATTTGATGAAGATTTGCGTATTTCAAATACTGTCCAGTTTAGTACACTTGAATTTAGATTTAAGCAATCATTCTTGATAATATGATTTAAGCAGTCTACGTCAATATCTAGTAATTAAAATTTAAATCGTAAATACAGTGCAGATGTATAAACAATAGGTCTCTCATAGGCTTTGTTTGGATCATGGTGTGTACTAATAAAATGAAATACAACATTAAAACAAGATAAAAGAATAAATGGTCCGAAAATTGACAAGTCCTTCTCTAGGCCTTTTTGTTTCCCTTCAAAGTGATGCTAATCAAGAAATTCTTGATTGAATGAAGCTAAAAGGTATAGGTGGGAGCTTCAATTGTGTATGGTAGTCGAAGATATTTTTGCCAACTCGTTCAATTAGATCTATACATCATTTCTGCCTAACTTCAAATCACGTGCACCAAACTTCTCCGCTGTATAGCCACTACGTTTGTCTATCCTCGCAACAAAAAAAATTGAGTTTTCAAATGTTTGTTGGGGTATTTTCTTACACATCTTCTTGGAAGTTTTGAATTCAAGAACTTACACATCACATGCATACAATACAATTTGTTAAAAGAAAGAAAAGAAAAGAAAAATGTATCAATAGCTCCTCTAGTAGCCTAGTGTGTAAGGTGAATGAACTCGTCACTAATAATGTTTACCTTTTCTATGTAGTTTGCAACTATTGTATATGACGTGAGATGAACCTATTTAACAATATCCAAAGCCCAATACAAATGATCTGAAAGCATATAAGTGTTTTAAATGAAATCAAAAAACTTAGAAGATAACATTGTTAAATGCTTACTGACATGCCATGCCAATGAAGTCATGAACGTAACTAGAAAAATATTAGCGAATATTGTTTGGCTGTCAAAATAGCTTTCAGAGGCATAAAAAGCACGATAAAATACTGTACTGTTAATTTCCACAAATATCCTTGGCTATCTGGTTGGTTAAGGCAATGACCCTCAACTTCATCTAGCTGAATGCTGCCTGATGCTGAGGGTAGATCTGTCCACAAATATAGAGCTGTACATTTCTATTTACAGTATAGAAGTTCTCATCTAGAAGTATATATAGCGCCAACCAAAAACTCTAATCAGCATCTTGCTGCGGCAACACATCTCCAGCTTGGCTAGTGATCAGTGATAGAAAAAGAAAGCCATGGCTGGAAAGCAAGATGTCGAGAAAGGTGGAAACCGTGCACGGGAAGATATTAGAGCTCCACTTCTTGCAGAAAATGGTGGTGAGAGGGAGCAGCCCTCTAGAAAGAGCAGCAAGGAGGATAGATACATGGTGTATCTCAGTACATTCGTTGCAGTTTGTGGTTCTTACGCCTTTGGATCTTGTGTACGTGGCATCTAATCTCTCTCTCTCTAAGAATCTTAAAAATTGTCTTATGATCAATGATGTTTTTACAGATAGGGTATTCATCGCCTACTCAGTTTGCTATCAGAGAAGATGTCAACTTATCCTTAGCAGAGGTTGGTCACAAGTTGCAGGGATTCATTCAAATGCTTCAAACAAAGATGTTGGCTCAACTTTGGATATAATCTCATCATATAACAAATCCAGATAGACCAAAATCCTCTCAGACATCTCTAAATTTGATGTTTCTACTGTATCTACTCAGAGTTGGAATGATTCAAGATTCGACTCTTAGCATGTATTCTGAACTATTCAATCTTCTATCTTTGCAGTACGCATTGTTCGGCTCCATCTTGAATGTTGGAGCGATGATTGGTGCCATCACGTGTGGCACAATCGCAGATTACATAGGCCGTAAAGGGGTGAGTTTGTTGGGATCCAAGGAATTGCATTCAACAACAATTATCTAGGATATTGAACCGCTAGATCATAGTTAGAGTCTTATTAAGTTTGAAATGCAAGCAGGCAATGATAGTATCAAGTGGATTCTGTACAGCAGGGTGGCTATCGATTTACTTTGCCCAGGTATCCATTACTGCATTTATCATAACTAGCACCTTGTAAGAGATCCTAAGACATCAGTTCCTAATTTAGCAAACTGTAATAATTTCACAGGGTGCTGTGCTTCTAGACATCGGAAGATTGGCAACTGGATATGGGATGGGAGTCTTTTCTTATGTGGTAAAATCTGCTGCCCTCATCACATATATATGCTATTCTAGGATACAATGTTGACACCATAGACATTGCTTACATGTTTTCACTCTGGTTACTAGGTTCCAGTATTCATAGCTGAAATCGCCCCGAAGGACTTACGAGGAGCTCTGACAACCACAAACCAGGTCAAAACAAAGAAAATTTACCTTGTTTTGGACTTAAGATTAGTCTAAAAACAAATGGCAGCCTTTCTTCAGACTTCAGTAGTTGTAGTTTAAGGTATAATCTCCTCTTCTAACTTTGCAGCTTATGATTGTTGCTGGAGTATCAATATCCTTTGTCATAGGCACATTGCTAACATGGAGGGCTTTAGCATTAGTAGGTAAGACATATGAGACATTGTAGTCATGTGCATATGTGGTGGATTTTGGATACTAGATACATACAATTTGTGTAGGAAACTCACTTGTAAAACCACTGCAGGTATAGTTCCTTGTGCTGTCCTGCTTGTAGGTCTCAGCATCATTCCAGAATCCCCCAGATGGCTGGTAAAAATCCCAATACTTGATTGCTTATCTTAGATATTATGATCGAAAGACAGGAAAAAAGCTCACATGCTGGCATTCATTCAGGCAAGACAAGGAAACCAAAAGGAGTTTGAGGCTTCACTGCGTAAACTTAGGGGAAAGGATGCCGACATATCAGCAGAGGCAGCTGAAATTCAAGTATGCGCGAACTCCTAAGTTTCACCTTAGTTGACATGTCATAAGATTAAAAGAAATGTGAAGATGACACTAAATAAATGACAGGAGTATATAGAAACACTGGAGAGGCTTCCAAAAGCCAAGCTGCTAGATTTATTTCAAAAGCGATATCTGAGCTCACTCACGGTAGTCTTTGATCTTCTCTGTGTTCTACTTGGTTGTGTATCTCTCTACTGGTATCAGTAAATCCTACTCCATCTCCGGCATTTCTTCTCTCTCTCACTCTCTCTCAAGAATGAAAAGCTGAAACCATGTCACCTAACTACCATATCCAATGTATCTATCAAACAGATAGGAGTAGGACTAATGATCTTCCAACAATTTGGTGGAATCAATGGGGTCAGTTTCTATACCAGCAGTATCTTTGAGACCGCTGGTAAGATATAAAGAACAAGATTCTCCACAGCACTGCAAACTTGCATTCCTTTAGTTGACTCCTTCGAATAGGATGTAATATTAAAGCTGAAGGGGTGCCTTGTTCTTCTATATTGACTTATATCTCCATGTATAATGTTCCACAGGATTCCCAGCTGACATTGGAACTATATGCTATGCAATTCTTCAGGTACCTTGTTTCATTTTATTAGTTCCCAGGAGAATGCAGTCATTTCCAGAGAAAGTTTAGTGCACGGTATTTTAGTAAAGTGTATGAACATTCTATCTATGATCTATCAGGTGATAATTACTGCTCTAGGTGCTGGTGTTATCGATAGAGTAGGAAGAAAACCTCTTCTAGTGGTACGTATCAGTTAGCTATTCATAAGCAAGAACTAATGTTTCTCATTGTCTTCAATGAAAGCAAATCTGTTTTTTCTCCAGATTTCTGGAGCAGGCCTGGCCGTAGGTTGTCTACTGACAGGGAGCTCATTCTATGTGAAGGTAAAATATTTGTTGTTCGTTAAATTCTTTGCTTCTCCAAGAACAGTTATTCAGGAAGAAATATATTCTCTTCCAGGAGCATGGAATAGCACCAGGCGCAGCTCCAGCACTAGCTGTGAGTGGCATATTGGTAAGAGTTCTTAATCTTCTGTTACATTTTCTATCAACATAAACACAAGAAAAACGAAGACAAGACAAGAATACGTATAGAAAAACCTTCATCTGAGAACATAACTCGTCTATATTAGGTTTACATAGGGGCTTTCTCAGTTGGAATGGGAGCAATTCCATGGGTGCTGATGTCTGAGGTAAGAAAATTACAACTCTTTGAACTTTATACATACACTCTGATTAACATGTTGAATTGAGACAGCAAGTTACCTTTACTGCAGATATTCCCAATAAACATCAAAGGAGTTGCAGGAAGCCTTGCCACACTGGTGAACTGGTCTAGTTCATGGGCTTGTTCTTACACTTTCAATTTTCTCATGAGCTGGAGCTCCTACGGTAAGAAACTAGACTATTTTTATATGGAATTCACTATCTCAAAGTGCCAAAGATCGAGTCTCTTAAGGATTTCTGTAACAATAACATAATGGCATTGCAGGAACATTCATTCTCTATGCTACTGTCAATGCACTTGCCGTAGTGTTTGTGATTAAGGTAGTTCCTGAAACTAAAGGGAGAACTCTAGAGGAAATACAGGCAGCAATAAGCTCTTCGTCGTAAATTCGGGAACCTCTCTTGGCAGACATCCTTTCCATCTTAATATTTATGGAGCTCTATCCCAGATTACATACAACCACGAGCATCGTCAACTTTCAAGAGTCCAACCTCAATGCCACCAAAATTTCAAAGGCTTTGACTTTCAGAAATTAGTAATTATGGCTATGTTTTGATGACTTTCCCCATTCCTAATTCTTTCTCCAAGAAATCAAGTTGTGTTTGTTTTAATCATCTCCAAGAATGAAATAAAATTAAATTATAACAATTACTACGAACTATCTTGGATTGATTTAACATCCACAATAAAAATTATCTCGAAACAAGTCACTACCAAATGGTAATCAAACAATGCCTTGAGTTACCAGGTTTCCTTGCACACCGTAATTCATGTTTTTTTTAATGGTACTATTTTTTCATGAGTTGAAATATGAAGCCGACTAGTGAGTTACATTCTTCGAAAAAAACTTGGGATAATAAACTACCAAATTTGAATACTTTGAACGAATTAAATGTAGAGTCTAAAAAAATTGCACACTTCAACGGGTAAAGTGTAGTCTATCACTTCTTTTTGAGCTACTAGACATCAACTTTTGATTTTATAACGGAAACAGAAATCGCGAAAATAAAATTACAGAATATGCAAAAAAAAAAAAAAAAAGTTGAAAATATTACCTGTAGAAGAAACAGAGGAGAGAGGGTGCCGAGTGCCGACACGTTTTCTCGTGTGGTCGTCGTAGCATGACAGCGGCACGCCAACGCGGCGTCCGAGCCAGAGGCGGATGAGGTGGCGGTGTGACCGAGGAGGCGACGGCGGTGGTAATCCGAGATTCGGAGGAAGAAGAAGAAAGGCGAGAGAGGGGCGGTAACCGGCGTGTTAGAGGAGAGACAAGGGCATATTTTCTTTAAATGAAAGATTATTTTATACTCCATCTGTCCGGATTATAATCACTCTTCTAATCCCACGTATATTAAAAATATTTATGAAAATAAGATATTAAAATTAAACTTTCAATAAAACTCTTATTGAATATTTATAATTTTCAAAATTTAAATAATTAGTTTTTAAATTTTCAAGATTGAGATGGTATTCAGTGCGGCAGCAGCTTTGCTGCCTGAGATTGTGTTATTTCAGACGGCGCGTGGGGTCACACGCGCGGCGCGTGGAGTCCACGCGCCCGTCTATTTTAATTTTATTTTATTTTTATTTTTTTTCTGGACAGTTTTTTCATTTTTTTTTTCATTTTTTTTAACATTTTTAATCTCATAATATATCAAATTACTTGATTGTAATAATTTAATAATATATTTCCAAAATACGTCACCATAATATCTAATAACGACGATAATAATATGTTAATATGAAAGAATTATGACCACAAATGAATTATAATTTAATTACATAAAGTAGGCAAATTTGCCTCTATAATGAGTCAATATCTTACTATATCTAAAAGTATGATAACCTATGATAAAATAGTAAATTTATTTTCCCGCCAAAACTATCCTACTTACCAAAATAATGAAATTAAATATTGAAGATTAATATTTTGTGTACTTTAATGACAAAAATAATATCCAATATATAACGTATGCACAATTTATACTTGTACTATCAATAAATTTATTTGCTTAGTATATAAATTAAATTATCGATTAACATATTAATTTAGTGCATTCGAATTGCATTTATAGTAATTGATTACCATAAATTATTGATAAGCAAAATTTGTGCCAATTTTAATCAATTAACATGCATATTTTTTTGCACATTCCAATGCAATTTAAAATTTAAAATTCAAAAAGTGTGCCTTGAGATGGATTTTTTTTTTTTTGATGTCGAGGGTAACCCGCAGTCGCTACCGTGGTGCGCACTGGGTAAACCCCGTCCCTGTGTAATAGCCTGCAAACCTACACAGGGTAGGTAAATCACACTTGGCAAGCCATGTGTGACAGGCTCATTTCTTTATCTATTACTACTATGTTGAAGAGAATAATACCATTATTTCAAATTTTTGAGATGTGAGTACTCATCATTTGTTGAGTACTTTGAAGTTCATATAATAATAAAATAGCACTATATTCATCTAAATATTTATAGCTAGAATGATTGTATCGGAATCATCTAAATATTTTATAGCTATATGTTTTTAGTAGTTTATTATATTTATCATATGTTATTTGTAATCTCAATAACTTTCTTGCTTTGAAGTTGACTTTGGGTGGATATGTCATGACTACGAATACAACTTGCCTGCTTACCAACCTAAATTTTTCAAATCATGTGTGTTGTATTATTGCTATATGTCATGCATGCCTATTGTTTTTATTTAATTTAATCGATTATTTTTAATTTTAAATATATTATCGAAATATAATATTTTATTAATTATAATTTTATTTTTGACTCAGAGATACATTATGATTTTATTATGTAGCCTTCATGAGATATGTCGACACTACATGATTAAAGAGGTTTTAGAGCTTCAATTAGTCTAACTGCACATGGAAATAGTTTTTGTCCAGTTCTTCAATTTATCCAGTTTATTTCACAACATTTTTGTAAAAAAAAAATTACATTTTAATTATTGAGACCTTGTGCATACATTGTGTTTATAATATAGTAATTATGTATACCTTAGTTGTTTTTTATTTTAATTAATTTTTTTTTTCTATTATTTGATTTTTGCATTCAAAGCAATGTGAAATAGTATTTTTCATTGAGACCTTCCCATAGGTTATCATGTTATAGAAATTAAAATCAAATTATTTGAATAATTCAACATAGAATTTCATACATATATATATATATATAATGAAGGCTAATAATACATTTTTATTACAATACTTTAAATACATGTTTTTAACATATTTTTAAGTTCATCTTTCTCGGCCTTTCACTTGAGAGATTCAGTGTAATATTTTAATATTTGATTATATCAATTTGAAATTACAAATAGAGTATATTTTAAATTTTAAATGTATCAAATTTTGAATTTAAGCTATTAAAAAGTTCTAATAAATAATTTAAATACATATTAACATTTTTTTAAAAGAGTTTAGTTAATATATTTTAGAATTAAACGGAAATACTTATTTTATCAATTTAAGGTTAAATATTTTAAAATTTTGAAGTAAACATATAAGTTATCAAATTTTAATGTATTTGAAATAGTAACAACTTAAATATTTTAATTTTTCAAACTAAATTTATCCAAAATAGAAAAACTTGCATATATTTTTGGCATCGACAAACAATAAATTGTAAGGTTCCACCTTTTATGACTTTGAATTAAGATCAACTTTATTATTTGATTTTATTCATTTAATCTTAAATATATTTTAAATTTATGGAATTTAAATATTTTAAAATTAAAAATTTGAATTTAATATATTACAAACTTTGAATAAATTTTTTTAACATATTAATTTAATATATTTTAAATTTTATAAGTTAAACTAAATATATTTGAAAAATCAATATCCACATCAAAATTTATATTAAATATATTTAATTTTTTGAATTAAATATATTAATTACTTTTAAAAAATTAATGTTATTTTTTAAAATTGTGAAAATAAATTATTTAAGAATCAATTCTAATTATATTTTAAATTTTAAATAGTGAAAAATAATATATTTTAATTTTTGAAATAAAATTTAGCCTACATCGAAGATCCAACAATATTAAATATATTTTAAATTTATAGAATTTATATATTTTAAAATGAGAAATAAAATTTGAATTTAATATATTCAAATTTGAGATCAAGTGTAATATTTTAATATTTGATTTTATAAATTTAATATTAAATATATTTTAAAATTATTAAATTTAAATAATTTAAAATTAAACTTTTGAGTTAAATATACTGAATTTTTTGTCCTTTTCGTTTCTCCAAAAGTAATGTTGAAGATGTATAATATATTTCTTAAATATGCTTCAGTGTTGTGCTTTTGGATTTATTTATTTGATATGGTTGGCTGCCATGAAATAATTTTACCGAATAAACTTGAATATGATATTATATTAATTTTCACATTTTCTCATTGTTTTTATTGATTATTTAATTATAATTTATTTATTTCATTTGTACAAACTATTTATCATGAATTAATGTTTGTATATCTTTCAATGTGCATCGCATGAAAGTAATACTAGTAATGATATCATTTGATACCTCTAAACTTTAATTTGCCAAAATTACTTTTAAACTCTCCAAATTAAGAAAAAAATTATGAGACCATTAATTAAACCTAGGACTGAGCATAGAGCTCATGTCATCGAACCCGCTGACCAAACCAATCAATTTCGATCAGTTTGGTGATGTGGTCAATGACATGGGCTTGGTGGTCAGTACCAGGATGAGACCCCCGACTGATGATTGATCGACTATCGGTTATTGACTTGGAAAAAATTAACAACGTGAACCAACCGATTCTAATGTGTGATTATTTTTTTTCAAAGCATTTTGACTAATTTTAAGAAGCCACTGGACTAGCATGAGCCCTGATTAAGTGACTAAACCTAGTGTCAAGTCATCCCATCTTTCACTCTAACCGCGTTGGAGTCGCCGACGATGTCCAACAGCAGCAAGTCAGCAACTCGGCAAAACTAAGGTAAGCTAACTCAGTCTCGTCTTCTTTCCAATGTTGGATTTTGATTTTTGAAGGCTTTGTTGTTGTTGATGGTTGTTGCAGTGCTCGCTGAAAATATGAAAGCGTGCTGTGGTTGTTGATGATGGTTGCTGCGGTGATTGTTGTTATTACTCGTGATCTTTTTGGGAGGAGGCACACTTGTGTAAGACTGTTTAATGAGTCTCTTATGTTAGATGGATCTTTATTTAACTCATGAGGTAGTCTTTTTTTTTTTTTTTCTTTTTTAGGCGACACCTTTCGGCTCTTCCCTTTTCCCCCATTTCCTTTTCTTTTTAGATTTTTTTTACTTTTAATTTCTTCATTTTTTTTATTTATAAATATATATTTAGTTTTTTGAAATAAATATATATATACTCTAAAATGAAATTAATGAACCCTAAAATTAAATTGATTGATTTTTTTTATCCGGCATCTCACCCAGTGCATTCCCCCGATGCTAATGTGTGCTCATGCACTGGGGGCTCGATACAAAATGAAAATTTAAAAACAAAAACTGAAAAAATAAAAAAACAAAAAATAACAAAATTAAAAAATTAAAAAATTGAAAAAATAAAAAGAAAATGGGAGCTGTCAGATGCTTCATAGGTAATGATACTTCACTTCATTGCTAGTGAAACTTCACTTCATATGTAATGACACTTATATGCTACTAGTAGTTGATCGATTTTTTTTTTCAAAAAAGAAAACTAAAAGCCCATGATTTTTTATTTTAAAAAAATCTTTTAAAAAACAAGACTTGGTAGAGATACTAATGAAAGTATATTTGTCATGATCTAAAAAATAAATAGCAAAAAAAATATATTGTATACTTCATGATACTTCAATTCATATTTAATGATACTTGAACACATCAGATAATTAGTAGTATTTTACTTCATACATAGTGGTACTTATTGTTTGGAGTATCAACAAACATATTTAAAAATAAATAAATGAATCAACTGAATTAAAAGTTCACATTATGATTCATATATAAAATAAGTTATTTTTTCTTAACATGTGAAAACACATAGTTAATGATACTTCAATTCATATTAAGTGATATTTCAACATATAATTAGTGATAACCCCGTATTTTACATGTGTTTTGAGGTTCATTTGAGTGGTATTTGATGGACATTGCATGCATGAAGCGATAAGTTTTGCATTATTTTCTATATTTTGTGCAATGTAACGTGTTTGCTCTTTGTGAAGGGATTCAATGCCATTTATGGTGTGAGCTTCAAATGACCTTGGAAATAGCCTAGGAAGATAGAAAATCAAGTTAGGAACGTGTTGCAAAAAGAATCAAGTCAATCGGATGAGAAACGAGTGAGAACGAAGCAAAACAGTGAAAGGCTACCGGACTGCCACGTGGACCCGTGACCAATAGGATTACCCGCGACCGTGGTCGCGGGTTTTCTTCTTTGACACCCCCGCTCTATCGCGAGCGAGCAGAAAATGCCCCGTGGTGCACCCGCGACCGACCTAGTCGTGGGCGAGGTCGCGAATCAAGTCTTGGAAGTTCGATTTTAGTCTCTTTTAACCCGTTTTCTTTCCTTTTTCGACTAGGATACTTCCTACACTATATATATCTTCTCAAGCATGAAAATTAGGCATTACAAACCCTACCATAACATCAAAAACCATAACAACACACACCATATTCTTCCTAAAACACATAGCTAGAGAGCTGCAAAGAAGACCACGGAGAGCAAGACCAAGAGATTCAAGCCGAGCAAAAATAAAGACAAAATAATTATTTTCGGGTTTTATTTATCTTTATTTATTGGGTTCATTATATTTCTATGACTTTATCTTGATCTTTGATTACTCTTATTTTTATCTGTATTGTTTAACTGATCACTAAATGATACAATTTGATGTGTTAATTCATAAATCGAGAGATGGGTTTTAACATGTGATCTGGAGTAATTAACTCATTAATCAATAGCACTCGAGAGGGTTGAGGTTAATTGAGAGAGCAATAGACCCTGAGAGCCATTAGGAGTTGCATGATAGGCATTGAATGGAGATGTTAATACTAGTTGTGTGATCCACGCTTTAGGCACTTCGAGAGAATGTTTAAAGTATAATTGTGGTTGTTCTAGCTAGATTTAAGTCCCTACATAGGTGTATGATGAAACAATTAAATAAATGGATTAGATAAGGATTCTCCAACTCTAGAATTCGTCTTTCTCCGTTGTTTCTTCTTTACTCTTTCTTCCCTGTGTTTCCATTTATATTATATGTTTAAGTACTTTAATTAGTTCAAGCACTTTAATCGGTTGTCTAGATAGCATTTAGGAGTTAAGTTCTAGTACTTAGTTAGTTAAATATTAAATCTCTGTGGATAAGATATTCTTGTTCACCGCTACACTATAAACATCACTGTGCACTTGCAGTTAGGTTAAATAAATACCGAACAATTAGCAATATTTTACTTTATACATAGTAATACGTGAGAGATACTTTCACTTTTAGTCCTACTAGAATATGGTCAAAACACACTTTTGGTCCATATGTTACGTTTTTGATCTCATAGTTTATTAGTTTGACACTTTTGGTCCCCAAGTTTTTTTTTTGACATTTTTAGTCCTAAAACAAACAATATATTTTTTCTTATATTTTTTCAATATTTTTTTCCGTGTATTTTGTCAAGAATTTTGCTGAACAAAAACCGTATATTGGAAAGAAGTTGAAATGATTTTGTTAGGCATTTTGCTGGATATTTGTTGGGCATTTTTGCTTGATATTTGGTTGAATATTTTGCTGAAAATTTTCGAAATATTATGTTATTTTGTTGGGTATTATGTTGAATTTTTTACTAGATATTTTTCTCTGTTTTTCTTAATGATTTGCTGAAAAAAAAGCCAAAATGTCATTTGAATAAATAAATAAATATATATACACATACATATACTACACTTGGGACTAAAATGTCGAAAAAAATATTTGGGACCAAAAGTGTCCAGTTAATAAACTATGAGACCAAAAATGTAAGATATGAGACCAAAAGTGTTTTGACCATATTCTAGTGGGACTAAAAGTGAAATTATCTCTGATACGAGATGTCTAGAAAATCAGCAAACATATTATAAAAAAATAAAAATAAATGAATCAACTAAATTAAAACCCCATATTATGATTTATATATATGGAAAATAATTCATTTATTTTCTTCTTAACATTGTGAAAAAATTTCATAGTTGATGATATTTTAATTTATATTGAGTGATATTTTAAACATATAATTAGTTATACTTTACTTCATGCACAGTGATACTGTACTTTATACATAATGATACGCACGTGGGCAGGAGCATGGAGCCACACACCTGACTATTTTTGCGGATTTGGATCATATTTGACCCGGCTAACGCAAGAGACCCGTTAGACGGTCTCCTACAAATTTTTATCTTTGCAAGATGTTGGTTCCGGGGCGAGTCTGAGTCAATTTAGAGGGGGGTGAATAAACTGATCCCAAAACTTAAAACAATTGTGGAATATATTGGGCCCTTGTCTCGTGGTGAGAACTTATCAGTGCACTTGATCAGTTGAGATGGTCAGTTTGCTCAATGTGCAGTTTGTGTGCTGGAAGTGTGCAGTTAATGCATGCAACTGAAAGCTATAAAACTGAGCACACAAAGACGATTTATAGAGGTTCAAAACTTAAACTTCTACGTCCTCTCTTCATAACTGAATAGGGCAATCCACTATGCAAGTGTAAAGTTTCTTTATTACAGTTACACAGTGAAGACAATGTGTTGAACCTGACTAACGGTGCCCTTCCCTCGAGCATGGTCTTCTTTTCAACTGGTGCTGTCCTAGAACAACGGACCCGTCGGTACGCCCTTCCTCAGCCGGTGATGGTTGACAACTCACACTTACCACTCACAACTGCTCGCTGGGACTTTAGGTACTATTGCCCATTTTTATGAGATTTTAGATCTCCCTCGATCTTCAAGAATGCAGTCTTGAAACTGTTATCAACTGGTGTGCTCTTTTGGCTTGAGTTGGGTAGTTGATCGCTGTAATTCTGAACTGAGAGACTGGCTCTGGCTGGAGTTTTTCAACAGCTAGCTTGATGAGCAGTTTTCTTCTTCTTCTTCTCAGTTGGGACTTTGTTGTAGATGAATTTGAGCTTTGAGCTTCTGAGAGCTGTTCTTTTGTTGGCAAAAGTATTTTTGCAAAAGCCTGCTAGCAAAAAGTCTGTTCACAAGTCGTATTACTCATCCTTTATAGGAGAGTGGCTTGTGACCGTTTGCTGATCAATGAATGATCATAAATGATCCATTGATCTGATAAAGCCATTGAGAGGCTTTTTGTTGAAGTAGCCGTTGTGTTGCCTTTGTTTTTCTGATAAGCTTTAGTTCTAGGATCTTGGTTGCATTAACTTCAAGATCTTCATGTTGGCAACTCTGAAATTTGAATTTCAGTTTTGGCTTCTGTCTTCATCGTCAGTTCTGGACTTCAGCTGACAATTGTGATCTTCAGTTTGAACGGTTTCCTCAGCTGGCAGTTCTGCACAACTTGTTGGCAGTTTATGAGCTTCCGATTTTGACAATCTTCAGCTGGCAGTTCTGGGGCTCTGGCCTGATGCTTTGTGAGCTCCAGTTTGGTCTTCTTCAGCTGGTAGTTTAGACTGATGTCTCTTCAGCTGGAACTTCTTGAGCTGGTACTTTCTTCAGTTTGGATACTGAATAGGTGCCTCTTCAGCTGGTATTCAGAACTGATGTATCTTTAGCTGATATTCTCAGGACTGGTACTTTGAGTTGGCCTTTTCTTCAGCTCGTTCCTTGAACTGATACAATCTTCAGCATCATCCTTCAGCTGGTACTTCGTTCTGATCTTTGATGATCAGTTGACACTTTTGAACTGGTGCCTTGAGCTGGTACTTTCTTCAGCTCACGAACTGTAGACTGAAGTGCTTCAATTGGTACTTTGAACCTTATCGGTTCCTGCATCTTTCAGTTTGCTTGTCTTGCTAACTGATCTAGCAATGAAGCTACAACTTTCTTTTTCGCATCCTTTGCTAGATTTCTCTCTTTTTCCTTTTCTTTTCTTTTTCTTTTTCTTTTCTTTCTCTCTTTTCTTTTCTTCTATATTTTTTATTTTCTTTTCTTTTTCTTTTGGATTGATCATTCTTTGGCTTGGTTTAGCTCAAATTTCTGCTTTGATCAACCTCAGTTTTCTTCTTGATTTTCTTTCAGTTTTTCAAAGTTTTTTGACATGTTTTGACATTTCATCAAAACCACAATAGTGATTAGGTAACTCTTGATAGTTTTTCCTAACACAAGAAATCCAAATGGCCACAATATTAGGGGTTGCTAAAATAGAAGTAAAAAATTGCACTTTTTTTTTTCGATTGACCGAGGGAATCGATCCACCACCATTGGTCGGTGGCCAGTACGGTGCCGACCACCATTAGGTCGGTGGTCGATAGACCATGTTCCATTGGATCGGTGGCTTCAATAGAAGCAATTTTGATTAGGGGTGAGCATTCGGTCGGTTCGGGGTAGAACCGACCGAATTTTTTGGCACCGATACCACCGACGCACCACCAAGCCACCGGCCGACCACCGAACCGACGGTGGTCAGCAACCGAACCGACCACCGACCGACGGTGATCGATCGGTTTGGTCGGTTAACCGTTCCATTTAATTTTTCTGTTTTTGGTTTTAGGCCCAATTTCTTTTTGGGAGATGGATTAGCTTTTGGACGAATGGACCTGCCCAAAATGGGCCATTTTGTGATTAAAAAAAAACCTAGCAGAAAACAAAGAGCAGCAGCCGCAACATCAAAAACGAAATACCTCAATCCTCAGCGCAGCCGCTGTTGTCCTGCACTTGCTCGTTCGTCATCGCCGGCGGATGGGCCGAGAGGGAAGATGACGACATGGGAGACGTTGAGAGGATGAGAGTTAGAGAATAGCGATAGGGAAAGGTGTTGACTGCGGACGCCGGACGACATGGGCCGAGAGAGGAGAGGGAGAGAGGCTGACGGTGGCGAAGTCGGAGAGGTCGAGAGGGAGATGAGAGACGACGAGTCGATGAGAGCTTCTTCAGACTTCAATTGAGGAATTAGGGTTAATAATTAAATTATTCAAATTATTTTTATATATCTATATTAAAAATTGAATATATATATATATATATATGTATGTATGTATGTATTTCGGTCGGGTCGGCCACACCGATGGTTACCGGCCTCGCCACCGATCTCCGACCGAAAGGTGGTCGGTTTTTCTGCCCCTCCACCGACCATCGACCCGCTGCTTCTTATCCACCGAACCGCACCGCCCGAATCACGTCGGGTCGGTCGGTCGGATCGGTGTCGGGCAATGGTTTGCTCACCCCTAATTTTGATCGGTACCGATACGAACATACATGTAATTCCATAAAATAAGACATGACAGTATTTCTTAATTAAGTCTAAAATGATTGTTTTTCTTAACTCCAAAAGGATTGTTAATAAATAATAATAATAAAAAATCTTAAACACTATTTTACTATTTGTAAAGCTCAAAATTCATAAAATTACTAAAAAGCATTCGAAATGGCTCTAAAATTAAATATACATCATATTCTTCTAGTTTTCTAAAATGAAATATACATCATATTATTCTATTATTGTAATATACCATTCCAATATACGTTTGCATTATGTTAATGATACTGAAGCTTTAATTTGAATGACTCTCATTTGCTTTAAGTTTTTGTTGCAAATTGTAATTGTCCTGAAAATGAGAGTGGACATTAGATTAAACGAAAAACAAAACAAAGAGTGAAGAAAATACTCATGTGGCTGCTTTCTGTTTCTTTTTCCCTTGCAAAACATTTGCAGTTGCTATAAATCAATAAATACAACAGATATTTATTTCCTTTTAATTTCTAGATTGATATTTTATGTACAAACTAATTTATAACTAATTCATACGTCTTAATTAATATTAAGGAAGGATAAAAATATCTGAAATGTATCAAAATTTTAATTCATACAGTGGATACAATTATTTTGTATGCTCACATAAATATGATTTTTATCGAAAAAATATAAATGAAGTAAATGGTACAACATGAATCGCACCAAACACATTACAAAGCCCCATCGATTTTTTTTTTTGCCGAAGACGAATCCTTGATTAAATAGCAATGGCGCCAAGGTTATTTTTCCTCGATCTGCCTGCAAATTGAAAATAGATTCATTAGATAAATGTTTTTAACTATATTTTCTTACTACAGATGGACATTAATAAACTTCGCATAAGCACACAAATTAAAAAGAAAAATATCATCATTTCTGTAAAAGGGTTCATGGGTGCTCACTTTTCAAAACCTAGTAAAAATGTAGAGCATTGTTTTGTAATGACTACGATCGAGAAGCAATGAATAGATGAAACGAATAAATCTTTTAACTGTGTAATTATATAATTACCGTAATTTTTTTTTAATATATGGTAATTGAGTAATTGTACAATTTTATAACTACCGTGATCATTACTTATATATATATATGATAATTGTCTAATTATACATTTACTGTAATTCTGCTATTAAATTAATTATACAAATATAAAAGAAATGAATATATCTTTTAACTTGAAAAATGAATCTTGCACATTGTATAACAAATCAATCCAATATATCCAATTTAATGGTACACGGAAATCAGTGATGCTAATTAAGGAAGAAATTGCAGTTAATATATATATATATATATATCAAATTTTGGATTAAAATTGTTTGCACGTACATTATCTACTTCATTATTCGGATATATATTATATTCACAATTTCTATAAGAAGAAATGTCATTTAGGCGAGAAAACAAAAATTTCTAATTGCAGATCCGATGTTATTATTATATATCATATACATTTCTACTCACATATAGATTAAAAAAATATGAAAATAAAATATTAGAGCTAAGCTTTCAATATTACCCTCATTTAAGATTTGCAATTTTCAAAAATTTAACCGGTTAGTTTTTAAAAATAAAATAAAATTCAAGACCTAACAAGAGTGTAATTTTATGTTACAATGGTTTTTATAAATGTATATGTCAATGAAATTTAATACTATTTATAATAATGAGACTATATAATTAGAACACCTCAAAATAGTAAAAAGTAAGGACTATATAATTAGAATATACACTATTAATTTTCAGAGCATAACTTGTCTCTCTTCCAATTCCATCTCCCTCACGGTTAACTCTCTCTCTCTCTCTCTCTCTCTCTCTCTCTCTCTCTCTCTCTCTCTCCTGCCAATCACAAGTCCCGGCCCGCCGACTACAGCATCCGATCTACATGTAGAAAGGATTGATTGAATGAAGCTAAAAGTGATAGGTGAGAGCTTCAATTGTGGTAGGTGAAGATATTTTGCCAACTTGTTCAATTAGATCTATGCCCAATTTCAAATCATGTGCACCAAACTTCTCTGATGTAAACCCACCAAAATAAAAATAAAAAAATTACCCTAATTTGTTTGATTCTCGCAGCCAAAAAAAAGAGTTTTTAAATGTTCCTTGGGGAATTTTCTTACTCATCTTCTTGGCAGTTTTGAGTTCCAACAAATGTACCCATCACATGCATGCAACACAATCTGTAGTAGTAGTAGTAGTAGTAATAATAATAATAATAATAATAACAACAACAACAACAACAATAACAAAAAAAAGCATTGAAAGGTACTGTAGTAGTCCAATTGATGAAGTGGATGTATATTTGCATACTATTGTATATGGAGTTAGATGAATTTATTCATGTTAGACTCAAAGCAGATTATGTCGATTTCTTCTCCTAGTTCAAAAAATAAACAAATTAAGCGTAATGAAAACTCAGGTTGATTGGGTAATGATATCAAGCCAAGCCATTCATTTAGAGTTAGCCATCAAGATACGGCCAAAACCAAGAAAATATTATATACATGCACAAGGGCCCTCAACCATCATATTTGTCTAATCTATCAGTTTCATGTGTTTGTGATGATCAATACGTTTGGTTCTCTCTCTCTCTCTCTCTCTCTCTCTCTCTCTCTCTCTCATATATATATATATGTATATATATTGTGGTGCAGTATAAGTGTAATTAATAGAATGGAACAACATGATTCAAACAATATGTTGTTCATATTGTGTTAGAATCTTGTATTTCATCTCATCAACACGTGCGATGATATGATATAATGTTATGTTTATACTACGTGTATGTATGTCGAAGACATAAAATCTGAGAATATGAAATAGAGAATTTGATTTTATGGTTTTAACAAGTGGCAGTTTCATCCAGTAGGGGCAATACAAATGATTTGGAAGCATTGAGGTATTTGAGTTGGAATCAAAGACTTAAAAAGATAACTTTTTTCCTATGCTTAATGCCTACTGGCATGGCACGCCAATGAAGTCAAGCTCAACATAACTAAATAGGATTTAATATTGTTTGGCTGTCAAAATAGCTTTCAATTACATCAAAAACAAGATAAAATATTTTACTGCTAATTTCCACAAATATCCTTAGCTGGTTAAGGCAGTCATCCTCGACTTTATCTTGCTGAATGTTCTGATGCTGAGGTAGATCTGTCCACAGATGTGAATATTCCATTACTAGAAGTATATATATATATATATATACACACACACATATGTGGCGCCAACCACAAACTTTGATCACCATCTTGTTGCTGCAACACATCTCCAGCTTGGCTAGTGATCAGTGATAGAAGAAGGAAGCCATGACTAGTAGGCAAGATGTCGAAAAAGGTGAAAACTGTGCGCAAGAAGAGATTAGAGCTCCTCTTCTTGCAGCAAATGGTGGTGAGGAGGAGCAGCCCTCCTCCAAAAAGAGCAGCAAGGAGGAGAGATGCATGGTGTATCTCAGTACATTTGTTGCTGTTTGTGGTTCTTATGCCTTCGGATCTTGCGTACGTCTACTCTCTCTCTCTCTCTAATCTCTTGTTCTTGAGAGTTGTATTTTGATCAATGGTATTTTCACAGGCAGGGTATTCATCGCCTACTCAGTTTGCTATCAGAGAAGATGTCAGCTTATCCTTAGCAGAGGTTGGTCACAAGTTGCAGTCTACAATCTGTATTACTTCATTTTTTAAGATTATTTTTTCACGAGGGATTCATTCAAATGCTTCAAACGATCGTCTCATGATACAACTAATTGAGACAGATGAAAGAAAAAACCCTCTCAGACATCTCAAAATTTGATGTTCTTACAGTATCTACTCAGTTCAAATGATTCAATCTGAACCATGCAATCTTCTATCTTTGTAGTACTCATTGTTTGGCTCCATATTGACTTTTGGAGCGATGATTGGTGCAATCACGAGTGGCAAAATCGCAGATTACACAGGCCGTAAAGGGGTGAGTTTATCGGGATCCAAGGAATTGTATCCGACATCAATAATCTAGGATATTGAACTGCTAGATCATAGTTAAGAGTCAATATTGACATTGAAGTGCAAGCAGGCAATGATAATATCAAGTGGATTCTGTACAGCAGGGTGGCTATCTATTTACTTTGCCAAGGTATCCATTAAAGAGTATCTTGCGATAAAATTAAAACACCAGTTGTTGATTTAGCTAACTGTAATAATTTCACAGGGTGCCCTGCTTCTAGACATTGGAAGGTTGGCAACTGGATATGGGATGGGAGTCTTTTCTTATGTGGTAAAATCTGCTGCCCTCATCACATTCTAGGATACAATGTTGTCGACATAGACATAGGTTACATGTTTTCACTTTGGGTTCCTAGGTTCCAGTTTTCATAGCCGAAATTGCCCCGAAGGACTTACGAGGAGCTCTGACAACCATAAACCAGGTCGAAACCAAGAAGATTTACCTTATTTTGGGCATAAGATTTGTCTAAAATGAAATAGCATCCTTTCTTCAGTAGTTATAGTTTAAAGGTTGTTTCTCCTTTTCAAAATTTTGCAGCTTATGATTTGTACTGGAGTATCTGTATCCTTCATCATAGGCACATTGCTAACATGGAGGGCTCTAGCATTAGTAGGTAAGATATACAAAACACCATAGTAATATGTATTCGATGAATTAGGGATACTAGATATAAACAATTTGTGTGGGAGACTCACTTGTAAATTGCGCCTGCAGGCATAGTTCCTTGTGCCGTTCTGCTTGTAGGTCTCAGCATCATTCCGGAGTCCCCAAGATGGCTGGTAAGAATCCAAATGCATTACATGTCTTAGATATTATAATCTAAAGACACGAAAAAAGCTTACGTGCTGGCACTAATCAGGCAAAACAAGGAAAACAAAAGGAGTTTGAGGCTTCACTTCGTAAACTTAGGGGAAAGAATGCCGACATATCAGCAGAGGCAGCTGAAATTCAAGTATGCGAAAACTCCTAAGTTTCATCTTGATTGACATGTCAAAAGAAATATGAAGATGACACTGTTTCGTGACAGGACTATATAGAAACATTGGAGAGGCTTCCAAAAGCCAAACTGCTAGATTTGTTTCAAAAGCGATATCTGAACTCAGTCACGGTAGTCTTTGATCTTCTCTATGTTCTATTTGGTTGTGTTTCTCTCTACTGGTATCAGTCTATCCTTGTTCTGCATTTTCTTCTCTCTCTCAAGAATGAAATGCTGAAACCCTATAACCTAACTACCATATCCAATTTATCTATCGAACAGATAGGAGTAGGACTAATGGTCTGCCAACAATTTGGAGGAATCAATGGAGTCTGTTTCTATACGAGCAGTATCTTTGAGACTGCTGGTAAGATATAAAGAACAAGATTCTACACAGAACTGCAAACTTGCAATCTTTTAGTCGATACATTTGTATAGGATGTAGTATTAAAGCTGACGTGTAATGTTCCACAGGATTCCCAGTTGACGTTGGAACTATAACATACGCGATTCTTCAGGTAACTTGTTTCATCCCATCAGTTCCCAGGAGATTGTAGTCTTAATACTAAGATTAAAGTGTATGAACATTCTATCTGTCAGGTGATAATTACTGCACTAGGTGCTGCTTTCATTGATAGAGCAGGAAGAAAACCTCTTCTTGTGGTACGAAACAGTTAGTTATACGTCGTCAGCAAGTACTAATGTTGTTCTCATTGTCTTCAATTTAAGCAAATCTGCCTTTTTACTCCAGATTTCTGGAGCAGGACTGGTCCTAGGTTGTCTGCTAACAGGGAGCTCATTCTATGTGAAGGTAAAATATTGTTCTTTCGATTCTTAGCTTCTCTGTAAACAGTTATTGAGGATGAAATGTACTCTGTAACAGGAACAAGGAATAGCACCAGGTGCAGCTCCAGCACTAGCTGTGACTGGCATATTGGTAAGTTGTCACTCTTTTGCTACATTATCTTATAATAAAAATCTCATAAACATAAGAAAAAGGAAGACAGAAAAACACGAATGTGTGCCCAAAAATCTTCATCCAAGAACATACCTTGTCCATATTAGGTATACATAGGGGCTTTCTCAGCTGGAATGGGTGCAGTTCCATGGGTGGTGATGTCTGAGGTATGGACACAACTTTGAACTTTCTACATTCACTTTGATTAACATGTTGAATCGAGACGAAGAATTATCTTCACTGCAGATATTCCCTATAAATATCAAAGGAGTTGCAGGAAGTCTTGCCACACTGGTGAACTGGTTCGGTGCATGGGCTTGTTCTTACACTTTCAATTTTCTCATGAGCTGGAGCTCCTACGGTAAGACACTAGACTATTTTTGCATAGAATTCACTATCTCAAAGTGCGAAGCTGACAGCTATGTTCATCGTTCCGTCTAAAAGATCAAATCTCTTAAGAATTTCCCTAACAACAATGTAATGGGGTTGCAGGAACTTTCATTCTTTATGCTACTGTCAATGCACTTGCCATAGTGTTTGTGATTAAGGTAGTACCTGAAACCAAAGGAAGAACTCTGGAGCAAATACAGGCAGCAATAAACTCTTCATAGAAGAAATCGGGAACCTCTCTTTGCAGACATCCGTCCCATCTGCATATTTCTTGCAACCTCTGAAGGTTGACAATGTTTCTATCAGAAGCAAGGATGATTTATCAAACTGAAAACATTGCTGTTGTTATTGCACCTAGAAGTATAACATGTATATTCACTAGCTATTGTCATGGTTGATACATGAAACTTCATTGTCGTCTGAATCTCTTTTTTTCTTTTTGAGTTAGGGGAATCACGCATTTTAAACACAAGAGGAATGTAGCTACAGTGTAATAACAACAGATGTTTACAAGAAATTGAAAGTTTTATGGTTTTTAATGATCTTGGGAGGCTTATATTGACTAGTCGGGGCTCCATTTCTTATGGCTTCTAGCAAAAGATCAAAACTACTGCTTCGTACAATGGATGCAGAGAGGACCTACATTACCTCTTGCTCTCATAACCTGATATATGCCTCCCAATCCATCACCAACAACAGAGCAACATTTTCTACGAACATCAACTGGTTCTGTGAATTTCTTTCTCATTCTGCAGGAGTCTGGTTGTATCCTTCACTTCAACGAAAAACTTCAACGGCTTCTTATCTGATTCCATATCCATAATACTCAAAAACTCAAGAATTTCAGCACCAAACTCTTCCCTTAGCATGAGCTGAAAACTAGCCATGGTAGACAGCAGGTCCTTTTCAGTTACTATTTGGCCAAAACAACTAGGAGCCTCATTACAAACTCAACCTGCGGAGATGTGTAGTGAAATCCAACAACTTTCACTACATCACAACAAACGTAGACTATACAGTCCTCTAAATGTTGTAACAACCAACTCATACATTTTTCCCACCTCAATAACAGAGAGGTCAACAATTTCCTCATCTCTTACACATGATCTCTCACTGTCATACGGAAGAAACTCGAAGTAGGCTGCAGTTGGAAGCATAACATAGTGTGAGTTCCGGTGGCTGTAATAAATCCAAGTTGAGAACAACACAACACTCTGATGCAAAGTAGTCTGCACCTAAAATTGGCACTTCCCCTGCATATTTCAGCTTTGGATAGTATTGAGCCATGCTCCCTGTGGATACACATTTGACGTAACGAACATCTGGCCATAATTTGGTCACTATCCCTTCCCACGACGTTTCTTGACAAATATGTCGAATCCTATGTGATAAATCCGGTCTAAGCCCTCAAAGAATCTTAACAAGCGATTTTCTCCTCAAAGCATCACTAACTTCTGAACTTGAGATCCCATTTTCTAGATCCCTTCCAATGTGATTCGAGAAAGGTTAAGGCTCTGATCAAGCCACTAGCATACGGTGCTATAATATCATCGACTACATCAAACTGTCTAAGACTGCAAAGAGGTGACAATAAGTTTGCTTGTTAACATCCCCGCCAATGATAACTTCTTTTGGACTGATGAAAAGGGACAGGAAACGCGACAAATTGGGGTTGTTGCTGTACAAAGGGAATGCAGTGGCAGCCATTGCCATGGATCCTCCTCTTGTCTGCGTTGCATTGCTAGCATAAATGAATCCCAAAACCTTATTTGGAAAGACCTAAATACAGGCTCAACATTATCATAACACCACCTTGAAATACAAAGTTCAAAAAACATCTAAATCAATATACTTTGGAAAGAAACAATCATGTTTCACACCTTCTAAGAATTGCACCACTGGTCTGATGAGCTAAGGATGATACCGCTCTTTCTGGTTTCGAATCGAAACAAGGAATTAGTTTTGGTTTCGAGAAACTTGTTTCCGAACTATTCAAGAAACAAAACATAAACATAAATCATCTCTTCTAAGAGTGCATTGAAAATGAAAAATCCATCCAAATTAAGCATGAGAGGTCCTTTGCGTTAGGAGTCGCTCTAACAAGCCTAACAGCCAAGCCCCAAGAAATGAGAGGGAGAGATCTCGGTTCAGTCTCCACTGCTCTCTAACTCAGACACGACAATTTTTTTTTAAAACATGTAGTACATAAACCAAAAATTAAATACAAATAATAGGGGAAAAATTATATTGAAAATACTACCTGTAGAAGAAACAGAGGAGAGGGTCGACGGAGAGAAGATGCCGACCTTCATCGTCGACTAAAACGCCATCGGAGAGGTTTTTATGTGGTCTTCATAGTTGTCATAGCACGACAAGGAACAGCGCGGCGGAAGGTGGCGGCGCCCACTGGTGCATCGTAGACTCCCAGGTACTGCTAGAGATAACTTACGCCGGCGTTGCGCTCGAGGATGGCGCGCAGCGTTTCGTGCTGGTGCCTCGCTGCATCCTTGAAAGTAACTTCGACCTTTTCGGTGACGTCATCGCCGGACATGATTGCCGGAATGACTGAGGTTGGAGGGGTGGCGCGGATATTCAGTTAGTGCAATTTCAAAATGTTTTCTATTTACGTCTGTTCTAAGTCAGCTTTATCTTTCTCTCTCTTTTTTTTTTTTGAACGTCCAGGATAATCCGAAAAATACAAGAATTTTAAAAAGCTCTATCTTTCTTGATCTTTTATCACCTTGTTTATGAGCGTTTTCTTCTTCTTCTTCTTCTATTATTATTATTATTATTAGCGATTCAAAATTTGTATTATGTGCAGTTGGTTAAGTCGGTCTTTTCAAATTTTACAATTAACAGATGTTTTTAATTTTTTGTATTGTTGCTGGTGTATATAAGTATTTAAAACATATTATTAGAAGTTCATAAATTGTATTTTTTGTTTATTAATTTTATGCAAAGTGTGTTTTTGCATTACTATATATATATATGTGTGTTATTAGTCAGAATGTTAGCATACATCACATCACATTAGTATTACAAACGTTATTATTAGCATTACAAAATGAAATATTAGCATTATAAAAACAGTTTGTCAGCATTATAAAAACATCTTGTTATTAGAGTATTGGCATGGTGAACCATTTATTAGCATTACTATAACTAATTTTAACACTATCAAATAACATATTAACATTATAATGATTAATTTTAGCATTACTATTATTAGTAATTTATCCGAATTTGTTAGCATTGCAGTACGTTTCATTAGCATTACAAAATAAATTATTAGCATTATAAAAACAGTCTGTGACCAGCATTATAAAAATAGCTTGTTATCAGAGTATTATTGATATGACGGACGATTTATTAACATTACTATGATTAGGTTTAGCATCATCAAAGAAGATATTAGCATTATTATGATTAGTTTTAGCATTACCATTATTTTTATATTTTAATTTTTTATCTTATTTAATCTGCAGATTGTGTTGGCACCATTGTAGATAGCGAAACATCTTTGAAGCAACATCCACAGGGAGGGGAATGTTTCAGAAGCAAACATCTACTTCCAATCATGTTTTAAAGACACCACAATTAGTATTGAACACCTTTACCTCGAAGATGATGATGAATAAAACAATTATTATATGTATCAAATTTCTAACTTTTTGAACATTTGTCACTTTTTTTAGAATGTTTTCATAATGTTTTCTCAATTGACATCATTATTTCAATAACATGCTATTGAAATATTAATATATGCAAAATCCATGTTTTTTGTTAAAAGTGAATGATTTTGATGGTCTACTTTTACAGTATATAAATGATATGTTATGACGATCTTACCATTTAAAAATTGAATTGTTAAAGTTTGCATATGTCAATAATAACTATAATTTCACATCTGTTAATACTTTCACCTTATGTGTATCACATTTTTCTAATGTTAACAAGATCAATGATAATGCTAACACTATTGAATAATAATGCTAATATAATAAAATTCTTACAACGTTGTTAATGGTTGGTTTATAATGTCCATGGTAAGTTTTTCTACTAATGCTAACATTAGTTATGATAATGCTAAAATGAGAAATGATAATGCTAACACTACCGAACAATAATGTCAATACAACAAAATTCTTACGGCATTGTTCATGATTGATTTATAATGTCCGTGACAAGTTTTTCTGTTAATGCTAACATTAGTTATGATAATGCTAAAATAAGTTATAATAATACTAAAATTGATGAACAATAATGCTAATAATACAAAATATACATCTAAATTAGACAATGACAATATCATTCTTTATGGACTAGTTTTTATATGTTCCTCGAAGTTTCCCGATGTTAACAAAACAAAACGAAACTGTTAATTCATCATGAAAGAATGTAAAATATTTTTTTGAATGTTAGATATTTTTTTGTAATGAATATGACAATATTGTCATAATGTTAGCATCATTAATATTAATTTTAGCATAATCAATGTTTATATTATCATCGTTAATGTCTTTATTAGCATATGATTCTATCTTTGTTAGCACGCGCCTAGTAAATTCGTTTTTTTTTAAAAAAAAAAATGACCTTGATATTGACCAAATTACCAAAATGTTACTAAGTTTTTCTTATGTTCCTTTTATTTACAGCTATGTCACCGTCTTTTTTGACCAATTTTAGACCATCCAATCTTAAAATTGAAGGGTATAAATTGTTCTTAATCCTTACACTAGAATTGGTTCTATCTGGAACCATTCCCTACCCAATGGCGGATGGAAGAGAGGTCTAGGGGGGCACTTGCCCCCGCAACCCCCCCACAATTTTTTTTTAAATAGTGTTATTTAGCTAAATTAAATTTTTACCCTACCTTTTTTATTTAAGGTTCTTGTTGTTAGGCTTGATATATTTTAAAAAATATATGAGATTAGTTTATATATAGTTGAGCTTGGGAAATTGGGTCTCACTCAAATATATAAATAAATGTTGGAACAAAATTAAATACACACAAATCAAAATAAATTAAACAAATTCTCTCAAATCTTTCTCCAATCAAAACAAATTAAACAAATTAGGGTTGAATTAGCAATTCGACCTTTATGAATTAGATTGCATATTTATTAAATTGATATCAACTTCAATTTTATCAATTTAATAATGAATCATGATTGAATTGCATTATATATTTGTTTTATTTTTTATTTGAAATTATTGATCTATGTTATTCACGTAATTTATTTTATAAATTATATAATGTGAAGTTATCATTTTATTAATTCGCCACTTGAATTATAATTTATACTTCAAATGATTAGTATGAATGAATAATTATTCCAAATTTTATTGTTGGTCATAACCAATTAAATTTCAATTAACAAATTAGTTTATATTAGAAAATAATTCAATTCAAATTTTAATTATTCATGTTATTATTTTCAGTTATTTATTTTAATGAAAACGACCTTTTTTATATAATTTAGAGATGGGAAAGAAAGACGAAGGTGTAAACTGATCCTAAAAAATGATACCGTTTCACTAGAAAAAATAATGAACAAATGAAAATGATATCATTTCACAAACACATCTATGGCAAAAAGTAATTCAATCCATAATCATTCACAATCGTCTCATTTTTAATGTTCTTTTATAGCGAGAAAGTACAAACAATTGCCATTTCGCCCCCCCTCAAAGAAATATTTCTGGATCCGTCCCTGTCCTTACTCCTATATATATATATATATATATATATTAGAATACTAAATTAAAATATATATTAGTCTAGTGGTATATAATTTTGTGCTTTCAAAATTCAATAAATAAGAGAAAAAACAAACAACATTAAAGATAAAAAATTAATTTGAAGTAGCCAAGTAGAAATACAAATTTAAGATGAACTGAATACTGAAGTTAAAAAAAAAAAAATAGATCGGAGCGATTTCAAATAATCTATGGCTTTTTCTCAGATTATAGTCGTTTTTCTCTAGAAGAGTGCAATCGTGCATGCAAAAGAAAGATGTAAATAATCATCTTTATATATATATATATGTATAGGGTTGGATTTTAGAATGAACCACGTCCTAGGTGAGAATTGAGAACCAATCTGAGCCATAAATTCCGGTATATTTGGACGGCCTAGATCTGCTCCAGATTTTAAAAAACGCTGTGGCAATATCTTAATAATGTCCAACTTCGCTGCCCCTGAATCTTAGTAAGGGTAAAATCGGAAAATATATGAATACTCAGAATTTACGTGTATATTTTTCAATTTAGGATTTTAGTACTATCATAGCTTTTTTAGCACTGTCATGGCCTCTGTTAGCACTGTCATGGTCTTTTTTAGCATTGTCATGACTTATTTTAGTATGACTCTTTTTTAGCATTAACATAAAAAAATGTCATTGACATTGGAAAAAAACCACGAACAAACACTGTTACATGTTGAATTATCAATATATGAATACTCAGAATTTACGTGTATATTTTTCAATTTAGAATTTTAGCACTGTCATTTCCTATTTTAGCACTGTCATGACCTTTTTTAGCACTGTCATGGTCTTTTTTAACATTGTCATGACTTATTTTAGCAGAATTCCTAAATTACAAAAATACCCTTAGTTCATTAAAAAGTCGTTAATATTACAAATATGCCACCGCATTTTTTTCAATCTTGGGACAGATCATGGCCGTCAATATAAGGGCGATCTGTGACTGAGATTGGTTCTCAGTTCTCGCATGAGTGTGTGGTTCTCACATGATCCCATATATATATATATATATATATATATATATATATATATAGGGAACGGATCAAATGAGAACTCAGCCCCCATGTGAGAACTAGGAACTCATCTCATCCATCCATTGCTTTGATTTAGATGGCTAAGATTCGGTCAATTTTTGGTCAAATGCGAAGTGGCAAACTTGTAATATTTGAGTATAATTTTCGGAAATCATATAGACAACACTTTAAAACCGTTGTCTATTTTTATAAATTTCGCTATGCTAAAATGAGAGTGCTATCATGCTATTATGAACATATATACATGCTAATATGAATGTATATACATGCTAGTATGAATAGTTAATGTCCTACTATTAACGAACAATACTACTGCTATTATGAGTAAAATTTATGTGTTTTATGAATATTTTTTCATGTTATTATGAATATTTTTTCATGCTATTATGTGTATACTTTCATGTTATTGTGAATATTTTGTCATGCTATTCTGATTTTAACATCACGCTATTATGGACGAAAAAATATATTTTCGAATAAACATATGAACAATGGATCTTAAATGAAAGATCACGAAAAAAGCTTTAATTTGATATATAATTTGCGTTAATCTAATGAAAAATGAGCAAGTTATGTATGTTTAAAGTTTAAATAAATTTTGTGTAAGAATGCTGATGTCAGCTTTGACCAGGGGTAAGTTTGACTTCCTCATATTTACCATTATGCCACCACCTTTTTATTTAAATCTGGACCATTGAGATTAAAACATTGTGTGATTGAGATTAATTCCTAGTTCCCACATGGGGAATGATTCTCATGTGAACCCTACCCTATATATATATATATACAGGGGCGGATGGAAGGGGGTCTAGGGGGGCACTTGCCCCCTCCAACCCCCCCTCCCCAAATTTTTTTTTTTAAATATGGTTATTTAGTCAAATTTTAATGTTGTCTCCCTAATTTTTTTAATTTAAAGTTTTTGTTGTTAGACTTGATATATTTTAAGAAAAATATATGATATTAGTTTATATATAATTGAGTTTGGGAAATTGGGCCTCACTCAAATATATAAATAAATATTGGAACAAAATTAAATACACACAAATAAAAAAAATTAAACAAATTCTCCCCAATCAAATTAAATTAAACAAATTATGGTTGAATTAGCAATTCGCCTTTTATGAATTAGATTACATACTTATTAAATTAATATCAACTTAAATTTAATAATGAATCATGATATTGAATTGCATTTTTTTTCCTAATAAAAAGAATTGCATTATTTATTTGAAATTATTGATCTATGTTATTCACGTAATTTATTCTATAAATTATATATTATGAAGTTATCATTTTATTAATTCACCACCTGAATTATAATTTTTATCTCAAATGATTAGTATGAATGAATTATTATTCCAAATTTATTGTTGGCCATAACCAATTAAATTTCAATTAACGAATTAGTTTATATTAGAAAAAAATTTAATTCAAATTTTATTTATTCATGTTATTATTTTCAGTTATTTATTTTAATAAAAAAGACATTCTTTTCTATTTAATTTGGGGAAGGGAAAGAAAGATGAAGGTGTAAACTAATCCTAAAATGACATCGTATAGTAAAAATAATGAACAAATGAAAATGACGTCATTTCACGAACACACCTATGACAAAAGGTAATTAAATGCATAATTATTCACGCTCAACTCATTTTTTAATGTTCTTTCTTAACGGTATGAATAAATGAAAAGTATAAACAGTTATGTTTCGCCCTCTCGAAGAAAATTTTCTGGATCCGCCACTGTATATATATATATATATATATATATATATATATATATATATATATATATATATATATATGCTTTTCTCGCTTAATGTTGGCTATCATTTGATCGAAGGAGGATTTTTGGTGTTTTCAAACCAAAAGTTGTAACTTTATATTGCCGGAGACTCTGTACTATCTGAACATATTATGAATTTGACCATTCGAAGTGCCGGTAAATCCAAAGCAAATGTATTTCCTGCATAACATACTTGATTATTGATTTTTGAATTCAAGGAGTTAGCATAAAAGGAAAAAGTTTAAAAAATAAAAAAAATGGAGTAGCTAAGTGGAAAGGCAAGAAACTTTAAGAGGCCCGCATATGATTTTTTTTTTTTTACCTATTAATTTTTGAATGTTTAACATTTAATGACGATGTTTTATTTTGTAATTTATTTCAAATAAAACTTTCAATGACAATGTACATTATATTTAAAAATTGAGGTGATCTCATGTGCACTAGATGTATGGATCTGAGCTCATCAGACAGGTCCAAGCGCATTAAGGAGAAAAAAAGGGCCCAAAAAATTGATCACGTCGGGCACGTGTACACCACACACGAGCCATCCTATATCTATTTTATTTTTTCTATTTTCTTTAATTTTTTTTGTGATTTTTTTTTAATTTGCCCCCCAAAATTATATATCCTAAAAGAAAATTAGTAACCTTGAAATTAAAGTGAATTGATTTAATTTATTTGAAATAAATATATACCATAAAATGGAATTAATGAAACATAAAATTAAAATGAATTAATTTAATTTTTTAAAAATTCAACGACTCGCGCAATGCACTTGGCCGAAGCTAATGCGTGGGATCGTGCATTGCACTCGACAATTAATTTTGTCGAAACAAATATAAACGGTAATTGAAAATAGAAAACCAAATTTTGAAATAACTATACACTCTAAAATGGAATTAATGAACCCCAAAATAAAAGTAAACTAATTTAATTTTTTTGAAATACGGCGATTCACGCAGTGCATGTACTAGCTTGACGCTAACGCGTGGGCTCGCGCATGATAATTAATTTAATTTTTTCGAAACAAATATAAACGGCAATTGAAAAAAAAACATAATTTTGAAATAAATATATATACCATAACATGGAATTAATAAACCCTAAAACAATAGTATTTTTTTTTTTTTAAATTCACCAACTTGCGCAATGCATGAGCCTACGCGTTAGCGTCGGGCGATTGCATTGTGCTTGTCAATTAATTTTTTCAACTTAAACATAACTCCTAATTGAGATTAGTACCCCTTAAAAAATATAAACCCTAGAAAAACAAAATAATTAATCTTTAAACAGTCTAAAAAGTTATGGAATTTTTTAATATCTTTGGTTGACAAGAAGAATAATTAATATGCACTAGTATGTCTCCCGCGCGATGCTCGGTATTATATTATTTTATCATGATTGATAAATTAAAACCAAAACGCAATCATAGTTAGATATATATTTGCAATACACACGTAGGTATACTTTGAAACAAATGTATAAAAAAATTTAAATACACTAAAAAATTGAACTTTATTTTCATATATATAAATAATAATTATCATAATTTTTTAAACAAACAAATAATTCAATATCACATTGGAATCAATAATAAGGATGCCATGAAAAAATGGTGCAAAAGAAATTAATTTAGATCATGCGGTTTGTAGTTGTAGAGTCAGAAATTGCTCTGAAAAATTTAATCTAATTACCAAACATACAAAAATATCCATAAAATACAACAGACTTAACCATGTAGTGCACGGAATTTTTTATGCAATTGTGATTTAAATTGGCCTATATTTTTATATTTTGATTAATTAGAAGTGAATGTTTATATTATTTTAACAGAAAATAAAAACGGTAAAAATTATGTAATTAATTAGGTGAAGATTAAAATTTACACAATAAAATGTTATGATTGCACATAGTTTATTTGGCCACAAAGTTTTCTACTTGATCGGTCACAATATAAATTACCAAAATTTACAAAACACGGTCATAAGATAATTCAAATAGAATTAGAACATTCACGTCTAAAGAAACTTTTAACAATTTACAAATATTAGTGCAACCAATAAATAATATATGAATCCAAAGCATTTATAATTAAATTTGGAATAGACCTAAGTATATATATAAATATAAAAGTTAGAAATTGAAATTCCATAACTTATTATGATAAATTTCATAAATCAAATTGTTAAACCACATGTCCTATCATGAATAAAAATAATTTAATAAAATAAAAAAACCTAAACAATAAAAAATTCCAAACAATTAAATAAAAATGAAATGTCAAAAAACACGTATAAAGTAATTATAAATTTATGTAAATATCATAATGCAAGCATCAATTATAGCACCATATAACTAACATTGCCAATTGATATACATACATTTCTATACTTGCCCAACTCAATCGGAGAATAATGAAAATCTCTCTTTCCATCTTGTTCAAAAAACACAAACAATTGCCTTAAATGTCAAAAAAAATATACTCCCTCCGTCCCATAATTATAGTCCATTATTCCTTTTTGGGATGTCCCAGAATTCTAGTCCTATTCTAAATTGGGATTGTATTAAAACATTATTTTATAAATATAACCCTATTTAATATAGTGTGAATGAAATTAATAGAGTAGAAATAGGGGTAATTTAGGATAATTGTTGTAAATTGTGCATTTCCAATACATATTAAATGTGATTTCTTAATCTGAGTGAAAATGGAAAGGGACTACAATTATGGAACGGAGGGAGTATAATGATAAAATGAGGGGAAAATGTTAGGAAAAAAGGACCACAAAACAACTAAAATGTGAACACAAACAATTGCCCTAAATGTTACAAAATATGATGATAAATTGACGGAAAAACTTAAATGAAAATAAATATTATGATGATAAAATAAAATAACAGGTTGGAGAGACAAAAAATCACAAAACAACTAAAATACAAAAATACACAAAATAACTGCATGTCCAATAATGAATAAAAATAATTTAATGAAATAAAAAATTTAAACAATAAAAATTGAAAATAATTAAATAAAAATAAAATGTCAAAAAAACGCGTAGAATGTAATTATAAATTTATGTAAATATCGTAATGCAAGCATCGATTATAGCACCATGTAATTAACATTGCCAATTATTATACATTCATTTCTATACTTGCCCAACTCAATCCAAGAATAATGAAAATCTTTTCTTCCATCTTCTTCAAAAATACAAACAATTGCCTTAAATGCAAAAAAATAAAATAAAAAATATGATGATAAAATGAGGGAAAATGTTAAGGAAAAAAAGAGACCATAAAACAATTAAAATGAGGGAAAAAACTGAAATGAAAATAAATATTATGATGATAAAATAAGGTAACAGGGGAGACTGGGAGAGAGAGAGAGAGAGAGAGAGAGAGAGAGTTCACAAAACAACTAAAAAAAATGCACAATCAAATAAAGAATTCACAAAACAACTAAAAAAAATGCACAAGCAAATAAAGAATTCACAAAATAACTAAAAAAAAATGCACAAGCAAATAAAAAATAACCCCTACGCAACTTACGTGGATCAACCCCAGGACCACACACCACTTGAACGCGCAAGCCGCAGGTTTCTGCTGCCAACTGCGCTAGGCAATCGAATTCTAAGATTTTTGGCATCAATTTTATTATGTACTCTTTGTTGCTAATATTTATTATTTATAATTTTACCCCTACGATTTTGCTTTAATATATGTATAGATTGATATATTGGGGCAAATAGTATTGGATGGCCAAATTTGTTTTTGCAATAAAAAACAGTAATAAATTTTTGAGAAAAAAAAAATACTAGATGTCCACATATGAGGGTTGCCTTTTTGCCCAAAAACACTAAAATTGGGGAAATGATGAGGAAAATGGAAAAAATACTAGAGAGAATTCTAGTTTTTAAAATTGTTTCTTATGGCTTGTTTGCTAAGTATATACCTATGACACACTAATATTATGTTTGTTAGTAATAATAAAGTTCATGAATATGCAAGGGCCGACATGTGTTAACCATTTATATGGTATAACATATCACACCTTGCAAGTGTGATATATAATATCATACATAATTATTAAAAATTACAGACTAAAATAACCTTGTAAATATTAATTAAAAATCTTATTATACAATATTCACACAATGTATGATAATTAATTAAAGGATATTTTAGGAATTGAAATTTTATATAGAATCTAATATATCTCAGCAAACTATATATTATTAATACATATATTTTAATACATAAAAACAAAATGATATTGATATCTTATACGGTACAATACATTTCATGTCAAACATTTTTAACCTTATAACATATTGTGTATCAAACGAGTCTCTTAATGTTTTATAACTCGGTGTGGAGTGTGCCCATTAGGAAAACTGCCCGAAGCAATTGGGCTATTTGCATTCCTCTAATCTAAACACAACACAACATAAATCCGTATAATCTACATAATAAAGGGTGATTCTATACACAGTCCTTCCTTTTCTCACTATAGCCACCATAATTACAAGAATTAAAAATATATTAGTTAAGGACTATTTTAACCTTATAGCTCCAACATTTTTATTTTGAGTAGAACTCTATAGCCCCAACTTAAAAGTATAATAAAAAATAAATCTACTATCTAATAAATCGTCATATCTTCTCCAGTTGTCTTTCACCGGTGGCACTCTTCCCTCCTCCGACAAAGTCCGGTAGAGACAGAAGAGTGGAACAAGGAAAGGAAAATTAGAATTCCAACATAATTGTTATGTTTAGTGAAAAAACACCACATCACATCTGCAGCTTCTTTGGTCATACGTAATATAATACAGTGTACATATCAGTACTCATTCAACTATTCCAAATACATGAGGGGGAAAAAGAGAACCTAAGTTGACTAAATTTTTGTCTATGATTAAATATTCAATTGGTGTAAATTCTTCCATTTTTTTATTGCACAAACATATGCATAATTCTCTCAAGTTTCATCATTTGATACCAAATAGCCAACTGCGTTTCTTGGCCTCCATCGAAAACTACCCTTTTTCGTAAATATTCTTGACTTTGATCAAATGTAATTTTTATTGCCTGATTGCCCCTTTCTTCCATTCTCATTCATGTCTATCGTTCACCTTCAACTTGGACATCTAAATAGGTGATAGTTTTCTATTGGAGCCAAGCGACAAAAGTGTCGAGCACTTTAATGCAGGAGCAGTTGTGTTTCTGCGTGAGTTACAACAGGTGAAGAACTCCTCTTGCAATGACGATTAGTGGGGACTATTCGAATGTGTTTTTTTAATTAGGGTTCTAAATAAAGGGCTATATTTTATAGGGTTAAAATGGTACCTCAATTAATATTTTTATTTATTTTATAAATTGGGGGCTGTGACAAGAAAATTGAGTCATGTATAGAATTACCCTAAAATTAATAATATAAAATAGCAGTAAAAATATTTTCTGCCTAAAATCACTTTCTAAGCACGATCCTCGGTAATTTTTTAATTTTTATTTTTGTATTTTCTTTAAATCTGAGATCATTTGATAATTCGTGGGAAATGAAGAACAAGGGAATGCTCACATTATCAAATATTAATACAATGTTATAAACAACTAAACAATACAAGAGCACATTAGATAAAACACATCTACTCCATAACTTGTATACAAATGAATCTATACATTCAGTCATATGGTATGTATGTTTGACACTCTTTTCCCCCTCTAAATTAGAAATATAATTGAGATATTGAAGAAGGAATCCGCCTATAAAATCTTTCCACCACCTATCCTCTCTCTCAATTATCACATATCAAATCAAATGAGCTAACCAAACCAAAGAAAAGAAATGAAAAGATTATGAATTAATTCCTCATGAATGCAACTTCCATATAGCCTTTGATGGAGAAGAAGAATGCGTAAACTTGACTGTTGGCCTTCTCTGCTTCCTACTCACACCTTTTTCAGAATTGCTGCTGCCTACTTTGATCACATCAACTTTCACAATGTGATGATCAGAAGTCCCTTTTGATGAGACCACCGAGTATGATCCTGGGACGAACTTGTAAGGCGCGTTTGTTGATGATAATATGTAGTCTACCCGCGTCCCATACTTGCACGTCCCCTGCACACCTGCACCGTGTCAAAGATTCTAAGATTAGTCGAAAAAGAGACATAAAAACCAGCAAATTTCATGGGATATATATGTTTTAAGGATAGTTGTAGCAGCTCTTACTTTGGCCTTTGGCTATCATGACAACAGACTCACACTCTCCTGCATAATCCTTAGCATCTGTATATTCTTGACTCTTTAGATGCTTCATCACCTCGACTTTAGGAGTTGGTTTCCCCATTTCTTCATAGTACTACAGCACAAGACAAGAACAACATTTGAGACATTGTAAGACTATATGATGATCAAGAATTTGTCAGCAGAATATTGTATATATTCACCTTTACAATATCTGTCCATCTCTCTTGGGAGTAATCTGTTTCGTCTAGTGAGTTTAGGCCTCCGGCTAGAATGTGTGGCACACTGGTCGACTGAATGATGGCGTTGATCTGCTTCATCCTCCAGCTCTCGTCCAGGTGATCGAGGAGTGTGCAGAAGACGTTGATCTCGCCTACTTGAGGGACATCAATGGTGGCTTTAAGTACATTCCTGCATCAAATGCTGATCGATGAATAAATCCCATCTTTTCTTTCTTCAAAGGGCTCAAATGCTTCATGGTCATCATGTATTAATTAATTTCTGGTGTTTTTAGTTCTCTAAACTGCTGTTAATTACATATTGTGCAGTGATGTTTATGTATTTGTAGCTCACATGCATAGATTCTTTGCTTCTGGAAACCAGCTAGCTTTGCATATACCACCAACATAAACTTTTTAATTATTACATCTCTCTTGTTTTTGCCTTTTTCATGCTAATTGATACCTACTTTCCTAACATATGAGATCCCTTTCTTCTTATTGTAATTCACTGTCGTATTTTATTTTCTTATCCAGTGAAGTTCATCCAAGCTGTGCTGAATCCATACTAGTTGCACTCGGGAGAATAAAATATATACTAGATTGAAACAGAGGTGAACTATGAGAGAGAGAGAGAGAGAGAATCAGAAGAAGTGTTGAAACATGAATTAAAGACGACGAAACAAAAAAACACAGAGAATTGAAATGAGGAAAGAGGAGCACTACAATATAATTAGAAGAGAGAATGAAATATAGAATGAGAGAGGTTGCTGGAAACCTGAAATCAGTGTCGTCAAAGATCCTCTGCGCCTTCCATCGCTTAATCGGCCATTTGGAAAGAATGGCGTTTCCAAATTCAGGCGCCCAACTATCTGCAAAAACGTACTTCATTCCCAAAGCATCAGCCAAATCGGAGAGCGGCTGCATATTCTTCTCCTCCTCCGCTTTCACATCCTGCAATGCCACCACGTCAGCATTCAGCTCCCGCAACACCTCCACCACCGCCCTCCCGCCTCTCAACCTCAAATCCACTCCATTTTTCCCTTTCCTCTCTCCGGTCAACTCCTCGTACTGCCCGCTCCTCTTCAATGATATCTCGTTGTCCGGTAGATTTATCGACACCCTCAACCTCGATTTCGCGAACTTCTGCTGTCTCGACGGCACCTCTTCTGCGCTTCCCGGAGACTGCTTCAGAATGCTCCTCGGCCGATCGTTCATCGATTTCGAACCTTTTCTCGCCAATTCTCTCTCTCCCTCCAACTGATTTTCCGATGAATTATCTGTTTTCGCCACAGCTGGTGCCATGGAGAAGAGGGCAGCATTAAATGTTACAAACCTTATCGCTTTCACACCTCCTAATTCCGAGCTGGGATGAATTACAGCTGAGGAAATTCCGCTCACTGAATCCGCCTGAGCTCCCGAGCTCGATTTTCCGAGCTTCTTCACTACGATCTTCGGCCTCGAGCGCCGCCGCCGGCGAGGCCATCCCAGTCTTGAGCAGAGGCGGCGGAGCTTCTTGTTGAATACTTTGAGCATTTGATTAATGGAGCTTTGTTATGGCGCCGGTGCCGGTCGTAGCATGAAATATGGATGATTATTGGAAGAAAGTAACCGAGAGATGCGAATGTAAATATAAATATGCAATGAATGAGAGAGAGAGAGAGAGAGAGAGAGAGAGTTTGTTTAAGTGTTTAAGTTGAGATTCTTTTGAGGTTGAAAAATGTGTTGGCAGTCTTTGAATGAAGTTGGCAGGTGACTTTGGGGAAGGTCAATGCGATTTTGATCAAGTCTCATTAAATCTGTAACTTCAATTTTCAGTTTCACCCCTTATTTAATCTTGTATAATCTGCCACGTATCCTTATAAATTCATTTTCACGCGACTGCTGTTATGTAAAACAAAACGTCATCAATTTAATTTTTGTGCATATCAACATGCCTATAAATTGACTTACATATAAATGTTACTATATAGTCGCGGTCTAATGTTCCTATCAATTTAAAATGTAAGTTGATTAGTTTTGAGATTATATATAAACCAATATTGGAGATGTTAATTACTACCGAACTTGAACATTAGTACCTTACTAAAAAATCAAATATTCACATTATATTTGTCTCGAACTCAATTACATTAATTAATACAGTTTGAAAAAAGAAAGTATTAAAAAGTAGAGCATCGGTGATTTCCTTGAATTTTAGTTGTTTTGTCCAAAATGACTGGGAATCGAATCGAAACCTAAAACTAACATAAACATATATCTAGTTATAAAGGTAAAAATCACATTTTTCCTTAGTACTATTTTATAAAGAAGAAAAAAAAAATTAAAGAATTGAAAGACAAAATAATTGTAGGTCGGGCCACATGAGGAGAATGGCCAACTGCTCCAAGAAGGAAACATGGCGAGGATGAAAAGATGAGTAGTATGTGTTTGGACAGTTTGGAAATTTGGATTATTAAAAAAACATTAAACACTCAACTGCTCCCAAATATTATAATTAATGCTAGTACTTATCCTTTTTCTGTCACTGGAAAGTAGCTTAGCTCTTTTATTAATTATTACTCGATTAAATTAATAATTGAAAAATGTAGGTGACAGGGTGGAGAACAAACAAACACGGCGTATCGAAACTTCATCATGCAAATTGCAATGCATGCAACGCCACGTCACCAGAAACACGGCGACTTGAACTCCCATGCACTCTCTCTCTCTCTCTCTCTCTCTCTCTCTCTCTCTCTCTCTCTCTCTCTCTCTCTCTCTCTCTCTCCCTAACGACAACTCCTTCGATAATATGTTATACTACTAGCTAGTACTGATCAAAGAGAGATCTAGGGTTTTTTTTAAAGGAAATTACATTAGAATGGAATACGATCACATTTGATAAATGAAATGTAAATTTCAACGAACAAGTCACACCATTTATAATTACCCACGCAAGGATTTTAAAAAAACAAATTAAAGTCTTTACCTTTTTCTTTGATAAAATAAAAATAAGTCTTTACTATTTACCATGACGCTAAAGGATATTGAATGACTTTACATATATATTAATTTAAGAATTAATAACTTTCATTTAATTATAGTATAATACCATCTATCTATATATAGAAGTACAATATGTAGAGGAACAAATTTAATTGACTTTCAACATTGGACAGTTGATCCTTGAAGCAAATAATAAAAGAACAAGACTGTAAATTTTTATTCCCGAATATTTTGGGGTAAAGAACAAGACTACAATTATTTCAATTATTTAAGTGACATTCCCGATGGGGTTTTTTTTTTTTTTAACTTTTTTATTGTTTCAGGAAAAATGGGAAAATGGCTTCTTCTTCTTTTTTGTAATAATATGGATTTTGGGAAATATAAATTTTATGTTATCTGAGAATGAAATAATCTTTTCCGTGCAAGTATATAATTTTAGAGAATAAAACTAGATTTCATAAACTTATGTCAAACGAGAGTTTACGATATATACTTTTCATCTTCCTAATATTAGGAAAATAAAAAATAATTAATCGATAATGATGAGAACTCATAAATTTTAAAGAAAATAAACAACTAAAAGCGAATAGGTAGAGCTAGCTAGGCTTCTTTTCATTTCAGTTTTTCAATTAATTATATATAATTAAAGTATATAGATTGATCAGATCACTCTATCTACTCTTGCTTAATTAATTTGTATATATTAATTTAATTAACGTAGTGATATTTCTCACACTTGTAAGGATCGATAAATAACCGGTGTTCGGTCACATTTATACTAATCCTGAATATTCTTCGACTCTCATTCCTTGCAGTTTCAACGTTTTCTTATTGTCTTTTCCTCTGTCAAAATTTGTCCGGTATGTTGAGATATGAGAAACAACGAACTAATGTTTGTTTAATTTATTTCACAAAAAAAAAAAAAAAAAAAACAACAACAACGCACATCCACTGATCAATTATGTTATCTTAAGATCATGTTATAGTATATCACAAAAACTTGTGTATATATGACCATTTTACGGATCAATATTCATAAAACAAGTTAAGTACAGATATAAACTAATATATCTAACTGCATTTTCCGTACTTTTGTTAATATTGTTTAATTACGTACATTTGAATTTAGATCTTGACCCTAGCTTCCGATTCCTTATTTTAAATATAAATACTTTTCAATTTGTTTTGTTCTATTAGAAGTAATATATAGATTCAATGAATTCAAGTAATCCTTTCTAAAAGTGTTTTGAATAATACTTTATGAGTGTATTACCTAATAGTAATCTAAAAATATCGGGTAATAAAGAGAACTTTCTTAAAAAAGCTTAAAGAAGAAATTAAAATCCTCAGTTTCATTTCATCTTTAATTGCATGATTAAAATAATAATGATCATCTTCGCATGCAATGTGTAATGTGCATGTTACTATTTATTAATTTTTGGTGTATATGTACGTACCCGGCATGGGATGTAAGATCGATACAATAAATTAAAATGCGCTTAATTTTTTTGTTGTCGAAGGTAACCCGCAGCCGCTACCAAGGTGCGCACTGGGTAGACCCCGCCCCTGTGTAATAGCCTGTAAACCACACAGAGGAGGTAAACCACACGCAGCCGCTACCGAGGTGCGCACTGGGTAAACCCCACCCCTGTGTATTGGGTAGACCCCGCCCCTGTGTATTTGGCAAGTGCCCCTGTGTATTTGGCAAGCCAGGTGTGACAGGCTCACACCTAGCGGTGTTGGTGGGATTCGAACTTGAGACCTTTGGCCTCAAGATATCACCACTCCACCACTAGGCCATCCCCAAGGGGACAAAAATGCGCTTATTATAATTTAGAGATAGTGATCATCATCATTAGGTAATTAAAAATATTGATCGTGTCACGTCACACGTCATGATTTTTTTTATTTAGTTAAATATTAATTGGTCCCAAAGGTTGAAAACTGATATGAAAATTTATTTATGCATGCGGCGATATTAATTAGAGAGATATCATCAACGTTAATCAGCGATTTAATTGGTGGAATAATAATAAAATCGGGACTTTTTTTTTTAAATAAAGGAGTAATATATATGCTCGAATCTATTTACTTTTTTAGGTCAAAATAAATTAGATGCATCCGCTATTTGAGCCTTAGAAAAAAGAAGAGAAAGCTACGGACATTATTTCTAATTTCTCTTTGTTTATTGTTTATTGTTTATTTTAATTTTTTTTCTTCGTTTATTGTTTGACATGCTGCTAATTATAGTATATTAGCACTCCGTTCATTATTATATGCATTCCATCCTACGTACTTTAAAAAAAAAATGAATTTACTCATTGACCCTAAGTCTATAATATGCATAATTTAATCGAGAGCTATGGCCTAGGGGTTCAATAAGACCAAATTGCATTCATTCGTAATATATAATACAATATTATATATATATATATATATATATATATATCTGTGTGTGTGTCGTTGTTCTTGTTATAAAAACAAACTTTACAGTAGTAATGACAAAATGGATAGAAGAAAGAAAATTGATTATTTTTATAGAGAATTAAGCGTACATATGTACTAATTACACAAACTTATTTATACTAAAGATTTTACATAAAGAGAATCCAACTGTCCTATGACTAAGATGTAGGAATGCTTAGTTGGAGTGAATATAAAAAAACATAGTCATCATATTAACTCCACGTTGCTTAGCTAGCCTATAGCCTATAGATATTATATACACATATTTCATAATACTCCCCTTTGGACATAATATCATAGTCTTCACTTCCCCTGAAAGATAGATAATTTCTTCTAGTAGTGTGTTTTTTTGACATGTCTCATGCCGATGTCGAATACCAGTTTCTCAAATGTAGACGTTGGTAAAGACTTTGTAAACAAATCGGCAAGATTATGGTAGGAACGAATCTGTTGGACATCTATTTCTCTCTTTTCTTGAAGCTCATGGGTATGGAAAAACTTTGGTGAAATATGCTTGGTCTTGTCGCTTTTTATGTATCTTTCTTTGACTTGTGACATACAAGCTGCATTATCTTCGTAAATAATTGTAGGAGTATCTCTGACTGATTTCAAGTTGCTAGCATTCCGTACATGTGCTATTACAGATCTGAGCCAAACACATTCTCTGTCAGCTTCATAAAGAACAATTATCTCTGAATGATTGGAAGATATAGCTACTAATGTTTGTTTGGTCGATCGCCAAGATATAGTTGCACCATTATAACAGAACAAATAACCCGTTTGTGATCGAGCTTTGTGTGGATCTGATTTGTATCCTACGTCTGCATATTCGGTTAATCCAGTGTTGGTTGTTTCCTTAGAGTAGAATAACCATAAGTCTGTGGTGCCACGAAGATGTTGAAGAATGTGTTTGACCCCATTCCAATGTCGTCGAGTTGGTTCAGAACTGTAACGAGCAAGTACATTTACTGCAAAAATGATATCTGGCCTGGTACACTGAGCTAAATACATTAAAGCTCCAATTGCATTTAAGTATGGTGTCTCAGGACCAAGTATTCTTTCATCAGATTCATTAGGTCGAAATGGATCTTTCTCGAGATCTAAATTACGCACAACCATAGGAGTGCTCAAAGGATGAGCTTTATCCATATTAAACATTTTAAGCAACCTTTCAGTATAAGCAGATTGATGAACATGAATCCCATTATTCCTATGCTCTAATTCAAGGCCAAGACATAATTTGGTCTTTCCAAGATCCTTTATTTCAAACTCTTTTTTTTTTAACATTTAATGGTTTTGCTTAACTCTTCAAGAGTACCAATCAAGTTCATATCATCTACATAAACGGCAATAATCGCAAACCCAATACTTGAACTTTTATTAAAAATGCATGGGCAAATGGGGTCATTTTTGTATTCATTCCTGATAAGATATTCACTCAACCTGTAATAGATGCGACCAGATTGTTTTAATCAATACAACAATTTTTGCAATTTGATCGAATATAGATCATATGAAACATTTGCTTCAGATATTTTCATTCTTTCAGGAATTTTCATATAAATGTTTATATCAAGTGAACCATATAAGTAAGATGTAACTATGTCCATTAAACGTATTTCCAAGTTCTCTTGTACAACCATACTAATAAGAAAACGAAAAGTGATTATATCCATAACAGGTGAATATGTCTTATCATAATCAATTCCAGGCTTTTGTGAAAAATCTTGAGCTACAAGTCGAGCTTTATATCTCACTATTTCATTTTTCTCATTTCTTTTTCGAACAAATATGCATTTGCATCCAACAGGTTTAACATTTTTCGGAGTTTTAATTATTGGCCCAAATACATTTCGTTTTTGTAAAGAATTCTTCCCACATGGGCCAATCATGCTTCTGGCGACATATATGATTATTGAGTGTGGTTCATTATCATAATCATTTTCCATAATTACTTGAGCAATCTTGAAAACGAAAACATTATCTATGATTATATCATTTCGATTCCAAATTTCACTATTATAATTCATAGATACTTCAGTATTTTTGATCTGGTTAGTAAGGTCATCATTTCTCCCCCTTCGTTTTTGATAAACGATATCCTTTGATCTAAAAGGTCACCACGCTTGTGACGTGGAACATTGTTGTCCATTTGAGCACATTTTTGGGGAACAACCATCCTAACTGGAGCATTCGCAGTTGTGATATGGGATTTTGTGACTTTGCTAGCATCATTAAATACATCAGGAAGTCTATTTTCCATGTTTTGTAAATAAATAAGTTTCCTTACTTCATTTTCACATTCAGATGTACGCGGATCTAAATAAGATACACATGGCTCGTTCCAAGAAAGATTCGCTATGGGCCTTTGTTTGTCTTTATTATCATCATTACCAATTTGATGAAAATATTGTCTCATCAAAATGGTAATCTGCAAATCTAGCTGTAAACAAATCACCATTTGATGGTTCAAGATATCTGATGATTGATGGATAATCGAATCCAACGTATATACCAAGTTTATGTTGCAGGCCCATTTTAGTCTTTTAAGGAGGTGGAATTGGCACATATACAACACATCCAAAAATGCTTAAATATGAAACATATGGTCCAATACCTGACACTAGCTGCATTGGAGAATATGCATGATATGCAGTCGGGTGTAATCTAATTAAAGTTGATGCATGTAAGACTGCATGACCCTAAGTTTCACTATTTAATTTGGATCTCATTAGTAAAGTACGAGCAATTATCTGGATCCTTTTGATCAATGATTCGGCCAATCCATTCTGAGTGTGAAGATGAGGTGCAGGGTGTTCAACTTGAATTCCTAACACGGCACAATACTCATCAAAACTTTTGATGTAAATTCTCCGGTATTATCCACCCTTATATTCTTAATAGAATAATCTAAAAAATGAGCTCGAAGTTTAATAATTTAATCTAATAGTCATGCAAAAATAACATTTCGAGTGGATAATAAGCATACATGTTACCATCTGGAAGATACATCTATTAGGACTATAAAATATCTAAATAGTCCACCTGCAGGATGTATTGGTCCACATATATCACCATGAATACGTTGCAAAAATGATGGTGATTCGAATCCTACTTTTTCTGTAGAATGTTTAGTTATGAGCTTTCCTCTTGAACATGATTCACAAAAATAATCTTTGGAAATTAACAACTTTATGTTTTTCAATGGATGTCCTCTTGTTCGTTCTACAATTCTACGTATCATAATTGCTCCTGGGTGCCCTAGGCGATCATGTCATAATCCTAAAATTTCAGGATTAACCAATTTTCATGATTTGGTAGCATTGGACTCACATGTCCGAATAGGAACACAATATAAACAAGAAATTATTGCTTCAAATTTTCAAGGATAATTCTTTTGTTCGATTCATATGATGTGATACACAAACATTCTTTCCCATTTTCAACTTATGTTTCCAGATGATAACCATTATTGAGTACATCCTTGAAACTTAATAGATTTCTTTGTGACTTTTCAAACAACAAATCATTTTTGAGATATAAAGTAGTACTGTTAGGCAATACAAATTTTGCATTTCCAGTACCATCTATAATCTCAATGTGGCCTGATATTGTCTTAACTTGCAATTTGCATAGTGTAAGACTTGAAAAAATATATCTTGTTGGTCAGTATTGAGTGTGTTGAAGCACTGTCAAAAGGACATATATCATATTTATTGATATTCTCCATGTTGTAGCCTGTCAAGTAGTAAAATGTTAATATGAAAGTCATTTTACTATATGAACATCACAAAATGACTCATGAATGCATCATCTGAGTGAGATATGCAAAAATATTAATCTCGGGAAGCATATAATCCGAGATACATACAAAAATAGGATATTTACATTGATTACAAAATAAGTCATAACAAAAGTATCTAAGTTTGAGCATATTTCCACTAGTCATCATCTAATGTTCCAGGGTCAGGATCATTTAGGAAATCTGACAGCTAAAGTGACTTTCCATCATTCAATTTTTGATTGTTTGTAACTTCTGATGTATTTGTCTCAACCATAGAAGATGGCTCAATTGTTTTTGCAACATGTGCTTAAACATTTTTCCCTTTTTTTGTGAGGCCTGATATAGTTCAGTCAGATGTGGAGCAGTACGATAAATCCTAGACCAATGTCCAGTCATTTCACATCTGTAACAAACACTATTACTATGTTAATTTGTGTGAGTCTTATCATGATCTGACCTTTTCTGAAATGGTTGTCTTGACTGGGTTGTTCGATCATATTGATATGGATGATTACGTCAACGAGCACTTTTGTGGAAATTACCACGTCCTCTGCCTCTATAGGCCCCACGCCTATATTTATAATCATGATCTTTGAATTGACCTGCAATTCTGCTGGAACTTGCATGTATTTCAGGTACTGGTTAGGAGCCAGGATGTTGCAAATCATGATTTCTCGACAACAATTCATTAGTCTTTTCAGCTATGAGAGTTACTGAAATTAGCTCAGAATACATTTTAAATTACCATTGTCTATGTTTTTGTTGAAGCACTACATTTGACGCGTGCATTGTGGAAAAAGTTTTTTCTAATTTGTCATATTTTGGTAGTTTGTTCCACAAAGAGCCAATCGTGACTCAATTTTGAATAGATTAGAGTTATACTCGGCAATAGATTTAAAATCTTGTAATCTTAGATGTTACCAGTCATATTATGCTTGAGGTAGCGCCATGCTTTTGGCATGACCAAATCTCTCATTGAGTCTTTGCCATATATCATTTAAGAGATGATGACGTATGAAAATTATAGTCTTTACCTCATCCTTCTTATTTGTCAGTGCAATATCTACATTTTCTAGAGTTTTTTTCAAGTCCTAATCCTTAGAGGTGTAGTTCCACATCAACCCTCCAGACTAAATAGTTACTTCTGGTAACATCTAAAATTTGAAAATTTTGCCTGTCGATATTAGTCATACCTACAAGAAAAAAGAAATAAGATTAATATTAGAGCCATCAAAATGGGCTAAGCCCGTCGGACCGACCCGTCCCCGCCTCTGTTTTAGGCGGGTAGGGCTTTAAATTCGAGGCTCGTTTAGCTGGCGGGTAAGCCTGCGGCAAAGCGAGCTTTGATGGGTAAAGCCCTATAATATATTTTTTTTTTTTTGCATTTATTTATGAATTAGAAATTTAGAAATTAGATAATAAGCAAAAAATGAAAGCTCTAACCTAAATTCCTAATTAAGCAATTTCGCCGACTCTCCCATCCCGGCCCAGACCACACCCAACTCAAACTCACAACTCCAATTTCGCAGCAGCAGCGTCTCACAAGTCACAACCCCAATTTTCGCAGCAGTAGCAGCAGCCCAGAGTCCCAGACCACACCCAACTCTCACTTTCATCCTTTCCAAGTGCTTGAACAAGAGGCGACAACAGCAGTGTCTCATCCTCTCGGTGGTAAAGAGTTCTTGGTGGGAGTACCTTAATGTATTCGCTTATTCAATTTGCTAGTATTTTTCTTCCTTTAATATTTGTGAGTAGTATTCTGTTGATGAAATGAAATCAGATCTTAGTGAAATTATAGCTCTGGAAGCAATGTTAGCTGATAATAATTTTAGCTCATTCTTGAATCAATCCAGGTTTTTAGTTAATTTTCCTTTTTAATTTCGCATTCCATTTTTTACTGTCGCTCGAATATATGGTCTTGCACTCTTGCTTATTAAAAATTTGTTTCATTGCTTTCTGTTGCTGGTAATTGGTAAACTTTGATTGTAGGAATTTATTACGTATCTAAAATGGTATTGTTAATTGTGGATATTTGTGGTTATGCTTTTCATGTTCTTTGATTAGAGTTGTGGGTGGGGTTGCCTCCTAAATCCAATTTGTTTAGTAATTAATTAATTTTGGTAGTTTGCGCATTTAATCTTTAATTACACTATGTGTCTATGTGCCAGATGCTGAGATGCATGATTGAGCAATTTATGAAATTTCATTTTTTTTAAACAGTATGATTGATAGATTGAGCAAATTGATAAGGTCTGATTAGGAGATGGTTTTTTTTTTCGTGTTTTCAATCGTTGTGCAGATTTATTTCTTGTTTTGATATACATGAAAGGATCTACCTCTTTGCACCAAAATGTCAATTTAGATGCATCTCAAGATATTGAGGGTGTTAGGGATAGTTAAATATCTGCATCCGGGACAGAAAATAAGAAAGGTAGTAAGAAAAAAGAAACTTCTGATGTTTGACAATTTTTTATAAAGAAAGGGGTAGGTGATGATGGCATTCAAAGATCTGATTGTAAAGGGTGTAAGAAAGTTTTGAAAAGTAAGGGTAAACAATATGGAACATCTAGTTTGAAACACCATATTAGCTCTTGCAAGAAAATCAAATTTCATGATTTAGGACAACTACTTGTTGATCACGAAGGAAAGTTAAAGTCTCGGAAAATTGATCCAAAAGTTGCTTGTAATTTACTAGTTGCTGCAGTTATTAAACACGACTTACCATTTTTCTTTGTCGAGTATAAGGGAATTAGAGTTTTGATGAAATATTTAAATCCCGATGCTGCTTGTATATCTAGAAACACTCTTGTTTTTTATATTATAAGAATGTATCAAGTAGAGAAAGAGAAACTCAAACAAATCTTGACTGGTATTCGAAGTATAATTTGTTTAACTTCGGATGTATGGACTGCATACACGAGTGAGGGATATATTTGTTTAACTGCTCATTTTGTTGATGATTGGAAGCTTCATAGCAAAATACTTAATTTTGCCCATATGCCTCCCCCCACATTCGGGAGTTGAATTAGCTGCAAAGTTGTATGAGTTTTTAAAGTAAATAGTTTTTTTTTTCATTTTTGGATTTATATACATTTATTTTACAGTGTTTATTAATTAATGTTATAAATTTGAATACAGGAAGTTACAACTTATGAGAGTCGAACCATTATTAATGCTGGAAAGTCTGAATTGGATGTTTATTTGGAGGAGGCAAAAATGGAATGGAAATTTAACCCTGATTTGGATGTTTTGGACTTTTGGAAAAATAATCAACATTGTTTCCCATCCCTAGCATTGATGGCTTGTGATTTATTGGCTATTTCTATTACTACTGTTGCATCAGAGTCGTCATTTTAAATTGGTGCACGTGTTATAACCAAGCATATAAGTAGCACCCTTCCAGCAGATATTCAAGCTCTTGTTTGCACTTGCAACTGGTTACATGGATTTTCTTGTGGTAAGTTAGTTTAATTATGTTGTTTACTATATTGAAATTAATTTCTATAAAATGAATTAAATTTTATAATTTGCAAAATAGTATTTGAGGTGATTTGCTTTCTAGTATCAATTTTTATCTCATTTTTAGATATTGATGACGAAAGTGAAAACTAGAAATCTTTTTTTGTCGGAAGAGTCATCAAATAATATGAATATTGTTGAGGACCTTGAGGATGAAGATGAAGATAAAGAAGACGATCTAGAAGATCCTTTAAATGTGTTTGATGTTGACACTTTGATTAATTAATCTTATGTAGTATTATCAAATTCGTATTAACTTTGGATAATTTTTATATTTGGTTGGTGAATGCCGAATGGTGATTGGTGAATTATTAAACTCCATTTTCAATGAATTCATTTCTTGTTTTGGGGAATGCAATTGAACTTGTTGTAATTTGTTTAATTGTATTTTTTTGTTTTCTATGTCTTCTATGTTTTTCTTATAAACAAATTTGCTTAATTGTAGATTTTCTTAAACGTTCCCATCTCAGAAGTCAGACTAGCTCTTGAAATGGAAATAAGAGAACCCGATATTCTGTAAGAATTCAAATAATTGTGTGCCATGATGATTTGTATTAAACTGACATTGAAACCAGAGGCAAACTGTAGTATACTAGCAAACATATGTAATCTCTTTCAACAAAATAAGTATGTTGTAAAAATAAAAATTCAAATGTTGAAACAATGCCATTTATTTAGAACCAGAAATTCAATTGCCCAGCAAAAAAAAAAAAAAAAAAAAAAAAAGCCCGCGGGTCGGCCCGACAACCCGCAGGTATAGGCTGGGGTGGGTAGGGCCTTGTTTTTCAAGCCCGCCACCCAGGCGGGCTTACCTGCCCCGCCCCGCCAGCCCATTTTGATAGGTCTAATTAATATCAATAAAATTTAAACTTTAATCTTATTTACCTTGTGCAAGCAAAACTCGTACTGATAACGTGTTACAAAAACAAACTTTGTAGTAGTAATGACAAAATGGATTGAAGAAAGAAACTTGATTATTTTTATAGAGAATTAAGCGTAAATATGTACTAATTACACAAACCTATTTATACTAAAGATTTATACTAAAGATTTTACGTAAAGAGAAGCCAACTCTCCTGGGACTAAGATGTAGGAATGTTTGGTTGGAGTGAATATAAAAACATAGTCATCATATTAACTCCACGTTGCTTAGCTAGCCTATAGCCTATAGATATTATGTACACATATTTCATAATAGTTCTTGATTAATATTCTATATATGTTTTAGTTCTCCCGTTTTAAATATTTGATGTCATTAATCTTTTTTAATGAGCGAGCATGCAATTTAAGTTTATTTAAATTATAAAATTAATAACCTTTGGATGCAAAACATGAAGAAATCCAAAAATTAGCAAAGAGCTAGAAATAAAAAACATATAAATAAATATAAGAACATATATACCCTAGCGAAGGTTGATATTCATAAATAAAAAATCTAGACTAATTTGAACCAAAATTAATTTTAAAAGCTAAATTATTTTTTGAAGGATGAAATAAATTAGATGCATTTTTTTAATGAATTAATTAATTAGCATGTCCTCATAGTATTCGTTTTTCATTTTGATTAATGAGTGTTTTCTTCCCTTAATATGTGTAACACAAATTCCGAGTATTTAAATTAATAAACACCGGAAAATTGTACAAAGAAAATATTTCGGATTGAAATTACAATTTGTGGTTCGATTCTCTATCTAAATCTTCCGATTCTTCTCTTCAAAATTTGTTCTTCGTGTTCTTCAAGATCTTCAAGGTGGATTTGCCTCTTCGATCTTCAGAAACTTAATGTTTACGAGTTTATGGCATTGATTCGGATGGTCGAAACCTTGACTCCGGATCAAACTGTGGATTTGAGATGATCTTGACGAAGATTGTGCCGTCTCTTTGAGGAACGAGCTGAATCTTGTAAGAATGTCTTGAAGATTTAGGTTGATAACGTCAATTCAGAGGGTCGAGAACTTTGATTCCAGATTGAACAATGTATTTGAGTTGATCTTGACGAAGAACTTCTTGAATCTTGTAAGAACAACTTGAATATTTGGGTTGATAACGTCAATTTGGAGGGTTGAGAACCTTGATTTCGGATTGAACAATGGATTTGAGTTGATCTTGACGAAGAACTTCTTGAATCTTGTAAGAACAACTTGAATATTTGGATTTGATAACGCTGATCGGAGGGTCGAACACCTTGATTCCAGATCAAACGTCGAATTTGGGATGATTTTGGCGAAGAACACGAAGAACGTCTTGAATCTTCACTTGAATGCCTTGAGGATTGAAGAGAGCTTTCTCCGATGAATCCTTCTCCAAGCTTGAGCTCTTGAAGTTGTTGTCGTTTCCTTAGGCCAAGCCCTCTATTTATAGGCAAATAAGGGTGCATTTAGGGCTTAGGTGGCGACATTTAATATGTTGATTCCATGCATGAGCTCGACACTTGTCAATCGCTTATTGGTTGAGAATTTTCACATATTAAATATCAAATTATTGTTTATTTTATTTAGGAATTTGATCAAATAAAATTCCTAAAATATAAATAAATAATTTAATTTGGTATTTAATTATTTTAATTTTCACGCGGTACCATTTGATTGGTGATAAAATTTTAATTGCTTACAATATGAATCATGAATACTACTGACAATAGCATATGAATGTTTTTCCCTGTCAAAACTCATTTTCTTTTATAATATTTACAATAATCTATACCATTTTTTCAATGATTGAATTGAAATATAAATAAAATACGTATATATATATATATATAGTAATTTGTGGAGCATAAACATTACTACACCATACAAAATTGTAAGCTAACCCCACTGTTCTTCAATGCAAGTTGAGTAGGTGCGCACTACGTACTGCTAAAAGATTCAAACCTTTACTAAAAGGATTAATTCCACGAGGGACTATACTGTCCCCTTTCTAAAATTGTATCCATAAATAATACAATGCATCTCGGTGTTGAAAGATTAACAACTTATTTGTATACTAATATATTAGTAGACAGTAAATAATTAAGAGCCAATTAACTTCAAATTATATCACCAATTTCAAACGTAGATGATAAATTATTTGAATTAATAATCAATAAGAAACTAAAATTACAAATCAAATAAGTATTCATTAAAGTTTCACGAAAAAAGAAACTAAGATTACACTTACACATTAATTAATTGTTTAGGTTTTCCAAAATAACATAGGGATTACACTCCATGCATACAAATAAAATCTTATATCCCACTTTTCTCTATCACATTTGGTGTCTCATCATTTTAATTTTTATTCGATTTTCATCAATTTCAATTTGTTATGACTTAGTTTAATTTTATAATTATTATTTAGGGTTCATTCCACCCAATTAGGGTTTATATTTATTCTTTAATATTTATTTGTTGTTTTTTAGTTAATATAATTGATTGATATGATTGATTATTCCAAAAGCATGGTATATAATTTTTAAAAAATTTAACTTTTAGCAATAAATATTGATTATGATTTGTAATATTATAATAAAATTTATTTTTAATTTGTAATAAATATTTTTAAAATATTAAATTTCATAATGGAACACAATAGTGGGACATGAAAAGTGGACTAGGGGATTTTATCCCCCATGCATAAGCTTTTTTCACTTGTCCCTGATTTCCCTCGTATCTAAGTCATGATTCTTTGATGTAGCGGATTGGAATTTCTTGTTACACTCTCCGTGTACACTCCATGTGACACTTTCAAGTTAAGAGCTTTTCTTGTATTTTTTTCTTTAATTTTTTTTTTTGTGATTTAGTTTAATTATATGATTGTTTTCAGGGTTCATCCAATCCAATTAGGGTTTATAATTATTTTTAATATTTAATTTTTGATTTCTAATCAATAATTCATTATTATGGTTTATTTTTTAAAAAATATGTTTTATAATTTTTTTAATTCATTTTTTTATAAATGTTGACAATGATTATTTATGTTATAATTAATTCTTATTTTATAATAAATATTATTAAAATAAAAAATTTGATAATGAAATACGGAGTGAAACACAAGAAAGTGTAATGTAACAAGAAATTTCAACTTTGATGTAGCCAAGTTATCACAAAAAGAGTAGGACCCAGCAGCTTTTTTTAAAAAAAAAACTATAAAAAAACAGAGTAAATTAAGAACAATATTAATATCATAATATGTGTGTGTATATACATATGTATGAGAAGGTTATTTATCTTATTGTGATTTACTGCTTAATTGTTATATACTACCTCCATTTCATAATGTTTGTTGTTTAAGGTTTTTTTTAGTTTCAAAATGTTTGTTGTTTTATATAATTTGACATCCTCTCTCCCAATTTTAACCCTCTCAAATCCTACAAGATTTTTTGATTCTAACTTACCTATAATATATGAAGAGAGAAAAATATATGGAGAGAGAAAATATTGTTATTTTTTAGAAAAATATAGATGAATTAGATTTTATGGCATATATAAGGGATGAGTATATTTATCCACAAAATTAATTCTTAATTTCAGATAAAAAAAACAAAACAACAAACATTATGAAACGGAGGTAGTATAAATTATAAATTAACAATTAAAGAGCGCAAATGCCTTAAAAATTTAAAAACAACCAAATAAAAAATGAACAAAGCATCTTTTTTTCTACTTTCTGTCCCCGTCAGCTTATAAGAAATTGCTGATGAAACTATGAAGTACAACTGTAGGAGGGTAATTTGGGTAAATTAATGTGTCAGTTATGTTATTATGCACTGTATGTAAAGTAATAAACATATGAGTAAATTACAATGTATGCTTCAAAATGATGTAAATATTCTAAAATTATTTAGAATATAATTAGTCACGGCTCATGATATTTTTTATAAAAAATTTAAATAGTTTGGAATTCATGCAATTTACCCCCATAATTCATAAATATAAGTCTCACTGGTTCAAGATTTATACATGTTGAATTGCATTTTAACCCTCAAACTCCATATTGATTCATTATGATGCCACAATTAATTTGGATCTGAATAAATTATATTTTAAACCAAAATATCCCAAATATCTGAAACTTTTTTTGTAGCTATTATGCCTTTTATAAGTGTCATATCTTCATATTAATTCAAAAACAAAAACTATATGAAAGATGAGAAGAATAAGAATGATATATAATAAGTTTTTTCATCATCAGCTATCGTATGTGTAATTATTAAAAATATTTAAATTTTATTTAAAATCTACAATAATGGCACCAAAAATTATAAGTGATTTGCTACAGAAGAATATGTGATTACGTGGGGCCCGTGACATTTGTTTATTGAATATTTAGGTGGAAGGATGAGGCGGTCTGTCCCAGAAAGATGCCAAATGGATGGGTTTCAGCCCTACAAATCTTTTTTTTATTATTATTATTAATAATTAAGTACCCTGTCTAAAACAAATAAATAAATCGAGTTTTTTTCTCAAAAATATAATACTATAAAATAAATAAATAGAGTCAAGTACCTGCCTTCACCTTAAATAATTCTTTATGGACTTCTTCATTCAGCATATTCGCCAAATAAATTGAACATGAAACATAATTGTGGTAAATTGGTAATTTCAAATTTCCAAATCTATACATATATTAAGATAAAATTGTCCAAAAAAAACAGTGAAAAATTTATTTAAATATTGTTCTGTTGTGCAATTGGAGAAGATTTGGGTTTGGCCGGTATAGTGGTACATGGTTTGCCCAAAACTTTCATTAGCTTGGGTTCGAAATCCTTGTGCCTCCTCTTTTCTCCCTTTCTTTTTTTTTTTTCCCTTTTTTTGCCATTTCCTTTTCTTTTCTTTTTCCCAAAAACTAAAATATAATTGGTCTTACCTCTTTTTTTCTTTTTCGTTCCCTTTTTTGTTTTTCCTTTTTTTAATCTCTTTTTCAAAAATTAAAAATCAATTGATTTTTTTTTGTGGTGTCTCAAATGTATTTAAAAAATATAATTATTGCAATGATTATAATATAAAAAAATTGATGGAAAATTGTAATAATTTAAAATTATTAAAATTGTACATATTCTCTAAATTTAGAAAGGAAAGAAAAGAAAGACAAAAAATAGAACTCTACAAATTCTCTTTTTAGATACTCTAACTTAATATCCACCCCCCCCCCCCCCCCAACAAATATTTAATATTGAAGATGATGAGGAGGCAAAACAAACTGAATTATAATTAAATAAATTTAATTACACTTCGATGAACAAGAATTGAAATGTTGCTCTTGATATCAAATCTTTGTTGTGTACATATATTCTTTAAATTTAGAAAAGAAAGAAAAAATTAGAACTCTACACATTCTCCATTTCAATACTCTCTTTTAATATTCCAAATTGATATTTCTAACATGGATTTTCATGTACTGTAATTCCTAAAGTTAATTTTCTTTTTGTTCGTCATAACTACACAAAATTTATCTTCTTATCTAATTAATTAATGCATGTGTATATCGTTTTATCAATTTTTTAAAATTGAACACAACATATAGAATTCAAAATAATCATAATATTACAAATCAAAAAATAATAATTTATGCATCGCACGGGAGAAATACTAGTATATATTCAATTCTAATACCAAATATTCTTTTTTTTTTACCGAAATTTTTAAAAATAATAAATATAGTAAAATAACTTAACTATAGCATCTTTTTACAAAAACATGTTGACATTTACAAAAAATAATAATCATATAGTATCCATTTTTCTTTTAACAAAAATGACATCCCACCCCTAAAATCCTACGGACTGACTCACTTATGAGAACCATATATTTGCCCTTTAATAATATTCTTCTATATATACACAATTGATGCAGATGATGTGAGATGGGAATATGACGTAATCATCCAAAATAGAAAAAAAATCGATATAAAATAATTAATAATATTTGTAACATGATTCAATTTTGGTACTTCTAAATTATTCTCTACATAATTTATATGTTTTCAAAATTATTATTATGAGAGACATGTGCACGAATCTCAATTCTTCCATCCCGATTAAAAAAAAAAGACCATTAGTTATTTAGAGAGAGAGAGAGAGATATGTTAGGTTTGATTTTGAGATGCATATGGATTGTGGATTCGTCTTCTCTTCCATATGAATATATGATATGGGATCTGAGACTGAGTGGCACCTTAATTTGACTGCAATTACTACTCAGATTCTGTGTCTGCACATGCCATAAATTGTACCACCTCTTTAATTAAATGATTGCCGGCCCTTATATGCTTTTAAATAGAGCCCATCATCTTTATTAATTAATTAATGTCATATATATGTATTCGTGAGAGAGACATTTATACAACACGTATATAGTCATTTAATTTAAATTGCCAGAGACAATCCTACTCTCAACTCGATCTAAATTTAGTATTTGGCCATAAATAAGAGTCACAACTATCAATATAAATCAAATGTTAATTGCCTGCACCAAGAAGTGGACAATTTGAGGAAATTAATTCATCCATCATAATCAGGTCATAATTCCACATATATTATACTATTAAGTAAATTGTATTGTATCCCCCGTTCACTATTCAGCATAAATATGTAGTGCCGTTCACTATTCAGCATAAATATGCAGTGTGTGTGTGTGTATATATATATACAGAGGATGGATCAAATGAGAATCCATACCTCATGTGGGAACTAGGAACTTATCTTATCTATTCATTGTTTTGATTTAGATGACTAAGATTTGGTCAACTTTTGGTCAAAGGCGGAGTGGCAGACTTGTAATATTTGAGCATAATTTTCGAAAATCATATAGACAACACTTTAAAACCGTTGTCTATTCTTATAAATTTCGTATACTAAAATGAGAGTACTATCATGCTATTGTGAACATATATACATGCTAATATGAATATATATATATATATGCATGCTAGTATGAACATACATACATGCTAGTATGAACATATAATGTCTCACTATTAACGACACTACTACTGTTATTATGAGTAAAATTTATGTGTTTTATGAATATTTTTTCATGTTGTTATGAATATTTTTTTATGCTATTATGTGTATACTTCTATGTTATCGTGAATATTTTGTCATGCTATTATGAGTTTAACATCACGCTATTATGGACGAAAAAATATATTCTCGAATAAACATATGAACAATGGATCTTAAATGAAAGAGCATGAAAAGAACTTTAATTTGATATATAATTTGCGTTAATCTAATGAAAAATGAGCAAGTTATGGATATTTAAAGTTTAAATAATATTAAAACACATACACACACACACATATATATAGGGTATGGTTCACATGAGAACCAATCTCCATATGGGAACTAGGAACTAATCTCAACCACACAATGATTTGATCTGGTCCAGATTTAAATAAAAAGGTAGTGACATAATGGTAAATATGAAGAAGTCAAATTTACCCTTACTCAAAGCTGACATCAGCATCCTTACACAAAATGTATTTAAATTTTAAACATTTATAACTTGTTCATTTTTCATTAAATTAATGCAAATTATATATCAAATTAAAGCTCTTTTCGTGCTCTTTCATTTAAGATCCAATGTTCATATATTTATTCAAAAATATATTTTTTCGTTCATAATAGCGTGATGTTACGCTCAGAATATCATGACAAAATATTCATGATAACATGGAAGTATACACATAATATCATGAAAAAATATTCATAACAGAACGAAAAAATATTCATAAAACACATAAATTTTACTCATAATAGCAGTAGTAGTGTTCGTTAATAGTAGGACATTATCTGTTCATACTAGCATGCATATATATATTCATATTAGCATGTATATATGTTCATAATAGCATGATAGTACTCTCATTTTAGCATAGCGAAATTTATAAGAATAGACAACGGTTTTAAAGTGTTGTCTATAAGATTTTCAAAAATTATGCTCAAATATTACAAGTTTGCCACTACATTTGACCAAAAATTGACCAAATCTTAGCCATCTAAATCAAAGCAATGAATGAGTGAAATGAGTTCCTAGTTCTTACATGAGGATGGGTTCTCATTTGATTCGCCCCTATATATATATATATAGAGAGAGAGAGATAGAGAGAGAGAGAGAGAGAGAGAGAGAGAGAGAGGGGTTGGAAATAATTGCAATTGGGTAGGCCGAAAAGGGTCACTTCAGTGACACAGAAATTGAACCCCCTATTTAATTGCAATGCAATCAGTGCCATGAAAGTTTGGAAGAGTCTTTCATGATTTTATTATTTAGCTGGAAAATAAAATAAAATAAAATAAATATAAACAATTTAATTACATGCGTGATACGTTTAATAGTAATATAATCAGTATATGTATGTGTGATTGTATGTATTATATAATATGCAGACAATTTACAAGATAACATATGATAAAAAATAAGAATTATTCTTACAAAGTTATGTGAACTGCGAACCATTTTCACACTAGCTAGATTGTATGATATCTTAATTTATGGTGTTTTTTTCCTTCTTTTGATAATAATAATAATAATAATAATAATAATAATAATAATAATAATGTTAATGTGGAAATAATTCATTAAAACCACACATTAATTATGAAAAACGAAGTGCGACAAGCTTACATTCTAAGGCATGAGTGAAATTTAAATTCAATATTTTCGATCTCAATTTTACCACTTCATCTCCAGGTCATCTCCAAAGGAACGAGTCAATCAATTATTAATTTTATTGTCCATCATAGCCCTTCCCCCCCAAAAAAAAATAAAAAAATAATAATAAATGCTCATCAATGGCTCTCCTAAAATCCATAGATTTGGGACATTGGCATAATTGAAGTGGTGGTCTGGTGGATGAGCAAAATATTCCCATATTGATAAAAGCATGAGATGATATATATAAATTATCCAGTCCACAATTATTATAGCGATGCAGACTAAACCTAATGTTATCACAATTGGACCACGATAATAAATAATAAGACAAACATCAGAACCTAATTATTCGTCCATATATATATTGTTCTAGTTAATCAGACGATACGTTGAATAAAGCTTATAAAATATAACAAAATCTCATTAATGATATAATAAGGGGCGAAATACACAAAATTAATTAAAAAGGCTACTATTAATTAGCTAGCACAACCAAGGGGAAAAACATAAAACACAAATAATAATTTATTTCAGAGTTAATTAATTCACACAACTCTCAATTGGAAATCCACATTGTGATCCATATCCAATTAGGCCCAAAATAAGGCCCAGTTGGCCATGCTGGGTCAAATTTAGCACATTTGGCGAGTATTGAGGGGGAAAAAAAAACTTGCTACGCACGATACTTGTAGTGCAAGAATTTAGGCGTCGTTTCTCATTTTTTACTATTTAAAATATTAAAAACACAGTTGTTTTATTCATTTTTACATATGAGGTGCACTTATATGCAGTACCTCATATTTCCAGCAATTTCAGGCGGGCGCGTGGCACCCACGCGCCCGTTTTTTTTTTTTTTTGCGATTTTTTAATTTTTTTATACCTGTTTTTATCATACTTGATACCTTTTTTCTTACCACATGGTACTTTTTATTGTAGTTGGAATGCTGATAGTATTAATCTCAGGTTGATACCTGTCTTTATCGTACTTGGTACTTTTCTTCTTATCACATGGTACTTTTTATTTTACCGAACTCGTGTTTTGCTTTCCTTTGTAAATTCTTCGAATGATGATTGTTTTAGATTAATCTCAACACATACAATATAAAGCCTGAGAAAAAAATCAGAATTTGAAATAAATAAACTAGCATAAAATAACTAGCAGACCCCTTACTTTTTAATGATACAAATGGTACTTTTCGAATGTTTTGTGATACTTTTTAATAGGAAGGTTGGTACTCACTTTGGACAGTTTTTTTTATGGGTTGACCCAGTCAAAGCGGGTTGACCCGCGTTGACCGGGTCAAAGCGCGGGTTGATCCGCGTTGACCGGGTTAAAAATGGGTTTGACCGACCCGTCTCACATAGTGTTATTTGCATCATGATGCAAATAACACTATGTGAGACGGGTCAATCAAATATATATATATATATATATATATATATATATATATATATACGTAAAGGCAAACACTTGCATGCATCATGATGCAAATAGCACTATGTGAGACGGGTCGGTCAAACCCGTTTTTGACCCGGTTAACGCGGGTCAACCCGCGCTTTGACCCGGTCAACGCGGGTCAACCCATAAAAAAAACCTGTCCAAAGTGAGTATCAACCTTCCTATTAAAAAGTATCACAAAACATTCGAAAAGTACCATCTGTATCATTAAAAAGTAAGGGGTCTGCTAGTTATTTTATATAAGTTTATTTAGTTCAAATTCTGATTTTTTTTTCAGTTTTTATATTGTCTGTGTTGAGATTAATTTAAAACAATCATCATTCCAAAAATTTGCAAAGGAAAGCAAAACACGAGTTCGGTAAAATAAAAAGTACCATGTGGTAAGCAGAAAAGTATCAAGTACGATAAAGAAAAGTATCAACCTGAGATTAATACTATCATCATTCCAACTACAATAAAAAGTACCATGTGCCACGTGGTCGCCTGAAATAAGCGAAAATAACTGTTGTTGCACGCAAGTCCACCTCTATATATATATATATATTACAGTGGGATCCATTTATTATATATTCATCAATTCATCATAACCATACAAATATTTATTTTTTCATCTCAATCACATATTTCAAATTAAAAGTATAATCAAACAAACATATTTCCATTTTTGAAACCTATAACTCTAAACATTAAATCATTTATCATAACAAAATCATAACATTTTTTAAAAAATTAATGCACCTCGTAAATTGAATTGGAAATACTGAAAACTAAAAATTAATATTGAAAATAAAAACAAACAAACCTTAATATTTACAAGTGAAATTCCAATTTAAAAAGTTGTAAGATGAGGTTTATTTAGAGCTCAAAAGTAGAGATGAGCAAAATCAAACTCGATTGACCAATTTAAGGCGGTTCGGTCTGGTTATATTTTCTGTTTTTTTTTTTTTTTAATTCAATTTTGATTTGGTTGAAACACATGAAAATCAAAGAAGGTTAGATTCAAACCGAAGTGGGCAAATTAAACCGATGGAATATTTAATTAATTTATTATTTATTTATGTATAAATATTTAGTTATTATAAGCCCCAATGAATGTGTAGGTTTTGAGAAGTTGATTCATTAAAAATAGATGATTCGGTTGGGGTCCCACCCTACCCTACACCGAATTTATAATGAAAATCGGTAGAATTGAAATTAATAATGACTGTATAATCTGGTCTCTAAATCCTAGACACCTCCGCCCGCCCCTGCACACACCGCAACGCCAATTTTTGAAGACGCTCAGATATGGAGAATACCCAACAATCTAAAAGGGTACCTCTCTCTCCCCCCCTTCCCCTTTTATCTAGTTTAATCTTGTATATTTTTTTTTTCTTTGCTCGGTTTTCTCTTACTGTTGCAGATTCTTGTTTGTTTGATGAAACCGTTGCTCACAATACTTGGTCTTTTATTTCCTGAAATTGTGCATGAATCAGTTTTGTGTGTGTGTGTGTGTTGGTGGGTGAGAGAGAGAGAGAGAGAGAGTGTAGGGCATACGCTTGAAATCTTGATGATGATGTTGGAATGCACGTATTGGGAGGTGAATTTGAGCTTGAGGCTTCTTGCTGTTTGATCGACTCATTGCCCAGGGTCTGGTGATTAGGTGGCCAATCTGATCTTGTTATGAACTTCACATTTCAAGTGGATTTTGATGGTCTAACATGTGATCTAATGGTTCCACATGAATCCCGAATAAAACAGTGAGAGTGAGCATTAATCCCTTAACTGAGACTCGTTTGATATATCTTTTTTTGGTTGTAAATGAATTCAATCTCATGTTGCCTGATGAAATGCACATTTCCTGGTTATTTTAGTCCTTATTCTTTAAGGTGATGAAAAATGTGTTTGGTTGTGACAGCAATCAGTAAATGGTATCAATTTGGTAGACATATGGAGTGTGCAGTGTGGGGAATGCTTCAAGTGGAGGTTGATCCCAACCGAAGAAGAGTTTGAAGAGATCAGAAGCAAAATCACAGACGACCCTTTTGTTTGCAGCAAGAAACCAGATGTTTCTTGTGATGATCCAGCTGATATAGAGCGCGATGACTCTCGGACTTGGGCCATTCACAAACCCGGCATTCCTGAAACCCCTGCAGGTTTCAAGAGGAGGTTAGTAATGCGGAAAGATTTCTCCAAAATGGACTGTTACTATGACGCCCCTAACGGGAAGAAATTTAGGGCCTTAACCGATGTTTCCAAGTTCTTGGATAAATTCCCCAAGTACAAAAGGGATATCTCAACTGCGGATTTCAGTTTTACATCACCTAAGATAATGGATGATACTATTCCTACTGTTGCGGGGAAGAAGTTATGATTAGACTTGAATCCAAAGTTTTTTTTTTTCATAGCTTGAGTTGAAGCTGAATGTTGGTGTTGACATACATGAGTATATTCATTGAAATTAAATTCTCAACTTGACTTCTTTCTGCATTACTTTTCCCAGTTCTCAATTGTGGCAAGTGTCGAAATTTATGATTTTATTTGCAATTACGAGCTCAAACATAATTTTTAAACTCGATAACAATAGGCAAGACGCAAGAAAAGATACATAAGCACTGTATAAATCTGGATTTCTTATGATCTCATTTTATTGATACGCACTGGATGAGTATCTGTACACAAATCTGCCACTTTTTACACTAACGAGTAGTTATATAGGCTGCAAGCCAATGACTCATTTTTGACAGTAAACAATGAAAACTGGAGTTGAGCTCAGCTCTGTTGATTAGCATGCATCTTCAGCTGGAAGTTAGTCCATCCTATCGTCAGATTTGTCAGAGCGTAAGGGCCGCTGATCTGCAGAAGCTAGTCGGGCTTGGTATACTCGAGCAACATATGAGGGGACCTGTAAATCTTCACGAGTGTCCAATACAGAACCTCTTCGACTCCAAGCTCGCCTTCTGCTCTTGCAGCGTATATATCTTCACAGATGGCTATTAACCTGCACGTTTTCCTCTTTAAGTATCTTGTTTTCAGACAACATTGATGTTGAAATTTGCACACCAACAGTATTACCTGTCACACGAAGGAAGATTCTCGAACGGTATTCTCATTCGTAAGTCTGAGCATTGTAATCTGATGAAACGGCCAACTGCTAGTACAAATGTGATGTAGAGACCCCAAATGCTGAATTTGCTCAGAGTCTCACCAAGAAATCCTTCTGGAAAAATATTACCAAGTTCATTACACAAACATGAGAAAGATATTGTTCGGACAAATGTTCATACATTGTTGAAAGTTGAGTGCTTACGCGGTGTTTCCTCTGATACAATGACAGCCATTGGCCCCGACAAGCTTCCACAACCATACGCGTCCAAAGAGTTGACATCGTGGAAGGACCACCACTGGGAACTACCATGATGCAAGACAAGGTCAGCAGTAACATCGCTTACCTGTTGATAAATATCATCAGTTCATGAACTCAAGGTTAATCTATGAACAAAAACACTGAGAAAAACTAAAATCAAGTCAGATGATGTAAAACTGTTCCATACCTCCTGCTCAAAAGGTCTAACTTCTCCAGACCCCGTGACCCTGAAAAACCTCGGATAAATGTTGGAAATCCGAAAGCTGTTCAAGGAACCGTTGAGAACCCCCTTTACATCAGATGGTTTTGGAAGATCTGATAGATCGACACTTCTTTCATATTTCACTTTCTCCTTGCCCTTTGGCCTATCCCTTGCAAGAACCCAAGAAAACCTCATGTCCATGCCTCCACTGTTAAGAGACCGGGCAAATTGCCTCTGAACCACTTCAGGAACGAGCCACAGGGTACTCGCGTCACCTTTGCAACAAATGAACTGAATGTCATTTTGATTGTAAGAGTCTAAGTAATGCTGGGGATCAAAGTTAGAATTTTTGTTGAGTTGATCCCATCCTAGTCTCTCACAAAGAGTTGTCTGGTACAAGGTCAATCTCCCAGCAGCTGTCTTGATGTCAAACTGGAAACTGGCATCATTGATCGGATTTGCTATGTTTGTCGGATTACCACTACTGTACATCTGTAAGAGAATGGTGAACTTCTATTATCAGAAAACCACGGGTACTAGAACTAGAACGAAATGCGATTCAAGAATTACTTACCAGCATTGGAGCCCAAATGACACATATTAATATGAAGAACAAACAGATGCCATTGCAGAACTTAGTCATCTTTGTCTGCTTCTCTCCTTGCTTATGATTAGCTCTATTTAGAACATTGTCGCACTTGACAAGGTATAAACTTGCATTGATGTCCTCCAACTGAAAACGATACAAAAATATCATCAGTTTCTACGTTCTACTTGCATTAATGTCTTTAATGGAAGCTTGAAGAACTCACCTTCAACCAGTCATACATTGTCAAGGATGTAGTCGTGCATGACCAATCAAGGACACATCGCAGTTCATATAGAAAAGGCAAAGCACGGTACAGCCTGTATCCTATATAATTAACATGAGAAACTTCACTGGTGAGGAACTGGCGATACAATGTGCTTTTATAAGGAACACCATCTCGAATTTGCATGGCTTGCAATGCCAGAGATACTGCTTTAGTAAGATATATTGCACGAAGGGCAAAGGCAGCAGCATTATGCTGGGAGGTATCTATATTCCATGCATACTCAGAGACAGCACGAGTGGAGAGAATGAAGTTGAAAAGGTAGAAGATGACCTTCCCTGTTGCAAACGAACATAAGTATATGATGCGATCAACAACAATCAAGAAAAAGATTACCTGCATGAGAAGAGAGATTAATTAACACCACTGAAAACCCAAAATCAACTCGAGCAGCACAAGAGAGTTGAGAAACTTCGCAAGACATTAAGAAAAGACAGAAGAAGACATTGCTTACTATTAGAATAAACACGAACTCTTTCGGGAACTGATCCTCAAGTTGATAATACTCTAGAATTTCGCTTTTATTCTTTATGACAGACTGATAAAACATGGCAACCAAAAAGAAGACGGTCAAATCAGCGCCAAAGATATAGGCATAAAGATCGACTTCTCTTTTGCCACCTCCAATTACTGAAACCATAGGATATGGGAATCCAACTTTCTCAGCAAGTCCCATATGTTTTGCTTTAAGGATTTGCTTTGCTACATCAGCTGCTGGAGTAAGAGAGTTGAATTGTTCGGCTGGTTTACATTCGGTCAGAGGAGAGGCGTAGACTACCTCAAAAACAGCTAATGTCACATTTGTATCTTCAGTACTTTTTTCGATGCTTTGGATCTGAACCTTGCTTGCACAAGGGTAATTACTTGGCTTTTCACTTTTACAGTATTCCTCATGCACAAGCTGCAGCAGCTGATTTATTCCAGACTCAATCCGCTCGGGTTGAATTCCATCCTTTGGCCATGTTTTGACACCCATGGACAGCTGAACGAAGTAGGGAGGGGATTCCGCTTCTTGTGTTAAAGATTTCCAGTACTTTGAACAGCTACCAACGACCATTTCAACCACTTGTTTTATCATTTGGAAAACCTTCTTCATTTTCTCACTCCAGTCGGAACTAAAATCAACGTCGTTTTGGTTTCTTAATCCCCCTCTGGAATTCTTGTATCCTACTGAAAACCATTCGCCATCTTTTGCAGTTATAGAGCACTGCACTAGAGTAAACAGATATACCAAAAACAGAGGAAGCAAACTGATAACAAAGGATGATTTTATCTTTTTCATAGGAAAACCCCACTCGCGTAGGTGGTCCGACTGGATGGCGAAGCCACAATGCTGGATCATTATTTGGTACAGATACTGAATCAGAACATAGAATTCTGTATAGATTAGCATGATAATCCAGAAGACGTAATTCGGCCCCGTGTTAACACAGAGAGCATATAGGAACAGCCCAGCCAAGTATACCATGGAAAGCAAACTAAAATTCCAAAGGAAAACCAGAATGAAACAGCAGTAACAAACAATGTCATTATTAGATCGCATGCGGGACCAAATATGAGAGACTATCAGCCCAAGTTGCAGACTTGCAGACTCGAAAGGTCTACTCTTCTCAGACTGCAATGGTGAAGAACAACTTAAGTTTCTATGCTTAGCATCGCGTGTTCGTCTCTCTGCAGAAACGTCCATGTATGAGGTCTCATTTAAATCTTCGGATGAAATATTCAAAAAGGTTATGAGATTGCTGACTGCTTGATTGCCAATTGACTGTACTTGGCAAACACCATCACCTAGTAACTGTACAGCAGAAGCTAGAGGATTTTCCATTGATTGGTTTCTACCTCTCCTCGATCTGTCCAAATCATAAACATCATTATCACCTGTGTACTCCTCAGGCTCACTAATCTCACTAAGAGGAGCATCAAGTAAGCTCTTTGTAACGTCTAACGATAACGAGTTTTCCAATCTCACACTCCTGGTAGATTCATGCACATTTAGCGGGAAGCCTAAATCAGGATTGATGCTACCATTCATTTTCTCAAGATTAAGAAAGTCTTGCATATTAAGAGAAACAGTTTTTCTCTTTCTCGTGCCTTCATTAGCATTACCCGGTGAGTGGTTGCCACGGGCAGAAACAGAATTCATATCCTGGAGTTGGATCTGTAGGTTCAGCATCTCGGATTTCATCTTCTCCACTTGTAAGTTACGCTGGCGTTTGTTCTCCTCAGCTTTGCGAATGTGCTGCAACTGCTCATTCTTCCATGCAGCTTTCTTCTCTTGTTCCTTTACAATCGCACCAATTTGTTCCGCCTCAAGATATCGAAATACATAATCAAACTCCGATGAAGAAAACATATACGATTGGCATGATACCAGGACGAAAATGATGATCTCTACCAAAACAGATCTTGAGGTAATCCGAAAACCATAATCATACTTGTAAAATCCTATTACCTCGTATACATAATCAATGGTTTGGCACTTCCCTGCCTTAAAGCCACCAATAAACGGAGATTGATATGCCAGAGAGAGAAAAATCACAGTAAAATTGTAAGTGCGCAAGTACTTGAAGATGTTATTTTTCTTCTTGAGTATACTAAGCCTCATGCGGAAGAAAATAAGAGCAAATCCCAGATATCCAAGGTGAAGAATGTCATACTCAAGGGTTCCTGTGATTAACATCAAAGCAAGTACTAGATCCAACAGATGACAGTAGCAGTAAACCCTCAGATAATCAAAGAACGTCCACATGCTTTTTGTTTCAAACGACAGGTCTCTCCAAACAAAAGCATTTTTACGCTGAGCAACCATCTGCTCATAGGTATATGACCATGAAAAGCTGAATGAATTATCTGAACGGAGTTTGAAACATGTGAGCATGAAGACCGCAAAATAACTCATCAGCATCCGAGGATCGTCAACCATAAGCCCTGCCAATTGTACATGACATTAAGCAAACTGCCTACACAAACAGTTATCTAATTTCTCATGGCATGTCATGCATGTAAAAAGTGCCTATTTAGAAGCTTCCGTGTCACAAAATGAACTGAATTTCCATAAATATCTTCATTTGAGAGATCAACATGAGAGATTTGATTTAAATAGAATGTCTAACTTGTTGGAATTTAAACATGCACGAATGAATTGGAAAAAGAGAGAGAGAAATACAGAAAGTTAATTTTTCCTGAGCAGCAACAACCACAGAATAAGAAAAAGAAATATGCACACAGATACATACCCAGCCAACATCTTTCACAGTATTGGAAGTATAAACTCGAGTTTTTCCAGCAATCATGGCAACGTGTTCGGGTCTCAGTCAAAAGATGATGATTCAAAGGTATCACATTCTTCCACATCGACAAGTATTCGGCAAGAAGAATGGTAGCAGAGAGAAGGACAAATATAGGCCACAGTTTGCTGATGGTAGGACGTGGCAACAAAATGCAAGTAGCAAGACATGCAATATAGAGCATAGATATGGCGTTTAACAAAGCAAAACTGGCTAGTAGTAGTGCTATCATATTGATCTCAAGGCCAAACAGGTTGAACATGTTTTCGATCCAAAACTTCAAATAAACTTTTAGTGTTGTCTTCTGCATTTCAAATCTCTCCTGTCTCAAGGCAACAATCCTTTTCTTTTTCCAATTATGACTTTCCGTCATGGTTTCCCAGATGTAATCAAGTGAAAATTTTCTATAGCTTCCACTGAGAGTGCTTCGAAGAGTGGAAAAACTTGGAGAGTGATTATCGATACAAGGCCTAGGAGATGGCCATGAATTTCCTTCTCCCATCCTTTGTTCGGACTGGTCAGTTTCGTGTATTGGCTGGTTCTCCACATTTGAAGTTGAAACAGCAGTAAAATCATCTTTTGCTGAAACAAATAAAGGGCAAGGTTCCTCTGATTGACCTACATACAAATTCAAACTAGGCATCTTTTCCAGCCAATGGAAAACATTATACTGAAGAGTACATGCAGCGATCACCAGCACTTTTGCCCTCAAACCTTCTTGTAGGCCCTGAAAACTTGGTTTATAAACCATCAAGCCTAGGAAGACAGACAAATCATGGTGCTTTTGCCCAGGAAACATATTAGCCTGTTTACCCCAAATCTGAAATATATATTCAACTATCACCAGTAATCCTGTGTAAATTAAGAATGATTTTGATGGGATTCTTGACGCTTTAGGCAACGCTGAACAGAGAACTAGACCAAGAAGGTAGAGAAAGCCAGAGGCACTTATTGGAGATAATGATGCATAGAACAGTGCAACAAACAATATCTTTTGACTGTGCCAAATCAGAAACCGTTTGATGAGCCCCAGCATCCCGGGCTGCAGCGAAGTAGGATCTTCTGATTTGAAGTGTTTGCTTTTCCTTCTCTCGTAGCTATAAAGTTGCATGACAATCATGATTGCTAAGGACTCTCGAAGATTTTCTAATAGAGAAGCTTCAGTGTTATAGCCAAAGCAAACGGAAAGATCAACCTTTGTCGACATCCATGATTCAAAAGTGGGGAAGATGCTTAGCAAGTAGATGAAAATAAAAATTGCAATAGCATATATTTTGAGGGGAAACCAGAGGCGTCGTTTCGTCTGCTCCACCAGCTGTCTTCCGGTGATCCAGATAAGGAGAAGGAAGATATAACCAAATGATATGTAATTTGGTCTCACGTGCACAGCTACAAGGATGGTGAGAAATGCAATGTAGGTTCCAAATGATCTGTATATGGACAAGAACTTCTTTCCAACAGCACTGAGATACAATGCCACCTTTCTCTCTGAAACACAAAAATCAGCAAATGGATGAGATAATAATTCACGATGGGTTACTTACTTGAAAAGCCGCCATAACTATCATTTGCACTTCATTTTTCTGGACTCAAAACAGATAAAGCTAGGACAGGAATATTCTTGTGCAGAACTTATAGAAGGACATTTAGTTATGATGTACTGAAGGTTTCTAAGCTCTTATCGGTTAGCATATTTTTTCTGTAAATGTTTAAGTCTAGATATAGTTTAATACCTCTAAAACAAAAGTCTAGATATAGTTTTGCCAACACGAAAACTAAATGGGAAATGTCAACAATTAACCTTGGATAAGGGTATAGTACCGTGGTCACGACTCCCACAACTGTCTCTGACATTGGTGGAGGTGGTATAAACTGACAAAAGAACTGACTTGTTTAAACCAGCTTTCAGGATGCTAAATCCAATAGGAAGACACGGCGTGTGCTGAACAATAGCAGAAAATGAGAACAACATATCAAATCCATGGTTATGAATGGCACAAAAGCACGCAAGCAGAGCTATTTCCAGAAGGTTCCAGGGACTACTGCTTTCAACGAGACCTATAAGCATAGCGTAAACAAGTAAATCATGAGACAAAAAAAATGGAAAAATGCTGGAAAACCTTATTGAATAAAGTAACTATCCAAACAGGTAAGATACTTGAGATAAATGAATCCCAAACCTAGCTGTGATAGCACTTCCAAACTTATGGAGCCTTTCTGTTCCAGCTTTTTGGAGACCAGATTTAGCTGAAGAATGTATACAATCGCAAAATGAGCCTCACACAAAAGAATAAGGGATTGGCGCATCCTTCTATTAATTCTATGGCTCAAAAGATATCCAATGAAGAACATCACTGAAAAGAAAGCAAAGATTATAAAACAATTAGAATATTAAGCAAGCACTACAATGCAGCACACATATTCCAGTTTTTTTTACTTCATTAGGTTGCTTGAAAAAGAAGAAAAAATTAAATAGGAAAATCATCTGTTCGAATTTTACATACTATAAACTGCATGAATGAAACCAGGTTTGGTGGCAATTAGGAAAATCAGCAACAGCATTGTTGGCCGAGAAGATTTGCGCAGCACCCAAGCAATTGTAGCCACTACCAAAACTTTTGCATCTTCTCTCACTGCAATTACATATGCAAAAGGCACGGTGATTGATGTGGAGTTGCAGTATGAGAATAACGGTAAGCAGATCTATAACTTTGCATCCATCGTCATGGACGAGAATGAGCGAGATGAGTATAAAATCAAATTAGAAAATGAAAAACCAAAAGAATACAATGAAGCTTTGGTTCATTCATAACCTGATGTTGGAACTAGTTAAGAAGGCATGAAACAAGTTGTGCAATGGGGCCAATGCAAATAATTGAGGCACGAGCTAAAAATGTACTCCTCGTAAGCTGTTAGACTAGCAGTTAAACATTTCTATCCTAGCTAACAGTAACAGATTGTCAATCAAGAAATTTGCATTTGACTTGATTAATGTTCATTCAAGCAGTATTGCAGGACATTCATGACAAGTAGCTGCTAGAGAAATAGATGATAGCTAACTAGGAAATATTGTGTGCACTTGAGAAACAAGGTTAAATTGAGGGCAGATCTTCAAGCATGATAAGAAAGAAAAAAGGGAACCCATATAACATTTAAAATGAATATTCAGTTTAAAAGTTCTGATAAGGGATGGCAGAATATGCACGTCTACCTTCTTCAGTCTCGCTCTCAGTAGAGAATCGTCCTTCCTCATTTGATAGGCAAAGAAATACTGAATTGCTTACAAGATTACCAAGAGCTACAAGAATCCCAAGACAAAACTGTGCTAGAAGGAAGAAGCCAGGTATAGGATAGTGCCACAATCCAACCATCTCCCAGATCTCCATATCCTGATTAGATAGAACTTTCATGAAGTTGGCTTAAATCCATAACTTCCAAACTCAAGTTGAAGATCTAAAATATAAGAAAGTACCTTGCCAAGTTTCCAGTTCACGTATGCAAAAGCCACATTGAAAATATATGTGCTCACAGCCCACAAGAGAATGAAGACAAGAAGCAACCCATTCAAATGGTGCAGGTGGAACACGGATGGAAAAGCATACAAAACATACCCAACATATGCAAGTAATCCAAATGCACAGATACTTGCAAAATGGAAGCTCCAGTATGAAAGAGCGAACAAGGATATCTGCCATATTCACATCTGAAGCTTTATTACGTAAGCAAGAAAAATAATAAAAATACATATTACCACTAATTGTTTAGGATATTTGATCTATCTACATTCAAACAAGATAATGTTCAAAGGATTATTTTAGCATGTTTGTAAGACGTACAGGGTAGCCATAAGTAAACCAGTTGATGCTAAAAATCCTGAAAATTGGTCCCCTTAATAATATATTAGTATGCCTTACACCAGACCTGCACACAAGAAAAAAGCTAATTAATTTGTGAATGCGCCACAAGACTCAACAAAAAATGAAATAACTTCAGAAAAGGAAAAGAGGAAATCTTCCTCATGTCTAATTTATGCTACTTAATTTACAAGGTCGAAACTTAGAGCATGTAGAGAGAAGCATGCCAAAGAATCCCTTATAAAAAGAGGATTATGCCCACATGAAGACGCAACCAGTAGATAAAAATAAGTCCAATGAGCAGCACACCTTAGCTGACGAACAAAAAAAGAATTTCTTGAGGGAAGAAGTTGTTCTGTGAAGCTGCCTTCTCCCATGGACATAATGAATTCCATGTCTTCCAAATCATGCTTCACACAAGAGAGCTGCATAGATATATTAGAATCAGTTAGTACTTGTTCAAGATCTACCAGTTAGCCTTATTCTTTCGAAATAAAGCTTTTCATTCAATGCAAGCAGACTACTTTAATTGATGATTATCACGGAATAGTTTCATCCAGGATGAGGGACAAACAAGGAAAGAATGAAAGCAATGGAGAGAAATGTAGAGGGAAGGAGTGGACTGAGTTGGGTTGTCTCCTCAACTTTGAAAGATTTATATGCACGAGACAACAGACAATGGAAAATTAAAAGGACAAATCAGCAAGCTTTATACCAATCATACAAATTAGGAGGCAGTAGGCACGAACAAACTATTCGATTCTGCTGGAGTATTATGTGGATCATAGCCAACACGGAAATGTAGAGGTAGAGTTTTATGAGAGAATAAAAGTGTAACATCTAACGAAACACCATCAAAAAGTACTTAAAATTTGAGGTATGATTTCCTGTCAGGAATTTTAAGCTTTTAAAATAGAGGTTAGGCTCATCATTGATCCAAGACATTAAAATAAACAAATATTTTTTTAAAGATTTATTCGCTTTAAAAAGACATGAAATGCATAAATGAAAAACCAGAGCCTGATAATAAACTTATGTTGATCATAAGCAAAATGGCAAAGTTGGCCAAGTTGGTAACTAAGACGACAAAAGCATACCATATAATAGAAGACCATCAGGGAAGTACCAGAACATATTTGTTGCCAGTCGGAATCCACAGAAATTTTGTACAGACCAATCGAGTGAGATATCACTTGAAACAGTTTTGGAAACCCAACGGGAAGCTGATAAACATAAAGTAGGCAAATGACGAAACCAGCATATGACCAGAGCAGCTTCCACCACCTTCAAGTAAGGTATAATAACATAAGCTCTGATGCGAAACTGAAGGAGACAAACTTAATTTCGAGTCTTCTCATATATCCAACTATCTATTATCAAAGAAAGTTAAATCTGTAACTATGAAAGGTGAATACCTGAACAGACCTAAAAAGTTGCTTGTGAGAGACCAATCAACAAGACCAACGCAGCTGCAAATGAAAAATGGTAAAGAGAGCCAAGAAGGATTGCTGATCCCTGAAACCAACTGAACGGCGGGCAGCGAGATGCAAGAAGCTAACCTAAGATGAAAACCTTCCATTTGTGGAAAAAGAAAAGATAAAGAAACTATATGATTATGAGATGATCATGTAATTTGAAATAGAATGCTACTCATTTCACTCACAAACAAAAGTAAAAGACAGAGTTTAACAACTTCAGAACAACTAGCTGATAAATTACCAACCTAGGGCAAGTACTAAATAATTTATTGTGCACAAAATATTTGAATTCGAAAAAATTACTCATAAAGGATGTTGACTCCCCACTAATTTGAGTTGCAGCAAAATTTTCCAATGCGAGACATATCTTTAGTACAACAACATATTTTTTCCATTTTTCATCCATGCATGACGGAACAAGAAGATGATACTAAACTTTCTTAAAGCATACATTCATTAGAAAATAACTGAACTTTTTGTTATCGTCTCAACTTGCAAGTTTGGAAAGTTTGGCTTCATTTTCAATTTTATGCATACCAAAAAATATTCCTGCATAAAATAAACATATAGAAATCTGCATAACTATAGTTTATTCTTTTCTAACAAATATTAAACATAAGAAAGAAAGAACAGTAAACTTGGACGCACCTATTTGATTAAAAAATGAAGACATATTAACCCAGAAAGAATCGTGGAAGCCACAAAAAGAACCTCCAAATTCTATAAAGCCGAATTTGTTCCTGTTGATCTCAATCAGAGCAACAAATCCCACTAATAATTCGACAACCAGAAAAAAGACAACTTTTGGAGATCTCCACGAGTGGAACCTGAAAAGCATAACATATTCAAAAGTTATTAAGAATTTATTTTCTTCTCCTTTTTTTCTTTTTCTTCTTATTCTTCTTCTTCTTTTTTTTCAGAGAAGCCTACATACTATATAAGAATCTCCCCATCATTTAAATTGTGTCCTGCCTTTTCTGTGTTTTATGTTTTGTTAGTGTAGAATCCTCTTCTAGGGGTTTAACATCACCTCAGTTTTAGTACTTTCTCCCAATTTTGGTTTCAGAAATTCTACAGCTATCCAAATTAAGTAAAACTGTTTAAGACAAGAAAATAAACATTACTAGCACTATTACAGTATTAGTAACATTGGATTTGCATATAGTTACTCATAGTGATGATAAATATCATGTTTGCTTCCTTTAGAAGTTTTGATGCTTGCATGGATAACTAGATCAAATGGAAATAAGAAATCTTACTTCATTAATCCAAGTAGCTTTATCCACCAGGCATCGGCAATGCTCCATTGTGGATCCCGTGTAGCACATAGAGTAAGAAAAGTCACTTGCAAAATTATAACCAATGCCGAGTATATTAAGACAAACCACAAAGACAAAACCCTTCCTTTGAATCGAAATCCTGCAGCAAGAGAAAGTGAGGAGGAATAAAACAAGCATCATTTGGTTAAAACACAAGAAGGCAGTCATACAACAACAAAACAACCATATTGCAAGTCATGCAATCACAATAGATTCATGCATATACAAAAAAAAATGAAGTAGCCAAATGTCAATACGTCAATGAGGTATCTGATAAAGTAACCTTATTCAAGTCCAATAACCAAAACACTACCTCTTTTGGGGGCATTAAACCGCAAAAGAAGGGAAGTCGCCAAATTAATGAAAGAAATCAAACTCCAATTATGTAATCCAGCTGCAAAAATTACAAAGGTCATGTCAAGGAATAGAACCAAAAGTACAGACTGCTCACACAATACTACAGAAAAGCATATGAACATGGTATCGTGCAGAACAACGTTAATGTATCTCCTAAAGTCTAACCATAATATCATAATCAAGTTGATATTCAAGTTATATTTTGAGGAAATTGAAAATGTGTAGCATTTCAAAGACGTAGTCTCTACTTTTCAATATCTTTGTTACTTCAACCCAATTCATCAGAAACAAATGCAGAGAATCGAAGAAAGCACAAGGACAATACGATTTCATTTCCATAACATGCATGTATTCAGGCACAACATTCTCCACTCTCAACAACACCTTCAAAATTCAGGGTATAATTATAATTCTCAAGCAAATCTAGCAGCACCAACAAAACAAATCTTTTTTTTTTTCTTCCTGAGCGGAACAAACAAGCAAAATCTTGAATTTGGACATAGTGCATTAATCCTAGGAATCATCAGGAACAATATAATTCTGGGTGGAAAAAAAGAAGAGAAAATTGGATTGAATACCTGTCAAAAGAAGGAATGGCAATACAAACCCACCCAAAATACTTCCCATAATTGCTCCTTTCCACCATTCAATCTCTTAATTTCTCCATATTTCTTCGGACAAGCTAGGATTTTTTCATTATCGTCACCATCAAGGAACTAAACGAGGGAAACAAACCAAACCTATCTGATCAAGACAGCGGTATTTACAGAAACATTAAGAGTTTGCCTCCCATAATTAAATATCAATGCCATTCATTCAAGAAAATGAGTTTCCTAAAAATAAAATAAAATAAAATCAAGAAAATGAGAAGGGTACTAAATTCAGTTTATTAAAAAAAAAAAGTTTTAGAAGAAACAGGGGGCAAATTGAAAATTGAACTTATATTTTATATAATGTCAGCTGAAGCGTGAAAGCCAAAAATTCATATATATTGGGACTCAATGTTACTATGTAGTATATATATTCTATATATTATGCCCAAAATATATAGTGTGTTGTGTGTATAATGAACGTTAAAATCGCTGTAACATGGTATCTGAACCAATGAGGTATTGTTAAGGAAATTAAAATTAGATATGTTGTTTCCCGTTACGGAAAGAGAGAGATTCCGATTCAGGAAAAGTGAAAAACTGATATTCTTGTGTTTTGACGGTACTAGGCTCGTGGGAAAATTCTATGCTACCCAATGTGTAATATCCAATATCACACAATAAATTTATTGTAACATTCTTAAGTGTCATAATATATCTATTAGGACACTTGAGAGTATCACAATAGATCTGTTATGCCCATGGGCCGACTGCAAAATTGTGGGTTTGATCACCCTTTTTCACCGTAAAACAAACTTTTGCCTATATTTAACTCCAAAATTAATTCTAAATACAATTCCTTTTGTTCTCACTATTATTTTATAAAATATAAATAGTATATTAACAATATCTATAAGAGCTGGACTTCCCTGCACCAGATGGAAATACCACTATATCAGACGGACCGGCCCAATACAATTCGGATCCAGCCCAATAGAATGCAGACCCAGCCCTAATCTAAAAAAAAAATGCAACTCAAACCCAAAAGAAAAAATCATAACCGAAGCTCAACATTGGCTAGCATCTCTCGCGATCGCAGAGGCAAGAATCGCCGCCGTGAACCTTGGCATCATCGCCGCCATCAACCTTCATACCGAGTTCAAATATCACGTTGTTTCCACCGGTTAGGATTTGCGACCACCGCAAAGAGTGAATCGACGCCACCATTAAGGAATCTCGAAGCTAAAGTCCATCAAAATTTCAACTGCAAATCTGAATTGGATGTGGATTCATCCAAATTGAGGTAAAATCAACTATGACAACATCATTGGACATACTTTTATAGAATTTGAGTTGAAATTCTGATTTTTTATTTTTATTTTTGGATTTACTGTTATAATAAAAAAAATGGATGAACAAGCTATTTTGACAGATAATGAATTAGATATAGTTATTCTTGACAAATCTGGGGATGAGCATCATGAATATACTGACGAAAATGAAGACAATATTACATTGATTGAAGCAGGTCATATATCTAATCTTATATATTTCAAGACTTTTACATACTGTGCTACTTTATTTTATAGTCATTGTTACTTTTTTATTATATAGGTGAATACGTTTGATGTTAGTGGTTCTCTAATTGATTTCAAGAGAGAGAGTTTTGAAGAGATGTATCAATTATACTGTCTACATGCTCAGGAAGTCGGATTTAGTGTCAGGAAAAATACTCAAATGAGCAATAGTACTGGTGCCGTGACAGAGAAATATTATGTTTGTTCAAGTGAGGGGGTTAAAAATATTACAGAAATTGTTCCTCTGAGCAATCAAGAAAAAAAGTGGACACGGAGAAGAAATATTACACGTACAAATTGTAAAGCATCATTGAGGGTAAGGAGAGGCCAAGATGGATTGCTTGAAGTCATTGAACATGTTCAAGAACATAACCATGAGCTTTCCAGGAAGGAATGGAGTCAAGACATAAGTATACTAGATCCTCAAAGAACAACAACAAATGGAAGGAAAAAGATGATTAAAGGACAACTTGAGAAGGGCAAAAAAAAAGACAAATGATGCAGCAAGTTCAACTCAGTTGAATGAGTTTGGATCGAAAACTCTTAATCCTCAAGTGTTTTAAATTTATATCAGGTTGATACCTGTCTTCATTAGAATTGATACTTTTTTACTTACAGCATGGTACTTTTTATCTTACAACTATATTGGAAAAACACTGATTAGATTTTTGCTACTTTGAGATTTTATCATGTAATTTCATTTATTAAACGTTCAATTATGACAAATCATTTTTTTATTCATTAAAACAACGATTGCTATTATCTTTAGTACACTTAATTCAATCTGCATTATTGTACTGTTTTTTATCCCTTCGAATACTATTATACTTCATACATGATACTATTATTGTGTCTAAAAAAGATTTAATTTTTTAAAATTCAAGTTACGAATAATGATGAAGGAACAAATTTACAGCTACATTTGAAGCATATTTAGCTATGAATATTCATACACACTCACTATTTATTAAACTTGCAATGTATCAAAATTATAAATTAAGTGATACTTCATTTAATATTAACTGATACTTTTTATATAATTGGCATATTTTCAGTAAAACCTACAACAAACTTTTGCACATCCAAAATACAATTTTATAATCATAAAAATGATAAACAAAATACTTCATAAAACCATTGTTAATACATTCAGAAACATCTATCTATTCATCATTAACAGCAAAAAAAAGCAAAATCATAAAAGAGTATTCTCCCAAGAAATATACGCATACGTACAAACCATAATCAACAATATTTTTTCCTGTACACAAAAAAACACACAATCCAACAGTTAGATCACTGTGATCATGATGTAAACACATCCAGAAAAACTTCATCAGAATCATTTCTTCTTTCTCTTCAAAAATGCAAGAACCGATTTGTGAACTTCAAATTTGAGATCATTGGTACCCGCAAGAACAATACGAGCACAATATAGTGCTCGTAGTTTTCTTCGATTGCACGACTGAAAAAAATAGAATAAAAGGTCAAAAAAATAAAACAAAGCAAAAATAATATATAACAAAAATTCACATTCATCAAATCAGGGCATGAGTAAACTTCGCCATCAAAATTCTCCATGTGATTCATCACAAACACTCCACAATCGAAGCCACCAGAATTCTTCTGCCATTCGAAATATAAAATCAAATGATAACATTAGAAACCTGCAACATAAACAACACACCTCAAATATCAAGTTACAAAAAATGACTCCATTAATTGTATGTGTATAAGACAGATACATACTCATGTGATACTTATATGTGAATAGCATGATACTTAAATGGGTAAAAACTGATACTAAACTCTAACAAAACAAAACATTTAGAGAAATCCACAACAACAACTAACAGAGATGAAAATAAGTTATATTCAATTAATCCAGACATCATTTTTCAAGTTACAAAAAATGACTCCATTAACTGTATGTGTATAAGATAGAGACATACTCATGTGATACTTATATGTGAATAGCATGATACTTAAATGGGTAAAAACTGATACTAAACTCTAACAAAACAAAACATTTAGAGAAACCCACAACAGCAACTAACAGAGATGAAAATAAGTTATATTCAATTAATCCAGACATCATTTTTCAAGTTACAAAAAATGACTCCATTAACTGTATGTGTATAAGACAGAGACATACTCATGTGATACTTATATGCGAATAGCATGATACTATAATGGGTAAAAAGTGATACTAAACTCTAACAAAAGAAAACATTCAGAGAAAACCACAACAATAACTAATAGAGATGAAAATAAGTTATATTCAATTAATACAGACATCATTTTTCAAGTTACAAAACACAGTCTGCTGATTGTATGTATACAGATACGTATGCAACTGCTACATATATGTGAATAGAATGATACTTAACTGTGTAAACACTGATGCTGTGGTATGGTTTGATTATAATAAACTCGCTCGGAATTGTGAATAACACATACAAAGAAAATCAGAACAACAAATAACAAACATGTATATCAAATATCTACCAATCACTCCAGAAATCGAGTTTGAAGCAACAATATATTGTATACATATATTAGATCTGACCCCATTCATAAACATATGATATCTTAATAGGAAATCTGAGAACGTTAACAAACCTAATGTATCTATAAATCAAACAAAGAACATGAACAAAAAATACGAGAGGGGAAAAAAACCGCAACGAAAATGGATCAAACACGAACTACACATCTTTATTTTTGGTTCAGATACACGATTAGGTGCTACATTAAAAGAAATCACAGAAAATTATAAATTAAAAAGAGATTAAATAACCTAAAAATGCGAAGAAACTAACCTGGAATGAAATCGTATTGAAGAAAATCTCCAGAAAACTCGATCGAAATCACAGCGTCGCTGCCTCGCTTCAAACCAGGGATCACGGTTGTCGGAAAATTCGATTGAACGAATGACGGTGCCTCTTCGCTTGAAACTAAGGTTTTCGATCGTGAAGGGAAAGGGGGAAAAAACGAAAGAACGGCGATTCTCTCTGGCTCAGCGTGAAACTAGGGTTAGGAGTGAATGAGAATGGTGGAAGGAATGGATTTTTTTTTTATATACATCGGGTCGGATAAAATCCGGATCCGACCCGTCTGAAATAGTGTTATTTGCATCCGCTGCAGGGAAGTTTTTGTGTATCTATAAAAAGGAGGATGGAGTTAATCAAGTCAAGTCTAATATACATGTCTCAAGCTCGCATGGTTAAATAATCCATATTTCTAGTTGAGCTTCAATTTCTAGATCTCCAGCTTGACTTGACTATACAAATTTATTTTTCTTAATAGATAATTAGATTTAAAATTTATTTTGTATTCCTAGGGTTTGCTAGATCGAGCTTGATGGTTAATTGAGTAGCTTTAAACTCAATTTCAAGTGAAGCTCGAATATTTCACTCTCAAGTAATCTGTAAGTTCAACTCTAACGTTTGACCAAAATACCACAAATTGGGTGTGTGAGTAAAAAAAAAATTTAACGTTTGACCAAAATATCAATTTGGGGTAGATTTTCACTTCAATCCTATCCTAAATCATGCCCCAAAATAGTGTTGATGCGTCCACACCATTTAATAAACTATTTTATTATTTAAAATTATTATTAAATGGATTATTTAATAAATTTAATTTAAACTATAAATCATCTCAATAAACACATAAATAAATAATTTGAATAAAAACACAATAAAATAAACATGATACATAGAATAAAGTTACATCACAAATGACTATAAATTAACTTAACAATACAGTACAAATAGCATAATAACAATACAACTATGTACTTGTCCTTAGACATTTTAATTTTGTTTGGAAATGAGGGTATTTTCGGCCAAATTCTTTAAAATAAATAAATAAATTTCTGCATATTTTTTAAAACACAAAAAGAAATTTGTTTGATTTGTAACTTTTTGTCTTCGACTCAATAAATTTCTTGCTCAATATAAATAAATCAAGCCAAAGAAGCTCATATTGCGCTTTGAAATGCATTAGCGGAACATATATAAGAAAAATATACTAATTACGAGCATTGATGCCAAAATATATGTATTTTTAAAAGTGTTGTAGTCTCGTAATATGTTTCACTAATTGTAAGAATTTGCTGATCATTTAAAGTAATTTTTTTATTACAAGCATAGGGTACATTATAATTTTGTAATGACATATAGTCTTTACAATATTTTATTTTTTAATATTATATATATAATTTTGAAATTATATAATTAATAGTTATTAATTTTGAATAATTATCATTTTAAAAATGTTTAATTATCTTAAAAATCATGAACTTTGAACTTAGTTGCAAATTTAACATGAACTTTTAAAAGTAGACAATTAAAATATCAATTTTAAATTTGTGTGATTCAACATTTCGAAATTTTTATAATTATAAATTGACCTTCAATGCAACATACAATTGTTGCCACTTTGATGTCATTATAAAAAATTGATGGTCGAGTCATGATGAGTTCGAAGAGACGAGCAAATTATATGTTGGATTGGAGGTCAGTTTGTTTTATAAAAACTTGGAGATGTTGAATAACACACAAATTCAAAGTTGATATTTTAATTGCCTATTTTTAAAGTTCATGTTAAATTTACAATTAAACTCAAAATTCATGATTTCAAAGCAATTAACCCTTTAAAAAAAATATTAAATCATTAACTACATTTATATTTCAATTATAAGACAAAATTAAATCTTTTTTAGAATATTTTATTTGACGCAGATGATTGGAGTTGCTAAAAAAATTAATGCTAAAATTGTACCTATTTGATATAGAATCAGTAATAAATAGATATTTAGCATTAAAGTTGTCCTGAAAACACTTGACTTAATTACACCCTCATGGGTGCTTTTGCCTATTTCAGGTTTTTCTTTTAGCTTGGGGAATGAGATAGGTGAATTTCAAACCCAAAATATCTCTTTTTTATATAGGAATTCCCACCACCGTTGAGATATTATTGAGGGATAATTTATTTATTAAAATAAAATCATTTGTGTTATACTTTTGTAATACCCAAACAATCGAGATGATTCATTTATAAAAGAGACTTCGGATTCCACACCAACATTTCCTCATTTCCCCAATTCTGAAAAAAAAAGAGAGTAGGGAGTTAGTCCTGTTTGTATTCAAAATACTGGAAATATGTTTGTTTTTTATCCTTTTTAAATTTCAATTTTCACTTTTTCCAATTCTATATAACTTATTCAATCATATATATATATATATATATATATATATATCATTACAGTAGAACTCATTATTTAAATATTTATCAATTCATCATAACCACACAAATGTTTATCTTTTCATCTAAACCACAAATTTCAAGTTGAAAATATAATCAATCCAACATATTTTCATTTTCCAAACCTATAACTCTAAATATTAAATCATTAATTATAATAAAATCATTATAATTTTTCAAAAATCAATCCACCTCATAAATTGAAGTGAAAATACTAAAAATTAAAAATTAATGTTAAAAATAAAAACAAAGAATGCGTTAGTTTTGGACTTTTGGCCACTAATTTCGTTAGAAATTTGACTATAATCTTAATTGACTGCGCTCGCACTGAAAACACCAGACCAGATCTCTTGATATATTTAGTGTTCCACTATCATTAATAATGGAAGTTACTATATATGTTATCTATTAATGATGATGGAACACCAGATGTAATATTAAATATAACAGAAAATCTAATACGTGAAAACACAGGCCTCATAATTAGAGGGTAAAATCGAGAGTAGACAAAAAATATATAGTTGTTATGGAGCGAACGACGTCGTAGCAATAAAGAATGTTCGTTTCCAAGTCCCAACCGAAGAATCCTTCTCTCACCTCACAGAGGTTATCATTATCAACAACGTTAAACAAATATGAGCGCTCTAACCTCAACCTCTCTCTTCAACTCTCAAATTTCAAGATTTCCAGCACTTTCACACCATCCCGCAGATTCTTCATTCAAGATTCGTTTTCCCATCAAAATTTCCGGAATCCGAGCGAGTTCAAACGACCTAGACATCAAAACGGTACAACAATCTAAAGAAGATGTTCAAGAATCTGATAGAGATCAAGAAACTGAACAAGAAAGCAAGAGTTCGAGTGGGACAACATCATCATTAGACAAAGACCTTAAAAAGGTGAGTGCTTTCTTTGTTTAATGATGTCGCTGTCTCTTCTGTTTTTTGCTGCTTTTTTTTCAATTGAAAATTTTGGGTTAAACGTAGTAAGCCTTATTTTTGTGTTTCTCAATGCTATCTGCGTTTACTTCTCTCAGATGATGACATATTTAGGAGAATGGAGAAAAGGTTATGGTTGAATTTGCTGCTTGGTTTGTACTACAAAATACATAGATATTTGTTTTATCATGGTGCGGGGAAAAATGAGTTAAATTTGAAAAAGGAAAAAAGAAAAAAGAAAAAAAAGGGGGCTAATTTTTATTGCTTATCATCTATTATTTATAAACGACGGATTTTAACAAGAAAAGTACAAGTCCCACAAGATTTGGCACTGGTTTAATATTGTTTCTAAGCCAGGCATTATCAGGAAATAATGGAAATACGAGAGATACTAAGAAAATTGTGTCCGAAGTTGCAAAATTTCCATCACACTGTTCCGATTTTCGAACAGTTTGTGCGTATTGTTCGAGGATATAGGAATGGTACTGTGCAACTATGTCTATGAGTAGTAGTAGAACTAGGTAGTTCCAGTTTGTAGAAATCATCAAATGTCGAAGTTCTTACGCTTGGCTAAAGAAATTTACACACACATATACATTATTTTGGCTTGCAAAAAGAGAGCATTGATATACAATATGTAAATGCATACTGCTGTTGCTTAAACTAACATTTGAGAATTATCACATCTTTGAGAGGGAATATGTACTGGTGAGCATACCTGAACCATCTAGCTATATGTTACATCAGTTATCTGACTTATCATGTAGCTGCTATGATCTTGCTTATTTTCCCAAGGCATGGTTCTTGTATTTCACAATCCATCGCCTTTTCTCCTTCATTTCTATTTTGATTTTTGTAGAACTAGCTGCTAGATATTGGTTTCTTTCCATGTTCTTAATTGGTAAAAGCCTTTCCTATATGAGAGTTCATCCTGTTATCAATAAGATTTTCTGGGGGTTTCTAGAAGTGATAAACAGGGAAAGAGTTTTATGTCGCTTTGATCATTAATTTGTGTATAACATGATGTTTTACATTATCACTGGAAAATGAATACTATCTATAATTGTCTTGTAGACAATGTTTTCCATTTTGAAATCAAAGAGTGTATGTTGGGAAAAGAAATCTACTCGCTTCTTATATTCTCTTCCTGCGGGCTTTATGCTTTCATTCCTCAATACTTGCTTGCATTACTTTCTGCAGGTGGTCCAAAAGACTGCTGCAACTTTCGCTCCGAGAGCTTCCACTGCAAGCAAGAACCCTGCTGTGCCAGGCACTGTTTTATACACCGTCTTTGAGGTTCAAGGATACGTATCTCTTGTATTAGGGGGAGCTCTCTCATTCAATCTCATATTTCCATCAAACGAGCCAGACTTATGGAGGCTGATGGGCATGTGGTCCATATGGATGTTCAGTAAGTAATGCTTCTCATCTGATGAAATGTTCGTTTAGATTCCATCCTTTGCAAACTCCATGGCATTCTGCTGCTACTGTTTGAGTATGTAATTGTGCTCCAAGTTGATGAAGACTGTGTTTTTGCTGTTTTCAGCTATTCCTTCCCTTCGTGCCCGGGACTGCTCAAAGAATGAGAAAGAAGCTCTTAACTATCTCTTCCTCCTCATTCCGTTACTCAACGTCATCATCCCATTTTTCTTGAAATCATTTGCAGTTGTTTGGTCTGCAGACACCGTAGCCTTTTTCGGGATGTATGCTTGGAAGGTATTCATCTACTTGACACCGTTACATCCCTACCTGTGTTGAGTCTCCATCTTAAGATAAATATATCTTTCGTGTGCAGCTCGGATGGTTTTCACAAAGAGAGTAGCAGCTGCGGATGAATAGACTGGACACATTCTTGATCCATTTACCAGCTAGCTACAAGATCGAAGATAGATTGGTTGTTTGTTGCTGAAGATGATGCATGTAGAAGAAAGAGCTTGTCCTTATATCTCTCATTTATATTCCTGCTAGATTGTCAACAAATATTGCTCAAATGTGGGAAATAGAGTTACACAGATTATAGTTGCAGGAATACATGTACCGTGAAATATTTCTTCTTGAATCAATCAAATTTGTATTTTCAGTAGCTGAACAAATATATACCAAACGATGTCGTTTTATATACATAAAGCATGAATGATAAAACAGATGTGCACTCGAAATTCAAAAGGATAAAATTATAGTTTAAATTTTAAACTGTCATAAAATTCGTATTTCTGTTTTGCAAATTGAGTTATAATTAGTTCACAAATGTATTTCTCAACGAAATAAAATATGGGATAAACAGAATCCGAATATATATATATATGTATGTATATCTGTTAGAAATACTTGTAATATTATTTAGATATCAAGGGTAGTCTTGACTTTTTGTATTGCTCTAATGGTACTCTTATATTTGGGTTCTTACCCTCGCCTCTTTAGTTAGTTTTTTGTCATCCAACTTGTAAGCTAAACAAGATATTCTCTCTTTAATACATTTCCTTCTATTTTCTTGTTTGAATCTTCCATGGATATTATGTTAGATTAACATGGTATCAGAGCGGGTTTAATTCCTTTAACTCGTTCTCGCGGATTTTTGGCGTCACTGTTCATCGTCATCTCAGTTCGGTCTAAGGAAAATGGTGCATGCTCAACCTCTGTTTGCATCGTGCTGATCTTTGTTGGGTAATTCTCTAATTTTTGCCCTTTCTCTATTTTGCCCTAGTTTTGGTTTGAATCTTGTCTACTGTTTTGGGTCTTGCATTGGTGGTTTGGATTTGTTGGATTTTTCACCATGACTACTGAGAGGAATGATTCTTTGCAGTCAATTAGTGTTCGTTTAGATGGGAAGAATTACTCATATTGGAATTATGTTATGAAAAATTTCTTGAGAGGTAAAAAGATGTGGGGATATGTTTGTGGAACTCAATTGAAACCGACTCGAGTCGATAATGATAAATATGTTGAGCAGATGGATGTTTGGGAGGTCAATAATTCTAAGATTATTACCTGGATTAACAATTCGGTTGTGAACTCTATCGGTATGCAACTTGCAAAGTATGATACTGCTAAAGAAGTTTGGGATCATTTAGATCGGTTGTATACTCAATCCAATTTTGCTAAGAAGTACCAACTTGAGATGGACATTCGGTCTCTTCACCAGAAAGACACAAGTGTGCAAGAATTCTACTCTGCTATGACAAACCTTTAGGACCAACTTGCTCTTACAAAATCTGCAGAGCTTCGAGCCTTTCCAGTCTACATTTCTCGAAGGGAAGAACAATGTTTGGTTCAATTTCTTATGGCCCTCCGTGATGATTTTGAAGCCCTTAGAGGGAATATTTTACATCGAAGTCCTCTTCCTTCTGTAGATTCTGTGGTTAGTGAGCTTCTTGCTGAAGAAGTTCGACATAAGTCCGGGGTCATGAAAGGTCTTCTCCCGTCACCAAACCCATCTGTCTTGGCAGCCCACTCTCGGCCTCCGTATAATTCATCTCACAAGAACTAAAATAGACCAAACCCAAAAGCCACAACGCCAAATGAGTGTAATTTCTGCCATCAAACAGGTCATTGGAAGGCTCAATTTCCACTTCTGGTGAACAAATCTGCGCCACCGGGTCCATGCGGTCCTCATTTACCACCGCCTCATTATCATCAGGGACCACCTAAACAATCATACTTACCTAATGCCGCTGCTGTTGCCTTACCATCATCTGATGTTGTCAGCTCAGGATCCACCTCCTCATCCAATCCTATAATTGATTCTCTCATTTTTGAGCAATTTCAGAGATTTCTCAATCACCAACCTCATGCTATGTCTGCTATAGCAAGTTCGTCCACTTCGAGCCCGACATGTATATCTCCTCCAGCTTGGGTTTTAGATTCTGGAGCTACAAACCATATGTCTCCTAATGCAGATTCATTTGTTTCTATTAATCCATCTAATTCCATATCTGTTGCCACTGCTGATGGGACTTATATGCCATCTTCTGGGATTGGTTCTGTCATCTCGCATAATATTTCTCTTCCAAATGTTTATCACATCCCTAAACTTGCTTTGAATTTAGCTTCTGTTGGTAAGATTTGTGATTCTGGTGCTCACGTCCTTTTTACCTCTACCTCTTACATGTTCAGGACCCACGTTCTCAGAGGCAGATTGGGACAGGCCATAGGCAGGGAGGAGGATTGTATGTTTTGGATCATCTTCAGACCCCAGGTGTTGCTGCTTCTAGTGTAGATTTATCTACTTTTCGTTTGAGCCCGTCATCTTCAGATTTTTATTTGTGGCATTCTCGCCTTGGACATGTTTCTTTTTCTCGTCTGAAGTACATGATAAATAATGGATCCTTAGGATCTGTTAAGAGTCATGACATTTCATCTTGTAATGGATGCAAACTTGCTAAATTTTCCGCATTGCCTTTTCATCATAGTACCTCTGTTTCTGCTTCTCCTTTTGACTTAATTCACTCTGATGTTTGGGGACCCTCTCCCATTCCTACAAAAGGGGGGTCAAGATTTTATGTTTCTTTCATTGATGATCACACACGTTAATGTTGAATTTATCTTATGAAACATCGTTCTGATTTTCTGGGAATTTATGCAGCCTTTCGTGCTCTTATAAAAACTCAATTTGTGGCTGTTATTAAGTGTTTTAGGTGTGATTTGGGTGGGGAATACACATCCAATAGTTTCAGAGAATTGTTTGCTAGTGATGGTACTATACATCAGAGTTCCTGCACTGACACACCCCAACAAAATGGGGTAGCTGAAAGAAAACATCATCACATCATGGAAACAGCTCGTTCTCTCCTTCTTTCTGCCTATGTTCCTGGTGAGTTTTGGGGAGAAGTTGCCCTTAGCTCTGTTTATTTGATAAACAGAATCCCTTCTGTTCTCACATCTGGTGTATCCCCCTTTGAGGCACTTTTTGGTCATATTCCTGACTATGCTTCTTTACGAGTTTTTGGTTGCACTTATTTTGTCCTTCGCCCTCATGTTGAGCGTAGTAAGTTATCTCCTCGTTCTGCCTTGTGTGTTTTCCTAGGTTATGGGGATGGTCAAAAGGGTTATCGATGTTTTGATCCCGTGAGTCATAAGCTCTATATCTCCCGCCATGTTTTTTTTATTGAACATATTCCCCTCTTTTCTATTCCTTCTTCTCCCAACACTACATCCAGGTTCGATCTCATCAGTGCTGACCCATTTTCTAGTAATGTTGATGTTGAACATGCAGGTCTTGATCATGATGCTTCTGATAATGACGATGCAATCTTCCACCCTGCCTCTCCTGCTCCCTCTCCGCCTCCTGTGATTGTGGATCCTCTTCTTTGTTGTTCCACTCGTGTTAGTAAGTCCACTCGTCTCCCTGATTTTGCATACTCTTCATATTCCCCTTCATTCTCAGCTTTTCTCTCGTCTATTCACAAAATTTCTGAACCCACCTCCTACAAAGAGGCTGCTCTTGATCCTTTGTGGCAACAGGCTATGAATGATGAACTCCAAGCTCTGCACAAGACTGATACTTGGGATTTAGTGCCTCTTCCACGAGGTAAACATGCTATTGGTTCTCGATGGGTTTATAAAATCAAAACAAAGGCTGCTGGATCTATTGAGAGATACAAAGCGAGGTTAGTTGCCAAAGGGTTTTCCCAACAATATGGTCTAGATTATGAGGAGACATTTGTACCCGTCGCCAAGATGACCACAGTCCGTACCTTTATTGCTGTTGCTGCGGTTCGTCAATGAGATCTCTCTCAGATGGACGTTAAGAATGTTTTCTTACATGGAGATCTCATTGATGAAGTCTACATGACTCCTCCCCCCGGCGTACCCCATGAGGTTGGCCATGTTTGCCGACTCAAGAAGTCTCTCTATGGTCTTAAACAGGCATCTCGTTCTTGGTATGAAACTTTCTCTATTGCTCTCATATCTCTTGGCTTTCGTTCGAGTGACTGTGATCATGCTCTCTTTATTAAGACCTCAGCTTCTGGCATCATTCTTCTCTCCTTATATGTTGATGATATGATTATTACTGGGAGTGACACAGATGGGATTTCATTCTTGAAATCCGAATTGGCATCTCGTTTTGAGATGAAGGATTTGGGTCCTCTTCGCTACTTTCTTGGTATTGAAGTTTGCAAGTCTCCTAAGGGATATCTTCTCTCTCAATCCAAGTACATCGCTGACATTCTTGAGCGTGCTCGTCTCACTGATACCCGACCTATTGATACTCCTATGGAAGCTAATGTTCGGTATTCTACATCTGACGGTTCACCTTTGGATGACCCCATATTGTACCGCACCATTATTGGGAGCTTGGTCTATCTCACTATCTCTTGTCCGGACATTGCCTATGCTGTTCACATCATCAGTCAGTTTGTCTCGTCACCCACTACTGTTAACTGGTCTGCTTTTTTCGTATCCTCCGCTATCTTCGAGGTACAATGTTTCACAGCCTTTTGTATTCTTCTACATCATCTCTTGAGCTTCGGGCGTTCTCTGATGCGGATTGGGCTAGCGATCCCGTTGATCGCAAATCCACTATTGGTCTCTGTGTCTTTCTTGGTGACTCCCTTATTTCTTGGAAAAGTAAAAAACAAAGGGTTGTTTCGCGCTCTTCCACTGAAGCTGAGTATCGCGCCATGGCTTCCACTACCACTGAGATTGTTTGGTTGCGTTGGCTACTTGCTGACATGGGTGTCTCTATCCTTGATCCGACTCCGATGTACTGTGACAATAAGAGTGCCATCCAGATTGCTCACAACTTCGTTTTCCATGAGCGCACCAAGCACATCGAAATAGATTGTCATTTCACTCGTCACCATTTACAACAAGGAACTCTTACCTTGCCTTTCATTGTCTCTTCGTCGCAGGTTGCCGACCTATTCACCAAGTCTCTTCCGCTTCCGCGATTTCGTGCTTTGGTTGGCAAACTCTCGATGCTCGTCGCAACGACATCTTGAGTTGAGGGAGGATGTTAGAAATACTTGTAATATTATTTAGATATCCAGGGTAGTCTTGACTTTTTGTATTGCCCTAATGGTACTCTTATATTTGGGTTCTTACCCTCTAGCCTCTTTAGTTAGTTCTTTGCCATCCAACTTGTAAGCTAAACAAGATATTCTCTCTTTAATACATTTCCTTCTATTTTCTTGTTTGAATCTTCCATGGACATTATGTTAGATTAACAATATCCACTTCTAATAATTAAAAGGGACGGAGACAGAGCATGTAATATGTTATTTTCTTGGTAATCTTGATTTCTTAATTGTTTTTGATGAAAGTCGTCTCACATTAAATCTTAATACTATAAAGTAGGTGGATCAGGATGGCTCATAATTCCTTCATATCTAAACCCAATGCATTTTTGCAGAGAGTCATAGACCGTGCAACACCAAAAAAAAAAATATGGCCCACCGCCCATGTTATATTTTCCTAACTGCTCTTTTAATCTCCGCCGCCGCGGCGGAGGACGGCAAGTTCTTAATTTTCAGCTGCGTTTTCTTACCGAATACTTATGACAAATAGAGTTTGATTTTGTTATTTAATTATGATGCAAATTAGGGTTAGCTATTGTGAGGAACATCAGTGAGATGGAAGAGGGTAGCTACGGTCTTCCTGGTTTATCTCACATCACCATAGCTGGTTCAATCATGCATGGTTTTAAAGAGGTAATTAATATTTTATATGTATAGATTATAATGTTATTTATTTATTTATTTATAAGATGATGGGTTGTGAATTGTGATAGGTTGAGGTGTGGCTACAAACAGTAGCTCCAGGAGGTGGGACACCAATTCACAGGCACTCGTGTGAGGAAATATTTGTGGTTTTAAAGGGTAGTGGCACTCTATTTCTTGCCTCTAATTCACATCTCAAACATCCCGGCACCCCCCAAGAGTTCCCTTTTTTTTCAAATGCCACTTTTCATATCCCACTTAATGATGCTCATCAGGTAACTAATGTACACATGATGTGCATTGATATAATCAAATATACGAGATCAAACGAAACTATCATCTCGTCTCTTTTGCTTTGTACCACAGGTATTGAATGCAAACCAGCACGAGGAGTTAAAGTTTCTAGTCATCATAAGCAGGCCGCCGATGAGACTGTAAGCTATTCTTCCCTCTTTTTGTTTGAAATCCGAACTTTTTTTTAAGAAAAAATTCTTAAATTTTTGGTGTTCGACTTCAGGTTTATATACGATGACTGGTTCATGCCTCACACTGCTGCCAAATTGTTATTCCCCATTTTTTGGGATGAAAGGAGTTATCAAACGCCTCCAGTCAACGATGAGCTCTGATATTCCAGTGCAACAAATTGTTGAGTTTGAATGTTTTATGTGTAATGATCAGTTAAAAATAAACATGCGACTGTATTCTACATCAATAATTCCGAGATTGGTTTCTACACAGTTTGCTTCTACAAATATCTCGTCTTTTACATTACTCAACAACGTGAAAAAGACTTACAAGCTCTTCTGCGAGATGGTTTTTAACACAGACATGGACTCTGGAGATACAGCTCATGTATCCATATCTATATATATATATATATATATATATTCTGAGTAATCATCATCTCCTTTTTGTCGACAAGCTCCGACGTTCGGCTTCTTTCTCAGCAACGATGACATAGAATTCTGCACCGAGCATCTCATGGACATCGAGATTCATAGACGTACTCAAATCAACAATTTCTGTAATAACTTCGACTGCAACCATGACGCCTAAGGTAGACAACACTCGGATGGCGTTAGCTGTTCTGCATATATTTTGCCTGGTATCGGGTGGAGTATAAGTTTCTTCTACTTCTTCATCGCCCACTGTGTTCCATGATTTCACATTTTGTTGCTCGGATTTGTCTGATAGATCCTCTACCATATCATCTCGTACTTCAACATGTTCACCAACCCAAATGAATCCATTACAACCGAGTATCAGATCAATACCATATTCGTCGAGATAGTGAAAATGCTGTTTACGCCTCTTCACTAGATAAGGGGGTATTGTAAGTAATTGGCCACTCTTGAGCTGTAACCAAAAAGAAAAGACACAACCACAATGAGTAAAAAGGACCCGTAGAAGGACTTCTCATGGGACGTAGAATGATAAACACACCTTTCCATACTTCTGGCTTCTTGCTTGTAGATGTAAGCAGCCGTCATGCTGGAAACCACGAACTTCAGCCTGAAATAAAGCATAGGACAAAAGGAGAGGGCAGAGTGAAATCAACATCACCCATTGCTTCCTTTCCAGGCTTGGCAAACATAGAAAGTAAATAGGTAATAGAGCTGCTAACAAGTGTGAACATTCAGGAAGCTTACACAGATAACATCATTTTCTTCAAATATGCTGCGCATATTGAGTTCGTCAACTGCAGTTCTTCGTCTCTGGAAACCAGAAGTGAGAAAGAATAAGGAACAGGGAAAAAAGATTTATTCTTATTGATGGTGAATATATAGATTCCATCTTCAGAAGTGAGAAAGAGCAAGGAACTTGGAAAAAAGATTTATGAAGGAAGGATGTGCGCAATAGATAACCAAGTAAACAAAATGGTAGAAATTTTACTTTCGTTCCAACTCCAATGTTTCATGCAAAGAAATTCACATAGTCATGAGCATATTTATTTCTTCAACATGTTACGAAGGCCAGGGCAAACATATTACTAAATTGTTTCAACGATGAATTGATGAGATAATCTTATAGCAAGAACATAACACCTTCCCAAGACTACATGAGAAGGTGGTGGTGGTGGGGGGGGGGGGGGGTGGCTAACGAGCAATTACAACCCAAAAGCAAACATTTTACACGACTTTAACCAGGTAGGTGTAGTTTGCCATCCATGCAGTAAACTGAATCATGATATTGTATTCTCACTTCTAAAGATAAAAGAAGTAGAATGACACACCAAGAGAATGAGTACCATATCTGTCATCAATTTTAATTTGTGAAACTGAGTTTCTGAAAATTAGAAGAAAAAAAAACGCAGACTCAGGTCCTAACCATCACCAACTTTGACACTGGCCATTTTCATTCCTCTCCGAGAACATAAAATATAAAAACAATAATTGCTTATGGATACCTGGATACCATCTGGTAAGTTCATTGACGAAAGCATCAGCACTGCATCCTGACTAAAATTGATCTCTAGCCTCCAACGCTTTGGTGCAACCTTAACAGGAAGGAACGGGTGCACAATTACTCCATATAACCCAAAGTAGTTTATAAAACAAAGGACACAATGTAGCAGTAACTTTAACATATCCAAATCATTAGATGGGACATTTAACACCGTGGTTAACTAATTACTTAAATTGGAGAAATAGGATAATGAGATTTTCAACACCTCTGAAAATATTTCCCATGGCAGAAGATTAAATTTATCTGAACTAAATTGTGTTCGTATTTTCACAATGCTAATTGGTAAAGTATCTCTTACCTCAATAACACGACCAATGATGATATCACCAATCTCGGGCTTGTACCTACCACACGACAAAACATCAAAACACACAGCAAAAAATACAACCTTCACTAAATTAACTAAAGCAACAGAAACACGACGGTTCAGTTTTCTATTTCAACATTCAAAATAATTAAGTAGCTAACCTAGCCCTCAAAGGCCGAACATAGACGAGCTTGTTAACACGCTCCACAACTCCGCAGAGCGTCGCCACCACGCGGCCGTCCATCTCCGCCGTACCGTGTCCCCTGCAGCCCCCCATCAAATTCAGTTCAAAATTAGCTCAATTTCTTAAAAAATCTTAAAACGAGAATACATGCATATATATATATATATATGTATGAATTGATGAGTTGTGAATACTTGAGTATGGCGTCTTCATAGTTGACGGAAATGTCGTCGGCGACGATAACGGAGGCGTCGGAATTGGCTTTGGAGGAGAGAGATTCCAGCTGCTCTATCGCTCTCTCGAGTCTCAGTTTCTGGCCTTTGTTGAGAGACAACTGTAGGCCTCTCATGGTCGGTGGACAGAGAGAGAAAGAGTATTGATTCGATGAAAAACCCTTGTAAAACCCCAACCCTAACCCTAACCCTAACTGCACATTGGGAAATTAGGGAATTGTTATTGCTTATTCTAATTTTCCTGTTCCAGCGAAAATCAGTAAATTAGCTATTGGGCTTTATGCTTATGGACTCGTATAGCTTAGCCCATTTACACCGTCTCCTCACCCCCACAAAAAAATAAAAGTATATAAATTAGTGATAAATGATAATATATTTTCTTCTTCTTTTTCATTTTTGGTTAATTATGATTAAATATATAAATTTTGACACAATTTGCAATTTAGATACAAATTTTAAAATGTTGCAATTAAAATACAAACTTAATTTATTTATTTTTGCAAAATAGACACAATTTGCAATAATATGAGAATCAAACACTATATATATATATATATATATATATATATATATATATTTCATACGAATCTTTATTGTATCAATGAAATTCAAATTATTCTTATGTTATATATTTATACAATTTTTCAATATTTCAAGTTATATATCCATTTTTTATTTGTTGGAAAAATTTGGGTGTCTATTATGTAAAAAATTATAAGATTATGTTTTCATTATAATATTTCAAACTTAGTGTCTAAATTACAAAATGTGTCAAAGTTTACATATTCAATTGTAATTAACTTTTTTTCTTTCTTGATGAGAAAAATCAGCAGCTACTCAGTGGGTTGAAATTTCGCGTTACACTTCTGTGTGTTTCACTCCGTATCTCACTATAAAATTTATAATTTTAGTAATATTTATTATAAAATAAAAATTAATTAAACATAAATAATCATAGTCAACATTTATCAACAAAAAGAATGAATTTAAAAGGTTAAAATTTTTAATTTTGAATTAATCAACCATAATAATGCATTATTAATTGAAAATTTAAAATTAAATACTAAAAAATAATTATAAACCCTAATTGGGTGGGGTGAACTCTAGAAAACAATCTTAAAATTAAACTAAATAACAAAAAAATATAATTGAAGAAAAATATATAAAAAAAACACATGTAATTTATAAGTGTAACACAAATAGTGTAATAGGAAATCTCAAGTGCTACTCACTGCACTAGAAAAATTATGTGAGGTGAATTTCATCTAAACAATGTTGATAAATTCGAACTTGTGATCTCAACTAAGGGGGTGTATTCGTTTGGGATTTTGATGGATTTTAATGGACTTTTAAAATCCGGGTGTATTCAATTCAGACGTTTAAAAGTCCTTTAAAATCCGGAGGTATTCAATCCAGACTTTTAAAAGTCTTTTAAAATCCGGAGGTATTCAAAAATCTATGGACTATAAAAAGTCATTGACTTCGTTGGATTTCAACTCGATTTCACGTTAAAAATGTAAAGGATGAAATCCGACCCCTGGACACGAGAGTTTGATGGATTTGAAAAACTCCGCGGCCGGTGCAAGATAGCGGCCGCTGGAATCCGAACTCGGGCACCCCAGCGACCGCTGGCATCCAGCGGCCACTGGAGTAGCATGTGGGTTCTCTCGGCTAGCCTCTCAGTCATTTAAAATCAGTCCGAAATCCATGCACGAAATCCGCCAGACTCTGCGTGGAGTTGGGAGACTCCATGTGGAGTCTATGGATTTTATAAATCCATAGACATTTAAAAGTCTATCAAAATCCATCAAAATCTCAAACGAATACACCCCCTAAAAGTTTACTAATTTAGATCATTAGGCAAAGTGTATTTTCCTTATATATAAATACAATTTTGCAAAATAGCAAGCAAAACTTTTATTAATTTCAAAATGAAAAATAATGATACATTAACCTTAATTGGATATAATCAACTATAAAGTTAACGATGGCTAAATTTTAAATTGAAAAAAAAAGAAAAACTAATAAACTTTATGTAGGGTACTAATTAAAATTATGAGATGGATGATCTCATGTGCTCATGTCGTACGACTATATGACTATGTTAATACAGGGGCTTATGTATATTTCTCGTATAGGGAGGTCTTGTATGCACTGGTACTAAATAGCATCACTAAAAAGTTCAGATGTATCATTAAAAAATATCGGCAAAAAAAATAAAATAAAATAAAAAGTTGACAAAATCAATAATAACAGTAACACTAAAAAAAATACATATGTATTACTCAAAATTAAAAAAGTATGACCTATTTTGACGATTTTTTTGGTCAACACATTAACCGTGTGATATACATCTTTAGAGCCAACTTTTTTTTTAGCCATTTAAATTTTTAAAAAACTTATTTTAACCCCTAATTTTTAAAACTATTTATTATAGCCACTTTGGACTAAAATACCCTTAATTATAAAAAAAATAGAAAAACAAAAAAAATAAAATAAAAAAAGAAATTGAAAACAGAAATAAGAACACTAAAAATATTTCACAGCTTATCTTCTTCTTCACAGCGTCTCCCTCAACACCCCCTGCACCCCACCCATTTCCCCCTCTCCACCTCCGACCAGCCCCTCCCCCACGTTCACTATCATCTTTATCGCTCCCTCCCACTTCTTCCATCACCACATCCGGCCACTCTCTCCTAGGGCAAGGCTAAGTTTTCACCAGAGTTCGACGAGCAAGCGGGCTGCAAAATGAGCATCCAATTGCAGAAGAAAGGAGAGAAATAGAGTCATTTCCGGCAACGGCGTCGGGCTAAGGAGGGGTTGAACGGAAACGACGGGAGGGTGCGCGTCGGGGCTGCGCGTTGGGGATGCGCGCAGGTACGTCGGGGCTGAGCGCAGGTGCATCGGGCTGCACACGGGTTCTGCGGTGTACGTCGGGGCTGCACTCTCGGTGCTACACGCCCGACTTGCGCGCTGAACCTATGCGCCGGGGGCGGCGTGCAGGGATGAACTCAATACCATTTTCAGACGGAGGCGGGCTGCGGAGATGAGAGAGAGGTCGGGGAAGGGGTTGACGGCGAGAGGCCGCCTGCGCGCAGCAGTAGTGCGCCGGAGCATGCGAATCGGAGTCGTCCCCCTCCCATCTGCATCCGCCACCTTTAATTGCACAAGTTTTTGCCTGTCGCCGGAAATGGGCTTGTGTCTGTTGCCGGAAAAAATGGAGAAAAAGATGGTGTGAATTATATTGTCGGAAACTGGATCTAAGTTTTTGGAGGGCATGGGAAAGGAGGAGATGGATTTATTGCAAATGCATAAAAAAAAAAGATACAAAAATTGTTAATTGAGCCGTTGCAAACAAATGAGATGAACGGGGAAGACAGAAGGCTGGACGACTGGTGAAGACGACGGAGGGGAGTTCAATTTTTCTGAAATTAAAATTTATAAATAAAATGATTAAAAATAAAAATTTAAGGGTATTTTAGTAAATATGAACAAAAAAAATAGTTTTAAAAAATAGTGGCTAAAATAAGTTTTTTTAATTTTTGACCGGCTAATTTGCCACATTAACACTACATCTTTATGTACAGGAGAATTTCCGTTCTCTCATAGGAGAATTCTTTATGATTAATAATATTATTATTATTATTATAAAGATTGAAAGGAAAATTAATAAATTTAATGGTGCGGGAGATCGATGATTTAATGGGATGATATATGGTTATTTTGTTAGATGTATAAAAAGAAAAGAATATGAATATGAATATGAATATTGCATGTATTAATTCCCTTCCTCCAAAATGACCTCAAATTTCTCTTGACCACCCACCCTCTAATGGCAATGGCTGCTTCAACTTCCCCCCTCATTCCCATTCTTACTAGCGCAGGATGGCCAGCCGCTCCTCCTTTCCCTTCGGCGGCCTCCTGTTCCTCCTCCTCCTCCTCCCTGCCACCGCCACCGCCGCCTTCCGCGAAGCCCCCGCCTTCCGCAACGGAGCAACATGCATCTCCGCCAACACCACCGCCATGCACGTGGCGATGACCCTCGACGGAAACTACCTCCGAGGCACAATCGCCGCCGTCCTCTCCATTCTGCAGCACTCGACCTGCCCTGAAAACGTGGTCTTCCATTTCGTGTGGTTGAGGCACGAGGCGCACGTTATATCGAGCATCATCTCCACCTTCCCTTACCTCAATTTCAAGGTCTACACCTTCGACGCCGCGCGCGTCGTCGGCCTCATTTCTAAGTCGATACGGCAAGCTCTGGACCAGCCCCTCAACTACGCAAGAATCTACCTCGCCGACATTCTCCCGTACGAGGTGAAGCGCTTGATCTACCTCGATTCCGACCTCGTAATGGTGGACGATGTTTCGAAGCTGTGGGGGGTGGAGATGAAAGGCAAAGTCGTGGCCGCGCCTGAATACTGCCATGCAAACTTCACAAACTACTTCACCGATGAGTTCTGGTCGGATCCCGTGCTGTCGGCGGCTTTCAAGGGGCGGCGGCCTTGCTACTTCAACACGGGAGTAATGGTGATGGATTTGGAGAAGTGGAGGAGGTGGAATTACACGCGGAGAGTGGAGGATTGGATGATTGTGCAGAAGCAGAGGAGGATCTATCAGTTGGGGTCTTTGCCGCCGTTCTTGCTGGTTTTGGCGGGTGAAATAGAGGGCGTTGATCATCGTTGGAATCAGCATGGATTAGGAGGGGATAATGTTGAAGGGAAATGCAGGGATTTGCATCCCGGCCCCATTAGTCTCTTACATTGGAGTGGGAAGGGAAAGCCATGGTTGAGGTTGGATTCTAGGAAACCTTGTAATGTTGATCACTTGTGGGCTCCTTATGATCTCTATCGCTCCTTTAATCATTCCTTATTCGAGGATTGAGGAGGAGGATCTCCACAAAAATAAATTCAAGGAATTGGATTTTGTTTTGTGGATATATGAGAGAAGAATGAATGGTGTATGTACTATGTAGTGTTGTAAACAATTTTGCAGAAAAAAAAAATGTTTATGTTTAGCAGTTGTTCAACTACTTTAATTTGTACAGGAAGTTCTCAAATTTATGTGGATTTGTATATGAAGGAAATTGACATTCTTGACGATGATAGATCTGGATACTGGATGTTAACTTGTGTAACTTTTTTTATATATATGTTGTTCTGTTTGAGACTGATTTAACTTAGAAGGATCTGAATACTTGAAAATTTAGTTTCATACTTGAGATTTTGCTCTTTGATTTGATATATTCTTTGTTTTTTTGTAAGTTACTCGTGTTTATTTCTCTGGCTGGTCATGTCCTGTTTCATTATATGAATTAGATAAATGAACACCATTTAATTTAATTATATTTGGAATTTTTCATTGAAAGGAAAGTACATATTGCATATATATATATAGTTTCTGATATAAAATAAAACATTTTAGAACAAAAAAGGATTTCAGGGAAAAGGATCTCTTATTCAGGATTTCTTGAGATGTTATCTGATAAAGAAATTCAAGTGTATATCTGAAAAACAGATGAAATTTACTTGTGATGATCTTGATCAAGGCTGTAGTTTCTTGTCATGGCTTTCTTCTTTCTTTCAATGAAGGCCTCGGACTTTTCATTTATGTTGGATGTCACATTGAGAAGAGGCCAGTGACGCCTCGATTTTGTGTCATCATCATCATCATCATCATGATCAAGGGCCAGTGCAGTTGCTTGACCAGCTGAATGATTAGCCTCTTTCTTCCTCTTCATCCCTTTCCCTTTAGCTTGTTTCCGGTTCATACCATTTTGATCAGTGCTCAAAACTACAGCTGAATCTGCTGTATCTGTATGCCTGAACTCAACCACAATCTCAGAGTCTTTTCCGCCATTTGCTGCTGACCACTCTTCTTCTTCTTCGACCAGCACTTGAGTCGAAGCTGCAGGAAGTGCAGAGGGACGCCTCAACACCCCAACAACGAATCTCATGAGCCGTTCACAGATGCCTGCAGATGACTCATCCATTAATTCTAGCTACCTGCCAACAACAAACCCTCTTAGGCCTGTTTATCAACAAAGATTCTATTCCTTCATTGGAGGGTTTTGTAGAAAAAATTAAGCAATAAAGGGATTGGGATGGTATCATTCATAACTGATGTAATTCTCTCCATTTCTCTACACTAAAATGTTTTTCATGCATTGATAGGGTTAGGCTCAATATTTGATGTCTTTTTTTTTTTTTTAGTTTAGTCAAAAGCATTTGCCAGCTGGAAATTAAGAATCAATATCCACTTCCCCCTGGGGTTATACCAAAGATTGGAAAAGGGAAAAATCTACCTTCCTTGAAGCATGCTTCATTCCCTAATAGGAGTTACACTAGCCAAGAATCTCTTGTGAATTCTCATGTCATAAAATAATACTGTTTTATTTTCTCCTTTTTCTTTTTTATTGTGCGGTATAATGTTTCATCTTTTATTCTAAAGGGAAAAGGTCCAAATTAGCCCTTGAAGTATTCCCCGAGGTGCATTCGGGCCCTTGAACTAATTTTGATCCCAGTTAGACTCTTTAATTATTAACCTTGGTTCAGTTAAATCCTTCAACTATCAAATTCGCCCAGTTAGGCACTTCCATTTGTTTCACTCCTAACGCCATTAAATCTACAAGATTTATCGCAGGATTTAAGTGGGGTTTCAAGTATCATAATATTTTTCATTAGGCTCAAAACTTTATTTTTCAATCTTTCCTTCAATAATTTATTCTTAGTTTAATAAATATATTCTTTGAAGTTTATTTCGATCTTTTTCAATTTTTCCTTCAACAATTTAAAACAACAAAGATATTTACACCCACAAATAAGTTCAGTTATAATTCAAAAGATCCATTTGGCATAACGACATATTCACATGCCACAAAAAGCAAAAGATCCTAACTGGAGTGGATGAATATGGGGGAAAAATATTATGAAACCCTACTTAAATCCTGCGATAAACTTCAAAGAATATATTATGGTTTGTTGGGAGAGATTGAAAAAGATCGAAATAAACTTCAAAGAATATATTTATTAAACTAAGAATAAATTATTAAAGGAAAGATTGAAAAATAAAGTTTTGAGCCTAATGAAAAATATTATGATACCTATCTAAATCCTATCTTAAATCCATCAAAGAAAATATTTGGAGAAAAAAAATATTATGAAACCTATCTAAATCCATTGAAAAATCTCAACAAACAACCAACTTAATGTAGATTTAATGGCGTTAAAGTGTTACTAACGGAAGTGCCTAACTGGACGAATTTGATAGTTGAAAGGTCTAATTGAACTGAGTTTAATAGTTAAAGGATCTAACTGGGACGAAAATTAGTTTGAGGGCCAAAATGCATCTCGGAAAATAGTTTAGGAGTTAATTTGAACATTTTCCCTATTCTAAATAACTTCATATAATGCACGACGTATGTATAGATGACATGGCTGCAATAAAACGCGACATGAAGCACAAGTCTGCAATGGAAACTATTGAGGGTGATCGAATATATCATCTCCCCTTTCTTGCATAATTCTTGGTAGCAAAGTTGCTACATGCACTACATTTTTTACTCCTTCAATTATCCTATACATCATCCCCCAAATCCAATAAAGCTCATACATCCATTAACAGGTGACGCTCAACCCGAGTTGACTTGCCAAAAAAAAAAAACTGCCAAAAAGCAGTATAAATTATAACACTAAAAAGTATCACTTAATTCAAAAAGTATCACTTATATCATTAAAAAAATAACGTGTGTGCTACTTATCTCATACGAGTTTATTTTATTCAAATTGTGATTTTTTTCATTCCAATTAATGTTTAAAATTTAGGAGTTTAGGTTTTTTTTAAAGTTCATGTTTTTTTTTAATATTTTTTAGATTTTTTAGGGGTTTATTTTGTACTTTTTGGGATTCATTTTTTTAGGTTAAATAAGGGTTATATTTATTTCAAAAAAAATAAATTCATTCACTTTTATATTAGGATTCACTAATTACATTTTATGGTATATATTTATTTAAACATTAAATTTTTTTTATTTTCAATTACTATTTATATTTATTTTGAAAAAATAAAATTAATTATCGAGCGCAATGCACAACCCCATACATTAGCGTCGGGCGAGTGCATTACACGAGTCGCCGAATTTCAAAAAAAAAATTAATTCACTTTAATTTTAGAGTTCATTAAATCAATTTTAAGGTATATTTATATTTATTTCAAAAAAAAATTAATTAATTCATTTTAATTTTAGGATTCACTAATTGTATTTTAGGGTATATAATTTTGGGGGGAGGGAAACAAAAAAAACCTAAAAAATCGAAAAAATAATAAAAAAAATTGAAAAAATAATTAAAAAAACAATTTTGGTGCGTGGCCAGAGCTCGTGTGGTTCACGCACCTGACATGGGCCTGTGTTTTTTTCACCGTTATATGCTTAATGGGCCCGAGCTAGTCTCATGGGATCAGGCCCATACACTGGGTGCACAGGAGAGTGGCCAGTTTTACTCATTGCACTTCATCCACTTTCTACATTTTTCACATTTTACTATTGGGTGTTGCTATTAACACCACTACTTTTTCTCAATGCACCACAAAATGAAATTAATTAAAAAATAGATATTTTTGATATTACTGAAATACCTTTTTTTTTATTTTCATACACCACTAGTATTTCTCTACACACCACTAATTAAAATAACATAATAAATATTTTAAGAAAATAGTAAATATAATTCAGATACTGTGAGTTGAATATTTACAAACAGAGACAAAATTTGAAGCAAGCAAACTACAAACCCTATTTCTCAAACTTTGGATAGCATATTATGTGTCTAAATCACCATGGAGTTCAAAAATGAAGAAGGCACGGGCAATATAAGTGATTTTTTACTGTTTGCGCTGGGTTTTTTTTTTTCAATTTTCATGAGGTCTGTCGTGTTATGGATTACAAATCGTCGTGATTGGTTCGAAAATATACAGTCTGCTCGATAACTTACATGTTTGGAAAATAATTTTTTGATCTGGTACACTTTGGTTTGGAAACTACGTTGTCAAACGACAATCATACAGTTCGGTAATTAGTTTTTCGAATACATATCAAGTGATTCACAAATATAATTTTTCGAACTTATCCTTATTGTTTCAAAAATGTTTGTTTTGAACATGCTTTTATGTGTTTGGAAATCAATTTTTTGAACAGTCTTGAATTTGCTATTTTCAACAAATTTGTAGGAATTTACGGAGAGCAGTGTAGCTGGACCATTGAATCATGAATTGCTTCCTAATTATCAAGATGTATTCACAACAATGGACTTATTTGATTCTCGGGATGAATTGATCCATTGGGTGCGTGAGAGAGCTATTCCACTTGGAATTGTTGTAGTCGTTCATTATTTAGAAATTGAGAGTGAAAAGAGACTTCCTCATTTGGTATTAGCTTGTGAACGAAGTGGACATTATCGTGATATGAAAAAGAAAATTACGCAGTCAATATTATTAGTCACATTTATTTTATAAGTACAAGACAAAAATTATGTTTGTTCGGAAAACATATTTTTCAAACTGAAACCATGTGGATCGAAAAACTGTTTTCCGAATGCCCATATATCAATCTGAACAATTGATTTCTGAACCCAAACAATAGCAATCAAAGATGAATTTTTCTAACCAAACTATCCAGTGCAACATATCCAGTACACATCCAACATAAAATATATCCAAAATAACCAAAATATCCAACATAAATATATCCAATATTTCCTCATTAGCCATATTTTCCAATCTTTCTTGTTGAGCACGCATTTTGAATGCGTGATGCCTCATTGCGTTCTGCACATCGTCTCCTTACAGATGCGGTGGGTCTTCTCCGATAAGTTGATGCTGAAATATGTTAAAAGAGATATTAGTACAATTTTATCTGTACTGAATCAGTTCGAAAAATTATTTTCCAAATTATGTAGAGTTGCTTTGAAAAATATGTTTCCAAACAGCCAGTTCAAGGATCGAAAATTGACTTTTTGATCCACTACGAGTCTATTCAAAAAACATATTGCTGAACTTATCAAAATGCATTTGACAAACTGTTTTCCAAACTAGACACACGCAGTTCAGTATTCTATTTCTCGATTGTCTAAGCAATCAATCAACAATATACAGTCCAAATTAAATTATTAGTTTTCCCCCCAGATTCAATCGTTCAGCAGATTATTATAGCAGACAAGTTCAACAAATTCATCAATTTTTAGGTTTAAGTTCAAAGCAAGTTATACAAATTCCCAAATTCCTCAAGATCGAAACCTTAAAACTTCAATGGAAACTAAGAAATTCAATGGGTAAAAATAAAACTTAAAAAACTTAACAAAAGGTTCAATGCGGGTTAAACTTTTGATGGAATCCATGAAGTTTGAAGATTCCATAATGCTGCCGCTGCTCCGAGGTTTTGAAAAATCACATTTCGACGGATTAGATGTCTTCACTCTTTTTTTTCATCCTTCTCGTTCATTCTTCGTAATTCAGTTTCTATTTAGGGTTTCTGTTCAGTTTCTGTTCCATTCTCGTTCACTCTTCATTTTATTAAGTGTCTTTTTCTTTTTCTTTTTTCTTTTCTTTTTAATGTTTAAATTAAATAAGATATTATTTTTAAGAGAAAGGGTAAAATTGACATTATATGTGGTGCATTGAGAAAAAGTGAAAAAAGAAAAGAAAAAAGTAGTGGTGTGTAGAGCAATTGTGGTGCATTGAGAAAAAATAGTGGTGTTAATAGCAACACCCTTTACTATTTGCATCACACCATATTGCTTATTTACCCTTCATTTAAAAAATTAATTTTATCATTAATAAAAAATAAATTTGAACAAAAGTTCAAAAAGAAAAGAAAAAAAAAATGACCTGAACTTGCTCCAGAGAACAAACTTGAATCAAAGTCTCATATCCTCTTCGGCGCCGTCTGCCCGTCGTCATCCGCCGCCGCCGCCAACCTCCCATCTCTTCCCTCAAAATCACCAATGTCGCGCGCCACAGAAAAGATGAAGATTCAAACTCCAAAACTAGTTCGAAAAGTACAGTTCAAATCCTCCACAAAGGTTCGAAAATTGTTTCTCGAATGTACAGGATGTTGAACAAATTAGTTGTTTTCGGAAATTTGTTTTCGAATTGAACTTGATTTAATAATTTCGCCAGAGAAGAACTGGTTGAAGATGACGGAGAGTTGTTGGCGACTGCTCTCGATCTTCTTGCTTTGTTTATGTATTTATATTTTGTTTTATGGAAATTGGTGGTGGTTGGGATGCAAGTTGCATGGATGACAGCGGCCACCGGTGAAGATAGGAGAAATGGAAGCCGGCGGCGGCTGGGGAACTAAGGAAGAAATATGTTCTTTTTTCTTTTTTATTTATTTTATTTAAATTTTAAATTAATAAGGGTAATTAAGTAATATTATAATTAATTACTTTGAATTAATTTATTTTATGGTACAAAGAGTAATTATTGTAGTGCAAATTGCAACCCCCTTCTAGGTACAATTAACCAGAAAATTACAAAGATCTTATATCTTCTATTTTATTTTATTGGTGTTCCATAAGAGTTTTTATGAGTTATGAACTCAAAACAACGAATGGGCCGCTTGGTTCAAATTAAGTAATAACAATCACAATGGATATCATTGAAGGGTCAATCACAATGGGAATGGTGATTGCATTGTTGTAGTTTGGTTCAATTATGAAATGATTATTATTGTGATAGATAAGATTGGTTCGTTTCAAATTCATTAATGGTAATTATTATTGTTATTATAAATAACAACAATAATAAAAATAAATAAATAAATAATTTAAATGATAATAATGTTTACTATAATAATAATAACAACAACAACATTAATAAATAAATAACATAATTAATAATAATAATAATAAATAATAAAATAATATATTAATAAATAAATAGCCAAATTAATTAATAAAAATAAATATATTATTATTATTCTAATAAACAATGATAATAATAAATAAAAAATAATTATTAATACTAATATTTACAATTAATAACAACAACAATAACAACAATAATGACGATGATGATTGAAGAGTGTGGTAATGATTGAGGAGAATGATTAAAGGAGATGAGGTAGTTAATCAATCTAAAGGAATGATTAACTTATTTTGATTCATATTACCTTGTACCAAGTATAAAGAATGAGAATGGATCCCCTTCCATTCCCATTACCCACTCCTATTATCCCTTACCAAGCACCGCCTAAGATTTATTTGATCCCGTAAAGATTTTGGGAAGTAAAGGAAGCATTGTTTAATGTTTATTATGTAGAAAATTATATTACTTGAGATTGTAGTAATCTTTGGTCAAAAAATGTCACATGGAAGCAAAGTGTATAGAATCAACAAAAGCCAATTTGTCCCTATTCCAAGTGGTCTTGTGCAGTTGTATTTCTATCTAATTCCAATTATTATTATTATTTTGAGGGAATATCTAATTCCATATTATTGGTCAAATCAAGATCTCAATAAAAATGTTTTTTTTTAGAAAAATAAAAATGATTTTTTTAGGGAAAGATCTCAATAAAAAATGTTAATTGGTCTTATGTAAGTATCGTTGTCAAGTTGATATTGATCTCATTTAGATAATGTTAATTACTCCAATACAAACATTGTTATTGAGGCAAAAAAAAAAAGTAAAATAATGGATGGAAAATCGGCTGTCATTGTTGGATGATGTGTTATAAGTAAACATCATTCACGTGTAATAGCCATAAAAAAAAACTACTCTACTTCTAACTTAAACGGGCACTTAAGGCCAGTGTAACGTCCTAGTTTTATAAACCAAGAATGATACTAGTTTTATAAAATATTAACTTATAAAGATAAATATGAAAGAGAAATAAATCATTTACTCATTATGGAAATATACTTTTTTGTTTTTTACTTGAAAAACATAATAATTCATCAAAATTTCTTTTGAAGAAAATAGAATAATAATTAAAATAATATAGTGTGGAAGTGATTTTAATGATTTCAAACATCTAAACATTTTAAAGGTACAGAATGAGTAATGCACAAATTACATAATTGATAAGTTAGAGTTTCAAAATAAAATGGAGTCTAATACTTTAAATATTCAATTATATACACTTAAACATCAACCATCTCTTCCTCATCATTACCAAACTTCTCAATCTGAATTTGTAAACAATGGGGTGAGTTTACACGTACTCAGTGGAGACACATGACAATCCATATTAAAGCAATATACGACAAATCGTGATAAATACACATTTAACTTCAACTGTATAGCACGATAGACTTAACCCAAGGACCCCTGTCAATCCCAGACCCATCTCCGAGTCCCTAACTATACAATATTTCAATATATTTGTACCGTGAGCTTTTTACCCAAGTACCCTTTCCGATTCCAGACCCTTTTTTTATCTCAGACCCCTTTCCGAGTCCACGTCATATGTAACATTTCAATATATACATATATATATATATATATATATATATGATTTGATTCAAATGAGAACGCATCTTTGGATGAGAAATATGAACTATTTACATTCGTCAGATCTATCAAATTTAACGATGCAGATCTAGATTGAGATTTAATATTTATTTTTCATTATAATTTGTTTAATTAGATATGAGTATCATAGTATTTTGATAATTCAATCCCACAATAATAGGTATTTCCATATCTACATTTATTTTTATTTTCTTATTTCTCTCTCCCACTACAACGTGATTTTATGTTTATTCTTTATAATTTTTTTATTTGTTTTATCTTCTCTACGATTTTTATCAAGTTCTTCATTTTTTTGGTTTTATTCTCCACAATTTTTATCAACTACCAACATTGCTTATATAGTTTTTTTTATCTTTTATGATTCATTTAATATGTATTTTTGTTATTTTTTATATTTTTTTATTGTGCTTAAAATAATGAGTTATTTTTTGTATTTAAAATTAATTATTTCATTTTTCATTTTTCATTTTTCTTATTTATGATTGATGAGTGGTGTTTTTGCACAACACTTTGTGGTTTACATGAAGTGATTTGAAGAGTATTTCATGTGCTTTAACACAATTTGCGCTTTTAATCCCCTGGTTTGAAAGTTTTGTTTCTTTTTTTAGATTTACAGAAAATGAAGGATGGATTAATGCATTTTTGAGTGATCTAATGTCATGAGAAGATAGAGAATCGAATGAGGAACGCGCTGCAAGTTGAATAACCTCAATCAGACAAGAAACGAGGGAGAACGGGGTAAAACCGTGAAAGGTATTGGTGCAGAACTGGAGGCGCGACCCGTCTGCTCCGACACAGAGACATGTTTTTCTTTGTCCTGGGCGTGATCGAGGGTGCGACCGGAGGCACGACCGAGCCCATGTCATGCCCCCAGCCCAGATTTTCAGATCCGCACCTCTTCTTCTTCTTGTTCTCGATTTTCTCTCCATTTTTTCACAACACACACAACACAATTCATTTTCTCCACAACCCAAATTTCCCTCAACACTAAAATCCCCTTCTCTCATCTTCTATTTTCAAACCTCACCCATCAAGCCCTCACCCTAGTTAGGATTTCCACCTATCTAGGGTGAATAGGGAGCAATGGCTTGAAGATGGAGCAAAGAAGAGAAGAGTGGAATCAAGGATGAATTCGATGCCCAACTTCCGGGTTATATAAAGTTTCTTTTCTTGTTTTTATCTTGATTTTCTTTGAGATGATTTAGTCCTTGGATTTATATAATGTTGGGCTAAATTATTTTGTATTTTGAGATTGAGATTATTTGGGTATTTATGCATTTCTAGTTCTATGGATTGTTTATGACCCTATTTTATTTCTTGTGCTTATGTTATGTATGTGTGTTGATTAATTAATTACTAATTTACACAATGTTATCTATTGATTCATAATTCGAGAGATGAGTCTCAATAGACAAACTCTAGGTACGAGACACCTATGTCGATAAATTCGAGAGAATTGAGGCTTAGTGTGAGGCTTGAAATCTTAGGAGCTTTGGTAAGTATATGCGTAGGATTCGATCGGAGACGGTGAACCTAACGTGTACCTTACAAACTTAAGTATCTCGAGAGAGAGCTTAGGATGCATTAGAGATTGCCCTAATGAAATTTGACACCAAAAATAGGCATTCAATATGATCGTTAGTGTTAAGTACCCGAAGAGCTCAATCCCGAGAGTACTTCTACCTTCTTGTTCCATTCTCCATTTATTCTTCCCGTTTATTTATTGCTTTTCTCAGTTTAGATTAATTAGCTTTCTGTTTTTTTCATCGTCTAGATAACAATTGAGATTCGATGTTGTAGTATGCACAATTGTTTCTAATTTAGTCTCTTATTTTCGATCATTGTATACCCTGGGTTTCGAGTGTTCTTATTAACAATGAAGAATTTATTATTTATAATGTTGGATTTTGTAGCTTAGAATGTTTAAATTTGGTGTTATGTTGGTTTCATTACTTAAACAGTGATCTGCAGTGGCTCAACAATGGTCGACGACTAGGAGAGAGAAATAGAGATGACGTGAGAGAGAGGGAGAGAGAGAGGGAGAATGAATGGAATATGGAGATTTTCATATCATTATAGATTTAAAATTACATTAATATTATTTTGTTTATAATTTATCTATTATATTGATAATTATAGCATATTTCCTAATTTTAATCTCAACCATTTATCCATACAAATTAGAAAGTTAGGATTAGTTCCTAATTCTCATATGAATATCAGTACTCATTATAGTCTATCACTATATATATATATATAGGGGTGGGTTAAAATGAGAACCATACCCCTGTGTAGGAACTAGGAACCATTTACATCCATAGATCTCTACAATTTGAATGGACAAGATTGATTTTAGATTTCAGGGGTCAAATTGCAAAATGATAATTTTATACCTAAATTTAAAACATAATAAGGGTATTATTGAGAAACCCAAATCTATAGTTATTGGTAGAAACCCTAGAAACACAAATCAAAATATTATCCAACGCTTGTCTTCAACCTCTCGCCCAACGCTCATCTTCAACCTCTCGCCGCCGTCTTCAGCCGCTCGCCGTCGCCCATCGCGCATCGTCGCCGCCGTCTTTAGCCGCCCAATCGCTGCAAGCTCGCAGTCGCCGATTCAATATTGGGGGAACTCTACCCAGTCGCCGCCATACGCCACCAGCACGCCGGCCGCTTGACGGCCAAACTGAACACAATCGCCGCCTGCCCTCCGTCACTAGAACACCGCCCGCACGCCGCCCGCTCTCCGGAATAACGATGAAGGGCACAAAGCCCGTATGAACAGGTACTTATCCTACCATTTTTCAATTTTTTTTGATGAAATTTGGTTCGATGTCTTTAGCAATTTAGTTGTATATTATCAACAATATTTAAGGTTTTTATTTGTTGACTAATCTGCTAGTTTAGATCTGATTTGATTTGAGTTTTAGCAAATTAAATGTATATGATTAGCAAATTTGGTCGGTGTTGCTTATTGTTTCATCATTTTATTTGATTGTGGTTTGATTTGTATTGATATATTTAGCAAATTAGGAAGTTTTGATTAGCAAGTTAGTCATGTATGTTTAGCAAATTAAGTTGATATGTTGTGGTTTTATGGTATTGATAAGAGTTATTAATGTTGTTTTATTTTAGCTAATTGTTTCGCTGTATTTAGCAAACTAGAAAGATATGATTAAAAAATTTTGCAACTTTGATTTGTGTTATATCGAATTATTGTTTGATTTTAGCAAATTGACAAGTTGTTTATAGCAAATACTTTATTGGTTTATAGCAAATACTTTATTGGTTTGTAGCTGATTTGCATTTATGGTTATTGGTTATTGCTTGATCGACCTGCTGTATATATTGGAGGCTTATTATCATTACTTACAGAAACTTCATTGCTCCTTTCTTTGTGAATCAGATTTCAACACATTTTTTATGATTTTGATAAGAGTTATTAATGTTGTTTTGTTTTAGCTAATTGTTCTTCTGTATTTAGCAAATTAGAAAGATATGATTAACAAACTTTGCAACTTTGATTCATGTATACCAAATTATTATTTGATTTTAGCAAATTGACAAGTTGTTTATAGAAAATGCATTATTGGTTTATAGCAAATACTTTATTGGTTTGTAGCTGATTTGTATTTATGGTTATTGGTTATTGCTTAATAGACCTGCTGTCTATATCAGATGCTTATTATTATAAGACTCAGAAACTTCATTGCTCCTTTCTTTGTGAATCAGATTTCGACACATTTTTATGGTTTTGATAAGAGTTGTTACTGTTGTTTTATTTTAGCTAATTGTTCTGCTGTATTTAGCAAACTAGAAAGATGTGATTAGCAAATTTTACAACTTTGATTCGTGTTATACCGAATTATTATTTGATTTTAGCAAATTGACAAGTTGTTTATAGAAAATACCTTTATTGGTTTATAGCAAATAATTTATTGGTTTATAACCTTTCAATCGAATTTTTAGGTAATAATGAGAAAGGTGATCGTGCTAAAAAGGGAATGTCAGATAATTGGGCAAAAGGTATTTGAATGATATTATGAACAACTAGAAATTTATCATTTATTTGTTTTTACAAAATTAGTTTTTGAATATAATGTTGGTAATGTTGTGTATTTTTTTCTATACGACAATGCAGAAGCAAAATTGAAGCAGCCAGAACGAGATTATAGCAAAAGAAAATGATCTGCCGTGTATCAGATTTTGGCACATTTTTTTATGGTTTTGATAAGAGATATTAATGTTGTTTTATTTTAGCTAATTATTCCGTTGTATTTAGCAAACTAGAAAGATATGAGTAGCAAATTTAACAAATTGACAAGTTGTTTATAGCAAATACTTTATTGGTTTGTAGCTAATTTGCATTCATGGTTATTGGCTATTGCTTAATCGACCTGCTGTATATATCGGAGGCTTATTATCATCACTTACGGAAACTATATTGCTCCTTTATTTGTGAATCAGATTTCGGCACATTTTTTATGGTTTTGATAAGAGATATTAATGTTGTTTTATTTTAGCTAATTGTTCCGCTGTATTTAGCAAACTAGAAATATATGAGTAGCAAATTTAGCAAATTGACAAGTTGTTTATAGCAAATACTTTATTGATTTGCTAAATACTTTATTGGTTTGTAGCTGATTTGCATTCACGGTTATTGGTTATTGCTTAATCGGCCTGCTGTATATATCGGAGGCTTATTATCATCACTTACGGAAACTATATTGCTCCTTTCTTTGTGAATCGGATTTCGGCACATTTTTTATAGTTTTGATAAGAGTTATTAATGTTGTTTTATTTTAGCTAATTGTTCCGCTATATTTAGCAAACTAGAAAGATATGATTGACAAATTTTACAACTTTGATTCGTGTTATATCGAATTATTATTTGATTTTAGCAAATAGACACATTGTTTATAGCAAAAAATTTATTGGTTTATAGCAAATACTTTATTGGTTTCTAGCTGATTTGCATTTATGGTTATTGGTTATTGCTTAATTGACCTGCTGTGTATATCAGAGGCTTATTATCATAAGATTCAGAAACTTCATTGCTCCTTTCTTTGTGAATAAGATTTCGACATATTTTTTTATGGTTTTGATAAGAGTTATTAATGTTGTTTTATTTTAGCTAATTCTTCCATAATCAGATGATAACTGGCGTGATGATAACATACGATGGAATAAGAACTTGTGAAAAAAAATACATTTTTATTTTGCAGACATACATTCATACGATTTTAACTATTTTTTTCTTAATAACTTGAAAACTTCCACAACCAAATACGAAAGCATCTATCGTCTATAATAAATATGAAATGATAATTGTCTACAAACATCTCAGTATCATGTAAAGCACATTGAAATCATTTTTTTAAAAAAATGACCATCCTATCGTCAAAAAATAAATTATATTTTCACATAAAAATATCACCGATTTGTTATTAACACATCTATAAATTGCTAATTACATATAACAAATTTGCTAAAAGTCGTACATTCGAGTCCCTAACAGATTCCGCCCAGATCTCTACACCTACAAAGACACATTAATGGAGAACATAATACATGTATCTTGCATAATCAGACGATAACCGGAGTGATGATAATATAAGATGGAGTAAGAAATTGTGAAAAAAATTACATTCTTATTTTGCACACAACAATTCATGCCATTTTAACTATTTTTTTCTTAATAACTTGAAAACTTCAATAACCAAATACGAAAAGCATCTATCGTCTATCATAAATATAAAATGCACAGTCTCTGCAAACATCTCATTATCATGCACATCACATTGAAACCATTTAAAAAAAAAAGAGACCATCCTATCATAAAAAAAAAAATTATATTTTCACATAAAATATTACCGATATGCTATTAACACATCTATAATTTACCAATTATAGATAAAAATTTGCTAAACGTCAGACATATGCGTCCCTACCAGATTTCACCCATATCAATACGCATACAAAGATACATTAATGGATAACATAATACATGTATCTTGCATAATCAGACAATAACTGGCGTGATTATAATATATAATGGAGTAAGAACTTGTGAAAAAAAATACATTCTTATTTTGCACACAACAATTCATGCCATTTTAACTATTTTTTTTTAATAACTTGAAAACTTCCACAACCAAATACGAAAAAGCATCTATCATCTATAATAAATATGAAATGCTCATTCTCTGCAAACATCTCACTATCATGCAAAGCACATTGAAACCATCTAAAAAATCGAATTTTCACATAAAAATATTACCGATTTGCTATTAACAAATCTATAATTTGCTAATTCCGCATACAAAATTTGCTAAACGTCAGACATACGTATCCCTACCAGATTCCACCAATATCTCTACACCATTAATGGAGAACATAATACCTGTATCTTCCATAATCAGATGAAAACTGGAGTGAGACCGATGAAATCCGACAAAGATAACTTGTCTATAATCTGCAACAACTCCTTCAACCGTAAGAGACCCAAGCAATAGAAATGTTGAACAGAACACGTCGAAATCTCTACACCTACAGATATACATTAATCGATAACATAATTCCTATATCTTCCATTATCACACGATGACGATAATGATGATACTATACAACGGATTAATAGCATGGTTAAAAAAAACTTATTTTGCACAAAACAATTCATCCAATTTTAACTATTTTTTTAATAACTTCATAAATACCACAACCAACTACGAAAATGATCTATCATCTATAATAAATATGAAATTCCCATAGTCTGCGATCATCTCAGTATCATGCAAAGCATATTGAAATAATTTAAACAAAATCGTATGTGTACATAAAAGTATTCCCAATTTGCTATTAATATATATATAATTTGCTAATTATACATATAAAGTTTGCTAAACGTCAGAAATACGCGTCTATTCCAGATTCCACCCATATCTCTACACCTACAACGATACATTAATGGAGAACATAATACCTGTATCTTCCATAATCAGACGATGACTAGAGTGATGATAATATACGATGAAGTACGAACTTGTGGAATCCGACGATAAAATTATCCGGAACGAATCCTCAACCCCAAGAAATATATGAAACACCGATAGATACAACTCTGTAAAAAATTTACAGAGTGAAAACGTCCAAAATAAAAAAAAACCGTTCCATATAAATCCCACAATATATGGAAGAGATATATTTACTGCAGATTTTTAATATGCATTACAATTACATATATACCCTCAACTTAATGTAATTCTTAACATATTGCAAATTTGACCCCATTTTTTGCATATTTGACCCCATTTTTTTGAGATTGATCTGAGCCTTATAAAATAAATGATCCAACGCTCCATAATAGTTCTTAGTTCCTACACAGGGTATTGGTTCTCATTTGATCTCTATACTATATATATATATATATATGATTTGCAAGTAGCATTTCATAACATAAATGACATTCAACATAAAAAACTATATAAACATTTATTCTTTTTTTTATGCATTTAACTATGCTTATTGTGTCTATGTGTTATATATATATATATATATATATATATATATATATATATATATATATAAAATTTGTGTGTGTGTTATATATTTTAGTGATTTTTTAAAAACTATTTATCAATACTTGAATTAGATGGTTCCATGTTAAAAATAATTCTCTTAATAGATATCTTTATATGTTTGTACTTGCAAATTATCTGACTGTTAAAATTTAAATTTAACAATTTATAAATTATTAAGGGATAATACTTATAAATGAAAGATGAATATTATAAATAAATAAAGACACAAATTGAAATACTTCTTAATAGCATATAACATTAGATCAATGATGCTCTAAGACTGAACTACATGGAACATGTCCTAATAATTAGTACACATGCCCTCATGTGTAAGGTAATATATGCTCCAAGACTGAACACTACATAGATAAGGTTCAGTAATTAGTACACATGTCCTCATGTGTGATACAAAAAGTTCAAAATATGAGCCCTCTCTCCCCCCCCCCCCCCTCTCTCTCTCTCACACACACACACATACACACATATATATGGAATAGATCAAATATAAATCATTTCCTAGTGTGTAAATTATAAACCAATCTTTTACCATCCATCTAGAAAAAATGAGCTGTCAAAATGAAATACAAAACAAGGTGACATTTTTGTAATATTTAGCCAATTTTATGGAAGCATGGTTATTTATGTAATTTAGTAATTCTAATTAGGATTTACTCTTATTTTCTTTCTTCTTCTCCATTCTTCCGAGTAAATCTGATCATCTCTCTCTCTCTCTCTCTCTCTCTCTAATCAATATCATCGCCCTTCCCTCCAAATGAAGAAATTCAACAATAGTAATGGTGATGAAGATCTAAATATGAGGAAAAAAAGTCAGAGATTGAAGCTCATCTGGAGCTGTTTTTTTCGTATTTTAGATCCTTTCACGTAATCACGATCAATCTGGCATTTTTTTATTCCTCTCTGTATGTGTACCATCTTTTTTTAGAGTTTCAATTATTGTGGATTTGATGGATTCAACATAAATATTTTATGAGGTTTGAGAGTCCTCTGTAATTTCTTTGAACTTTTGTGTTTCGTTTATGTATTTTTTTTGTTCAGATTTATTGTTAGTGGTTGAATAATTAGTATATATGTTTTTTTTTGTATTTTTAGGTTTTTGCTTTTATTGAATATGTGCTCTCATTTTTTAGAAATAATTTTTGTTGGTAATTTATGTTTTCAGATTTGACGTTGATTAATTATTGGTTGAAGAATCACTATATATGTTTTTAGTATTTTTGTTCATGTAGTATAATATTAGCATGTTTTGATTTATCTGTTAGCATCATTATGTTTTTGTAGTTAGCACTATGTTTTGTTATATACGTTAATATTTGTGCTAACGAATATTGCTCTGTATGCTAAGTAAAATATGTTTAAATGTAGAAGTTCTAATACTTTGATGACAGGTACCAACTCAAGTTTTGATGACATGAAGAGTATAATAGTTATATGAGAATGTGAGTCTTCTATGAAGCCATTGAAAGATTTATGAGATAGCTGGGCATATTGTTGCAGATGGAGAAATCTAGACTTGAAATAGGATAAATTGGTTATTTTGTATAGTTTTTTCTTTTTCTTTTCTTGTGTTTCAAGTAGTTTGTACGTATAATGCAACATTAACTATTATTATTTTTTGTTAATATATTGTTAAATTTACGTTAGAAATATATTTGACAATTGTATATTTTACACAACTTTTAGATATGAATTGATGTACTTTATTATGTGAAGTTGTGTATTTTATATAGTTTTTGTGCCCATTTTATTATCATTTGAAGTTTTTGATGTGTTAGCTAGCTTTGCAGTAAATGTTGTGTTTTCATTACACATTTAAAGCAAAAGTAGTGAATATGGACAAGAGGAGTTGAAGGGGTGTTTAATTAAGTCTTTGGGCTTAATTAAATACTTAATGGAAGCCTAACGGATCGGATTGAGTTATTAAAACCTAAAGAAATATGAAGCCCAACTTGAAGCAGAGGTGGATCGACCCGGGAGAGCTCGGTCTACCCGACCCAGTGTAAATTGTGAATGAGTGTGTCGACCTGGCTCAGCTGGCCTGGGTAGACCCTGTGCAAAAATAGGGCTCTGGGTCGACCCGGATGGCTTGGTCAACCCGGGTATGACGGATGTGCGGGAACTTGATTTTCTCACTCCAATTCAAGGTTTCTAACTTACATATAAAAGTCTCCATTTTGATACACGCCCAAGCAACATAAGAAAACATTGGACAAACAGTACATGCACGACGGGAGAGAGAAGAGATGCCTAACACATGTCCAAAGAGAGAAGAAAGAAGAGGAAGCTACCATCTACTCAATAGGAGATGTCAAGGTTGTTCGAGATGAAGTACCATTGCGGAGAAGACGAAGTCACCGAATTACATCTTGTTTTTAGTTTTCTTTATTTTCTATTGTCATGAATACTGAACCTCTGATAATGTTTATTTATTTTATTATGTCTAGCTAAATTTGTAGCTAGGTTTTAAGGATTGGAACCTATGGAGTTTTATATATGATTTGATCACTTTTTCTTCCTGCTATCTCTCAGGGTTTGATTTCTATGGTTTATTTTATATCTTGTATAGATGCCTGATCACCATTTATGCATGTTGGTCGTTAATCTGAAGCACTGACCAGAGAATGATTAATGATAGAAAGATAGAAATCAAATTATGTGTGCTTGGAAGGACTGACCAAGTGAACAAGTATCACATAGAGTTGAATAGATCTTCGAGAACTTGATTAGGAGTAATGACATGTGTGAAGAACCGACCGTAGTGAAGTGCATGCTCATTATATCTATGTTATGGTATATGCTTTAAAACAACAGTCTGTTAACAGTCTAGTGATCCCCCACTATTGATAGATTAAAGACGTGATAATTAGTTGGGTTGAGATAATCGATGAATATAGTAAAATGATACAGTAAATCCATATTCCTTAAAACCTAGTGTTTTTGTCTATTTGTGTTTACAGTATTTTATTATTTTGTGTCTTTATTTTATACGTGTTATTTTTATTTTTCTTTATCTGAGTGTTTCGAGTCTAGATATTAATTAGGTGCTTGTGTTTAAGAATGAGTTAATACAGTCTCTGTGGGATATGATATTTTTGCTCACCTAGGTATTACAATAACACTGTGCACTTGCGGTACGATTTATTTGTTAATAAATAGCGTGTCAATATTCTGTGTTGTATTCTTTTGACACAATTATTCAATGTTCATATTGTTTTATCATAATTCTAATGAAGTAATAACATATTGCTAACGAAGAACAATATATTAATAGAGAATAATATGCATTAATGTATTAAAATATTTTAGCATTGGTTATCCAATGCTAATATTTTATATGTTAGTATCATTATATTTTTCTGTTAGCATTGTGTTTTTGTTGTATATGTTAATATTCCTGCTAACAAATATAATCATATATGCTAAGTAAAGATACTTTTAAATGTTGACGTTGTAATATTTTGATGACAGGTGCCAACTCAAGGTCTCATGGTTTGGAGACTAAAATATATATATATCAAGATGTGAATCTTCTATGAAGTCATTGAAAGATTTATGATGCATTTAATTTTTCTCTTTAGATAAAAGAATTTAGGTTTTAAATCGACTAAATTGGCTTGTATTTTTAGTTTTTGTTATAGTATTTTTATTTTTATTTTTATTTTTATGTCTGGTGTTTCAGGTACTTTTGTACCTTTGATGTAGCATGAACTAATATTAATTTCTGTTAGCATATTATTTGAATTACGTTAGAAATCTATTATATGTTGTATTCATCTAACTCAGTTATTCAATGCTAATAGTGTTTTATTTTAGTGCTAATGAAGTAATAACAAATCACTAATGAAGAATAGTATATTGACGAGAACAATATACACTAATGCATTAAGCCATTTTAACATTGGTTATCCAATGCTAATATCTTATTACAATATTGCTAACAAAATAATAACATATTGCTAACGAAAGATAATATATTGACAATAAACAATACATTAATGCATGAAGATATTTTTTATATGAGAATGCAAATGCATTGCTAACATTAGCATTGTCATATACTAATGAAAACATTATAATAATGATGATAGAATCATGTGTCTTTCATACTACATGTGATGATAATATAAATGAATATTTATAATAGAAAATACTAAAATATTTGTTAGTATGAATGAATGTTAATGCTATTGTTAGCATATGATAATGCTAACAATAGAATTATGTAACGCATATGACAATAGCATTATAACATTGGCATTGTTAAATGATATTGTTAGCATTGTTGTATGCTAGTGGTAACATTATATATTCATATAAGGGTTTATTCATCAATTTTAGGATTCAATAATTTAATTTTATTACATTTCATCATTTACTTCTATTAGAATTGTCGTATGCTAACGGAAGCATTATGTAATGCTGAATGAATGTATTATCCAATGCTAGTGAAAAAATAATGTAGTGGATTGAAGCCAAATAATGCAACTAACAACCTTCAATAAGATAACCACAAGTTTGTCAATGATTAATATTTTTTTGAAATTATTTTTTTGTTGAAAAGTAGGCTTGACTAGCTTTCCAACCATATTAAACTCGTCATTTAATTATTTCACAAGAAAATCAGTTTTGTATTTAAACTTACATATTGTGCATGAAGTGATACTGCTTCGTTAGCATATGATTATGTGTTAGTCAGCATATGATTGTGTCTCCATTAGCAAGTGTCCTGGAAGTCCGCATATTTTTTTTAAAATTTGACCTTAATGTGAAAATTGCCAAAATGCCACCGCATTTTTTGAATTTTCTCTTATTTACAGTAATGTCACTGCTCCTTTGACCAAATCTAGACCATTGGATTTTGAAGGATGTGTGGTGGGAGATTGGTTTACAGTTTACACACTAGGGATGGTTCACACCAGAACCACCCCATAAACACACACACACACATCATATTAACACAAAACCCCAAAGGGCCCAAAAGTCTAAGTTAAATATCCAATCTACTCTTTCTCTTTCTTGATAAAGACCGTATTCTTCTTTGATGCATCTATAGATGAAAATGAATCTGCTAGATATCTTTTAACTGATCTAATTTCCTTAGAGCTGCTGCAAGGTGTCTCACCTACCAAATTCTGAGTAATATTTCACCAAAATGAACAACACAACATAATATCAATGCTAGTGTTCAGAACTTGCATAAATTGTAATATAGTGTTCAGAACTTGTTTAACCTTGTCCTCATCCTTTGAGCTAGAAAGGAGCTTAGTGGGTGTATCTTGTTCAAACGGTCCAAAAAAAGTTTGCACAAAACATTATTAAAATTAGTAGAGTTTAAGCAAATGACTTTAAAATGTTTTAATTTATCATGGACTTCAATTTAACCTTCTCATCATTCACATTTGATGTCTCAAGATTAGAGATATAGTTTGATTCCTGACTATCCAAAAGATGGCCAGAATAAGTGTTTATAATGACAGGATCAGTTATAATCTATGCAGCAGTATAGGCCCCATTGGCACCCATACACTCTTTACCTCTTACATTGACCTTAAACATCATCTTTTTATCTACCAAAGTCTCCTCAATTTCTGAAAGAATATCAACTTCTTCCTCTCCCTGGACAACATCAGATTAAGTAATCATAATAATGAATACATTGAACATCATAAATAAAATTCAAATGTGATCTTTACAGAAAACAAACAGAGAATTACCACTATATTTCTAGTGTTCAACTATCCAGCACTTTTCCAATTAACTGCAAACATTCTCTATCCCATAACAGAAACAGTGCACTTCCAGTCTCATCAACTACACGAACCTTCAATTTATATCTAAGATTGCCAGACACATCATATCTGTTGTATTTCCCACAGAAAAATGATTTTCAATATTCTGAAGCTTCTTAGGGCACTTCCTACATGAAATGTAGAACCATCCACCATCACCACCAACCGCAACTATAGTCCCACATAGCCAAAAGCTTCCATTCTATATGTGAGAGACCAATTAAATTATTTACTAACAAAATAAAAACAATACATTGTGCTACACACTAATGACTAACCTCGGTACCATCAAAGAGTTATGATATGGTTTTGAGAACATTCTGCCCTGCACACAGCTCATTACTGATGGTAAAGGATGACCCATTTGAAATACTACTAATAGCAATAGTATCCAATAAGCTGAAGTCAACACCAAGTCTACTAAAATAGATTTAATGATTTTATTAGATAAATTAAAGAAACTATTAACATTTAATGACTAAATCCAGTCAACAAAATATAATTACCTCTCCCTGAAAGGTCTGATTTCTGGAACATCAGAACCCATCACTACTTTGGTGACATAGTATGTATTGACAAATTTAATCTCCCCTATTGTAAAAACATCATATGGGTAAGCAAACATAAATTTATTAAAAATAAGGTTATTTATTGTAGCGACCGAATTTCCTTATATTTAAATAACTACGTTCTTTTTCTAAAAAAAGAAAGAAAATATTTTATTCGTTTTATTTTGCCTATGTGTTATATTAATTGCCTAAGTCTAATAAGTCACGCCTAAGTAATTTATATAATTTTCTAAGCATGAATTTATTTTAGAATATGGTTATTTCATATCATGAGCATGCATGTAGATTTTAATTGAAGTGCCTAATATGTTACATTTTATTTGCTTTAGTCAAAATTAATTACTAGCCCATTTAAAATATTTGGAGCCCAAGTCATTCAAGCCCATTGTTGGGGCCCAGTTCTGGATATTCTGTTCTTTCTTTTTCTCCATTATTTTTGTTCAGAAAAGATTGGGCAGCATGATCTTCATATTGTTTTTTCAAATTTTGAAACTTAACTGCCTTATCATTTGTTGATGTGGATAACAACGTGATCTCATCTCCTATCCGAAACTCTAGCCCTAATCTTCTAAGTATAATTAGAGAGTTCTATTCATTCCTCCATTTTCTCATGCTAAAAACGCGAAAGGAAAAGACAACCATGTTATTTTCTTCTTCTTCTTCTTCTTCTTCTTCTTCTTCTTCCTAAGTTTCGTTCCAGGTATGCAAATCTTCTATATACAATAGTTCGTCTCTTGTTTTATTCCTCATGCATTTGCATTACATTGCATCATTTTGGGAAGGGATGGTGTAGGAGACGAAGAAGATATGATGACTGTGTTTGTAGAGGCGGCTGCGACGTCGAGCGGGGCAGCGGTGGAAGAAATGCAAGCGTAGCAGCAGTGCAGTGGGTTTCCAACAGCTACTATTAGTTGCAGTATGGCCGAGATAATCCATGGCGATGAGCAGTGGCGGAGGGACAGTGGGCCTGGGGGGCACTGGGCCCCCCCTGGAATTTAAAAAAAAATTAATATAATATTAATATTAAATTTAGTATTAAAAAAATTTAAAAACCTACTCTTCTCTCCACTCTAACTCACGGCCAAACGCAGAAGTGAAAATATCATCCCCAATTTCCCCAAAATACCAATTCCATTTGCAGCCCCCAATTTCATCCCTAATTTTTCAAAATACATGAATCTTGATTCATCTCCCCTCCCATGAAATATAGGTGGACTGTAGTCTGTAGCTTTTGGAGCCAAAGAATCAGGGGGCAGCCGGGCAGAGATATGTAAGATCTATATCTTTTTTACTGGTCAAGGATTAGATTCATTTTAATATGATGAAAAGAACACGCACGTAGTCACACAAAAATTCATGAAAGAGAAGGGCGCGAATTGATGATTATCTGATAAAATCTCGTTAATCTGATTATAACCGAGGAAAATTTATCAATCCATTCTTACTGTCTGAGCGCATTCTCCTTTTTTCGCATTTTATTTTTTAATTTTTCCTTCCATTGTTGTTTTTGAGTGTTTTGATTTTTTAAACCCGTAATTATGGATGAAAGTTTATGAATAGCTAGGTTGAATCTTCTGTAAAAGTTTGTGTTTTAGTATTTTTTTTTCTGCTGCCGGTTGTGGTGCTATTGCCTCCACTAAAAATCATCTTACAAATTTTGGAATACTACTTGTTAAACATCTTTACCAAATTCATAGTTATACGCAGATTCACCAATTGTCGAGCCAAGTTTCATTTTGATATTATCTGTGCATTTTATATTTTACATTACTTTGCATTAGACATGTTCATTGTTTAATTTTGTTAAATTATTTTTTAGATAAATGGAACGCTTCTATCGGAAAATATCCTCTGTGGTAGATGTGGTGGAGGCTTCAGGGTCATCAGCTAGTCAACCTAAAATTGTACAACCTCAAGCATCATATTGAAGGAGAAGAACATTGAAATTGATTTGGAAAATCTTCTAAGTGATCCAGGACTACGACCTGATATAATGAGCTATCCACCGAACTTAATAGAATAGGTGCGTAAAGCTTACTTGTTAAAAGGTCCATGTCAACCACGTGAGCATGATTTTCCTGAAACAATTGATGGAAGCCGAAAATATAAATTTGTTAAGTTGTGGTTTGATGAATATGGCACTTGGTTGGAGTATAGCATTGCAAAAGATGCAATATTTTATTTATATTGTTATCTTTTTTCACCGGGGTGTAGAGAAAAATGGCATGAAGCTTTTGTATCTGGAGGGTTTAATACTTGGTGCAAGGAAAAAAAAATTGAGAGATCATGTTGGTAATCATAAAAGTGTTCATAATACATGTATATTGGCATGCCAAGATTTGATGAATCAAGGCCAACACATTGAAGTATCTTTTTCTAAAGTGTCAAATCAATCTAAGATTGATTACCGTTGTAGATTGAATGCATCAATTGTTTGTATACGCTATCTCATTATGCAAGGGTTAGCTTTTCAAGGACACGATGAGTCGGAAGAATCCTTAAATCAAGGAAACTTTATTGAGCTTTTGAAAGTTATTGCTTCTTGCAATGAAGAAATACATAATGTTGTACTGAAAAATACTCCCGACAACCTCAAGCTTACATCTCCATATATTCAGAAAGATCTTATAAATGCTGATGCTGTTGAGACCACAAAAGCTATAATTTTGGATATTGGAAATGGATTTTTCTCCATATTAGTGGATGAGTGACGGGATGTTTCTATCAAAGAGCAAATGGGAGTTGTTCTATGTTATGTAAATAAGGATGGATGTGTCATTGAACATTTTCTTGGTCTTGTGCATGTTAGTGATACAACGACAACTTTACTTGAGAAGAGTATTAATTCTTTATTTTCCACTTATGGCTTAAGCATTTCTAGTTTGAGAGATCAATGATATGATGGTGCAAGCAACATGAGAGGTGAATTCAATGGATTAAAAAGTTTGATACTTAAAAGGAATTCTAATGCTTATTATGTTCATTGTTTTGCTCATCAACTCCAACTCACAATTGTTGCCGTTGCTAAAAAGCATACAATCATTGGATCTTTTTTTAATACTGTTACACGTTTATGTAATGTGGTTGAAGGTTCTTGTAAGTACAGAGATATGCTTCAAGAGAAGCAAGTGGAGAAGATCATTCAAGGGATTGCAAGTGATGAAATTAAGATAGGAAGAGGGTTGAATCAAGAAATAACATTGAAGCGACCAGGGGATACTCGTTGGAGTTCTCATTATGGTACTCTCATCAACTTAATGCATTTATTTTCTTCTGTTGTGGATGTTCTTGAGTATATTGGGAAGAATGGTAATGATGATGCACAAAAGGTCGAATCTCTTGATTTATTAGAAGTTATTAATCGCTTTGAGTTTGTCTTTGTGTTACATCTTATGAGACAAATATTGGGGATTACACATGAATTATCTCAAGTGCTACAAAGAAAGGATCAAGATATTGTTAATGTAATGAATCGTGTTATTGTAGCAAAAACTCGTTTGCAAGCAATGAGAGATGACGGCTGGAATACTTTTGCAAGTGAAGTTGCCATGTTTTGTAGAAAAAATGAGATAGTTGTGCTAGACATGGAAGATGAATATGTAGCTCAAGGAAGAGGGAGGCGTGGAATTCAAAAAATGACAAATCTCCATCATTATCGAGTTGAACTATTTTATTCTGTGATTGATATGCAAGCTCTAGAGTTAAATCAATGTTTTGATGAAGTAAATATGGAATTACTTTTATGCATGACATGCTTTGATCCTAGAGATTCATTTTCTACATTTGATAGCAGGAAACTACTTCGACTTGCAAAGTTTTACCCATCTGAATTTTCCGAAGTTGTTTTGTATGAACTTGAAAGTCAACTTGTGAATTTTATTATCGATATGCGCTTAGATGAAAAGTTCTCAGAAGTATCAGGGATTGGAGGTCTCGCTCAAAAGATGGTTTCTACAAGAAGGCATGGAATTTTTCCGTTGGTTTATCTGTTAATTAAGTTGTCTTTAATTTTACCAGTTGCTACTGCTACAGTGGAAAGAGCTTTCTCAGCAATAAAGATTATCAAAAGTTCTCTACGCAATCGTATGGGAGACCAACTATTGAATGATTATTTGGTACCTTACATCGAAAAAGATGTATTTGTGAATGTTACTAATGAAACTATCATGCAGCGATTTCAGAATAGAAGAGAAATGTTATGAGGTTGCTATGTTTATCTTTTTATTTTCAGACGTTGTGATGTTATTTTAAGAATATTAGACTTGTACTAGTTTTATTTTGTATCGTTGTATTTATGAATTTTTATATTATGAATTTGGGAGTTTTATTTTTTATCGTTGTATTTTCGAATTTTACATTATGAATTTGGGCCCCCTGAGCAATATTCCTGACTCCGCCACTGGCGACGAGGGAGGGGCATCGCCATGGTCGGGAAAAAAAGAAGACGTCAACTTATTCACGTAAAGAAGGAACAATATGTATTTGGTTGTTCTGTTGTTGGTGTTGTCTTGGATAGAGAAAGAGAAAATTGGTTTGAATATCTACTAATCCTATTTGTTTTGCAGGATTGTGTTTCGGATATTTAATTTATTTGGATTAAGTTGGTTTGTTGCTGTGTATGTAAATCTGCTGAAGGGGAGAGAAAAAGTTGGCAGATTGTTGTTACATTTTGGATTAGTTTGGAAATACAATAACAAGAATTGGTTTTCGGAGAAGTGGGCTTGGGTTTAATTAATGGGAAATGTGGGCCGAGAATGTTGGGATCCATAAAGCATGCATTAGCAAATATTTTTCTTCCATAATTGTCATTCTCTCTCTCTAAATATATGTATATATATATTATATGCATATTTACGTTGAATGGCTGAGCAAATTGAATATAATTATTTTAAGCTAAGCGCACATATATTAATTTAATATAATTATTTTTAGGCTAAGCGCGCAAGGACTTACTCAATTAATTTCAAAATCTCGATAAAGGTGGGATTTTACGTTGATCATGCCCATATTATCCTCTTTATATATTATTATCGAACTATGTGATGTCACAACATAGCATGGGCCTTCGGGCTAAATACAACAGAGTCTACAGCCTACAAAGCAGGGCCGACGGGCTATTTATTTTGGTCTACGGACTGAACATCTTTAAATATTCGCATTTTCTCGTTTAATTTTATATAGTCTGGATAATTGGATACTCCCCACTGAGTTTAAAAGTACTCATCCCAAAACTTTTCTTTTTCAGATAGAGGCTCAGGTGATTCGTAGCAGATAAGATGAGATGATAGTGGTCATGGTCTCATGGAAGAATAAAATTTCTAATAAAATTTTAGATTATTTTATTGCTATGTTTTCCGTTGTAATTTTGAACTTTGAAATTTCTATGGTTTGGAATTTATTTCCTTTAATTTAGTGAAATGTCATGGTTAATGCTCCAATTTTATTGAGAGTAAAATTGGGGCGTTACAATCATTATTGCAATAACTAACCTTTATACATGTTTGGTTTTGCCATTTGCAATATCATTATCTTCGGTGCCCCAGAAGTTTCTCCACAATAGTTCATCAATTAGTCCACGTACTCATCCCACAATGTACATGGCAGCCTGTTTCCCCTAAATAAATTTACAAATATGTTTAGTTTTCATTTAATCCACTATTATAATAAGAATAAACAACATACTTCTGGTCATATTTCTTACTCAATGTCTTCCAACATTAACTCAATATGGTTCTCCCCTCTCTTTCACTACTCCCACAACATCTACAAAATGAAAAATTATGTTAGAAATATATATTCTCTTGTGGTATTGATAAATGGAGATTTAAATAATACAAAATACATAGTAACATTACCAAACAACCCCGCGTCATAGATATTTTTCATAGATGAAATGACTTCAAAGGATTTGAACGTGTACATGCGTCTTGGAAATATATCGTCAAACAACTTACACACACGGGTCCTCTTAAGAAATATGATTCTATACTTGTTTTTAGTTGTCTCGTATTTATTGGCATTTTGAGTGATGATAATTTCTTTAATTCCATACAAGCATCCTTCTTCCAACATAGGTCATAGGCTTGAAAGTGGGGATTAATGCACTTTGAATGGTTCCATGAATGCGATCGCCCTGTTAAGAAAATGTCCAACATTAATGATATAAACTCTAGAAGGAGATACAACATTTACATATAATGTATTTTATTTTTATTTTGTCATGCATATTATACCTCAGAATCATGAAAAACACACTTATATGTTTTTGTTTCTTTTATATTTCCAAGCACCGAAACTGCAAAAGCACACACCAATCGAACCTTCAATGCCAACGTCACACTTGCTCGGTTTAAATCTCTAATGAGGTAAGCCACTGGTGCCATTGCAGCTTTGATTTAGACTGGATTTTGCAAAAGAAAAGTGACACATTTGACAGCAACTGATAGCTAATAGAGAATAGGTGAGAACTGGTATGCAACGACTGGGTGTATGAAATATAATATATAGAATGCAAAATGGCTCCAAATACACAAATATTGAGCGACAATTTTTTGATTTTGAATTAGAGCTAGAATTGTAGGGTAATAGGTAGTTTCAACCTAAAAAATTTCAAATTGTGTTTATATATTAGTTTCAATCTTGGGCGCCAAAATTCTGTTAGTATATCTGTAAGTATAGTATTCTGTTAAATGATGTGCATCTCTGTACAATATTTATGTGGAAGTGTGCTTTTATTACTTTTTCCAAACATATAATCTAATAATTTTTTCTATTTATGTAAGGATAACTTTTTTACAAAGTTGACACTCTATATAGCTTGAAAGTTGAAATTGTACTGGCCTAAAGTTTTCTAGAAATGATTAAAAAAATAATTTTTGCATGGGAATTGTAGATTTGATGTTTTTAGACGGTAACTTTAGAACTTTTGGAGGCAAAAATTCATGCAAACTATTATGTTGTAATATATATAATAGATTAGTTTAAATTATTTTTTTAATTGAAGGCTCCAGTTGAGAAAAGAGTACGGTGTATGAATGAAAATTAATAAATATTTTTTAAAAGAGTGGTGTATTTAAAAAATTTAATAGTGTATATAATAACACCCTTTCTTAATTCACTCAAATCCACGTATGCACAAAATTTAAATATTATTAGAAATTAAACTAACTTAAGACAAAAGAAAATAGGAAATCAAGTGGAAGTAGATTAGTTTCCAAAGAGAAGTCCAGAAAGAAAATGTGAGAAAACAAAATGATTTACTTAAATTCTTCATTTTCGGCATGAATATTTTAAGGAGAAAAGAATAAAATTAAATGTTTAATTTAAGCCAAAAGGAGGTTCGAGTGAAATCATAATACAAAATGCAACTCATCAGTTACAGTTAAAATTCCATATCTTATTCTATTCATTTTTTTGTTTGAGAAAGGTGAAATTTAGCTTGATTCGAAATTTTGGGTTGGAGTTTCCGATTTATTTCCGGTAAAAACTGGTATAAGAGATGAGACGGAAAAATGATTATTAATATGAGATTAGTAACAAAGTCTTGATTGAAATTTGAAATTGGAATTGTTTACCTTAAACAGAGTACAACATGAGGTTATCTTGCTTCAAAGGTGAATGAATAAATGTCAGCAAGGAAAATTCCTCTTCATTGGAAATTTTTCTTGAATATTCTGAAGAAAGATTTGTTTTCAAGGTATGTTATTTGTTCTCATATGGGTGGTGAACGGAATTAAACTACTACACGGTTCTGCAATTAATCTCACGTCAGTTTGTGATGAAATATGAAGGTTTTCTCATTCATTCATTTTCTTTCCTTCCCATGCATTCCATGCAGGCTACGGTGGGATATTGCACACGTGATCTTCACTCATGATTGGGACCAGCTGACGTGTCGACGACTGCATGCATGGAGTCCTACTACTCGGATCAACCACGGCTGCCGTTGATAGTAGATTAGAACTATTAATTGTAGCCGTAGATTTCAAATATGTGTAGCTACTATTGTATAAATACTTTGTGCTTTCTTTCCATAACTGTTTTTTTTGGAGAAATAAAAATAAAACTTTTCCTCTCAAAATATCTTCGATCTAGATGAAAACTTAATCTAGTTGTTGGATAGCATAAGAAAGATCAGGTCGGGTTAAATTGAGGTAAAGGAATTTTCCAATCAACCGTCGATAAGAAGCTGCTTGAGGGAAGGGAGCAGAGCTGTGAGTGAGAGAAACCCCAGATCGATCTCATACATGCTTGATGTCTTCTCTATTCTCTATCCCACTCCTATTCCTGTTTATTGCGACAATCAAGCCGCAATCCAGATCACAAAACACCAGGTTTATCATGAGAGGACTAAGCACTTAGACCTCGATTGTCATTTCTCTCGTCTTCATTATCATCGAGGGTTCATTGTTCCACGTTTTGTTCCTACTGTGACTCAGCTTGCGGACTTATTCATGAAGGCCCTTCCTGGTCCTCGCTTTCGTGAACTTCTCTCCAAGCTGCATCTTGGAGATCTTCACCAAGTGCAGCTTGCGGGGGGGAGAAAATTTCGATTTTAGTCCCATAAGACATGGGTTAGTCCGATTTTAGTCCCATTTCTATCATTTTTGGTCCCAAATCGATTGAATTATCAATTTTAGTCCCGCCGTAACGTTTTCCGTTTAAAAAATTATCGATTTTGGTCCCAAGTTTTCCGTTAAAAAAAATTATCGATTTTGTTCCCATTTTGATATTGATTTTGGTCCCATTTTGATATCGATTTTGGTCCCAAACAGAAAAATGCTAGAAATTTTTTTCTTTGCAATTCAATTGGAGGCAAAATTAATTAAACTGATTTGATAGAACTTTAACCTAATTTGGTTCCAAATTTCCCACGAACATGCATCTATATATATTTACTCACCAAATCATCAAATTACAACTACTAAATCAAAAGAAAGCCATTTTTTTTATTTAGTTTAATTTTCTGTCGAGCTCGAGTTCGAGCAAGAAGATACTCGGCTTGTTTACACCCCTAAAGGCACGTAATTTTTTTATTTAGTTTAATTTTACAGTATTGTTTATGAGCGTTCACCACATCTAATTAGCGTTTATAATTATTTTTAATATTTAATTTTAATTTTCAATTAATAATTCCTTATTATGGTTGATTATTTCATAATTAAGTTCTTGTAAAATGTAAAGTAAAAAATCTAGGAAAAAATTATACTTTCATATCTACATTTTGAGCTTTCACTACAAAAAATTCACATTTTAGCGATAGAAGCGAGCCAAGTCAAGCCCAAAATATTAAAAATAATATAAAATAATAAAAATATATATAAAGTAATATAAAATTTTAAAAATCGTAAAGTAAAACTAATAAAAATATAATAAAATTTTATACTCATAATTAATTAGTAATTGAAAAATAAAAAATATATATATATAATATTAAAAATGTAAAATAAATAAAACATTAATAATATTCAACAAGTTAATTTCAAATTCATATTTAATTAGTAATTAAAAAATTAAAAATCATAAAGTAAAATAAATAAAAATATTAAAAAAATTATATTCATAATTAATTAGTAATTGAAAAATATATAATATTAAAAAATAATATATATTATCAAAACATTAAAAATAAAATAAATTGTAAAATGTAAAATAAATAAAAAATCAATAATATTAAAAAGATTGATTTCAAATTCGTAATTATATAGTAATTAAAAAATTAATAACATTTAAAAAATTAAAAATTATCATGTAAAATAAATAAAAAATTTTAAAAAAATTATATTTGTAGTCAACTAGTAATTGCAAAATAATAATAATAATAATAATTAATATTATAAAAATATGTCGTTATTGTGTCGTTAACATAAAAAAATAAAAAATTAAAATTAAAATACGACGTGTGTTCTTTGTTAAGTTTGAGACAAAAAAATCTATCATAAATATCTTAATATTAATACGTTGTTAATATGTCTGTATTTTAAAACGAATTATAATCCGTTGTTAAATCGCGTTTTTATTGTAGTTTATAATCCGTTGTTAAATCGCATTTTTATTGTAGTATTTTTTTAAATAACCCAATTAAAAAATAATAATAAAAAGTACCACCTATTTACAAATCTAACATTTGATCAATTTTTCGGCTCAAAAATCGTTCATAGTTGATTACATTTTAGTATTTATATTTCGCTGAAAATTTCACTTTTGGTCCCAAATTATCGATTTTGGTCCCAAAACTAGCGGCCGTTACCCCATTTATTTTTTTCGTCTAAATTGTGGGACCAAAATTGATAATCCAAGTCATATGAGACCTGATTTAATAGCAATTTTTGAAATAGGACCAAATGTGATAGGGTTGGGACCAAAATCGGACTAGGCCATGTCCTATGGGACCAAAATCGAAATTTTCTCTACGGGGGGTGATGAAATATGAAGGTTTTCTCATTCATTCATTTTCTTTCCTTCCCATGCATTCCATACAGGCTACGGTGGGATATTGCACACGTGATCCTCACTCATGATTGGGACCAGCTGACGTGTCGACGACTGCATGCATGGAGTCCTACTACTCGGATCAACCACAGTTGCCGTTGATAGTAGATTAGAACTATTAATTGTAGCCGTAGATTTCAAATATGTGTAGCTACTGTTGTATAAATACTTTGTGCTTTCTTTCCATAACTGTTTTTTTTTTTTTGGAGAAATAAAAATAAAACTTTCTCTCTCAAAATATCTTCGATCTAGATGAAAACTTGATCATCTTTCAGTTTGAGGGAGAAAATACTGTCATACTGTTAATTATTATTTGTGAATTATGTGAAAGTTTTTTATTATTACAGTGATTAGATAATTATTAAACTTTTTTTTTAGATAAAACTTATTTTATTATTGTTGGATGTAGCTATCGAATTATTATGGTTATTGAAATCTATAATTTATGTATTTACATATCTTATTTAATTATGCATATTTTGATAATGTATTTTATATTTCTTTTCCTACTCTGCTTGCGACGCACTTAAAAATATGAATATCTAATATTAAATCGGTCGAAATGACAAGATTAAAAAAAAAAAAAAAAAAGACTATATTTAAAAATAAAAATCATGATGAATGGGTTGTTACAGCCAGTCCAACAATTAGGCGCGGGCTTGAAAATTTTTAAAGCCCAATTACGTTGGGGCTTTAAGCCCAAATCCTATGCTAGAAAATGAACATAAGCAGTTAGGCACCCAAATTGATCCCCTAAAATCTTAATAATCTCATCAATTCATCATCTTAGATGATCAAATGCAATCGATCGACGAACCCCTGATTCGGAATTCTTCAATTGGGTAGCTGACACCATGAATTTCTTCAAATCCATTCTATCAGACGATCCGGACCCTCCGAATTCGGAATCCGACCCAGATTCACCCCGCGATCCGAGCGACGCCGACGATGGCTGGAGCTTCGGGGGCTTCGTCAAATCTTTCTCAACGCAATCGGAATCGGTGATCGAGGCCTACCGCAGAGATCTCCAGGAATTTGGGTCGGGTCTCAAGAAAGAGACCGAGATGCTCCGCGAGTCCGCCAGCCGAGCAGTGAAGGACCTACCGGCGTCGCTCGACGTGGTGCTGAAATCGACTGCGAGCATAATTACGAAAGAGTCCCTAGGGTTTTCTTCCGACGGCGAGCCCGAAACGCCGGGGACGAATCGGAGCCTGAATTCGGGTCGCTACAGTCGGTTTGAGGCGCAGCTGAGTGCGATTCAGAGTGATTTGAATTCTTTCTGCGTGGAGCCGGATGATGCGGAAGATTACCGGAAGTGGAAGCTAGGGTTCGAATTGGGGGATTATGAGGATGAGATCGAATTTTTGATTGGGGAAAATGGGATTTTGGAGGGTGTTTATAGAAAGGCTGTGCCCAATGCTGTTGATGACGAGACGTTTTGGTGTAGGTATTTTTACAGAGTGGAGAAGCTCAAGCAGCAAGAAAGCGTGAGGGCAAGTATCGTGAAGAGGGCTATCTTGAATGATGATGAGGAGTTGTCGTGGGATGTCGAAGATGATGATGATGATAATGATAGCAATGGGAGTGGTCGAGCCAGTGGTCTGAATGTAGAAGGAGACAATGTAGCTAGTGATGGAAAGTCGAACGCCAATGTGGTTGAGTTGAGTGAGAAGAATTGTGTGGACGAGAGAGAAGGGAAGGGTGGGACGGTTGCTGAAGTGGAAAGGGATGAGAGAGTGAAAAGTGAAGAAAGTGTTAAAGGTGGGAATGATGAGAAAGTGGTTGTGGAAGAGAAAGGTGAGAGTGGCAACAAAAGTGATGCTTCCGTGGTGTCTAGTCTGCAGTCGAAAGTAGTGGCGGAAGAGGAGGAGGAGGAGGAGGATTTGGGGTGGGATGAAATTGGGGACGTTGGTAGTGGCGATGAGAAGCAGAAAACCTCAGCCACTGCTAGTGGTGGGAGCCCCAACAAACGGTTGAGTGCTGCGGAAGAAGACGATGATGATTTGAATTGGGATATTGAGGATGAGCTTGATAGCGCTGATAAATGTTGAGAATTTGTAATTATTAATTAGTGGTGGAGTTGAGGTTGTGAAGGAATCAAAGATGGGGTGAAGGCTTTTACCAAGTAAATATTAACAACATAAATTTATTCATCTGATTATTTGTTTCATTCTTTGTAATTCGTTTGCCTTTTCTCTGTGAGTTTAAGGAACAGTTAGTTTCGTCTTTGTCATTTGTGGTGAAGTTCCGCTATGTTGATGTTTCTCAGTGTTTCTGTTGGATGTATCAAGGCCATTGTTACAATGTAAATAAATAAACTTTTAAAAGTGTTTGTTCTACTTGTGATTTGTTTTTATTTCAGTTAAATTAATTTGCAGAGTTGACCTTTCATTAGTGCTGAGCATGATCATTTTTCCCAGAAGTAGAGACTTTTCAAGCACTAATAATAATTTCTGAAGCGGAATCAAAATCTGGTATTCCATTGTTTATTTTAACAAAATCTTGTCATAAAATGTATGATCTGCTTCCTCAACCAACCATAATCGTCATCCAGAAAAAAGAAAGTCGACACAATATTCAACCCACCCCATTCTCCAAAAAAAGAAAGTAGTCGATACAATATTTTAACCCTCTATAATCACCAAACCACATTCTCTTAGCTTCAGACTCAACTATTTCTGGAGCCTTGAGCCAGTTTACCATGACCACATACAGTATGTGTAACCAACATTAACACCTAGCTGACTACAAGAAGAAAGAGAAAGCACAAACTTGTTTCTCAGCAAATTACACTATGAAATGCTTCTTCGGAGCATGAAAGCAATCAGCAGAAACTCAATTACACCAAATTTCTTTAATGGGTTTTTGCACTTGAATCGGGGACTATCTCAATTCTCGGATTTATTATTGTCAGCCGGGGGAGGTAGAGCAAGAAACCGTCCTCTCTGGGCACGCGGTGGGAGATGCTTAGCATGTCTCCTCGAACCAGCATTCCATGGCAAGAAAACCCCAGTACCGCCACGTGGGATCTTCCGAGTGTTCACAATCATTGGGCGCATGGGGGCTAACATTACAACAGGAGCCCGGAGGAGTCCCCATTTGGGCATCATATTCACTGCCCCGTAGTTATTTGGCATGGTGACGCCAGGTTGCCATAAACTCATTGCTTTAGACGAAGTGGTTATCTCTGATGTATTGCTTTCTATCTCAGCTCGGACTCTGAAGAATGTAACACTCACCCTCTTGTTCAGAGAGGAGCACATAACATGTCTCGCTGTATCTGAGCTATTTCCCCTCATGACTAAAAGAGACCTGAGAAACCTCTCCAGTTAAATTGCTGCTTATTCCTAATTTTAGACAGACGATTGAAATGCTTAGCAGTGATACATTATACATACCCTTCTTTCAGAGAAAGCATGAGAGGTCCTCTGTAATTCCCTTCACCATCACTCACGAGCATGCGGCCAAAAGCCATTGTTGATTCAGAGAGGAGGAGGGTGGATAGAGGCTGCTCCAGGTGAGGTGGTTTTAGAAAAGGCTGAGAATATTCCCCCTACAAAGATCAGAACTAATTTGGTTCAATGCATATAATTATATGTGAGATCGAGATGGACAATTTAATTAATTGCACTGTTAATCAAGACCAGAAATAATGCATAAATAGTAAATACCTCATCGAAGAAGTTAATGATGCAGCTGTTTGGTTTCCTATTTTCTGGAAGCAAACGCCACTGAATCAAGTGCTCAATAACACCTTGGAGAAGGGCTGGAATCGGCTCAATATAGCCTGCAAACACATTTACAAATTTACCGAACATTAACATTGGAAGCTCAAGCATCAAATTTAACAGAAGAATTTACAAGGTGTTAAGTTATCAAGAAATTTTCTTAATAAATATGAAAAGACAATATTCTATCATACTTTTCTGGAATGTATGCATATCATCTTCTTTAACCTGCCCAAAAATGGGAACGCCAAGCTGAATCAACTCTCTCTTGTTTCCTTTTGTCTGCTGATTATATAAAATGAAGGTCTCTCCTGAAACCAATTGGAAATAGTAAATTGGAACAGTTAGTAAGGAATAATTCAATTCAAAGAAAGATGTGATTGTGTAAATCGAACTGCGGATAGGAAAGTTTATAGGATAATAGAGAATTAGTATATTCTTCTTTTATTGGCATAAGTGGAGTTAAAAGGCTAACTTTATGTGCAATCCATATAAAATACTTTTATTCTGAAAGTAAAAACAAATGCCCAAACCTGCTCAAGCAAACCTATAGAAGATGCCCTTTACAATCTCATAACTTCCGGTCCAAAAGGAAACAACTAGTTTAACTATAAAAGCATCACGAATCACAGGATCCACCTGAGAGTTCACCATTCTGACCAGCAACTCGGAGTTCATTAACAAAGTCATTCAATTTTGATAGCTCGGTATCAGTAAATATGTCTTCATATAACTTAAGACCTCTAACAACATTCACCTGCAAATTGTAAAATACCATCATTTCATTGTACTTGCAGTGCCTCCCTATACAGAAGCATCAAAAACTTCGCTACGCTAGAAGAAAGAGGAATATCAATCAAGAAAAGACTTGCCATGTGCCCTTTCACTGGCTCCTTTGCTACAAAACCTTTTGTCATCTTGATCTGGGCACGGCGTGCCTCACACTGTTCATGGTTAGAACAAAGCTCAACGTGCTCTGAAAAGGGCTGCACTTCTTGAGATCCTGCATTTCGTATCAGAATGGAGTGATCATGGAATAATCAAACACAATATTAGAAGAAGGGAAGAAAATATTCCCTTGTATAACTGGTGGGTTCAAGCTCATAAAAGCTTCCAGTTATTCTTCCTATCCTGGATGTAGAAACAACCACATTTCTAGTTGTTACTTTCTCAATCATATACAAATTTCTTTTAACCATAAGGGTGTATCATTAAAAAAATCTAGGCTCGTTTCATTTTTTATGGTCTTGGATCAATACAAGTGATTATATGTAGCAATCCATATAATTTCTAGCAATTGTGGATTTGGACATGATGAGCCCCTTGGCTAAATAGAACCCAAAATAAAATTAAAAAAAAAAATCACAATCCTGATTCCTGAGATATTAATATATTATAGTGAGAGACAAAAATTGAAGGTCAGAAGAAAAGGTAAAGAAAATAGCAGGCATGAGAGAGGGCAAAGCATGCCACTAACAAAAGCAATTAAGATGTCATCAAACTTGTTAATATGCAGTCCTCATTAATGGCAGCTAAGATTTAACTACAGTACCCAACAAATTTTAAAACCAGGCCTGATAAATTAAAAGGGCAGCCATTTACGGTTACTGCATACTTACTGCAGCAAATGTCGTAGTATTACTAGACAGTAAATCAAAAGTATCTTGTGTTCCCAAATTAAGAAATGGTACTCATTGGTACTCAATCTCAGTTGACTCTTTTAGAGAAAATTAATCAATTAGGCACCAACTATTTGCAGCCCACTTGCCCCTGCAATGTGCGGAGCCAACAACATCCATCGCTAGTGCCGTTCTGTGTTCACTAAAGAACCATTCATTTCTCTTTCGGACTAACGATAGATAGTGCATAATATACTGCACTTAGGACATTGTACAGTTGTACTTGCCGCTTAATAAAAACATTGCTTATTTCTCCTGTCCGTTCCTTCCTCATTTATCTCCTGGACTCTTTTCCATGTTCTATTAAAGAGCTTTATTGCTTTCGAAATAAATACACAAATAAAATAAATGGGGGTGGTACTGGGGTTATTAAGTTTATTTTGCAATTTGCATTCACAACTTATAAATAAACAATAGAACAAATATATAATTTCATTTCCCTTTCACTACCGTTTGAAACATTCTCATCTTTTTGCTAACAACAAAAAGATACGGTGGCTGGTGGCACATATTTGCTGTACCAAGTTCCACTAACATACCCAGACAAACTATAAAAAAAGAAGAAAAAGAAGAAAAAGGTAAGCAGTGCCAAGCACCTTTTTATAGAGCACTGAATGAATGGGCATAATTTTTTAAGTCTTTTTCCACCCTTTCAAATAAAAACTTTTAATAGTCACAAATCTTCTCTTTTCCATTCCATGCCACAATTGGAATATCTTTAAACGCAACAAATAATATTCTACGTTCACCCTCAAATATCTCAGCTAGACCTAAACATTTATTCGTCATTTAATCTAATATTATATCAATTCAAAAACCTAAAAAATAATTTAGAGGTGGCGAGTTGACTCGGTAAACGAGTTAGCACACCGAGTTCCAACTCTAGAAACAAGGAAGAGAAGACCAACATAGGGATCCGAATATCCCATGAGAGGTTGGGAGCGGTGATTGAGCAGTGGGGCCTACCACGGGAAGACAAAAGCCAACTAGACGCAGCCACGCCTTGCGCCAAGGATCGACGGCTGAGACCACTCCGCCGCCCCCCATCAAATAAGTCAAAGAAAATAATTTAAGTGGCACCTCACGCATCTCCAGGTGGACCTTCCCCCCTTAACAATGATCAAATTTTTCTGTTTCAGCAACCAACTCGGTTATAGCTTACAGGCCTGCGGTGTTCAACTAACTCTCTACCCCTGCGTACATTTCCTCGATTTTCTAAACTATCCTTGAAATCCTCGGGAAATTAACAAGCTTAACCCCGAAAAAAAAAAAAAAAAAATTCGAGATAATTAATATATTGACAGGATCTGGTTTTAAGTCGTGAGATGTAAATTCATGATGTGTCAGATTTCGTTTTAAAAGTAGTAAATGACCAAGTGTGTAATTACTAAGCGTATTAATAACTTTATCATTAAAATTGACCACTATGGAGGAACTCGTGAATGGCAAATTTGGTTTCCTTTTCTTTGGGATTGACAGCAAAATCAAGTGAAAATGTGGAATAGAGACAACCACACAATCGTGGAAATTCTAGATTCTTTCTGTTGCATAACAGTCTAAATCACAATCAAGTAGCAGAGAAGAGACCAGAATTCACTTTAATCACGGAATTTCAAGTTAGATTTAAATATAGTTGGCATTTGAATTCTTATGTGAAACAAGCGTGAAGAATCTGATACCGGCCGGGAAGGAAAATCACAGATACAAGTTGCTCAAAAAAGTTTTAATGCAAAAGCAAAGATTTATCGTTGTTAAGAGATCATCGATTAAAAACTACAGTTATGTCAAAGATAGAGACGATACTGGATTATGATTTTAGAAATTATGCAGAAGATCGAAGAATCGAACAAATTACCTGTATCTGTAATTTCTGAGGAGAAATCTTCATCAACTACCTCACCTCCGCCATTTTCATTACTCGCCAACGCTCTTTCCAGATTCTTCTCTTTCTGTTTCTCTTTCTCATCGATCGACACCGTACAACCACCGTCAGCGACCTCCTCAATCTTCTTCGCCTCCACCTCATTCTCCGATCTCTTCTTTTCCGCCACCTTCTTCAGTTCCACCGCCACGTCTGCAATGGAGAAGTACTTCTGCATCTGCAGAATCGGAATCCAATTCATCCTCCGGCGGTGAATTGCCGCAAACGTCGATTCGTACGCCGCCGCGTCTCCGTTCTCCAGCTGCGTCAGGTGACTGCAGAGCGCATCAATAATCGCGTTCGCCGCAGCAAACTCGCCGCGGAACCACGCGATAATGGCGTCCTTGGCGAAAGCCTCCGACGCCGCCGTCATCATCGGCAGCTGAGGCTGCTGCACCACGGCCGGCACAACCATCGGTTTCAAGGCGGTCCGATCGCCCTGCGCTGATGCTACGCCCGCTGCCGGCGGCATTCCAAACAACCTGGGCAGCGGATAACTAAAACTATCAGGTGAAAAACACAAAAAGAGAAAGCGCGCACTTTTTTCGCTAACAAAATCTGGATTGCTCTGAATCGATATTTGTCAGTATCAGATTTTGATCGTTGCGTTTGCACTGTATTTCGGTATACAATATTTTTTTATCTTTCTAGAAATCTAACTGAGAGAAATCAGAAATGTATGCGTCTGGTATTTGTAGAGAGCGGAAAAAACTTGATAGGAAAAGGTGGTGATGAAAGCGAGGGTTTGGGGCGTGGGGAGGTTTAGGTGGATTTATATGCGCGGTGGAAATGTCCGTACCCCTGGGGACCACACGCTGATGTGTCAGCATTATATAAATTTACAAAAAATGACATGGCAATATTAATTGTAGTGTAAATAAGGTAAATACTAAAACTATTTTATAGGTTATAGCTACTACATTTAAATAATTACCTGTGAGATTTATTTATTTTCCCTCAGAAGAAAAAATTCTTTTTTCCCAGGCAGAATAATTGCGTCACATTTACAAACCAAAAATCTGAAAATAATAATAATAATAATAATATTACGTAGCTCATATTATTCATCTTTATTCTAACATCAATTATTCACTTGAAGTTAAATATTAAAATGACAAAAAATTGGCTATTTGGGGAAAATCAATTTTCCCTTAAAACAATAATAATAATAATAATAACATTTGACAATTTGTTTTGATTTAAATTTGAAAATTAACCTCGCCTCGTTTAAACTTTAAAAGAGAATCTTGTAGCTAGTATTTATATAAATTTACTTGTTATACCATTGAAAATAACTATTGGTATGTATTTTAGGTGATACTCCCTTCGTCCCATAATTATAGTCCATTATTCCTTTTTGGGATGTCCCAAAATTATAGTCCTATTCTAAATTGGGATTGTATTTAAATATTCTTTTACAAATATAACCCTATTTAATATAGTATGAATGCAATTAATATAGTAAAAAATAAGGGTAATATAGGATAATTATTGTAAATTGTATATTTCCAATACATATTAAATGTGATTTCTTAATCTGTCTGAAAATGGGAAGTGAACTATAATTATGGGACGGAGGGAGTATTAATTAGTTAATTACAGCAAATAACATACTAATATTTATTCAAATTGGTAATTACAACACAGCTTTTACAATGTTTTATAGCCTTACTTGTCGGATTCAATATATATAGAGTTATGAACGTATATATACATTACTAACTTATAGCCTTACTTGTTGGATTCCGAAAGTTAAGCGTCATCAACACGTGCAAATTATTTACAGTTTACCAAAAAATTATCATGTGCGTTTTAAATCTTCAAAAATGTATACAACACACACACACACGTGTGTGTGTGTGTGTTATCTGGAATTTGACAAATTTAATTATTTGTAACAAAACATTAAATAAATGTTTCAAAATTTTGGAATCTAACACGATATTTTAGTTTTAAAAATAGTTGGAACATGAAATTGAGATTAAATTAAAATTAAAAAAAAAAGTAAATTCTAGATATGCAATTATTTGTTAGAAAGACTACAGTGGCATAATCATCATTAACTTTAATTAACGAATAAATAAATACATGGTGTGAATCATGCATATTGATGGGAAGACCTTCCATACAATCGAAATTGATTACTTATATTTAATTATTTATTATTCTGGTTTGAAATCATTACTATCAAACCAATACACCTAGATATAGGAATTGTTATGATGCATTTTACGTATCATAATTTTGAGAAACAGCACAATGCAAAACTTTATTTTTATGTTTAACAGCAAAAGGTTGTTTAATTTATTCAGGATATATCATGAAATATAAAATTTAATAATAATAATAATTGAATATATCAAATTAATAAATATGATTCATTAATAATTTACACACAAGACCTATATTCACATTCTAATTTCCATATCAAGACATATTCCTCTCTCTCTCTCTCTCTATATATATATATATATATATATATATATATAATATATATAAAATTTAATGATCCAGATTTGGTAAAAAAATAAAATCATGACATTAGTGTAAGTCTAACTAGAAGGAAATGGTTATTAATTCATTCACACCGGAACAAATTGTGAAAAAAATGAAACTACACTACAAGAAAATATGCTGATTTAAAAAAAAAAAATTAAAAAAACACCTGTCCAAGTAATAGGGTTTTATTGGTAATTCAAAATAGCTACATAATTCCTACCCAAGGTTTTAATTTGACAGTATGTATATAATAAAGTACGCATGTCAATTTCAATATATAAAGAAAGTGGGAAAAAAAGAAGAAGAAGAAGAAGAAGAAGTACAATTGTCAACTATGTATGCGACAAACGCTAATTTAGTTATTTCAATGTTACATTAGTTTTACAGTCAGGATTCCGTAAATTAAAATTTTAATGTATTTTTTAATATTTATGTTTTGGTTGAGCTAGGATGAGAAGGAATTCAATTCCTGCTTATCTTCTCAAAGTAAAGGGATTAGGATATTAATGTCATGTAGACATTTACATGTGGAGTTAGAAGAAGAAGAAGAAGAATAATAATAATAATAATTTGTTAAAAATCAACAATAAAAAAATAATATAATTTAAAAATATTATATATTAATCAATAGTATTTGTGAATAAAAACACGAATAATTAATATTCGGTGAAGTCTATTATTAGCTACACATTAAAATAATAATATTTTTATAGGTATGAAAGAAACTAAATTCATTTGGGAGAAATAAGGCATACGTAAAATAATTGTACAATTATACTTTTTTTTGGGGGGGGGGGGGGGGATAATGCATATGTAAAATATTAACTACTATTTACCGACAAGCATGATAAAAATATATTTTATAACTCAACATGATTTGTTACGAAAAAGTAAAATTATATGGATATATATTTTATAGCTAAATTAAGTTGAAAGAAAAAAAAATTGCATTATCTTGCACTACTAATTCAAATTATTTTAATCTAAGTGTTCTGCATCAAATGAAGATTATCTTATAGCTAAATTACTTTCTCCTTTGGCTAGTAATATATGCTACATATCTGCAACTCAAGAAGTTGGCCACCTATATGCATGGAATGTAAAATCGACGAAAAATGAATTCTCAATTTAATTTGCATGCACTCAATGAAATTCAAATCACAAAATATGAAGAAATAAAAGAAAGAACAATTTGGGAGAGGAGTAAATGTAATTTCTGAAATGTAAAATCTTGTGCATAGCTAGCCGCCTCCAGGGCATGTATATATATATAGTTGTAGTAATTCCATTTTGTGCTTTGAAATTAATGGAAAGTAGCAATTTATGTACAAAATTGATGCAATAATGCATAGGCCAACAAAAACATTTCCTGAAAAAGTTCATCACAAAATCAAAACCAAAATCAAAATTTGAATTAAACATATGCCATTGTTGAATACAGAATATGAATTGCCCTCAGTTTTTTTAGCGTGTAATGGATTAACGAATGCATTTCTAATGTAACCACATCAATTAAACTGTAAGACCAATCAAACATCTTTCTATGTCCAATTAACCATATAAATATTGGTTTGCGTTACTTTTTTTTATATTAGTATAATTATTGAAATAATTATATGATTGACTTTTCTATTTTATACATATATATTATATAAATATAAATGCACTAATATTGCAGTAATTGGGAAGCATTAATTATCATGTAATTATGTGGCATCATCCTAATCATTAAATAAATTATTTATTTATATTATAAATTAACTAAATTACTATTGTCAAATGGGCGGGAAAAGAGTTGTTGCACGACTGTTATTATATATATATATATATATATGTATATGTAATCATATATCCAAGTTTCATGTGATTTTTGGGTGGATGACCGTACTTTTTAGGTACTACATTTAAGAGAATATTATCTAGAGTAGTTGTTTATTTTATTGTATTATATTTGGTTATATGTGTGGTGTAACGACCCAAAATCATTTTAGACTGGTTGTTATCATTTTTCTTTCTAAATTTGTTAATTCAAATGAGTTATTTAAATTATTTAGTCCTATAATTCGCGCTTTAATTATTATTAAAGATGTACATATTAAATTATTTCAGGGTAGGAACATTATTAGTTAAATTAGAATTTATTTATTATTATTTATTTTAGCCAAAAATTATAATTTAGTAGTGAGGCCAAAATAAGTTTAATATATTTTTTTAAATTCAACTATTTTGAAGCACATATTTTGATACAAAATTGGTTCTTCTTCACGTGAAGAATCAATGCATATTCTTCTGAAAATCATTTCAACAATTTTATGCAAATCATTATCTATTTCATGAAATTTGAGATTTGATTCAAATCAATCCCCACAATTATGTTGCTTCCTTTTTCTTACACCAGAATATAATATAAATAGGAGCATTTTCATTCTCCAAACCACACCAAAAGCATTGAAAGCAAATTCTTTATTTTTCTCTAGTTTTCGAAAGTCATGAACTCATCTTATGATTTTCTTTCATTGGCTTTTTTAATGACCACACACACACACACACACACACACACACACACACACACAAACACATATATATATTATTAGGCGCGCGTGGATTAAATTAATTCGTTACATTTTTTCAAGTCAAGTAAAGGTGGAGATTCTCTCGGATAATATATATGGACTCTTATCCTTGTTATATTTATATATGCGATGTGCAGGTGGGCCTACGGGTCATATGGGCCTTCGAGCATATGTTATGGACCTACGGGTCAAATGTTTATGATGATCCTACGGGATATATGTTATGATGGCCTACGGGCTTTATTGATTAAATATGTTATGGCTTGTATTTACTGTTATATTTGTATAACATGGATAATTGAGTCACCCCATTGAGTTAATAACACTCACCCCAAAGCTATTTATTTTTCAGGCTAAGGAAGCTCGGGCGATGACGTGGAGATGGAGTGATGGTCAAGATTAAATAAGTTTTTTTATTATTATAAATATTGTTTCCACTGTATTAAACTCTTTTATTAAATAAGTGAGATATTTATTTTTTTTATGAAATTTTGGAGCGTCACATGTGGCCGATTATAATTCATAATTATGGTATTTTTAAATATATTGTAAGTAATCGATTAAAGATTTGATTATTAATTATTATAATTTTATAATTATGCCCTTAAAATCCGTTTTATAAAGTGATTGACTTATATCTTTTTAAAATTCAAATATTAATATGTGTGTGTGTGTGGATTATTAATAATAATCAATGTATATGATATAATTCAAAATTGATTTCCTTCAACATAACTTACAATAATTTATTAATTTTCTATTTCAATTATATTATTTAACATAAACAATATACACAATATAGAATATATAATTTAATGTAAATCAACTTAAACAATTTATTCTTAAGGGAGACATAATTTCTTCCTCATTTAAAGGTTTTTATTTTATTTTAAAAATTTGAATCACGTAATAATCAAATTAATTAATAAAATTAAGTATATTGTTGAATTAATTTTATTAGTAGCTATGGAAGTTTGTATCTATTATTGGTTTATGTCCTTGTTATCTCTTTTTTTCATATAGAGGTTATCGTTAATGTTGAAATGCTTAGAGTCACTTAATTAGGTTGATATTATGCTTACTTGGTTAATTAATTCAATTTTTGATTGGGTAATTGTTTATTTTGATAAATATTTGAAAAGAAAACACATGAATTTTCAAAATAAAAAATTAAAATCGTTAATATTTTAGTAATGCTATTTGGCACAATTTGACCGAGCTTAATAGTGGCAAATTTATGGGCAAATTACACATTAATACATGACCTTTCAACATTTCAATAAAAATGTAATGAGCTTTGAATATTTACAGTTTAGTGTCTGACTTTGTAAATTTTTTTATCAAATCTACCCTAAAATCAACTTTTCAGTATCCTATTATTGCCTATGTGGATTGCTGGAAATTTGAGGTGGATTTTTATAATGCCACATCAGATAAAAAAATTAAAACTGTAAATTTAAACCATAAAACAATGTGTTCACAAATAGAAATAAAAATGGAACATTCCCAGTTTTAACTCTGCCCAGTCATCCCATCTTTAAATATTGAAATCGTCTCTTAAACATTAAGATCCATTATTTGGAATTTGGAATTAGAATTTGGTTGTGATCGTGGCCATTATTGATTGAAAATTAAATAAAAAATATTTCCTACTTAATTTTTTAAAAATAATAATATTGACAAGAATATGAAAATATATAATAAATAAATATGTTGATAGATTCGACATCATAATACACCAAAATAAAAACTTGAATGTCATATTTTCCAAATACATGGTAGTAGCCAGAGTTCATCAACGATTGCCACTGCCATACCGTATCTAACATGCTGAGAAATTGCTCACATATTTTAGATATTTTTTCATGCTTTTTGGTGGCCTTAATCGCCTTTTTTTATCTGAGGAATATGATATTTTAGTTTACTTGGAGATTAAAGTATATGGTATTAGTGGCCATTTTTTGTGTTTGGAAAATACGACATTCAAGTTTTTATTTTAGTTGAACAAAAATTATTTTGGTATATGATAATGTCGAATATTTCAACATATTGGGAATGTTCCTGTTGTTATTTCTATTTGTGAACACATTGTTTTATGGATTAAATTTACATTTTATTTTTTTATCTAATGTGACATTATAAAAATCAACCTCAAATTTCTGATGATCCACGTAGTCAATAGAATACTAGAATGGTGACTTTAGAATAGATTTGATAAAAATTTATAAGGTCGGTGATGAGTGGTATTTTTACACAATATTTTGAGGTTTAAATGAAGTGATTTGAAGAGTTTTGTATGTGCTTTAACACAATTTGTTTTTAACCTCCCGGTTTGTAAGTTTTGTTTCTAGTTCGAGTTGTATAGAAAATGGAGGATAAATTCATGAAAATTTGAGGGATTCAAGACCATGAAATGATAGGAAATCGAATAAGGAGCGTATTGCAAGTTTAATTGGGTCAATCGGCCAAGAAATGAGTGAGAACGAAGCAAAATCGTGGAAGCTGTCGGAGACACGCTCAAAGCGCGACCCGTAAATACGACCTCCTCGGGTCACATTTTGGGCCTCTTCCAGGGACAACCCGGAAGCGCGATCACATACGGGTTGCGTCCTAGAGCACTGAAAAGCGGGACCCATTTTCCCGCATTGCAGAGTCTTCTGAATCTTGATTTTCTTCATCCGGAATGCAATCAAGAAGTGCAACTTCCTCCTGGTCACGCCTTGAACTATGATTTTCCAAATTTTGGACCTTTTTTCACCCATTCTTGAGTTTCTTCAATTTCATTTTATTCCCCCATTCTATATAAACCCCCATGGACGAAAAGTGAAAAAAAAACCCTCACAACTCATAAAACACACCACACTACACACCCAATTCTACAAAAACACAAACTCCTCTTTTCCTACACCTCAAAACTCTATCCATCCATCAAACCCACACTCTAGCTAGGATTTCTACCTAGCTAGGGTGAATAAGGAGCAACAACTTGGGGATGGAGCAAAGAGGAGAAGAGTGGAAACAAGGGTGGAGTCAAGGCCTAACTTCGGGGTTGTGCCTAGTTTCTATTCTTGTTTTTATTTTTATTTTTTAGATGATTTAGTCCTTGCATTTGTATGATGTTAGGCTAGATTATTTTATATTGTTGGATTGAGATTATTTAGGTATTTATGCATTTATCTTTCTATTGATTGTTTATGGCCATATTTCATTTCTTGTGTTATGCTATGTATGGGTGTTAATCAATTGATCATTAATTGACACGATTTTATCTATTGATTCATAATTCAAGAGATGAGTCTCAATAGATGAACCCTAGGCACGAGATTGTTTTAAACCATACAAGGATTTTTTCAATAAGCATACATGGTTTGGATGTTCTTTATCAATGTAGCCTTCAGGTTGATGCATGTATATATTGTTTTCCAACTCACCATGCAAAAAAGCAGTTGTAACATTCATTTGTTTCAATTCCCAATCAAAATGAGCAGTTAATGCAAGCATTATTCTCACAGTTGTAAATTTAACCACAGGAGCAAAGATCTCATTGTAATCAATCCCTTCCGTTTGTGTGAATCCTTTAGCAACAATCCTTGCTTTGTATCTAACATTATTGATTTCTTGTTTGATTTTAAAGAGCCACTTGCATTCGACAACAGAACATGATTCAGGTCTTTCAACTAATATCCAAGTGTTGTTATCATGCAAAGATTTCATTTCAGAATTCATAGCAGTGATCCATTTATCAAAATCCACAGAATTAACAGCTTCCTTGTAAGATTTGGGCTCAGATTGATCCATATTACTGAACACATTAAAGGCATACATAGACAAGTTATAATCATCATACTTGGCAGGCACTTTAACATTTCTTCTAGGTCTATCCCTAGCAAGTTGATAATTACTCAAGTCATTCACATTAGCACAGGTTCAGGTGTTTTTTCAGATTCATTTGAGCTAGTTTCAGACTCAGATACAGCCATATTATCAGGAGAATCAGTTTCATTATTTGAGACAGAATCATCAGGAGTAATATCATCAATTAAAGCATCATTAACAACAGGTTCAGGCAGAGAGGGGGTGGGATCATCCACCTTATTATCATCATCAGAAGAAAACAAGTGGTCATAGAATTTTTGATTCAAGTCATGCAATTTCTCCACCTGTTATGGTGTAGCAGAGGGTAAAATTTCAGGTAGGCAAGGAAAATCAAGCTCATTAAACAGCACATCTCTGCTTATACAAGTTTTAAAGCCAGGAACACTCTTATCCCATAATCTGTAACCTTTAACACCTTCAGGATAACCAAGGAAGACACATTTTCTTGCTCTAGGTTCAAGTTTGCTCAATTTTTGATGCACATAAGCAGCACAACCAAATATTCTCAAATTATTCAAGCAAACAGGCTTATTATAGAACACAGATTCTGGGAGTTTGTCATGCAGTGGAACAGAGGGGGATCTATTAATCAAATAGCATGCAGTCATTAACGCTTCACCCCAAAAAGGTTTTCCAAGACCAGAGGCAATTAACAAGCTTCTCACTTTATCAAGCAAGGTCCTATTCATTCTTTCAGCCACTCCATTTTGCTGTGGAGTATAAGGAACAGTCTTATGCCTTTTTATTCCGCTAATAGAACACCAATGATCCATGGCTTGATTACAAAATTCCAGCCCATTATCAGTTCTAAGACATTTTATTTTCTTATTGGTTTGAGTTTGAATTTCAATGGCCCATTTAGAAAACTTAGTAAACACATCAGATTTGTTTTTCATTAAGAACACCCAAGTTGCCCTAGAAAAATCATCAATTATTGACAAGAAAAACACATTTCCACCATGGGTTGGATCCCTTGCAGGACCCCATACATCAGCATGCAGATATTCAAGTATTTCAGAACTAACATGCTTTCTTGGATAAGGAATAGTAGCAGGCAGAGACAGTTTATGATGTTTTCCAAGCACACATGGTTCACAGAAAAGCACATTAGTTATTCTATCATTTCCAAAAGCACCAGCTTTACTCAAGATCTCCAAACCTTTATTACTCATGTGACCTAACCTAGCATGCCAAAGAGCAGTTTTATCATGTTGAACAACATTAGCAACAGGCAAAGGAACAGATTCAGCAGTTACAGCATATAAATCACCCTTTCTTGGAGCATTGAAGTATAACATAGAATCCTTTTCAAATTTGAACCTCAGATTGTTCACAGAACCATCAATCATGTGATCAGCAATCTTAGACACAGAGAGCAGGCTGATTTTTAGTTTTGGGACATATCTGACTTCATTTAAAGTTAACATAGATCCATTTTCAAATTTTAGACATACATCTCCCTTTCCAAGAATTTCACAGTTTTGACCATCAGCTAATGCAACATGCCCAAAGTTCATGAAGTTCAAATTATAAACACATGTCCTTAAAAGGAGTAACATGAAAAGTACAGCCAGAATCAATCAACCACTCATTATTATGCACATTTTTGGAGATAGCATTGGTATAATTGATAAACTGAAAGTCATAAACATCATGAACCATATAGATACCACTACTATCATAGCTTTCATGCATATTATGGGGTTCAGGATCATGAGAAATCATGCCTGAGTTATGAGGATTCAAAACAGACATATGAGAATCATAGTGCATTACATTATTGGCATGATTATGCATATAACCTTTATTCTTTTTAGGCTGCTTGCATCTATTTGAAAAATGACCTGGTTTACCATAATTCCAGCATATTTTTCTTGGTTTTTTATCAGAATTGGGGTTGTATGCATGATTTGGAGCAGTATTAGGAACATGACCATGATTATGAGCATAGTTATGAAAATGAGCATGATCAGGAGCATGATTGGATGCACGAGCAGGATAATTATACATAGAATTAGAAGAATGAGCATAATTTTGATTCATATACTGGTTTTGCCTTATATTCATTTCTCTCCTATGTCTTTCAGCAACAAGCACACTTGGATTCTCAGGATTAACAACATGCTTTTTAAACTCATGATTTCTGTTATTGACATACATAATGTCATTCTGCAGAGGCTTAGATTTAAGTTTTTTAATCTCACTTTCCTTGGTTTTCAGACAGCTAACAATCATATCACAAGTAACTTTAGAGCCACCATATTTCAAAGCAGTTTTCACATCAGAAAAAGTTTCAGAAATTGATCCAAGAAAAATTTGAGCAGAATACTTTTCCAATGTGTCATCACCAGCTAATTTCAGATCCTTTAATAGTTTAAAAAATTCCTCAACATTAGTATCAACATCTTTTGAAGGATCCATCTGAAAATTCATAATTTGATTTTGCAATGAATAAGCAGCTTCTTTAGAGGTAGCAGCATATAAGGAAGTCAAATTTTCCTATAAATCTTTAGCACATTTGTGATGGGACACTTTTCTCACGATAGAACTGTTCAAATTCAACAAAATAGTAGCTCTGGCACTAGCATTCAATTTAATGAGATTTTTATCAGTTTCTTTTTCATCAATTTTTTTCATAAATTGTATCTTGCAGATTTTCTTTTGTTAAAATGCATTTAACTCGAGTCTGTCAATCACCAAAATCATCTTTGCCATTAAAAGGCACAACATTCAAGTTATTCATCATGCCAGAAATCACAGAAGCACCAAGAATGCAAGAATCCATCTTAAAACACACAGGAAAACCACCACAAGCACTGAATCAAGTGCACCTGGAGGATAGAGCGCTGAGGAGAGCCCAGTTCTCAGCACAGATTGATCTGTGGAGCAAGGTTTCACTCAGTGCAACCTCAAAACTTGAATTCAGACAATAATCAACTGACTAAAACGCAGTCAGTCCACTGAAACTCACAATCACAGAGTTTCAGCCCCAAGAAACCACAGAACTCACAAACCAGAGGACAACAATAGCGATAAACACCACAAGACACAGAGAAACAGCAGAAAACACACAAAACCAACTCGGAGAATCCTTCCCCAAGCCTCAACCGCCAGACAACTGGCACGAGGAGACCTTAAATGGAATCCAGACCAACCAGGGGTAAGAAACTAGGGTTTTTAGCTTTGAATACCAAGGACAACAGAGAGTTAGGGGGAAGCAAAGAAGGATCGCAAGGTACCACAGATGAGCTTAGGGTTAGAGAGTTATACCAGAGCCGGTCTTCTCAGGTAGGAGAAGACCGGACTTACCAAAACAATTCAAGCCCAGGGGGGCGACTAGGCGCGGCCCTTACCGACGGTGGGGTGAGACAGATGTAGGCAGGAGGGTGCCCCGGCCAGGTGAACCAAGCTCTGATACCACTGTTGTGGTACCGGGCCCGGCTGGGGTTCACCACTTGCTTCCATGACCTCGGCGGTCTGCCTCACTAGCTGCTCAAGCAGCCGTGAGCTTAGAACTTAGGGTTTTTCTTTTGGGTGCAGCCTCAGACGCTAGATCAAAAGATCTAGGGCTATTCTTCACAGGCTTAGAGTAAAAATGCCAAATCTGCACTCACAAGCCAAACAAGAAGTAGGATTAGGCAAACCAGAGTGATGGTAACTGAGAACATGAAAAATTACAGTAAAGAACACAAAAGATAAGGAAATTAGAGATTATATAAGTGGGAGAAAATGTGCTCAGGGGCACAGCGGGCTCAGGTTTTCCCACAAACGGCGGTGAAGGAGTTTCCGGCGACAGATAAGATCCAGACCAAGAGGGGATGGTGAAACAATAGGCTTGAAGCTCTCGCGGGTTATCTCAACTCACAAAATATTCTGCCGTCTCAACTCACAGGCCAAACAGGAACCCGCAGACAGGATTCCGGCCAGAGACACCGATAAACGGGCAGAGATAGATCGGAGAAGAAGATTAGGGTAAGGATTTCTATTGTGAGGCTTATTAGAGAAGAGGGATCGGTGCAGCTTTTGTAGAGGGGTTAGGTAAGTAATTAAGGTAGATTAGGGTTAGGAGAGTATATAAGGGAGGTACCGTGGGTCGGGTTAGGGTTTAGGATTCTGGGCTTTTAGGGAGTTGGGCCAAAGAAAATAATAGGTAAGCAATTGGGCCAGAAATAAAAGAGCAAATTGTGTCAACACTCCACATTTACATCTATAAAAGGGGGCAATATGAGTCATTTGATATAATCAAGGGGCTAAACGACTCAAATAGTCAAAGAATGAGCAATGTGAAGCCTTGGAAAATGGTCGAATGGCCAATGTGACCCTTAACCCTATATATATATATATATATATATATATAGAATAGGTTCAAATGAGTACTAGTTATTCACGTGAGAACTATGAACCATGCTTATTTAGTACAATTTTATAGCTTATTTTATTATATTTTAGTGCTATTTTTTTTTAAAAAAAATTATAGCTGATCTTGTTGTATTTTAGTGCTAGTAACACTAACACTAAGGACGTGATTGGTATGAATGAATGGAATTGAATGGGAATGGAATGAACTTTGGAAAGGAATGAAGATGGGAAAAGAATGATTGAAAATAATCAATTCTTATGATTGGTATGTATAAGGAATACGAGATGAATGGAATAGATATTCTATGATTGATTCCAATCATATGATTGGTAGCCGATAATAAGTTGTAGGAATTAAATAAATTTGTTCTACATGACTAAAATACCCTTTATTAGAATATTATTTTACACTATACAAAATTTTGTTTTTACTATATTTATTTAGTAATTTACTTAATGCAAATATGAATCATATAATTAATACTAAGATTCACCTAACAACCAAAAACGACGCGATCCATCCAAAAAACATCTCGAATGAACCTGTAGTGATTTGACAATTATAATTCTCATAAAACAACTCCAAAAAATTATCAAAATAGTAACAAAAATAGCCGATCCATAAAATAATGATGTTAATAAATACAATATAATTAATCTACACAAAGTATAAAAAGAGCAATAACACATAAAAGTGAATAAATTTGTACTAAATATAAATATTCATGACCTGAATAAAATATGCAGATTTCACCATCTAGCAAGGCTCTAAATATTCGTGACCTGAATCAAACAACTAAAATAAAAAAATTGAAGATAACTTTATATGTGTCTAAGATGAAACAAAATATTCAAATTTCGCCACCTAGTATGGCTCTAACCAATTGCTCTTTACTTTCTTCATCCATGCTAAAGAATACATCAATCAACTCCGGATGACTTGCAATATGACTCACGACTTTGATAACTTCTGCAACAGTGAGATTCGGGATCTTTCGTATCTCAGAATGAATTTTCTGTCTCTTTTCTGAAATTTCAACGTCAACTCCCATAGTTCTGTTAAAAATTTGACTAGCTTTGGCAATTTCACCTGCAATAATTGATGAAGCTTCCTTTATATATGTCGGCATTAATTGACTGTGAGAACTTGCAATTCTTTTCTTCTTCCTTTGATGGTGAACATCTTCATTTCTTGGAGAGTGTAGAGGAGAAAATTAAAAAGAAGCATCCAAATCTTCAATTGTATCAATATTATTCTCTTCACCATTATTATTTTCTTATCTTTGTATATCTTCCATCATATCAGCAGGGCCTTGTGCGTTACTTCCTGTTGCTCTATCTTTACCAAAGATAATAATCAAGTCATCGTAAAAAGGGAATGGTCTATTTCGCCAAGCTGAATGAGTAGGATGACTCTATAAAAAAACACAAGATCATGATAATATATAATAACAAGAAAAACAATAATAATTTAAATACAAATCAATACAATACATAAGTCAAACTTGAATATAGGCATCCCATACGGCATTATCTACTGTAATACATTTTTTAAACTCATCATATCCAAAGCCACTTGTATTGGAGCCATTCAACATGTCATAAACGATGTTAAAATCTTTCTTTAATGTCTTAATTATTGACTCAATATGTGGTTTGGCCTTCAAACCCGAGTTAGGTAAAGAAACTATCAGTTTTTCCTCAATAAAAGTCAAATAACCAGGTTTGAATCCATTCTCAGCTTTATATGTCCCAAGATTCACCATATCAAGAAGTGCCTCAACAAGTTTGGCATCCTCGTCGTGCTTCCATTTTCTTTTATTTTTACCTCGACCTCTTGCATCTTGGCTTTGACCATCCATTCTTTTTGAAATAATAATAAAACAAAATAAGAAATATATAACTAAAACATTATGTTTATAAGATTAGAAGAAAAAACTATTGTTATAAAATTAGCACTTTCAATGAAAATACAAATGAGTTCAACAATATCACTGGTTGAAACTTAATAGCAACAAACAAACATAAAATATAAAAAACTAAATATAATCATAATATTTAAAAACTTCAATCAAGTACTTTTACAAAATGGAACATAAATATAATAAATTCAAATCCAAACATTCTACTACTTAATCCATAATATTATCTATTGTATTCTTTGACCTCTCCAAGTATTGAACATATTAATTGCAAGATTTTTTCTAAAATTTGTCCATTCATCTGAAGGTTCGACTGAAGAAACAAGTTCTCCATGCTCGTGCTGAACATTATTATCTCCTTCAAGTAGAACTTCATCTTCATCATCAATTTGGTAACCACCCATTTCTTTTTTTATAAAATTATGAAGTAAACAGCAAACCATGATAATACGATTTTGCAGTTTTATTGGATAGAAGGAAGGACTTCTAAGGATACCCCAACGATTCTTTAACAAGCCAAACGCTCTTTCTATTATGTTTCTTGCAGAAGAATGCTTCATATTGAAAAATTCTTCAGCACTTGTTGGTCTTTGTCTCTCGCTCCAATCATTCAAATGATATCTTTGACCTCGGAATGGTGCAAGAAATCCTTCACCATTTGTATATCCAGCATCCACCAAATAATATGAACCTTCGCAATTATATACAATCATGCATTAGTTTTGGTCTTTTTTTTAGTATTTTCATTTTTAGAATGTATTTTTACCCTTACCACGAGGAACAACCAAACCATTTCTCCTAGTAATCGCATCTCTTAGAATTCTTCCATCAGTCGTTGCCCGTTGATCCTTCCCATCCTGGTAACACATAGATGAACTCCATATCTTGCGAGCACACTCCTAATACATTGGTAGCAATTTCACCTTTCCGTGTTCGATATCTAGGTTTGTCTTCTTTAGGAACAAGAACCTTGATATGAGTGCCATCTAAAGCTCCTAAACACCCCTATCGTAAAACTAAAATAAGTATATTGCTATATATTTAAACTAAACTAAAAGTAAATGAAATATCATACCTTAAACCATTTCCATCTCTCATCTGTACAACCATCTGGTATTGGCTCAGGTTTCTTAAGTAATTCTCCTTGAATTGAAATTATAGAATTTATCACCCGTCTAAAATTTCTACTAATTGTTTCACCAGAACGCTCAAAGTTATTATTTATTGTTCTTTGCTTTTGATGATGAGCTAAAATGTGCAAAGTCAAAGCAACTTGTTCATCCACCAACATATTTTTTGTAGAACATACCATACCGGTGGCCTCAAGTCTCGTGCACAAACGAACAAATGCTTATCTATTCATCCTAGTCGTGTTTCTACACGCACTATCGCTCGCATAAATTATTTTATTTATATATTTTCTTCTCTCATAGAAGTTATATTGGTATTTAGGTCTTAAGCTAATTGACTTGAAATGGTATTCTAAATGATTAACAACGATGAGCCAAAACCAATTAACCAAATGCATTATGTTCAACCATAATGACATCATTGCAATGTATTTCTTTTTCCTGGATGAATTTCTTGTTGCTAAATTTAATCTTGCCATGACTGCAAATATAATATGCAAGGTATCGATTAGGTAAGTTTAAGAATTCTAAAGCAAAAGATAGATATATAGTACATGAAAATATAAACTGAACACAATTACTCGAACCCAATGAAGTGTCATTTAAAATCATATTCGATGTATGACATTCTTATTGAGGTGGTGCTGCTCTAGCTTAAATATACAATTAGAAGCAGAACTAGAATATAAAGTGGTGTTGTTCTAGCATAAATATATAATTAGAAGTGCTTTAGTGTTCTACAAAGCTCTAGCATATAAATCCGAGTAAAGTTTGAGAATTGAAGGAATTCACAAATAAATAATCAAATCCAAATTACAATACCTTATTCATCCAAAAAGTAATTGATTGGCATAAAACGAAATATAATAATTGAGAACTGGGGTGATTAAGAATTCGGATTCCTTCAATAAACATATTAAATTAATTTTTAACAAAATAGATAATAAATTCTGAATTTCTTCCTAATTCTCCAATTAAGTTCTAGCATCTCAAATAGGAGTTTGATAATAGAGAAGTGGGTTGACGGGAGGCAAAAAAAAACAGAGGGTTGTGTTAGATTTCAATTTCAGCGATTGGCAAGAGGATGTGGACGCCGACGTGTGTACAAAAAAAATACATAACTTAAGAATTAATTATGAAGAAATTGCATACCTAGTTGCAGAGATGCAGGTGGATGGCAAGTATCCCAAATAAAATTGTGTTGATAAGAACAGTGAAGGGAGCCGCCGTGAAAGAAAATTGATGTTCGCTTTTTTATTTTATATTCGTAGGTTTCTTGCGTATGAGATGAAAGGTGAAAGTTGTCAAAAGATAAATTACACAGGGATAATTTTGTCATCGATCAAAATAAGCGAGTTTTAAGATGATTAGGAATACGTAATACCATGGGGTAGTGAAGAAATGGCTAATCCCATTTGGGGGGGAATAATGATTTCCATGGGAATGACTATTCCTAACTAAAAAACTTACCAATCAAAGGAATTGGAATCGACACGGGAATGGTCATTCCATTCCTACACCATTCATTTATACCAATCACGTCCTAAAATACAATAAGATAAGCTACAAAATCATATTAAATAAGCATGGTTCTCAGTTCTTACGCGGATACCTAGTACCCATTATAACCAACCCCTATATAAATTAAATTGCTTGTACAAGTATATCATGTTTTATTATAGTTAATCTTAAAGTATTATAGTTAATTGACTGGAGTTGGAACAAATCATAATAATAATATATTTGTACTACGTTAGTATTATGGTTTTGCTTCGTCAGCACTGTGAATACACTATGTTAGCATATGACAATACTTTGTCAACATACGTTATGAACCATAATTGGATGGGATAAACCATAATAATCAATTAGGAACTATAAATGAAAAATTAAATCCAAAAAAAAAATCACAATTAGATGGAATAAACCATAATTGAGATTGAATAAACCCTAATAAATTTGTACTACGCTGACATTATGATAATTCTTTGTTAGCACAACGAATATATTGTGTTAGCATATGACAAATGCTTCGTTAGAGTTTTTAAGATATTTTTAATTGCTGACATCATCATTTTTAATGGGTTTGGACGAAAATAGCCCCCATTCCTTTATTTTTTGTCCTATTATTTACGAAATTGTCACCTTAAATCTCAACCATTAGATCATTAAATTGGATGATGTAAGATGAGGTCTCAGTTCTCACACCCATATCCTCTACATATATATATATATATATATATATAATTAAATAAATAAAAGAAAGAGTTAATTGTCTTAATATACACGAATTTTGAAGTGTGTTTGATTTTCACACGTTTTAAAAAAAAAACGTAGTTTTAATAACATAAATTTGACTCTTGTTCGATTTTTCACATAATTTTAAAATTATGGTCACTTAAAAAAATAAAATCAGTTCAAGATTTATGTATTTTAAGGTAATTTAGTGTCTATATAAACGTACGTACACGTAGCAATTTGCAACTATAACGTTAAATTCAATAGTACAAATTTAAAAATATGTGAAAGATGAAATAAGAGTTAAATTGATGTTATTAAAACTATAATTTTTAAAAGGTCTGGAAAATCAAAATCACGTGTGCATTTTAGGGCAATTGCCCCAAAAAGAAATTGGTTACGGTTATTGGGCGGGTTAATCCTACACCAGAGATGAAAGACATGAAAGAGTGGGACCCGGTGCGCACGGTAGATAGTAGATAGATAGGTGACCACCAATGAGGCGCATTACGCACATGCACACGATTCCGTAGCTCCACCAACACTGGCGCAGGATATTTGTCAACCCGGCCCAGCTTCTTCTTCCAGGATATTTTTTTTATTTGTTTAATGTGTTATTAATGTTTATGAGAACATATTTACATCACTGGATTCAACTTCATTTTTATAATATATCATTCCCCTTTAATTTATTTAGAAACGTTCTTCAAATTTTGATAACTGCAATTAGATTATTATTATTTTATCTTTTAATTTGCTACTAAAAGAGGCGCGCTGTCTTGTTCCACATCTTTCTCCCTAAAGTAAAAGTTGGTTTCTTTTGTTAAAATTGATGTGATTTTTTTATTCTTTTCTAAACATATAGTGTATAATAATTTATTTAAAAGTAAGTTGTTATTAAAGTAACTTTATTTGGAGAATTTATGCCAAACTACTGTAAACCAACTAATACGATTATATTGAGTCATTTGGAATCATGCTTCGCTATTTTTGATTTGGAAAGTAGATTTGTCTATTCTATCGTATGCATTTGATTGAGTTTAAGATAATTGTTAATGCATTTTCCCAGAGTTGCGGCATTCGGTAACTTTTCATGTCTTACTTTATTGTAGAAATTGAATACGTGTATTTCCTCCATGGCGTGTTGTTAAAAAACACCACATCATCAAATCTTAATAAAACTTCGATCCAACTTCATCTACTGACTATTCTATTTTTTATGTATAAATATACATAGCTTTAATATTCTAGGGAAAGAGAATCTTCTTTGAAGTTCAACAGTAAAAAATGCATGCAATTCGTGATTTTAGTTTTAAAAGACAATGGTATGTACAAAAAAAGCCAACGATAGACTTTATTCTTACTTTGGGATTTCTTTTTGAGAAATTAAATATTAAATAATGACCACAAATAAAATTATTGACCATATCCAGAAGCTAAAAGAGAAATGAGTAGTTAATATATTCCAACATAATAAAAATGTATTTATCAACAATATATTAGATTCTATATTCACTATTCCTATTCAAAATTTGGGAAATTTCATGGATTCCTGAATTTGTGGTCAATAGAGCTTAAGCTGAAACAACAGATTGGCGCGCCCAATTTGAAGCCGAGCTAAGCTTTGAGGTGCGTGATTCCGTTTCCTTTTTCAGGCATAAAGTCAAGAAGATTGCACATGAAAGCCGCTATAAAATATTTCAATTAAAGGTTAAACTAATCATATTTGTTTATTTCTTAACTAGAAAATAAAATTTTTGGTATACATATATATAAATTGACAAAAACTGGTATGAGATCGTCCAACGAGTATCTTATATTAGACAGGTCATATAGGATCTAAATCCACTCAAAAAATTCATTCAAACCCGTAAAAACAGTCAGGCCCACGCGCTCGCCCACACGTGTCCATGCCTGTATTACTATGTATAAAGTAAAGTATCATTATGTATGAAGTAAAATATCATTAATTATATGTCGAAATATCACTTAATATTAATTGAAGTATCATCAAGTATGGAATATTTTCACATGTTAAAAAAAATAAATTATTTTCTGCATAAATCATAGTTTAGAGTTTAAATTTAGTTGATTCATTTATTTTTATTTTTAATGTGTTTGTTGATTCAGCAACATCACATATCACTATGTATGAAGTAAAGTATCACTAATTATGTGTCAAAGTATCACTTAATATGAATTGAAGTATCGTCAAATATGAAATATTTTCACATGCTAAAAAAAAGAATTATTTATCTATATAAATAATAATGTGGACTTCTGATTTAGTTGATTCATTTTTATTTTTATTTTGAATATGTTCATTGATGCTCTAAACAACAAGTATCATAATGTTTAAAGTAAATACCACCCATGAGATTGAGAGGGGAAGGGAAAGGGGAAGGGGAAGGGGGATACTAAAAAAGAAAAAGGGCAAACAGGAAAAAAGAGAGGACCATCTCATATTTCATAGATCAAATGGAGATCTGTTTAAAGTAAAAGATCTATTAAACAGTCTTACACAAGTGTGCCTCATTTAAATTTATGTTAAGGATATTGTCTTATATATTTTAAGCGTGAATTAATTATAATGATAAACATGTATCAAGAAAATATTCATTTATTTATGAAATTATAATTCTAGCTACCGTATACTATTAATTCACAATTACAATTTAATATTCGAACCACTGAAAAATTAATTAAAATTAACATCGAAACTATTTTTCCGACATCCGAAAAAGGCCATGCCCTGTGAGAGCTATCAAAATGATCGGTTAAATTCATAAATTTCATAAAATTCCCACTATAAATAATTATATCATCTACAAATCATTCAAAAGAATTCATCAAGTTATTTTTAAGGTGCCAGAAAAAACATATAGCTCCAATGTTATTTTTTATTATATTTTTAATAGTTCGAATATGAAAATCTCATTTGGAATAATATGAGATATAATTATAATTTCAATGATAGAACAAGGTAGAAAAGTTTACCTAAAAAATTAAGATAATTGTAGTGCTCAGTGTTAAAGCTAGTTATTGCAATTTTTTCTTTCTTCTGCAGTAGTAATTAGAAGTTAGACGCGTCAATTAATCACAAATATTTCAATACATGTCATAAAGGAGACTTATTAATGCTGATTCGAATTAAAGGATGATGTATAAACGATGTATTGTATTTTAATTTTAGCATCATAATCATGTAAAATAAAAGAAGGCAAAACACATTATTAGATTCTTGTATTTTTACTTATATTTTTCATTTAATAGATCATTGTACTTTAAAGTTTTTCCTTTCAATATATCCTTATACTTTTATATTTAATTTCATCTAATCCTTATTTATCAAATCTAACAGTTTTGGTTTTATTTTTTCGTTAAAAATATAACACATTATTTTTTATTTAATTGAACTATATATCATGTCCCTATATAGTTAGAATTTTATATAATTTGCTAATCCTCATTTTTTTTAACTTAATTACTTTGGTTTGTTGTTATATTGTGATTTGTATAAATTTTCAAGAATGAATTATAAAATGTTCTATATTGAACGGATTATACGTGGTTACATTAAGAAATTTTAATAAATAATGATTAGTAGCGGGAATTTTTTTTAGTGATCTCTAACATCGCTTGTTGGTTAATTCTTTTGCTTTCACGTCATTTATTTCATAAAGATTTAATTGAGAGGTTATAAGTTTGCCTCTTTTTTTGGAATAACTAGATATAATGTGTAATACAATTAAATAGTAATTAATTACGTGTTATTTTTTACCGAAAAATTAACATGCTGTTAGATCCAATGAACGAGGACCTCATGAAACTAAATATAAAAGTGCAAGGACATATTATAACAAAAAAATGTATAGGGACCTAATAAAACAAAAGGTAAAAAATATAAGAACCTACTAAAATCATACATAAAAAAATAAGAACCTATTAAAATAAAAAAAATTGTATAGGGACCTAATAAAATAAAATAAAAAGTAGAAGGACCTAAAAATGTGTTTTGCCATAAAAGAAATTGGACCATAGGACTTTCTTAAACAAAACACAAAACAAACAAATACTTCTAAAAATTCGATTCTTTATATACATATGTTTGTATAAATGTAAATGTATGATCGGATTCTTTTAAACACATTTTTTTAATTCTTTTTTGAGGTGATATTAGGTTGAAGAAAAGCCTTTACATTAAATTGGATTAAATGATTGTTTGGTTGATTCACTATTTGGATAGTGATTCTCCTTTATCCATCCATTGTCTTGTAGTAACTTTACATATTCGCTTTTAGGGGGTATTTCAACGGTGGAGATTAGAGAATCATTTTGGGAAGAAATATGGGCCATCCAATTTTCTTTGATTGATCGTCCTCTTTTCTATAGTAGGTAAAAGTATTGATAGATTGGGGGATACATGTGGTTTCAACACCTCCACTACCTAGCTAAAAATATGTAACACACACACACACACACATATTTTTATCATAAACTATTATTGTGATTTTCTTTTCAAACCAACTATTATTGTTATTAATTGTTAGCTAGATTTCCTGTTTGGCAAAATTATGAACATAGACCGGCCTCGTTGAGGAATAAATATAAAATTCTTATGCAATTACTAATTTAAGTTTAGTACTCAACTCCTATTTCTAACACTTGAAATCTTCTAGTCCCAACTTATGTGTGCCAACCGTGTGCCAAACCTCAAAATTATTACTTTTTTTTCATTTTTTCTTCAATTTTAATTTCTTTTGGATTAGTATAATTTTACATTATAATTTAGGGTTTATTCTACCCAATTATGGTTTGTAATTATTTTTTAATATCTAATTTTTATTTTTTAGTTAATATAATTGATTTTTGGGTTGATTATTTCAAAATTAGAGTATATAATTTAAAAAAAATAAATTAATTTTTAGCAATAAATATTAATTATGATTAATTATAATATAATAAATTTTATTTTTATAAGAAATATTATTAATAATATACAATTTTAATGTTGACACGCGATTGGTACACACAAGTTGGGACTAGAGGATCTCTACTCATTGACTACAGAATGTTGGTAGAATTTGAGAGTACTTTTTCTCAAGAATGTTCTTAGAACTTATTTGGTCAAAGATGGCTACAAGTAACGTCATCATCGTCATAAAAAAATCAATAGTTTAGTTGGAATTGGTCTCTACATTACACATATTCATTACATAAATAAATAAATGATGTGTGCGATATTTGAAAATTATAGGAGTGACATCTTACTTCATCACATAAATTAATCATATAATTTTCTATTTGAAGCCATGTCAAAAAATAGGCCCCATTGAACAAGGTATACATGCGTGGCATGGAAGGTATGAATGGGCTATGATATTTAAAAATATCGACACTTTTTTTCTTTTTATCTTTTTTCAACCAACTCTTGTGTTGTGTTTGACAATTCATTAAAAATTGAATCCCATCTTCCTCAGTCAATAAGATGGTCACATAATGGAAATTCGTGAGTGGAAAATCTATGATCTATATATGTATTTAAATATACTAGCTAGAAGATAAATTATCCTATATATCATGTGTTGTTTTCGGGTACGGTAGAAAGAAAATATATTTACTCTAAAATTTATAGGATTTTTTTTTATGTGTGTGTGTGTGAGACTGTCTTCGAATTCACTCACATTCAATGACATATTTGTAATTTTACGAAACATATTAAGAATGACGTATTTTTATGTGTTTTTATAAATAGCAGCTGCGAGCAAATAAAAAATGGAGAAATCTTTACCCACATGCACACACTACACCTATCACATACATATTAAAAAAATAAGTTGGTCAATTATTTAAAAATTATTAATATAAATGAATGTTAGCTTAGACTTTCAAGGGCCTAGATGATTTTTTCTCAATGCTTCTATTTCTTTTGAAAGTTGATGAAAGTTTTGGATATATTAATTTTTCTTTTGCGTTCTTTTTAAAAAAAATGGAGAGAGATGAATAGTAAGATCTTAATATAAATTTCGCCTATCATCATAAAGAGAAGTCATAGTCGAATGATTTCCCTAAACAAGTTCATTCATCCCATATTCCCATTTATATATATATAATATAAACTTATATTTAGTAGATTCTTATACGTGCAAAGCACCACAATTAATTAAAATTAGATCAAAATATTTAATTAGCATAATTAAAGGACAGATAGCAAATGAATAGGTTTAAGGGTGAGTGCTTTTTTTATAATGAAAATCGAAATATTAATCTTCAAAAATTAAAATAATATAGGTAGCTAGATCGACGACGTTGTCTTCCAAACTGACGAACCCCATGAATTTTGTGGCGTGGTTCACGGGACCTATAATCCTACACAACTACTTCTCATGAATTTCACGTGCAAATAAATCACTGTTTTTCTACATTCTTCTTTCCAAGCAAACTTTTTAATTATTAATTGTTTACTAATTCAATTAACATTTTTTTAAATAAGTAAAATGATATATGTCTGACATAAAACATGTTAAACTAAAAAATTTAAGATAACTTTTGGGTTTTGAGAGTCCATACGTTGAATAAAAGATTCATATATTCTTGAATAAATTGATGGACAAATTAAAATGGCAAACCATCCCCCAAAAAGGTCACTTATCGGCTATCGCCATCAATTATATTGGTCACATTAAGCTAATTGTTTTGTGTTGTTGTTGTTGTTGTTGTTGTTGTTGTTATATATATACTTTTGACAATTTTATTTATATAAAATAAAAATGAATAAAAATGGAAAGGAAGCTGGCCAAATATATTGCTCTTTCAATACAATGTGCCATCACAACCTAATGCATTACCCAACTGATAAGGCACATTAGAATTAATTAATTAACAATAATTTACTACTATACAGCCCTGTCTGTATATATGTATAAACTGCTGACTTTTATAAGAGTGTGTATGTGTGTGTGTGTGTGTGTGTGTGTGTGTTACTCATGAAATTGTCTCTTGCAAAATTCAAAGGGGGAGGAGCACAAACATTAAAAAGGCCTACTTGAATTAAACTGAATAAGATGGATCAATTATTATTTTTGTAGCATAAGTAGGTCTTCTCGTGATCCTATACGTATATATAAATAAAGTAACCGAGACAGGTGACAACGCACATAATTACATGTATACCAATTATTTTCTATATATACATGGAGCATTGACCTCTGATAAATTATATAAAATCAAGCAAACTAAAAAGTTTAATATATCCCCCAATACGATAATGCTAAATCAAATTATTATAAATTAAAGATCCCTTGATGAGAATTCCGAATCTTCTATTTTCTACCATGTTCCATCTTGTAATTTAATTTATTAGTAATGTATAATTAACATATATATATATATATATCTTCTTTTATCACTATACGTATAACGAACACAGTAAAATATTGGGTGTCCCGGTGGGGATGGTCTAGTGATGGAGTGAGATTAATTGGAGACCAAATGTCACGAGTTCGAATCTCCTCAAGATCACAGGTCAGGTGTGTGAGTAAAAAAAATAAAAATAAAAAAATACTGGGTTGGAACATAATATATATAAAGTGGTAAATTTGTGCGTACCTAATTAATTAACCAAATACGAGTAGGAATATTAGTTAATGTATTAATTATACTCACTTATTCTTATATTTTAAAACCATTATTGATGCAGCAAATCAAGAACAACATATATGTTGTCGTTTATATATTTTATATAGTCATTGAAAGGAGTTTGCTCTCTTCAAGAACCCCTGAAGACACCATTCAAAATATATATAATGCACTGCCGCAAGTCAACTATAACTTTCATAATTGCATGTACGCATGATCTAAAAATCACCAACATATTACAACTTGTACAACTTTTTCAAATGTCAAATATACTTGGTTCAAAATTTAGATTGTCGCTTTCAAATCAAGGTCATAATCATTTGTCACACAATTTTTATTTTCAGAAAATTCCCCTATAAAAATTATTTCCAAAAATTCGATGTGGGCTTCAAACTACAATATAATAGTTTTTTTTTTTTTTTTTATCGTTATTTTGTTTCTACATTACAATAGTTGAGACCTACAGATCTAGATCCCAGTGCTTAGCTTTGCTCGAGTAGACTTGCAACATTTAAATGCAAATCAAATTCGTATATGTGTGTGCGCGTTCCCTTTTAATGTGCATAGATACAATTGATTTCAATCATGTGAAAATACCGTAATTTCAATTGGTTATAAATTTGAAAATGTTAAAAATTTGTTAAGTTCATGTTATTAAAAGTACATTTTTGAAATAATGTGTAAGACCAAATTGGTTATAAAGTTCTTATATTTTTTAAGGCAATTATCCTTGTGTCAGAGTGTGTGTGTAGGTGGGCTGATAAAAAAAGCCCAAAACCTAATGCTACTCTCTTTCTATTTCTGTGGTTAAAAGCCCAAGCCTGAGTCCAAAATTTTCATCAAGAAATCGGGCCGACCCGCAGCCCGGCTTACCAGTTGGTAAACACATGAAAAAGAAGAGAAAAGAGTGTTATATAACATCAAGCTCTAAAAAAATAGTTTTCAAATATTTTTATTTAATTTATGCGTGAACCATATTTTTTTTCTGAAGTTTTAAGCATGCATGATCTGTTTCTAAAATTGATATTAATTACGTTTTTTTTTTTTGGTAAAACTCCAAAACATTTTACTTTTATCAAAATGTGTAATTAAATCAATATACCGAGTACAAATGATATAATATTAAAATATCCAACATATATTGTCATATGAAACAAGAATATTATTTTACTAAAGAAGGGAGTGTTTTTTTTTTTTTTTTTTTCATTTTGTAGTTAGGGTAGGGGAATTAGGGATTGAACCTAACCTCTCAACCTATAAAAGTGATGAATACAACTAATAAGATATATGAGTCACTATGGGGATGGCCTAGTATGGGAGTGGGTTGCTTGGAGATCAAAAGTTACAGATTCGAATCTCTTCAATACCGCAAGTCGGGTGTGTGAGTAAAAAAAATTAATAAGTTATACGGCTCACGGTAGTGAATGGTAATTGTTTTTCTATTTCTTTTTCAAATATAAATATAGACTTAATATATAGACTGATTTATATATATATATATATAGTTCATTTATTAATATATGTTTATATTAAATATTAATTCACTATTAAAGAAAATAAATATGGATATATTAAAAAATTTACTTAATTTAGTAGTATAAAAATTGTTTCCCTTGAAAAAACAATATTAATTAATAGGTAGAGTTCCACTAAAAAGGTGAGAGTCCATTGCTTTACGGTTACAACTTTATGAATCTGAAATGAATTGCCCTACGATTTGATGGTTTTCCATTCCTTTGAAGCGACAACTTATTATCCCTTTTTGCGGATCCATAATTCTTGTTTTGATCCGGCCCCACATTTTTCGTGACTAAAAAGCTTCTCATAACAAATAACTGATCAACTTTCCATCTCAACACTCACCACCAAAGCCGGAAACCTTATTTTAGAGACCACTTTCCGTGTTTTGATCTCGTATTTTATTTTTCAATTAATTAGATTTTAATATTTAATATTTAATATTTGAGTTGATTAAAATCATAATTATATTTCATAAAAATATAGTGAAAATACTTTTAGTCCTAAAATATATAATTTTAGTCTCGAATTTAATCTTTTCTACACTTTTGGTCCAACAGTTTATATTTCAATACTTTTGGTCAAAAAAACTAACCGACTATATTTTAACATCCGTTAAGTACTTATTTTGAAGGCAAAACAATATCTATTTTGAATTGAAATTTAATTAATTGGTTATCGTCCACTTCCATCATGTAAACCCTAGAGCAACTGCAACGAAATCTAATTATGTTCGCTACAATCATAATAAAGTAATCACATAATTAATTAAATACATGTAAATATGATAAAGAATGACAAAAAACACACACACACACACACACAAACATGAGATGTGATGATCTTGGTTGCATTGGCTGATTAAGAGTAAAAAATAAAGGGAATGCAGTGAAAATTTCAATCCAAAATAGATACTTAACAGATGTTAAGTATAGTGCGTTAGCTTTTTGAACTAAAAGTGTTGACATATAAATTATGGGACCAAAACGTCAAAAAAGTTAAACTTTAAATTAAAATTGTACATTTAGGGACTAAAAATTTTTAGACACTATTCTTATGAGATTAAAAGGGTAATTTACTCTATTTGAGTTTGTTAAAATTTATTTAATTTCTATTGCTAGCAAACGTGGTTGATATTGAATTGACCTCTATCTCAACTAATCGTACCATAATAAGTTAAATTGATTGTGATTTGAATTTAATTTTTGTAGAATAAATTTGAATTTTCTTCACTAAAGAGGAAAAGAGTAAGCGTCTCAATTAGTAATATCGTAAGTTTGTTTCTTATTTACTCTCCGTTCTAGATAAATATCCACATCAATACATTTTTTTTTATAACAAAACAAATAATCATGCAATTTTGTTGATAATGATTTTATTTTATCATCAATTGAGTTGAAATTTTATGATTTTTAATCTAATCAAAATGTGGGTTGAGACACAGTTTAATCAAAATTTAATGTCAGTGTCCAATTTCTACATTTTCCCTTTATCTACCGGTAATCTTGTCAACATTTTTTTTTACTCACACATTCTATCTGTGGTATTGAGAAGATTCGAACCCGTGTCATTTAGTCTCCAAACAACCCATTTTCAAGAGTTGTTAGGTACAAATCATTTGATTTAATTTTCCAACTATTTTTTAATTATTTTTAAAAATAAAAAGAGAAAAAATCACAGTAACTTTTGTCCAAAGTTGGTGTCGTCAGTCAACTTACTTCGTACTTTTGTAAAAACATAATCATAATAACAGCAAGATCAGTTCCGAGATTTGCGGAACTAGGCAAACAAATATATTTCAGAAATATCTTGAAAATCTTAATGAAAAATAAATCCTCATACACACACACACACACACACATATACTATGTATGATTCCCTATATATATAAATATTTTTTTCCCTACCATGAGACATCCTTTTTATACAGTGTATGTTTTTTAAAAAAAAGAATACATACAATGTATTTTACTAAACCTAAAATTGACGTAAAATTCATATAAGCTATGAATCCCTTCAAAGTACATGTATTCAACCTTCTTGATTATGAACATTAATTTCGTCAAACCATCGAATGTAGTTTTTTTTACAAGCAAAATCATAACTTCTTATTCATTTTATGGAGACACAATATTCTCTCAAAAAAATAAAAATAAAAATGGAGACACAATAAAAACAAACTAATAATTATAACGAAAAAGTAATATTTGTTTAAATTATTTCGTCATCAATTGAACTTTGTCTCCTTTTCTAAGAAATCTCACCATCCAAACTTTACCTCATCTTTTAACAAAAATATCCATATTTTCTCACCCTACCTCACCTTTATATATATCCAACTTTTTTTGAGGTCCCACCACACAAATGATAGTTTCCTATAACACTCACTCTGGTTAATTTTATTAAATGTTAATTATTTTAAATTTTGTTACACACATAAGTGTATTGGTTGAGACTTTAATTGCATTTCACTTTTAAATTTAATTACTCTGAAATTTCCAACTCACAATAGACCTTGTTCTTCCACATTTATTTTCTAAAATGAATATTATTAGTCTTTCTATTTGATGCATTAACACTACGTGTGTCACACGGTAAGTGATGCAACGTAAACGTGAACTATAGATTGTGATTTCCCTTTATTCACATAATATAAGGAAACACACGAAATAACATGAATGAAATCCGTTGATCCCTACAAATACCTGGAATTGAAGACCATAGAAAATAAAGGAAAATAAACTCTAAATTTATTAGTCTAAAAAAAACCAACCACATAAAAAAATCATGACCTTCAACTCCTCTAATTTAGAAGGTTATATTTGACATAAATATTTGTTTTTTTTTTCTTTCAGAATTTTATATCTATCAATGGGAGCATGTAGGTAGTCAATTAAATATTGATGATTTTTTGCATTTTCGTGGGAAGAAAACGAGAATACTACTAATAATTTCCCCTAATATTAATAATATCGCAACAATAATCACAACACTATTTGTTCTAGAGAAAAAAAAAGATGAAAATATTTGTAATCAAATTGTGATACATCTTCTATAATACGATCAAATTTATTAGTTTTTATTTCATTTTATTTTAAATTCTTGAATTTTAGCGTAAAGTTAAACAAAAATATAAGAAATGTAGCAAGTTTTTCAGGCGGAGAAAAAATGGATATATAATTGAATATCAGAGAAAATAAAAAGAAATCCACACGCATACAAATACAATGCACATTTCTGACTCCATCTCTCCGCACTCTCTCTCTCTCTCTCTCTCTCTCTAATACTCTATATATACAACTCACAGAAAAACTGATTCTGCATTCCATCTCAGAAACTCTCAACTACAACAATGGCTCCAACCCTCTGCTTATCTCGTTGCATTTCCTCATTTTTATTGATTTTCCTTATTTCTGCGGCTGTTTCATCTGCAGAGACGAACGACGACAGCAATACTAATGGGGCCTCTTCTCTCTCTTCCGATTTACAGTTCCCAAAAATACAGGCCGAGAAACTCATCAGATCACTCAATCTTCTCCCCAAGCACGCCGTGAACCACCACGCCGGCCGCGAGGACGATCTCGCCGCGTCTCCGATTGTCGAAAAGCCAATGAAGTTCCCTTTCATGGTGGACTCGGGGGCTTCCGTGCAGGATTTGGGCCACCATGCTGGCTATTATAAACTCCCGCACACTAAAGATGCAAGGTATATATATACATATGCTGCTTGTACGAATCACGGTCTCGTAGATGCTACACCCGAGTTAATTAGGTGGGTCCCACTTGGCGTAGTTGTTAATGGACCCACCTAACTTATCCTCATTCTGCATTGGTGCAATATATATATGGGCCATGTATACACTTGTGCATTGTGTGTCTGAGCACACTCTGCTGCTTTCTTGTTCCCCCCCTCCAACTGATTGATGACTATAATTGACATAGTTCTTGTGCACACATTAATGGGGGTGTTTTTGCAGGATCACTGATGACTATACTAGTGAAACATCTTATGAGAAGTTTAATTGTTTGATTTGATAGTTTAACGATTCACAGAAGTTCACGATTTATTTGATTTTCATGAGGTTGAAACTTGAAAGCACATAACATGTTTGTTGAGTTGTCTTTTGAGTGCCAAAATTTTGTAAGAAGTCATAAATATGAGTAAATGAAGTCTACAGCCATCAAATTCATTTAAAAGAAACTGTTTTTTTAAGTTTCTTTACTTGATGAATTTCCAGATAAGCAGGTCCCAGATCCTTCAATACAATTTACAGAATTGCTAACAAAATTATTTAGATTCTAGAGAATTATTACAAGAGTTTGCCAGATCCTTTAATAGATTATGTTTGGTTCTGATTAAGACAGCCACATTATCCATTACTGAACTGTGATATCCTGTCCACATTAATGAACACCATCTATGTTCCTAATTCTTTCATGAAGTGTAAAAAATATCAAAGTAGGCCAAGAATTTGTGATTTCATTATAAATGCGGTGAAGATGGATTCAAGCTTAGCTTAGCTTCTTGAGATGATGGTTGCAGGATGTTCTATTTCTTCTTTGAGTCAAGGAACAGCAAGGCGGATCCTGTAGTTATATGGCTAACCGGAGGGCCAGGTTGCAGTAGTGAGTTGGCCTTGTTCTACGAAAACGGCCCCTTCCACATAACAAGCAACATGTCCTTAGCTTGGAATGATTTCGGATGGGATAAGGTATATTTAATTTGTTACTTTCCAAGATTTGATTGTTAGTAATCTAGCTGATCTCCCTTTCTTAGGCTTTGTAAGCATTTATACATTCGGATTCTTTCATACGTAGGTATCAAATCTAATATATGTCGACCAGCCTACTGGAACTGGTTTCAGCTACAGCTCTGATGATGAGGATATCAGGCACAACGAGGAGGGTGTGAGCAATGATTTGTACGACTTCATGCAGGTATATTTTTTTTTCTATTTATGTTGGTAAAGAATTTGATATTTTGATCGCAACAATTTTGTATGAATTTTAAACTGATGAAAGCTCTCTTCTGTATTAGGCCTTCTTCAAGGAACATCCACAGTTTTTGAAGAACGATTTTTACATTACTGGAGAGTCGTATGCAGGGCACTACATTCCTGCATTCGCTGCTCGTGTTCATCAAGGGAACAAAGACAAGCAAGGACTTCACATTAACCTAAAGGTATAAATATATCTTTCTGAATTGCTGCCTAGTTCAAACCTGTTATCATCCTGATTTTCATGCAAATATCTTTGCCATTTCATCATTTCTTAGGGATTTGCCATTGGCAACGGGCTTACAAACCCGGAGATTCAGTACAAAGCATACACTGACTACGCATTGGACATGAAACTGATTCAACAGTCTGATTACAACAGGATGATCAAGACAGTTTCAGATTGTGAGCAAGCAATTAAGCTTTGTGGTAGGAATCTAACTTTTGATATCTGTGATATAGTAGTTTTTCAGTCTGCTAGATGTGATATATGACTCAATTTAGCTTGCTTGTTTAGGTGCTGACGGTGGATCTTCTTGTTTGGCTGCATACATGGTTTGCAACCACATCTTCAACCACATAGTGGACCTCTCGGGTGGTAAAAATGTAAGAAGCAATGAATTTAGTTATAAAATCACCATCTTCCAACAACTGACTCACGTCTCACATTCCATATGCAGTATTACGACATAAGAAAGAAATGTGAAGGTGACCTATGCTACGACTTCTCCACCATGGAGGATTTCCTCAACCTTAAGTCAGTGAGAGAAGCTCTTGGTGTTGGGAACATAGACTTCGTGTCTTGTAGCTCAACAGTGTACGAGGCCATGGTTACAGACTGGATGAGAAATCTTGAAGTGGGAATTCCTGCAATGTTGGAGGATGGAATCAAGCTGCTGGTATATGCAGGAGAGTATGATCTGATATGCAATTGGCTAGGTAAGGAAGGCTCTTCCTCTTCCATTTATGTATGGAGCCTGCAGTTTTAATCTCTCTTCTATGCATATGATCCTTTACATTTGAGATGGGCAGGGAACTCGAGATGGGTTCATGCCATGGAATGGTCTGGACAGAAGCAGTTTTCAGCAGCAGCCACCATGCCATTCTCTGTAGACGGGGCAGAGGCGGGGCTGCAGAAGGGCTACGGACCACTTGCATTCGTGAAGGTGCACGATGCTGGCCACATGGTTCCAATGGATCAACCAAAAGCATCGTTGGAAATGCTGAGGAGATGGATGCAGGGGAAACTCCCTTTAACACAAGCAGATGATCGTCTTGCTCCAATGTAGAAAATGTTGCAGAATCAACAAATGTTCATATACATATATATATACATACATTTAGAGATATAGAAAAGAGTCTGTTTTATCAAACATATCAAATCAAATGCACCCTTTTCTTTGAAGGATTAAGTCGTTTCATGCCCTGTGTTTTTCCTGTATTGAAGATTTTTTTATGGTTTATTGTAATGACATCCCAAAATTTCACATGGCAATTATGTACTAATTAATTCCCCCCCCCCCCGCCAAAAAAAAATCTAGGAAAAGAATTGAAGGTGACATGATTTCTATTTTTTATAATCTTAAGAAGATTTACATGCAAAATGCGATAATACATGAATGCCAATCAACATTTCTCTGGTTGATTTCTTTCTTTTACGGAATACCAATTAAATTAAGATAGGAACGAAATAACAAGATATAACTTTTTTCAAGACTATAATTTGAAAAAAATAAATAAATAAATTGTACGATCAAATTTCCTTAATTTTAGTTAGATAATTTATAGGTACTAATAATATTAATATTAATATTTATTATTATATTACAATTGTAAAAAGATTACTGGCGACATGTCTTAAATAAAATTTTCATTTTTTATATATTTTACAGAAACTATATAATTTTGCATGTCAGTTGTCCTGACTAATAATATTTACCAAAGATATAAATGCACATAAATATGCTGTTATGATAGCTATTTTCCATTTTCTTTTTTGTGACAGGATAGCTATTTCCAATTTAAAGGCGATGAAACCACGCTAAATCGGTGGGATATTAATCGAAAAATTGAATATCTAGGATATAATTGTTGCAGTTAATGCACGATTCTGGTGTTTGCTATGCACTATTATCTACAATGAATATTCATTTAGAAATATACACTAAATACGAAGATAAATTACAAAGCTATCAACATGAACGAGAAAGAATTAGTGAGATTCAAACTCGTACTATCCCACAAAAAAGTGTCAATTGTGTCATTAAATACTATTATCTGAAAATCTGAGAATGAGATCGGAACACAATACTATTAGAATTAATAACAATATCGTCTATTAACCTCTTCCCATGCCTATAAAGTCCAAGCACACAAATACATTAAAAACCAAATATATATGACAGCCATGAATATGATGATCCTTTGCATTCTAGTCATTTCTCTATCATCTGCACAAGCTAGCAATGCTAACCTCTCACCAATTTCAACTCCAACATTCCCACAAAAACAAGCAGGAAAGTTCATCAGAGAGCTCAATCTGTTCCCTAAACTTGATGTTAACATTGTAGAAGATGGCGATCCTGCAACAACAGCCGATGCTCCAAGAATTGTTGAAAAACGCTTTCGATTCCCCATACGTGGCCGTGGTGCTAACTCTACTAAAGTTACAGTTCAAGATTTAGGACACCATGCTGGCTATTACAGACTTTCTCACACCAAAGGTGCCAGGTATAATATATATATATATATATATATATATAAAAGCAATGGATTTTTCCAACACATTTTTAATTTCATGCTATTTTCTTCATGATCATTGATGATCACCATTCTAATATTTCAAGTGAAAACTACAATCAAGATTCATATACATGTACATATATATGTAATGATTTTTTCCATCACATTAATTTGATATGATGCATATAGCCCACATTAATTATATGTCTGATGATATTTTGTGCATGATCCGGTTAAGGCCCTAGCTCTATCAGAGAAAACAACAATCAAGAAACACACACATAAATTAGAATCAAGGATTAATTAAAAGTTCCTATATATATGATGGTTGCAGGATGTTTTATTTTCTATTCGAATCGAGAAAGAAGAATGCAAGCGCCCCTGTGGTGATATGGCTAACAGGAGGGCCAGGCTGCAGTAGCTCTTTGGCTTTGTTTTATGAAAATGGCCCTTTTCACTTGGCAAAGGATTCCTCACTCGCGTGGAACGATTTTGGATGGGATCAGGTTATAATCATATATAACTCTCAATTAATATATAATCAGACAACATTAATTAATTCTTCATATATATATATATATGTGTGTGTGTGTGTGTTATTGAATTTTTTCATATATTATATATGGCTGCATGCAGGCGTCGAATCTGATCTATATAGACCAGCCAACAGGGACGGGATTCAGTTACTCTACGAGCAAGGATGATCTTCGACACAACTCAGAAGAAGCTGGTGGCGATTTCTACGACTTCCTGCAGGTCTCTTCTTAATTACGTACACACAAATTAATCAAAACTTATAGATGATAAATGATAATGATTAATGATTAATGATGATGATGTTTTATTTAATTGCATGCAGTTTTTTTTTTTAATTACTAGCGTTTGTTCATAACTTTGTCAGGCATTCTTGGAGAAGCATCCAGAGCTGGCGAAGAACGACTTGTACATCACTGGAGAGTCGTATGCTGGGCATTACATTCCTGCATTCGCTGCTCAGATTAACCAGAGAAACAAAAACAAACAAGGGATCCACATAAACCTCAAAGTAATTGATAATTAAGCTAATGATCATCATCCATTGGCACTAATTAATTAATTAATTAATTTGAGCCTGCTAAAATTAATGAAACTAGGGATTAGCCATTGGAAATGGACTGACAGACCCCGAAATCCAATACAAAGCATATCCAGATTATGCTTTAGACATGAAATTGATCAACACCTCTCTACACAACCACCTCGTCAAAACAGTTTCAACGTGCCAACATCTGATCAAAGCTTGTGGTACGTAATTAAATTAAATCTTCATTTATCTCCAGTTTTCAGCCAAAAAAGATGACCATGGGTGTCTTTGCCTAACGGAATGCTGATTTCATAATTTTTCACTGCAGGCGCTGACAGTTCTTCATCAGCTTGTGTCGGGGCCAACGCAATCTGCAACAGTATTTTCAGTACAATCGTTGCCCCCAAACGAGGCCTAAATGTATGAAATTAACAGCTAGCTGGTTTTCTTAATCTTTAATTTCCTGCATATATATATGATTCATTCATTAATTCATGATGAAACCAAAACTCACACACACACATATGTATACACACTTCAGTACTACGACATCCGAAAAAAATGCATGGGGTCTCTTTGCTACGACTTCTCAAAGGCAGAGAAATTCCTAAACGAGAAGGCAGTGAAGGAGGCTCTAGGTGTGGGAGATATAGAATTCATTTCGTGCAGCTCCCAAGTTTATGATTACATGTCAGGGGATTGGATGCAGAACTTCGAGATCGGCCTTCCAGCATTGCTGCATGATGGAATCAAGCTACTGATATATGCAGGGGAATACGATCTCATTTGCAACTAGCTAGGTACATTATATTATTCATTGCATGCATTACTCTAGTCTCTAGCTAAGAATTGAAGAAATTAATTAATTCCGACAGTGTACGTGTGCTGTGTTTAAGTTTAATTGTTTGTGCTGTTGAGGAGTTCAGGCAACTCGAGATGGGTAGAAAGCATGCAATGGTCGGGGCAGAAACAGTTTGCGTCGGCTCAATCGACGGCGTTCACGGTGGACGGCGTGAAGGCTGGATTGAAGAAAAGTTACGGAGGTTTAAGTTTGTTGAAGGTGTACAATGCAGGCCATATGGTTCCAATGGATCAACCAAAAGCCTCACTCCAAATGCTCAACACATGGATGCAGGGACAATCTCTTTGAAATTAAATATATATATAATTATGAGAAATTCAGGGAGATTTTATACAGCTTAATTCTTGTCTTGTAGAATTTAACAAGTAATTGAAAGCCGGCCAGTTATAAATTTATTTTTGTAATTTGCTTAATTAATTGAAATCCCCCCTTGATCGCTAAATTTCTCTAGAGCCCAAGACCGGATTTTAATTAAATGCATGCATGCGTGTTGTGTTGTGTTGTGTTTAACTTTAATTGTTTGTTGAGGAGTTGAGGTTTGAGTTATGGAGGTTTGAGTTTCTTGAAGGTGTATAATGCTGGCCATATGGTTCCAATGGATCAACCAAAAAATCCTCGCTCCAAATGCTCCAGATGAATAATCCAATTCATTTTCTGCCTCGGAGATTTTTTCATTTTTATCATCCTTGTTCTATTATTTTTATGTTTCTTCTAAAATTTAATCACTAAATTCAAATAAACCATCCATGATCTATTGCTTGCTATGAGAAACCAGTTCTAAATTTGAACCAATTTTTTTCTTGTAATTTGCTTAATTAATTGAAATCGGATTTTTATTTATATATTTATTTTATTTTCATGTCGAGATGAGCGTTTTAGTTTCATCTACTTAAAAACACAATTATGTATTGTGTCCAAGTCCAAGAACATGAAAGTAAATTTATATTGCTAATTAAATGAAAAAAATCTGACGAATTAATTAGGGATTTAAGAGTCTTTTCCCTCGAGTTTAGACTTTAGAGGAGGGGTTTTCTGCCCATTTGCAGTGACGCGCTAAGACATAAATATAATCAGCTGCGCAAATTAGCACTAATCGAACTGGAGTTGTTTGCTTCACTGAATTACACTTTGTTAAATTAAATTCTACCGATTCTTTTACGAAACGACGTCGGGTGATGTTTCGTTTTTCGTCATAGGAAATTAGGAATTCCCTCGTGTGTAAATATTAGCCGAGCGAGACGCTTATTGGGAAATCCACCCCAAGTTTGTTTCTTTCTTTCTTTCTGGGTTTTATGCCATTGAATTCTTTGTTCAGTTTGAGCCTTTTATTGCTGTTGTTAATTGCGAATTCATGTTTCTTCTGATTGGATGATTGCTGGAATTTATAAGTCTATGAAATGCAATAGGGCATTCTTACTTGAGTTTACTGGTTATTCATGTATTGATGATTTTGTTGCATACTTCTGAACACGAATTTCCTTTTAACACCCATCTTCTGTTGAGTAGGGAAGTGAAGATTTTGAATTTTTTTTTTATTTTTTATTTTATTTTTTTTGCAGAAAGAATACCTTTTCAAATGGAGGCAGACAGGTACTGTACAACATTTCTGAGTGGAAATGATCGTGTGTTTGGAATAACCTATAAATCGATGTCCAAATTTGGAATAACCTTTCCAGAAAGGAGATTCTTGAAAATGAAAATTGTTTTATGTTATCAAATATCAAGGCTTTGCATAAATTCTTCTTTCAGGCTCCTACTACTTGGCTTTTGGACTCTCGTTTTCACAGTTTAGGTGTTGAGGTTTCCTAAATTCATTCACATTGTTCCCGTGTACTTATTTCACTAACAAAAAAAAAAATTAATCTCAAGTTAGATTTTTCATTGGTTCAATTTTTAGAATTTTGAGAATTTATATCGTATCTGCTTCCGTATCACAGGCTAAATTCTCCTGACACATCAGCAGTAACATTTGAAGTTCTTGGCCATCAGCTTCAGTTTGCGCAGGTATTCATCTTAGGCACCCTGTCTCAATTTCTTTAGATTGAGAAAACAAGTCAGTGCACCAAATTTCTTTAGTGATTTTGATGGTTCAGAGGTTATATTAGCCAACTCCCGAAAGATAGAAAATACAAGGGCTTTCTTCTCTCAAAAAAAGAAAAGAAAAAGAAATCACAAGTGCTTTCACTAAAAGTAGAACAATAAAACTTTATTTGTAATACTGGAAATGTAAAAAAAAAAAAAAAAAAAGAATTCCTGTTACTAATTTATTCACCTTTTCTTAATTTAATCTAAGTAGAAACAATTTTTCTCTTATTATTTGCTCATTTCCAGCGACAAGTGTGTTATGAGTTTTATGACTATGGCAGGACCCAAATTCTAAGCATTTAGGGACTACTGTTTGGGATGCATCAATGGTGTTTGCCAAATTTCTTGTAAGACTTTTCTTGCGCGTCTTCTATTTGATTCTTCATTTAAAAATGGGATGCTTTATATTAAATTATTAATGTTATCACTGTACACACTATGAATGAGCTGCAGATTATGTTATTACCTTCTTATTGGAAAGTTGTGTTAGAACTATGTTATAGCTAGTCTATATCCAGTTAGTTCAATTAATACCCCTATGCTCATCTGTTTGTTATAACAGTTTCCATATATGCTGCCCTGTTATGAAACAAAATTAAGTAGACTGTTGCTGGATTTTTTCTATGAATATTTCTAACGAGAGAATTTAGTGTTGTTTGGTTTATATGTTGATCGACATAGCGAATCTAGGAATTTTGCAGTCTAACCATCCATTCTTAGTTTAATCAGCTAAATTAGACCTATATGGGTTAATTGTGTAGGAAAAGAACTGTAGGAAGGGGAGATTTTCTCCATCCAAACTGAAAGGAAAGCGTGTGATTGAACTTGGAGCGGGCTGTGGTGTAGCTGGATTCGGTAAAAAAATTTGCTGAACTTTCTGAAGTGAATAAATTCAAAAGGCTTTTGTTTGGAGACAAGTGATATGATAGAGCATGACATATTCTTCAGGCATGGCATTGCTGGGATGCGACATCATTTCAACTGATCAATCAGAGGTTTTGCCTTTGCTTATGAGAAATGTTGAACGCAATATTTCTAGGATACTGCAGACAATTCCCGATCCAGGTACTCACCCTTCACTGATCGTCTCATTTTCCTTCTGTGAACAATTTGCATTTGAAAGCCATCTGATATCTGGCAATGACCCGTCTATCGATTTGTTACAAATTATAGTTCCTTCTCTCACCATTTTTCATTCATAGAAATAAGGGATTATTCTTCTTCTTCGTTATATGAAGATTTCATTCCTTGTAGATTCTTTTGGCTCCATTCGGGTTGAAGAACTCAACTGGGGCAATGAAGATCACATAAGGGTTGTTGAGCCGCCTTTTGACTATATCATTGGCACAGATGTTGTAAGTTTCTATACCTCATACCTTATCTTTTATGGATTTTTGTTCTTTTTTATTTTTATTTTTATTTTTTCTGTTTCGTTAAACATGACTTCTGCAATTGCCCATATTATTCTCTAAGCTTTCTTACTTGCTTATCTAGGTTTATGCAGAGCACCTTTTAAAACCTCTGTTGCAGACAATTCTTTCATTATCCGGTCCCAGAACCACTATCTTGGTATTGCGCCTAAAATTTGTTGATTGAAGTATTCTCTTGCAAACTCGAGATTGGTGATACTCTTAACTCGCTGTACAAACTTGGTTTGCAGTTGGGATACGAACTTCGCTCTACAAATGTCCATGATCAAATGCTTGACTTGTGGAAGAGAAATTTTGAAGTTAAAAGCGTTCCTAAAGCAAAGGTGTGTGTACGTACATTAGTTTGCAATCTCACTGTGGGTTTTTTCTGGCTGTCGATTTTGAATAGGCTTCAAAAAAAATGAAAAAAAAAAAAAATACAAAAATTCTCGTCTGTGTATGTTGAAAATCCACAATTCTCAGTGTGTTATTTTAACTGTGTTTTGGCGTTATTGTCTTGAAGCTACGTGTGTACAAAAGCTGGGGCTCATGTCTGAGCCTCGACCTTCGTACATATGTCGGCGTCGTAATATACTATAAGAAATGACCTTAAATGTTGTATAATTTTGTGATCCTTGTAGATGCACATCGAGTACCAACACCCGAGTATACAACTATATATGATGAGCCTGAAGCCTTCAGACTGCAGAGTTGTTGATGAGGTTAGATGCCAATGTGAAGATGTCAAATCTGAGGAAACCAAGCAAATCTCAGACGACAATGACAATGACAATGAGAATGAGAATGAGAATGAGAATGAGAATGAGAATGAGAATGACAACAACAATCACGTAGCTGAAGGAGATTTTGAAGGAAGCACGGTGTTAAATCTACCGGGTAAAAAGATGAGCGACTGGGAAGCGAGAAGATATGGAGCAATGGCTGCTAAGCTTCTTCGAGATGTGAAGATAACATAGATTCGAGGTCAACACGAAAAATGGAGATGAGTTGTAGGAGAATGATTGCATGCTTTTTACTGGACATTGTTGTATCAAATTTTCCGAGTTTTCCGTGAATATCTTTGGAGAGGAAGCTGATTGTATTTCCACATTGTACGTGATGTATCACCTATATCTATCTATATATATATATACTCCCTACGTTTCGAAATGTTTGTTGTTTTAGGTTTTTTTTTTTGTTTCAAAATGTTTGTTGTTTTTTATAATTTGACATCCTCTCTCTCAATTTTAAACCCCTCAAATCCTACAAGATTTCTTGATTATAACAAAATGGAGAGAGAAAAATATATGGAGAGAGAAAATGTTGTTAATTTTTAGGAAAATATAGATGAATTAGATTTTATGGCATACATAAGGAATTAGTATATTTGTCCATAAAATTAATTGTTAATTCTAAATAAAAATCCTAAAATATCAAACATTTCGAAACGGAGGGAGTATATGATAATGCAAAATCGTGAGATACACATGGCATCAACTGTTGTCTATCTTATACATTCGTTTTACATATATAGATCCTTTTGTCATCCCATATATAATTCAAACAAATTAATATATTAAAAAAGAAATGTTGTGGCACTGGAGAAATACTATTCTATTCTATTACCATATCATGCATTTGGAACAGATTTGGCAAAAATGAGCTTCAGATAGCAGATATCGATTGAGAATTCATTAAAAGTGGAGATGAGAGAACTTGCCATGAACATGTTTACAGATACAGTTGATGAATTATGAATATTCAATCATGTAATGAAGAGAATAAGCACACAATGACGAGTCCTATAATAATTTGCTAATTGACGAACCACTGTAATTTCTGTGCGTAGTTTGCTGAAGATGTTCACTACCATTGATGAGCGATGACATATGTTGGACAATGGAAAATGGATCCATGTATATACCTACATATGATACCAGAGGGTCAGCCCTAGATTTGTCAATAACGAGCCTCAGGTGGCCGGTACTCACACTGGGAAACTGCAACAGCCTTTTGTATCCAACGGTGGTTCCGTTGGCTGCCACCTTCCATTCTCCTTTCTCATCCGAGAAATCGAGATGGAACTCAATGATCCGCTGACCCATTTGAATAGGCTCCTGCACCATCAATATGTTGAAAGTAATGACCTCCTGAAAATCTAAGTACAATATCCAGTCTGACTTCACATTGTTAGGAGCCCAGTAGGAATATATGCCTTCTTCAAGAACATTGCTCGGCCTATAGCGCGGATCCGTTAGATTCCCACGTGTGCTGCTTGCAGAAACTGCGGCATCTTTTGCTAGATTGTGAGAAAATATGGAGCTCCGAATCTCTGAGAATTCTTTAAGGACTTGAATGTCTTCCTGGGATATAAGACCTGAAGAATTTGGTGGTACATTTAGTAAGAGGAGGCAGTTTCTGCCAACTGACTTGTAGTATAGATCGAGGAGAGCTAAGGCCGATTTAGGAGACTCGGACGCGTGCCAAAACCATCCAGGTCGGATGGAAACGTCACACTCTGCAGGTACCCAATCATGGCCAAATGGATCTCCCTGTCCAGAATATCTGCCATGTTGAAGCATTAGTTAGACTCCAATCATAAAAGTATTCAATAATAGATCAGATAATCATGTTTAATTTGAAATTTTATGTGAAAATTTGTAAAGGAGAGGCATCCTGGCTCTTCAAATAATGTTCCTCATCCTATTGGACTTCCATAAAGTTCCATTTACAAAGGTTTATTTTGTACTATGCCGGAGGTGCAGACTAGCATGCAGTTCTAAGGTAGTGATAAGCTACAAACCCAGCTTCGTGCTAAAAGTTAGGAGCAAGGACTGCACTTTGCATTCCATAAATTGGAGTAACTGACAGTTTCAATTCCAAAATTGGAGAGATCAGAGAGCTAGATGTGGACTTACTTACTATCAGTGCCGCCAATTTTTGCATTGGTGCAGTTGAAAAGAGACCAACAAGTAGTCCCAGCAACACCAGCCTCGTCCCCGACCCACCTTGTGTCCGGACCGGCATCAGAAAATATGACGGACTCAGGTTGAAGTTGATGAATGAAACTAAACCAATCACCAAAAAAGTACTCCATGTCTTTCTCTCCCTCTCCCTTTGCACCATCCAACCAAACTTCTTTAATCTTGCCATATCTGCACCAATACAAAGCAACAAACAAGATTGACCTCACCACACAATATGAAAAAATAATACATTGCAGGTAATATTATAATATTAACTGAATCATAAATGCAACAGCCAATATCAGAGATTTCATCAGATAATCCATATAGTTGAAGCATACATATCCATTTACTCATATTAAAGAAAATACGGAAAAGATTAGATAGAACTACTGCCAAAATAACTCTAACAATTGAGTTCAGAACTACTGCTGAAACAACCCTGGAAAACTATGCTTCCCATCAATATATCAACCATAACAACTTTATAACATTCCAATCTTGCTACCAACTATAATTCAATCAAGCGATCGAGCAACAACAGCAGCTTTTGTGCTGTTGTAACATTGATAATAACAACATTAGAACAATCCAACTCCCAAATAATCCAATCAACACGAGCAAATTCACTGCTTCAATAAATAAATAAACGCAGAAGCAAATTCATCATATTTGAAAACTGGCAAGAATCAAGAAATTAGAAGAGGGAGAACCTAGTGAGCAACTCAGTCATCTGGCCCAAGTAAAACTCATTGTAATCCAAAGTCTTGCCATAGGAGGGCTCATGCCTATCCCAAGGGGAGAGATAAACCCCCAATTGCACCCCACCAATTCTTGCAGCCTCAGCCAATTCTCTTACCACATCTCCACTCCCATTCCTCCAAGAACTAGATTTCACAGAGTAATCAGTATACTCAGACGGCCACAGACAAAATCCATCATGGTGCTTTGCAGTTAGAATCACTCTAGAAAAACCAGAATCTTTAGCCACACTAACCCACTGAGTCGCGTTCAACTCAGTTGGATCGAACACTGATGGGTCAGCGCGCCCCGTTCCCCACTCCGAGTCCGTGAAAGTGTTTGTGCCGAAATGCAAGAAAATGGCCATTTCTGCGAGCTGCCATGAAATCTGCTGAGCTGTTGGAATTGGGAGAATCGGCAGCGGCGGCGGCGTCGGGCGCGGTGAAAGTGAGCTCGAAACTGATGCCTGCGACTGCAGAAAATGGGTGGATGTGATTGTAAAGATGATGAGAACGTGTTTTGGTGTAAATTTGAAGTTTTTATTGAATTGCTGATGATGGAAGGCCGGTTTCTTGATGATCATGTTTTGCTTTCTTCAATGGCCGGGAAGTTTTGACTGGTAACTACTGCTAGTTTCTTGATTGTAATTTGTGACCAGGTTTCAATGTAGTTATTTTACGTTACATAATAACTCTTTTAAATGGCCTTCAAAGCAAAATCAATCTCTCTTCTCCATAGTTTATCTCTCATTATTATATTTACTATTTTTATAAAAATATAAATTATTTATAACATCATCGATTATATAATTTATTATTAAAAATTTGAAAAACTATAAATTTTGATTATAAAATACTCAACCATAATAATCAATTATTAATTAAAAATTAAATAAAAATAATTAATATTTTTAACTTTCTTTAATGGCTGGGAGTGTTCAGTTGATCAACTGTTGGGTGACTATGAATGGAATTAGGAAATCATTCTTTTTTTATTCTCTCTGGAAACTGTATTAACTGTTTTCTAACTTACTCTACTTTTATTTGTAGTGATATTTTCTTATCGTAATTTGATTGGTGCAAATTTAATGTGGTTATTTAACGTTACACATGTGATTTTTATATATAAGATGTATGGGCAAAATTATTTAATTGTGATATTGACTTCAAAACAGGTCAAAACTCTTAAGAGAGGATAATAGATAACTGGATATGTAGTTAATGAGTTATCGAGTCTTCATCAAATAGTTAATGATCCGGGGTTTATTTCATATTTTACTAAATGATCTTTTATTCAACTATAAATTAAAATAAAATAATTATAAATACAAACCAAACCCTCATTAATTATTATTATTATTATTATTATTATTATTATTATTATTATTATTAAATAATAAACCCTAGTTACCAATGTATTAACTAAATTAAAATTAAAAACTAGAAGTTAAAGTAATTATAAATCCTAATGATGAAATAATCAACTATAGTTTTATAACTATAAATTAAAATAATTATAAATCACAAAAAAAAAAACTAAAAACTCATAATTATAAATAAATTGAGGGTAAAACATAAGTCTAGTTGAAAAAATTTGGTCAAGAATTGTGGTTGGGCGGGTTGAGGTGGCATCGCCATTTAAGTGATAGAGTAGTATACACCTTAATTCATGTCCTTAGTAATCATGTAAATTACCTCATATTTACCAATTCACAATGAGCATGATTATTATTATTATTATTATTATTATTATTATTATTATTATTATTATTATTATTATTATTATTATTATTATTATTATTATTATTATTATTATTATTTTTAGAAGGAAAATTGCGAAGTTATTAGGCAAGTTGGGCATTCGACTTATATTGATGTGTAGCCCGTGATTGCCCAAATTGTGCATTGTTCGGCCCATCTGGAATGCTTCAATTATTAAGCTTTTATAAAATAGGGTGAGAAATTCAATTAATGACGTTGGATAACAAAAGTATAAAAATAATAATCACCTTAATAAAAACATAATTTTAATAGCTAAAATGACCAAAATAATCCCACTATTCTACTTTTCTGATACACAAGACATGGATCACAAGATTCACAACTGTTGTTAATGTCATTAATTTTTCTACAGTTACGATACATATAATGTCACAAATTTCATTTTATTTTTTACCGAGCCACCTTAATACCTCACAAACTTTCATCTTTTCACATCTTATGACAAAAAAAATAAAAATGAATTGGTCTTTTTTTTTTTCTTTTTTTCTTGACAATCAACTTCCCATGTTACAAAGTTGTACATGTTGTGGACTGAAAAATGATAAAGCGGATTGGGCCAATCTAGGGGTACCCCAAGCCCGTGTAAATATGGGCCTACCCGACCCGTTGACAATGGTGAATTGGCACCAACTACACGTGAAATTCAAAAGCAAACCAGAAATCCACCAACTCGATCTGACTAACCCATCATGAAATAGATTGATGTTGATGTTGATGTTGATTTGATAATATATAATATTTTTATTGTTGTTATTCAAAAAATGTAATTTTAATTAATAACCTTCGGTCAATTTGTCGGACCGCCTCTTCTAAAATCGTGAAAATCCCCAACACAAATATAAAATCCAATAAGTAATTAGTGTAGCCAGAGATTCCAGTAGTTATTTAATGAAGCACGTAAGCTTTTAGAAAATTAATTGAACTCTTTAATTATAAGATCAGAAGAATATGCGATCTTCAACCTTATAATTGAGTTATATAATAGTAGGATATATTAATTATCACTAATAGTTAATTGTTTGGAGATGAGTTTGGTTAGCCAGGCTTTAAATTTAGTTATCAATGTTTTAAGTTTTTTTTTTTTTTTTTTTTAAAATCATCAATATAGTTAAAGTTTTAAAGAATAATTAAGAATTCATAATTCGGTTGAAAATGTTCCTCCTCACATTCTTTTAATGATTAAATCACACCATACATCTTTTACATCCTATAAGTGCAGTACTTATCATAACCCATTCAAGATTAGTTGAAAATAATAAAAAGAATAATGTTTGATATTTCAAACATTCAAAATGTATATTACTTTTAAGCAAACGAAGTTCATCCATCCTTTTTTTTTTGGATGTCGAGGTAACCCGCAGCCGCTACCGTAGTGCGCATTGGGTAAACTCCACCCCTGTGTAATAGCCTGCAAACCTACACAAGGGAGGTAAACCACACTTGACAAGCCATGTGTGACAGGCTCACACCTAGTAGTGTTGGTGGTGGGTCGAACTTGAGACCTTTGGCCTCAAGAAACACCACTCCACCACTAGGCCATCCCAAGGGGACGAAGTTCATCCATCCTTAATTAATGTGCATGTAGTCTATATTAAATCTCATGAAGATTGGCAATTATTTAGAGAAATGGTTCATGTATTAATTTATAAAATGATTTAAAAAATCCAACCTGTTAGAAGGAAATAACAATCAAATTGAATCAAATTGATTCATCCAAAAATAGTTTTATTTCTTTCCTTGTAATAGTACAAAGACCCTCAATAAGAGAGGATGTAAACATCATTGTTTAATATACAAGAAAAGAATTAATCCTGTCTTCCTATCTTCTCTCTCTAATGGTGTTTATACCATTCAACATGGTATCAAAGCAGGATAGAATCCGATAGACTCAGAGAAAAACTCATCATCATTTGTATAACATTCCCGACCCTCTGGTGTGATTATGTCGATCATGGCAGAGCCCAGTGAAAACCCAAACCCAAACATCACCAACAACCAAGATGAATTAACCATTCAACTGGCCAATCTGCTCAAGAATAGCCTCGGCCTGCAACAGAACACCAATACTGAATCTCTCTCAATCGGATTCAAGTTGAATGGAGATAATTATCCATTATGGACAATCCTCATGAAAAAAACAATCGGAGGACGATGAAAGTCGTCATACATCACCGGGGATCTTCCAGCCACCACAGATTCGACATACAAAACATGGGAGCAAGAAGATCAGCGTGTTTTCACATGGCTAGTACAGAATGTGGAAACAAATCTAATCAATAGTGTGTCAAAATATCCAACGGCTAAGGCCATTTGGGAAGGGCTAGACATTACCTACGGAAACGACACTGATTCCCTTCAAATCTTTGATTTACACAGAAAAGCCAACACATTACAGCAAGGAGAACATACCATAGAGGAAACATGGGCAAAATTTCAAGAGATTTGAATGACTATAGACCGCAGAGAACCAAACCCCATGACATGTTCTAAAGATATTGAAATATTCAACAAAATCGTGCAAAATCAGAGATTGTTTCAATTTCTTACCGCTTTGAACGAGACACACGAGCTTGTAAAGAAGGAGCTGCTTAAGAGGGACCCCTTGCCCTCAGTCGACTTTGCCTACGCAATGGTGAGACGCGAGACTGCCAGGGATCGAATTCTCCGACCGGTAGTCATCGATGACGGCGGCGCATCAATCGAAAGAGGTAGTGACCGCGGAAAACGGAGGAGGACAAGAGCAAGCTTGTGTGCTCACACTGTGGGATGAAGAAGCACATGAGAGAGACTTGCTTTCAATTGGTCGGCTACCCCGCATGGTGGGATGACACAAAAAGGACAAAACAGCCAAGTAAAAACAGAGGCGGCGTTGCCGCAGCAGCTACTACAGGCAATTGCGGCTAATCGTGATTGGTCACTTCATCAGTTTGATGTGACAAATGCTTTCTTATACGGAGAACTAAAAAATGAAGTTTATATGGAAGCACCTCCTGGTTTGTTAGGAGAGTTTGGAAGAGGTGAGGGATGTCGTTTGAAGAAGACTCTGTATGGCCTAAAACAATCACCAAGGGTTTGGTTTGTGAGATTTACAGAAGCTACGGTACAATACGGGTACAGACATAGTAATTCAGATCACACTCTGTTCCTGAAAAGGAAAGACAACCGAGTTACTTGTCTTATCATCTATGTGGATGACATGATTATCACGGGGGATGATAATTAAGAAATTGACAGTCTAAAGATCAACCTTTTCAAGGAGTTTGAGATGAAAGATCTCGGACATCTGAAGTACTTTCTAGGAGTTGAGGTATTGAGATCGAAAAATGGCATATTTTTGCGATAGAGAAAATATACGTTGGATCTTTTGGCTGAGACTGGCTTACTTGACTGCAAACCAACAAGTACTCCAATCATCCTGAATCATGAATTGCAGATTGTAGATGGCGCTGAATCAGTGGAATAGGGAAAATATCAGCGTCTAGTAGGAAGATTGATTTACTTGTCTCATACTTGACCTAACATTGCATATGCCGTTGGTGTTATGAGTCAGTCCATGCATCAACCACAGAAGGAACATATGGAGGCTGCACTGAGGATTGTTCGGTACCTGAAGGGCATGATAGGATATGGAGTTCTACTCAAAAAGCATGGACATTTGGATATTCATGGCTATACTGATGCAGATTGGGCAGGAAGCCTAATGGATAGGAAGTCCACCGGAGGATATTTTACCTTTGTGGGAGGAAATTTGGTTACATGGCGAAGTAAGAAACAGAAGGTGGTTGCATTATCTAGTGCTGAGGCTGAGTTTCGGGGAATCAAGAGTGGACTTACTAAAGTGCTATGGCTACGGAAGTTGTTGACCGAAATAGGTTTTCCTCCAAAGCAGAAGTGCCGATTGTTCTGTGATAACAAGGCGGCAATCAGCATATCCGAGAATCCAGTTCAGCATGATAGGACCAAGCACGTAGAAATGGATCGAGATTTCATCAAAGAAAAGATTGAGGGAGGTATCGTGGAGTTACCATTTGTTAGATCCGAAAATCAGTTAGCAGATATCTTGACTAAAGCAGTCAACACCACTAATTTCATTGGTGTTCTTGGCAAGTTAAGTATCGGTGATCCCGTTACTAAACTTGAGGGGGAGTGTTAGAAGGAAATAACAATCAAATTGAATCAAATTGATTCATCCAAAAATAATTTTATTTCTTTCCTTGTAATAGTACAAAGACCCTCAATAAGACAGAATGTAAACATCATTGTTTAATATACAAGAAAAGAATTATTCCTATCTTCCTATATTCTCTCTCTAATGGTGTTTATACCATTCAACACAACCTTATGTAAAAAGAAGAGATTTGGGTTCAATATTCCCGGTCACACAAACAAAACATTAATATAAAATTAAGGATTGAAACACCCGCCGGCTCGAAGACTATGGAAAATTGGAAAGTATATATATATATATATATATATATATATATATATATATATATATAAACTGCCTAGGATCGATGTGCTGTCTGCTGTCAAATTTTTTGACTTTTTTTCTTAAAGTTGGTTAATTAACTTAATACTAAAATAATCAAACGATATTTGTGGTTAAAAAAAAATTCAATCTTAGTTAGCCAACCATTGATTTAACTTAGTATTACGCAAATGTCCCAAAGTCAATGTACATAAGGACACTTGTTTCATTTAGAGTGTGCCTCTTCAACCTCATTTACATTTTCGGTAATCTATTTTAGATTTTCTAATATATATATATATATATATATATATCCTTAAATTCATTTCTATGTACTATCTATTTCGTATATCGATGTGGATAAGTTCCCAAATCCTCAAATTAATTAATCCATTTATAGATTGTTAACCACCTAAAACACATACGCAAAAGATTCCCGCCAACAAATGTCTCATATTCCATTTCTATATGTGCGTCATTTATCAAATTCATTTTCAATGTAAACTTAAATAGATTCCACCCAATAGTTATTACTCCTTATAATTAAAATTAAAATTGTATTTTTCTTTTTAAATACACAAACTACGTACTAATTAAGGCACCGACATATATTATTATATACTACCTCCGTTTCATAATGTTTGTTGTTTTGTTTTTTTATCTGGAATTAAGAATTATTTTTGTGGACAAATATACCCATCCCTTATATATGCCATAAAATCTAATTCATCTATATTTTCCTAAAAAATAACAATATTTTCTCTCTCCATATATTTTTCTCTCTTCATATATTATAGGTAAGTTAGAATCAAAAAATCTTGTAGGATTTGAAAGGGTTAAAATTGGGAGAGAGGATGTCAAATTATATAAAACAACAAACATTTTGAAACTAAAAAAAAAACCTTAAACAACAAACATTATGAAACGGAGGTAGTATAATATGAAGGAAATTAAGTTCTAAAATTATACATAACAATTCTGTTAACATATTTAATCTTATACTACCTCCGTTTCGAAATGTTTGTTGTTTTAGGTTTTTTGTTCTGTTTCAAAATGTTTGTTGTTTTATATAATTTGACATCCTCTCTTCCAATTTTAACTCTCTCAAATCCTACAAGATTTCTTGATTCTAGCTTACCTATAATATATGAAGAGAGAAAAATATATAGAGAGAGAAAATATTGTTATTTTTTAGGAAAATATAGATGAATTAGATTTTATGTCATATATGAGGGATGAGTATATTTGTCCACAAAATTAATTCTTAATTTCAAATAAAAAAAATAAAACAACAAACATTTCAAAACGGAGGTAGTATATGATATAATCTAGAATCCTAATTGTTCACAAAAGATGGAGGGAACAAAGAAAAGAAAATCACAAAATTAACAAATTTAGTTTCCAACCCTTATTGAAGTTCATGCATTCAAACTTGATTTGACTGATGATTAATTTTAGATCAGTTAATTTGGCTTTGGCCTCTCAAATATAGTAGCTAGATAGGATAGGATGCCTATCTCTGCGATTTAGTTATGGATCTCTATACTCGATTAAATTTCAGTGTAGATTCTTAAATGTTGATTTATATATATAATTATAAAAATATAATGTATTATTAAAAAATTGGAAGTAGCTAGAAGAATAAAAACACTCAAAGAATTAACCTATAAATTGTTGAATTTTACGTTGTGTAAAGACCGGTACGTATAAGTTTGATGGGCAGTGCAATGTGACAATTCAAAAAGAAAAAGAAAAAAAAGAAATGAAAAGCCAATTCAAACTCAATAATCAATATATATATATATATATATATATATATATATATATATATATAGATAGATAGATAGATAGATAGATAGATATGGAGCCACCTGAATTGTGAAAGACGATGGGTCATAAATAATGAGAAAAACGATAATCATTATTCTCAATCAGACAGCAGTTAATTAGCAAATCCTATAAACAGTAGAGAACTAGGATCCTTCATCAATTATTCCTCTACTGTTTTTTACTATTTTCTGATTCATTTTTTCTGCAGCTTTATGTATAAATAATTTAACTACTGCTGATCTGATCATGAATTACTATACATGAAACTAGGTTTTATGTTTATGACAGCAGTAGGTAATAATGGTATTAAAAAAAAGTGTTTGTCTAGTTAATTCGGAAAAAAACAAGCCATGGACTGATGCAGGCGGAAAACCCGCAGCTTAGATAATTAATGTACATTACTGTCTTTTTTTTTTTAGATTTTATGAAGTACACAATAATATATATTCATGAGACGGCATGATTATTGTGATTTGCATTCAGATTAATTTCAAAAAAATAGTTGAATTATATTTTCATATGAAAATAATAATGTTTAGGGATTATTAATCTATAGTGCGAATATATTGATTGACTAATAAAAAAACAGAAAGTATAAAAATGTATTCAATTAGTTCGTGATTTTTATGAAAAAATTAAATATTCATTTTTAAAGATGTTGGGATATGATATATATAAAAGTTAAGAGGTACTAATTACTACTTACATAGTATTATTTAATTTACAAATTAATTAATATTGAAATATCTTGGAATTGAAGCTTCGTTAATATTGGTATTGGTCTTATATCTACGGAATATTCGGTTTTAAAGTTGGATGAAAATTTTCATATGAATACAATTTTATAGTTTTAAGACTAACGTGTTCGATTTTTAAGTTGGGTGAATTTTTTAATGAACATGAAGTGAAATGTCTTGGTAAAATAAAATAAAATAAAATAAAATAAAATAAAATAAAAGATTTTGACTAGAAATGTAATAATGACTTCCCACTGTTCGTTAATCAAAATCTCTCAATAAAAAGGCTAAAGCCACCACTTGGAGTGAAATTAGAGAGAGAAAGTGAGGCAAGTTAATTTCTCAAACAGCCAACATAGATCGAGATATAGATGCAGAAACTATAATAGTCTAGAGAGAGAGAGAGAGAGAGAGATGGGAAGGGCTCCTTGCTGTGATAAGGCAAATGTGAAGAAAGGGCCATGGTCGCCTGAAGAAGATGCAAAACTTAAAGAGTTCATTCAAAACTACGGCTCCGCTGGTAACTGGATTGCTCTCCCTCAGAAAGCTGGTAATTAATTAATTAATGACCTAATTATATTAAACCTCTCTCTGTCTCTGTCTCTGTCTCTCTCTCTCTCTCTCTCTCTCTCTCTCTGCCTCTGTCTCTGTCTCTCTCTCTCTCTCTCTCTCTCATGTTAATTCTTAGATATCGATCAATGTTGATATCTGCAGGTCTGAAAAGATGTGGAAAGAGCTGCAGATTGAGATGGCTAAATTATCTGAGGCCTAACATTAAGCACGGTGAATTTTCTGATGACGAAGACAGAATTATTTGCTCGCTATATGCAACCATCGGAAGCAGGTATAACTTAAATCACGTACGTGTGTGTCTGTCTGTCTGTCTCTCTATATATATATATATTTTTTTTCCTTTTTTCCCCCCGGGTTTAATATAATTTTCTGCTTTTAATTATCACGTGACTCGACTAATTATACCTAATTTTTTTCTTGAATTTTTCCAAGCCTTTTTTATATTTTGTTTAATTCCAACTAAGAAACGTAACGATTGAAAGAAAAAACCCTCAAGAGAAAGAAATGTGGAGGCTGGACAGAGATCAGCAAAGGAAAGTTCTGTATAATGTATATTATAGTCTTGTAGCTAGTATTAGTATTGTTGAAATTACATTTTCTTCCATTTTGGGACAATTCCATGCTTGCATGTAATTAATGTTGATTGTTGAGACAACAAATTATATGTATATATCATGTAATGGAAACATTAATAAATAAATTGAAATTGAATGCAGGTGGTCAATCATAGCATCTCAGTTACCAGGAAGAACAGACAATGATATCAAGAACTACTGGAACACAAAACTGAAGAAGAAAATCCTAGGAATTCTCCCTTCAAATCCACCACCATTTCCCTTTCCCTTTCAGACATCAATCCCACAGTCTCAATCTCTCTCTAATCTCTCACATCTCTACACCTCCTTTACCCCACAAAATTTGAGTTTTAATGTGCACACCAACAGCAGCCACCAGCCTGAGGATTTGCAGTGCTACTATCCCATGAAAGACAACGTGGCGGCGAGCTGTTCCTCGTACGGCAACATTAATCGCGTGAAGCAGGAAGAAGTAGTTGGCTGTTTTCTGGAAGAGCCGCTGCGGCCAATCAATGGGGTTGTGGAGAACACTCAGTTGCACTATGATCTGGAGGAAGTGAAGCAGCTCATCACAACCGCCGAAGAGATGGGGATCTACTACTTTTGATCACAAGAAAAAGACCGCATTTTTCTGGGGTTTTCTTTTGTGATATATGGAAAATGAAAAGGGATTAATTCAAATTTCTTTTATTCGCATGTACGTAGTAAATAGTTTCTATTTTTAATTTGCATTATATATATTAATCTTTAGGCAGACTTTTTTCTGGTTTAATTTTGTAAGGTTATCGTTGCCACAAATTAATTAATCTCCTCTGCAGCCTCTTTCTACCATATGTAAACTATTATTGATCGAATGTGTTGTTTTCTTCGTCGTAATCTTTTTAATGGAGCTTATTAATCTTGTATATCTATTTGACGTGTATTGATAAATAAAAGTAGACTGAAATCGACAGATCGATTCATCCAAAATTTTGTTCAAGAAGTTGCACAAATTAACAATCAATAATAACAATAATATATATACAGCTTCCACTTTTCTTTCCTATATATGTAAGTCCATGGAAATTACACTTGCTGTTAAAATTGTTTCTGCATTGACCTAGGTTTTATTATAATAACAAAAATCATTATTATTATTTTGAAATAGACCTAGCTTGTTTTATAATTTGCAAACGAAACGGTTTAGGCTTCAAAATTGTGATCATGCATTGGTTCTAAGAAAAGCTTGTGTAAGAAAATTAAATATACACTAGCTTGATGCCGCCTTCAATTATTTGTACAACTATTCATATAAAAAAAGATAATATATATGAAGACTTTGATCGTAGGAAAATAAAATAAAATAAATGAAGTAATGTACGGAATTAATTTTAAATTTGCATGGTTGCAAAGCAGAGAAAGGGACAGGCAAAATCAAAATCTCAGTCTTATTTGAAGTAGCACCATAATATAATAATTTAATAAAGAGCTAGCAATGCAGGTACACATAAAAATGGAGAACAGCAGGCAGCACTACTGTAGCCTGTAGGTGCATATGAAATAAAATATTTAGGGCCACGATATGATGAACATAGAAAACTGGGGAACGACGTCGTTTTTGGGACGCCTGTCATAGAAATTGGTTTCATCCAATTATTGATTCGTTAATTATTGACCTATGTTGTTGTGATTATCAATTAATTTCTCAAAGGTGGTTGACTCTTGCTTTGCACCATATATCAACTTAGTAAGCTGAATTTATCCAAATATTCATTCAAATTTAATTTTGGTTTCTCTCTCTCTCCCTTGCGCGCGCACACTTCATTCAATCGCATATTGTTTCTGTTCATTGATCATAAGATATACTTCCTCTGTTTTATAATATTAGTTATTTTAGGATTTTAATTTAGAATTAATAATTTATTTTTTAGATTAATATACCCATTCCTTCTATACCAAATAAAATCTTATTCCCCTATACTTTTCTAAAAAATTAGTTATATTTTTTACACAAAAATAAAACTCCAAAACAACAAACATTATGAAATGTAAATAATATATATTTGTGGCTGCATCCCAACTCCTCATATATAGGAGTGGGGTTAAATTATATCCAATGTTCCAACTTAGATAATATGTTATTTAATTTTTTTTGGTATGAACTTGTTATATTATACTATTTGGATAAGAGCTTTTGTACGTACTAGCAGAGGATACGTGCAGTGCACATATTTTGTCTTTTTTTTTTTTCAAAATAATCAAAATAAATATAAACAATAAATGAATATCACAATTATACCACAATTATATTTGAGCGATTATATTTTAAAATTGATATCACAATTATATCAAAATAATAAATATGCATTATAAGGCACGACCTATTGATTGTCTAGTTCTGCATTGCAGATACGAATCACTGATTCATCATTGTTTCTTCTATAAATTGGATATCCATCTTTACCTTGTATTGTGCTTTTGTAGTATGGCCGTGGATAATGACATATGTATATTCCTTTTATCATGCAAGTATTTTTTTGGATTCTTCTCTCCATAATGACCTTGCATCACGTGTTTCTTCACTAATTCACATAGTTCATGATTCTTTTTGTAATTCAACACTAACAAACTTATCAATTTTATCTGGATTATTTATCTTACTCTCTAACTTGAAAATTATCAACGCGCGGACATGTAGTAAACTCATTTTTTGAAATTCAATTACATGAACATGTGCAACTATATTTCCAAATATCTTCTTCTTAAATAATTGATCTTTCAAGTCCTGTAATTTTGCTTGAAATACTTTTGATATTAAATTCGGACGATATTGAGCTGTTTGTCCGATATATATATAATTTTTCTTGTATTTCCTCCCACTCTGGATTGCAAGTCATTGTAATATGAAAGCGCACACCTCATGTGGTAGTATCTGTCTACAAACTTTCTCAACAATGTTCAAGAACATTATAAGATAATGTTCACTATAATGTTCACGACCTCTAGCCACTTGTTGAACATCTTTTGATAAGTGTTTTCAAGATCTGTGTTACTGATTTAATCGTCATCTGGTTCCTGGTTGATGGCAAAAGGATCAGCATGAGATTCTTGCTTTTCTCTGGCTGTGAAAGCTAATAGCTTCATCTTCTGAATCTGATCCACTGGAGCTTGTCTCTTCTTCACTCATTGAAGTATTATAGCTTTTCTTCTTCAGAGTGTTGACACATCTCTCTGAATGTGTCCAAAGCCTTCACATTCTCTGCATCTTATTCATTTGCTTTGATCTTCATGTTGGAAGACTTACAAGAGAGTTACTTCCTATTGTTGATCTTGGAGAAAGGTTGATTTCCAGTCCTTTTCAACATCTTTCTGAAATTCTTGGTGATCAAAACCATAGAATTTACCAACTCTTCATCAAGAACATCCTCATGAACTTTGTCAGGAACCTTCTCTAAAGTTTCAGCTTTTAAGGAAATTCATTTATCTTTCCCCATGTATTTATCTTCTTCAAGATTCATCTCAAAGGTCCTGAGAGATCCCATCAATTCGTCAAGCCTCATACTTCTGATGTTCCTAGCTTCTTTTAGGTAACAACCTTGTAGGAAAATCTCTTTGGTAGAGACCTTAAAACTTTTCTTACCGGTTTCTCATCTGTCATTACTTCACCTAATGAAAAACTCTCATTAGATATACTCCTTAAGTGAGCGTCGAACTCTCCAATAGTTTCAAAATCTGCTATCCTCAAATTTTTAAATTTAGAGATAATATTCTGAAGCCTTGATAGCCTGACAGTGTTGTTCATTCAAAGGTTGTCTCTAGTATATACCATGTAGCCTTGGCAGTCTCACATGTTGAGATCAGAATGAATGACTCCATGTCGACAGCGAAAAAGATGTCATTGAGAGCTTTGGAGTTTGCATTGAACCACCTCTTTTGTGGTTCAGTCCAGCCTTTTTCTGGAATGAAAGTATACTTGTCATCATGGGCAACTGTAGGTTGTGTCCATCCTTCTGTAACACTCTTCCATGCTTGGTTATCGATATATCTGAGAAAAGTACGCATCCTTGCCTTCCAATATGGATAGTTGTTGTCTTCTAGAAGCAGTGGCCTGGCTGTGGAACCTCCTTCTTTTATAGAATTCATGGCTTTAAAACTAAATACTTCACACAGAGATGTACTTCCAGTAATCTTTTCATTTTGAACATAAAATGACCCGCTCTGGTGCCAATTGAAAGTGTACACTTCGTGTGGTAGTATCTGTCTGCAAATGTTCTCAACAATATTCAAGAACGTTGTAAGAAAATGTTCACTATAATGTTCAAGAACATTATAATGAATTTAATGTAAATTACAGAAAATAAAGCACACAGTAGATTAGTAACCCTATTCAATCAAACGATCTATGTCAGGGAGACTTGTCAGGTCTGTGAGAAATAATCAACTACTCCGATATATCGTTTACTAGGGATCTTACATGCAGCTGATCTCACGTCACTCAAAATCCTTTCTATTGAACACCCTCTTTCAATGGATTGAACTATGAGCTCTCCTCACAGTCTAGATTTCTACATATCTAGTTCTCATAGGTATTCTCTCTCGAGAACCCTTTGACAGTGTATGAAAAATATTTCAATACACGCAGACTAGAACAATAATCTCTAGTCTAACAATGACAACCGAAACTATGTGGCTCTTTAAACAAAGTAGAGCTCTTGCAGAATATATCTCTTCAGTTCTTGTGATCCGTTTCTGGTTGTTGTCCAACATGTCTATATCACAGGCTATTTATAGATTACAACATAGCCTTAACAAGGGAACATAAGTCCTAATCTTAATTTGAATATGATAAGGAAACTTTCCTTATTGAAACTAAACCCTAGGACTTTCCATGTTAGAACTTCTTCCATCTTTAGAATTATGTCTTGTCTTCAATCACATGCTCTCTAAGCTGAATAAGACATCTTCTAGAACGATCTTGAATCTCCTCTTGGTTGGCAACTTCAAACAGCTTCAACGATCTTAGAAAAACAATCTGGGCAAAGGATGTTCATGCAAATTTTCACGAACGTTGCAATGAATATTGTTGATCTCTGGACCTTCACATCAAGTAGCACAACAAAATGTCTTATATGTTTACAAGCTGACTTCTTGCTATCACTCAAACTAGCTAGCATCACTCAAGCTAGCTAGCAGTACTCAGCATGTTGAACAATCTCAGTTGTGGCATGATGCACAACCATCTTCATCTTCAGCTCAAACCAAACTCCTTGCTTGAGCTGTCTTCAGGAAGTTCAGATCACATTTATATACATCTTCATGAACGTTGTCTAGAACAACAATCTTGTACGTGGAAAATTAAATACTTAGTAATGATTATATGCCATACAGATTAATGACAATTAATCACTACATCAAGTGTGTGTGTGTGTGTGTATCCAAGACTTGGATTTCGTCCACAGTGTGATGATTATTTTTTAAGAGTACAACTGACAGAGACGGACTCAGGGGGGCTGGTGGTGGCAGCCGCCCCCCTCACCCCCTCAAATTTTCAGAACAATATAGTGTATATACACATGTGTATATAATTTATTATATAAAAAAATATTTTTGCCCCCCTCCTCCCCATAAATTTAAGATCTTTGGATTAATTCCAATATTTTTTGTTGGCCCGCATGTGGTGGGCCTTTATATTTTGGGGATAAAGTAAATTGATTTAGTTATGACCCAAATAAATTAATAGATATTTTATTTAAAAGAAATGAAATCTCAATTCACTATAAAAAATAAAAAAAAATACATCCACCAATTTCATCTTTGCTTCTTTGGCTGCTATTCTGGGTAAGTTTTTTTTTTCCTCTTTATTCATATTAGTGTTTTATATTTTATATTTGCTTTAAATTTAATTCATAATATATATAATTTGAGGTTATATTTATGGAATTGATCATTTGAGAAGGAATGATTCAAGACTTTGCTAGAGTTTTATTTATCTATTATGATTTCATAATTCACATGTAATATAATATTGATTATCGTTGATCGTTATGCTCAAATTATTCATTTAAGTTGATTTTTTTTATTAAGGTTTACATTCCCCTTATATAATTATATTCAATTTTCTTATAATTTTATATTTGCCCTACCATTTTTTTTTTTGCAAAAATGTTAGAAGCATGATTGATGATTCGTTATGAATTTTTAAATAGGTTCAATAATACACATAAAAGACAAAAATTTACCCAAAAAGAGTTTTTTTTTTTTTGGAGACTACTTGGTATGAAACGTCGCATTATTGACGATGGTGTTATATATTGAAAATTTTGACATATTGCTCAATTTATGCGAGGTACTTAATTTAAATACATGTTTATTTATTTTACTTGTATTTGCATTATAATTATTTTTCACCCCTAAGTTAAAATTCCTGCGTCCGTCCCTGACAACCGGAGAAAACGTGAGATTCAAAGAGCGTTTTAGAAAGAAAATCGTTATCGGAAATTGCAAGCGACATAAGATCCAAAAACATACGTTATGATGTCAATACATGCGATATCTCCTAGTCTTTCTCATTATATAATTTTCCTACTACTCCCACACATTACCTTATCGTTGTTTCTCAAAATTCATTATTTCATTTTTCCTCAGAACTCTCATATATATAGTCAGAGATCCAATTTGTAAACTGTTGTGGATCAACAGTCCAGAAAAAATATATATAAAAATAAAAATACAGGTTGTCATAAATCAATTAATCTTCATTTTGAATTTGGAATTTTGGAAGACGGATCTAAAATTGGATGAAGTCATTCTTTAATAGATTTGAAATGTGCAGCTCTTAATTTGGTGGCATGGCTCACAATTTTCAAATAAACACAACATTTAATTTCTTGTAATTTTGGTCTTGACCACAATTGATGAAATTCATGGATATGGATATTGAAGTGATGGGGGGGTGAGTTTTTGCAAGAATGTCTTTTCGAGCGAAGTACAAAGGTCAAAAGGAAAGTCAAGACTAGTGTGTGTGTGTGTGAGAGAGAGAGAGAGGGAGAGGGGGGGGGGGATTCTCAAGTCTGACACATACAAATTATTGTACAGCAAGAAGAAGAGTGAGGCTGGTAAATTCTAATGTAAGGGTGCATTGCATCCCCTCATTATTTATAACTAATTTTTTATATTTTTAATCTTAATCTGTTGGCCGATGAAAGAATTTTAGTTTCAGACTATCACAATAAGTAATTAAGTGTCATAATAGATAATTGAAATGCCACAATATATTAATTGAAGTGTCATGATAGATTTTTTCGGTCAGTCTAAATTTTGAGCCCCGAAACTTTTGTTTCTGGATTAAAAAAAAAAATTACAAATATCTGAAAAATGATAGATCTGAAACACATGTCACCTATGGAGCTGGTGGATGCCCTATGCTAGAATTTACCAGGTTTTGTTGTGACATGGCTATTGGTTTCAACAATTTCTCAAACATTAAACCTTCGCTCACTCAAACAAGCAACCACAAAATTGTCTCTACTCCCAAAAAAAGAAAAGAAAAAAGAAATCATTCGATCGAGATCTCATCCTTCCAATTATTGCACGCTCACATGACCCACTCTTATCTTATAGATTATTTGCTTCTAAAAGCCCAATAATATGTTTTTTCTTCTTTTATTAATAAAATAAAAAGCTTTAGAACAGCCTATCCAAGACCAAATTCAGATGGAATCCGGTGCATTAGGTACAATGCTTTTGCCCGTATCTTTTATCTGAGAAGTGGATTATTGAGACGACAATAAAATAGGAGTAAAAAAAGAGAGAGAAACAACCTAGGCTAAGGTAATCTATCAGCAAGGGTAAACTAATGCAAAAGCAGAGGAGAATATGGATGGATCACCAACAACAAACAGCATATTTCATAGAAATTATAAGTAGCGTTGATCCATCACCAAATAACAGTGTCGCAACAATTCACTAGTCGGAAGTCTAGCATGAGCTTCAGGTCTGAGATCAACATTTATTCAAGAAAAGACATGTCCCAGTCTCATAAAAACAGACTAGTATGTATCTCAACTTCTTGAAGCTTTTCTTTTTCTTGGAGAATAGGTTCATCGACTTACTCAGGATAGGAAACTTGACATATACGAAAACATCCGTTACTGCAATCTTCTCCTATAAGTACCTGAAGTAACACGAACTCATGAAGGTATATATCAACAGAAGGCAGTGTTCCAGAGAGAATACAGATAAAATTCAGCATCAAGAAACTTGTGGGGAGGCGAGTAGCCTATTGGACCAACCCTAGATTCACTACTCCAAAGGATTTGGTAGCAAAATTCACATAAAATTATTCAGGTAAAATGTAACTTAAAAGACACTAAACATTGAAATGGTTACCTGGCACACAGACACAGACATAAGATCAAACGGCAGCTTTAGCAGTCGTTTTGGCTATTGTTTTAGTGTCGAAGATTTCAATCCAGTAGCCATCAGGATCCTTGATGAATGCTATGTCCTTAATTTTTCCTGCAAAGTTGAAATGCACAGAAAAATTGGATCAGGTGAATTTGACTAAAACATGATATTTATTTCTTAAAATGAAAGGATAGGGTTACCATCATCAGGTTTCTTCACAAACTCCACCCCTAAACTCTCAAATCTCTTGCATGCCTTGTATACATCATCAACAGTGATACCTATGTGTCCTGAAAGCAGAACACTATGTGTTAGTCCTCCAAATATAAGACTGAGCATCCTGTATAATGGAACAGCCACTGCAGATTATCTCATTCGCTAAATGAAAAGAGCCTAAAGAGAACCACATCTGCACATGCATCTAATGTGCAGTAGCAGTTTCATTCGGAAGACAGAAAATGGGTTGAAAGGACTGAAAATGGAAGTGCAGTTATCTTTAAATAGGTCAGGATGAATCAAAGACATAGCTATGATGTCTAGTAATGTTATATGGAACTAAAGGCAGAATTCCAAGTGCCGTTGATTGAGCTCACGCTGAACAAACAATAAATATTGATCTAGCTCACAAAAATTAAGAAATGTTGACTATGGAGTTTCTCATTAACCCCAAGATTCAGAAATATGGTGTCACGACGGTTATAACTATTACACGACAAAATAAAAAGCATAGGATCTTCTGTGACAAAGGCAGGAAACAACAAATCATCCATGCACTTGTTTGTAACTAAATATATTTGGATAGAGATGTATAGTGAGCGACAGAAAGTAGATAGTATTTTAACAAACGCAAAATTATTCACTAACATGTAATGCTGAACACTATGCATAAAAGACCACATATATAGTGTTTCACTTACAAGCCTCTTATTGACTTATATAAGAAAGTACTTGAAACTCTTTGGCATATTGATTTACATTTGAAGCCGATTACAAGAAGGAGACCACATACACACAAGGATTTTACAGTAGATGTGCACACTCCAGAGAAAATCAGTGATCAGAATCATATCATATCATATCTAAAGAAATAAATGAACAAAGAGAAGCAAATTTGACATACCAAAACCACGAGGGTCTGAGTTCCCGTTATGATAGCCCTTGAATTCAGGATCAGACTCAGTACCCCAGTTACTGTCACAATGATAGTTAGATAATGAGAGGCATTGCTATGTAAGAATGTATCTCGTACAGCATGTAAATAATGAGCAATCAGCTCTTACTGTGTAAGCTCGAGTGCAGCCTTCTGACCAAATGTCCAGGACGTGCGCTCAATGGGATCACTGGGAGCTGATGATGTGTCCTGATGTCGCACATACACAAATTATTTTAGAGGTCTAGCGAGACATCAGCACGTACGCGATACACATAAACATACAAGCAAAATGATGTATCATCACATACACGATACACATAAACATACAAGCAAAATGATGTATGAATAGGTCAACAGAAACAGAAAATTAGAAATGACCAACATAGCATGATGAATAAAATTTCATGCAAGTTATTTGATGATCTCACCTCATATCCTAAGAAGTATAATGTAAACTTCAGCTCTTCAAAATCCAGCCTTTTAAGCAACCTGTATTCCAGAAATAATGAAGACAATAAATAAAGTTGAATTTATTCCTCAATGATTCCAGAGATGAAGGGCAAAGAAATTGCTATCAACAACTAAACATGTATTTAAATTCCAAATCCATGCAAACAAATGGTACAAATCATAATATGATTGAGCTTTGGCTGAGACTAAAATGGTACCAGGTGTATAGAGCTACCATAGTTGGCTCATAAAGCATATAAAGGATAAAAAATACCTAGTGCTTGAACTGTTAACTTAGTAACCTAACATGTTAAGAGCAACAATTTCATTATAAAAAGCAACATAAAAAACCATCAAACCTTGTCCACTGGCACTGCTCTTACCAAACAAAAGCAGAGGATCTATGAAGCATGTCTAAAGAAGTGATCTAAGGCAATTTTACATCTAAATATCCAACATGATTATTAAATCCAATTTTTTCCCCAAAATAGCAAGCGTGTGTGTGTGTGTGTAGGATCCATAATTTGAAGACAGTTTAGAGCACTCACGACATCCCCATTATCCGAGAGTAGAAATCAAGACTGACTTTGGGGTCCTTTACCCGAATCATCTGAATGCAGAAACACACGATTATCAACCAAACATTCTACTAAGTATCTCTTAAAGTCATTAAGAAACAAAAATAATCGAGCAATTCTCACAAATACACATTATCTCCTGCTAATAAAATTAAGACTTCCAGTAATTATGATTTCTTTGGTACACATTCAACAATACACTAGCCTGTGTGATTGTAGCCAACAAAAACAAGAATTGGGAATTAAAGCTCACAGTTTGCTGCAGGAAATAGCCTTTGGTGGCCTCATCAGGAGAAGCTTGGAGCCCTGGATTGTTGTCAGCTGATTCTTTGGCCGCCATCACACTAGTCCTTGATATATATCTTCTGGGCTGTTTAAAAACCTGCAAAATTAAACAAATTAATCAATAATAGGCAAAGAGGGAAAAAAAAAGATTAATACAATGAGGGAGGAGGGGGTGTATCAAAAAAGTTGCTGAGAGAGAAAAAGGTGGTGCTATTATTTAGACCTTGGGTCTGAGAGTGAAGAGTGTGGGAAGATGAGAAAAAAGGGGCGGCCTCAGATGGGCGGAGGGGAGGCGGGAGAAGGCGGCGGCGAGTGAAGAAGAAGAAGCCATGACATGTGAATTTTGGACAGAGAGAGAGAGAGAGAGCATACCTTTTGGGAGAGGACGGTGACAACTACTGACAATATTGGATTGGACCACCAAGATTTCTGGTTTGGTACTATGAGTCGTGTATCACTATGGAATGGGAAAAGGGGTAGTGTTCTTCATTTACATTTACTTACTCCTCTGCTTTCCATCATCTCCGCTCCGCTTCTGATTTTCCCCTGTCAGGATCATCCAATCCAATCCAATCCAATCCTGCATTACCAAAATATCAAACTAAACTATACCTAATTTTTTTTTTTTTTCTGCTTATTATTATTATTACTACATGAAATTCACGCTATTATATAATTTCTTTAAGGGGTGTATTTTGGGTAATTGATTATTTTATTTTAATTTTTAAGAAGGTATTTAAAGGGATACACTTGTGTGAAACCGTTTAACGGGTCTCTTCCGTTAGACGGATCTCCACCCGATCCGAATCAAATTTAAATATAAAACAATAAAGAAAAAAAGGTAAAAATAATGTGGCTTCTCTTTCTCTCTCCCTCTGCAGCGCCGCTCTCTTTCTCTCTCCCTCTCCCTCCCCGCTTTTCTTCACAATAGAGCACCCCCTCACCCTCATTCGATTTGCAGTCCATCAATCCCCGCCTTTCTCCACATCACACTGGTGAAGCCATAGCTCTCGCGATTGTCTCACCACCTCATCTATTGTTCCCCAACTCGAATTTTAGTTGTGATATGTTTTGATTTGTTGGTGGAAATTGTGTCTTGTAAATGTATTAATGGTGAAAGTATTGCAAAAAGTAAACATCGTGGGTGTTTAATTGATTGCAGAAGTTAATTATATTTTTTGTAATTGGTGCTTCGTATGTTGTTTGCTGATTTTTGTTGAAGAAGAAATCGATAATTGGGAAAGCACAAGAAGAATCGAATCCAGGTCTCCAACACTAAAAAGTCGTTCTTCTTTTCTCTTTCTCGATGGAGCAGACAGATTTTGTTGGGGTTTTTTCAAATTGAACCACCACAGGATCTAATTGGATGTTCATTAATCCTAATGTCATGTAGATCATAATTTTATGTAGCACATATGTTTTAATTAACCGAGTTTAACTAACATGCATAACCGGTTTTCGATTCTACTAAAGCGGAAACATAGAAAACCGAAAAACGACTTACAAAATAAACGACGGGTTGAGGACAAGATTAAAGGTCTAATATTGTTGTTGTATGAATGATAATAAGCGCCCCTTGATGCTATTCCACTCCTTGATCTTCTGTTGTATTTCCGGACTGAATCTAGTTTCAGGGTGGGCTGAAATCTACTAGATCGGTATGGAATCTGTGGAGATCAAGAGAACACGAGAGGGTTGATATTTTATGATGTTAATTTCGTGCCCTCCACCCTCTTATTTATAAGGGGGTGGACGAAATTAGTGTCCCAGTTGGACTGGAATTCTATCTCTATCTCTTGTTCTATCTCCAATCCAATTCAGTCTCTTTTTGGGCTACAACAGGGATCTAGAAGAATATTAAATTAGCCCATTAATTTATTTAATATCCAATATCCAATAAACTTAGGATATAATTAAATAAATTAAGTATTATTTTTATTCCACTAAAGAAATAATACTGATCTACCAATTTAATACATATTTCGGAATATGCTTTCTCCTTTAGTCCAGTCATTCCCCATGTTTAAGATATAATGCCCATTAATTAATTATGTAAGCTTCTGACAACTATAATTAATTAATATCTTTTCCTTGAGTAGTACCACACAAGCTTTACTCATGCACGGAATAAATTCCACCTGCAGGGTTTCAGCATGAACTTGCATTTCCTCAAGGGGACACCATCAACCTGGCGCACCAGGACACGGTGCCCCTACATATTGCACGACCCATCATAAGTGTAAATGTCACAACCCAAGATATCGAGATTATTGATCCTATGAAAGAATCTCACCCTTTGATAAATAAAAGCTGCAAATACTACACGTATATGCCCGCCAACATATAGGGGTTAAGAACCCGAACTCTGTGGATTCTTATTCTCTCATTTAAGGTCAGAATAGAGAATAGAATCCTAAGTAGATTCTCCTCAATACACTTGTCTGTGTATTAGAATAATCAGTTAGTCAAGACAAACTAACTATCAGATTATTCTACGGTGTACCGATAGTAGGTTCAGTGCCATCTAGACTGTGAGTCTTTTAATACATTACAAGGAACTGATGATATGATCTAACCGTGTGTTTACCCACACCATGTCATCTACAATGTAAGTATAGTGAACATGCATGTAAATATAATAATTTAAATGTAAAAAGTGACTGCAATTGTATTCATTCTATATCATCATAAAACCATCATCAATAATGTATACAAAAGACAGGTCTTCTAGTATACAAAACCAACAATGTCCCACTTATACTTGACCACTGCCACATCTCCCTCTCTTAACAATTTCTCGTATAAGATGGTACTTTCTCTCTATGTGTTTACTTGCCTTATGGGCTCTGGGTTCCTTCGAATTTGCCACTGCACCCGAGTTATCACAATATACCGTGATACTCTTAGGCAAATCAGGTACCACGCTCAAGTCCAACAAGAAGCTCTTGAGCCAGACGGCCTCTTTTGCAGCCTCAGAGGCAGCTACATATTCGGCCTCCATGGTGGAATCCGCAATGCATTTATGCTTTATGCTCCTCCATGCAATGGCTCCGCCTCCCAAGATAAACACATATCCTGAGGTAGATTTACTTTGATCTTTATCGGATTGAAAATATGAGTCCGTGTAACCCAAAGGCACTAGACTATCAGAGCGGTGTACCAGCATATAATCTCGAGTCCTTTTTAGGTACTTGAGTATATTCTTAACCGCAGTCCAGTGACCTTGTCCAGGGTTAGTCTGATATCTGCTTACCATGCCGACTGCATAGCATATATCAAGTCTAGTGCATAGCATAGCATATATAAGGCTTCCCACAGCCGAAGCATATGGAATGCCCTTCATCTCATCTATCTCAGCCTGTTTGTGGGGACACATATCCTTGGATAGATGAATTCCATGCCTGAAAGGTATAAAACCTTTTTTGGAATCCTGCATGTTAAACCTAGCTAGCACTTTGTCGATATATGTCGCCTGGGATAAGCACAACATCCTTTTCTGGCAATCTTGAATTATCTTGATGCCAAGGACGTGTCTGACTTCTCCTAGATCTTTCATATCGAACTGCTTGGACAACCACACCCTTATGTTAGATAATACTTTCTTACTGTTTTCAATAATTAAGATATCATCAACATATAGCACGAGGAAAGCCACCACGTTTCCGTCACTCTTCTTGTACACACAGCTCTCATCCGGACATTGCACGAATCCATATGACTGGATAACCTCGTCAAACCGGATGTTCCAAGACCTTGACGCCTGCTTAAGTCCATAAATGGATCTCTTAAGCTTGCACACTAAGTGCTCTTGGCCTTTAGCAATGAAACTCTCTGGTTGCTTCATGTGAATGTTTTCCTCAAGACTTCCATTCAGGAAAGCCGTCTTGACATCCATCTGCCAAATCTCATAATCCAAATGAGCGGCAATAGACAAGAGAATCCGGATTGACTTAAGCATTGCTACCGGCGAGAAGGTTTCCTCATAATTGATCCCTTCTTTCTGAGTGTACCCTTTCGCCGCCAATCTTGCCTTGAAGGTTTCAACCTTCCCGTCAGCTTCTCTCTTGTGTTTGTAAACCCACTTACACCCAATGGGTTTTACCCCATCTTGTGGTTCTACAAGCTCCCAGACTTAATTGTGATCCATAGATCCAATCTCAGACTCCATTGCAATTTTCCAAGAATCTGCATATTTGTCTTGGATCGCTTCGTCGTAGGTCCTGGGATCCAATTCATTTAGTCCTTCAGGGAAATCTGAAGATTCACCCAAACCAATGAATCTGTCAGGTTGGCGTACAACCCTCCCACTGCGACGAGCCAGTTCCTGTACTTCTGTGACACGTTGTGCAGTAATTTGTAGTCCCTCTTCTTGTATTGTTGGTGTCAGATTCGAATTTTCCCCTCGAAGTTCCTCGAGTACCATCTCACTTCTTGGCCTGTGATTTATCACATAGTCTTCCACTAAGAATCGAGCATTGGTACTCACAATGATCTTCTGATCCTTAAGACTATAAAATAAACCACCTTTCGTTCCTTTGGGATATCAACAAACAGTCTAACATCCGTACGTGGTGTCAGCTTATCAGCTTCCTTATCCAGCACATGTGCTGGACTACCTCAAATCTGAAAATGTCCAAGACTGGGCTTTCGTCCAGTCCAAAGTTTTGTGGGTGTAGATGGGATTGATTTTGATGGAACCACGTTAAGAATATAGGCTGCAATTTCCAAGACATATCCCCAGAACAAAATGGGTAGATTTGAATAGCTCATCATCGATCTAACCATCTCTAACAATGTTCTGTTCCTTCTCTCCGCCACGCCGTTCTGCTGTGGCATTCCCGGCGCAGTCAACTAGGATGTAATCCCATTCTCTGCTAAGTAGTCCCTAAATTCATTCGAGAGGTACTCACCACCACGATCAGACCATAGTGATTTGATACTTTTACTGTACGTTTTTCCACTTCCGCTCTGAATTCTTTGAAAGTCTCAAAGGATTCTAACTTGCGGTGTAACAGGTATATGTATCCATACCTTGAGTAATTATCAATGAACATGATGAAATACTCGTACCCTCCTCGAGCTTGAACTGACATAGGGCCACATAAGTCAGAGTGAATCAAATCTAGTACCTCTTCAGATCTATTCCCTTTATCCTTAAAGAGTCACTTGGTCATTTTACCTTCCAAACAGGATTCACACAAAGGGAATGATTCTAGGACCAATGAAGATAAGGGCCCATCGTTTACTAGTCTTTGTATCCATTTAAGATTAATATGGCCGAGCCTAAGATGCCAAAGATAGGTTTGATTCATTTCCGAAGGTTCTTTTCGTTTGTTAGGGTTTATGACCGATGTATTCAGTAAATGCATTTGTATAGTGTTTTGCATAGGATTAAATAAATAAAGATGCCCATCCAATATGCCAGAATAGATAAAACGTTTATCACTAAAGATAACAACCTTGTTATCAAAAGAAACAGAATATCCATCCATAAAAAGTTTAGAAACTGAAATCAAGTTTCGCCTAAAATCAGGCACATAAAGACAATCCTTTAAAACTAAAATCCTATCACTACTAAAAGATAAGGTTACGTCTCCTACTGCAACTGCCGCCACTTTCGCAGCATTGCCCATGTAGACTGAAATCTCTCCATCACTCAGCTGTCTTTTTACCAGGAATCCCTGTAAAGACATGCAAACATGATCAGTAGCTCCAGTATCTACTACCCATGACTGAGTAGAACAAGTAGCTAAACATGTTTCAATGATAAGAGATCAAGACGTACCCTTTTTCTTCTTTTTGTTAGGACAATCTGCCTTCCAGTGACCTGGCTGGCCGCACTTGAAATACTTTGTCTTTGACTTAAATTTCTCGGGATGAATCTTAGTCTTGGACTTCTTCACCTTAGGCGCCCTCTCTATAGCTTTCTTGGGTGCGTTTCTCTTCTTCCTTTTAGTACCGGAAGAAGACGCCCTATTTTCAGCTAGGTGTGCATCCAAATTTCCCTTTTGAAGTAACTCAGCCGCCTGAAGATCCATGAGCAGTTCATTCAGGCCGACATCTCTTTTAATCATGTTAAAGTTCAACCTGAACTGCTCAAACCTCGAGGACAGGCTATGAAAAACAATGTCGATTTGAGAATCGTCATCCAGCTCTCCACCCAAGGTCTCGATCTCAAATAAATACCCCATCATCATGAGAACGTGATCCCTAACAGGTGTGGAGTTAGACATCTTCGTATCCATTAGCTTCTTCATTGCCAAATGGCGTGCTGAGCGGTTCTGATGACCGAAGAGCTGCCTAAGGTTGTACATGATATCATAAGCGGTTTTGATAGGTTCATGCTGATGTTGCAATACATTCGACATGGATGCTAGAATGTAACAGCGTGTTATCTCATTAGACCTAACCCACTTATCATATGCAACATTTTGGGCTTCGTCAGAACTCTCATCTGGCTTCTGAGGACATACCTCTTCAAGTACGAATTTGTGTCCTTCCGCAGTGTCACGGGATGCCGCCTTCATCCTATCCCCTCTCCCAAGATACGCCGGGACAAGTCCATTCCCTTTTCCCGATCCTTGGGATAGGCAGCGATGGGTCCCTTTCTGCCGAGGCCCATCAGACTCCCGTGACTGGCACCCCAGCACCCCGGGCCACCCGCACCCGCTCGGGCCACCAACACTAGCACCACCTTACCGTCGGGGTGGATCTCCGCCAAACGCCCCGCCCGATGCCCCAGTGTTGCCTAGAGTGCTAGCCATTCTCTTGTAATGTACATAATTGTAAGCACGGCCTTGCACGGCCGTTTTTGTCACTTTTTTAGCTTAGTTGTATCTAGTGCCGTCGCTAGCATTTTTTTCTTTTAGCCTATTATAGAGGGTAGTAGCGAACTTTTGTCTAACTGTGAGCGTTGCAAGGAGCCGCCCACTCTTTGACCAACGCGTGCTGTATTTGCTTCCAAGCTATAATGTACAATCAAATTGCATTAATGAAGATTTCTTTGCAATCAATCATGTTCCTGTGTTGCTTGCTCTGCCGAGACCACTAAAAGCACTGGAGGGTGTGAATTGCATCGTCATCGTGCACCAAGCTTTGTGAGCAAAGCTTTTGAGAGTGAGGCGGACGTAGTCTAGAGAGGACTACTAGCCACATGGTGCGCTACTAAGCTAAGCACTACAAGCGCCCCGTGACAGGTGGTATCAAAGCCTCGGCTCCTGATCCACGGACCGAGGCGGGTTACTATGGAAACTGCTACTGCATCAAATGTGGGGGCGAGCGGCCAAAAAGGCCGCCAAGAGGAGACTCCACACCAAAACGCCCCGACTAAGGGCGAGCGGATACTCCACCTAGAGAACGAGTGCCTCAGGCTGGCATACTTGGTGGATACCTTGGAGGGCAAGGTACAAAACCTAGAGGCGGAAAACGTCGACCTCAACAGAAGACTAAATGAGAGTCGCGACGCATGAATTTCCATGAGAGGCATGGTTGCGGGAGATACGCAACGAGCCATTGAGAAGTTGGAGATGCAGGTGGCATTACTCCAACAAGCAGCCGTTAACAGAGGACCTGCGGGTCGCATGGAGAATTTTGGCGCGGGTGGCGGATCAAAGAAGCGAGTCCCCAAGCCATAGCTTTACAGCGGCGTGCGAAACCCCAAGGAAGTCGACAAATTCCTTTTAGACATGGAATAATACTTCCTCGCGGCTGACATTGAGGATGAAGCGGAAATGATCGCCACCGCTACAATGTACCTAACGGGAGATGCAAAGCAATGGTGGTGCGGGAAATACAAGGACATACGTGATCAACGTGAAAGGCTCGATACGTGGGATCTCCTTCAAGTGACCATCAGGAAACAATTCTTCTCGGAGAACGTTGGGTATAACGCCCGCAAGGCACTCCGTGAGCTTAGACAAACAGGCACCGTTAATGAGTACACGAAGGCCTTTGCTTCCATACTACTGGACCTTCCGAGTATGGACGAGGATAGCAAGGTCTATCAGTTTTTAGACGGATTGAAGCCCTGGGCTCGCGCAGAACTACAACGCCAACGGGTGTCCAACATTCGCGATGCAATAGCAGCAGCGGAATGTCTAATGGACTATCACACGGAAACCCGGGAAAAGAAGCCACTAGTGGTGGTCAACAGAAGGGGGGTGGAGGCAGATCTTTCCGCCCTGATTACAACAAGGGTGGGGGAGAAAGGTCTTCCCACACACAAGAAAGCTCCTAAGGGAGCTTCGACAGAGGCCGGCCGCAAGGAGGCAACAAAGCTGCGGGGAGCTCAAGATTCGAAGGGTGCTTCTTGTGCAACGGTCCCCACATGCTAAAAGATTGTCCGAAGCGACAATTGATTAACGCTCTATGTGGAGACATGGAGTGGGACAAGCAAATGTCCAAGAAGAAAGACAAGGAACCAGCGCCGATTCCGGAAGAACACGATGAGGACTCCGAGAGCGAGGGGGAGAATCTTGGAGCCTTCTCGCACAGATGCAATACCCTGTCAAGGACGGCGGCACGGAAGGGTAAAGCATTACCCAAAAATATGAAGACTGCCCCCGCAATGGAGGGCGGAGCGGCTAGAGAAGCGTCGGCAAAATCTACCAAGGAGAAGGGGTTGATGTTTGTCGACGTGAAGATCAACGGGAAGCCCATCCGGGCAATGGTGGACACGGGTGCCACACACAACTATCTCGCTAGCACTGAAGTTGAAAGACTTGGGCTAGTGTTAGAGAAAGGAGTGGGCCGAGTGAAGGCCATCAATTCTGCTGCCCAACCGATCGCTGGAGTTGCGAAGTCCGTGCTGATCAAAGTAGGACCATATGAAGGGAGAACAAACCTGTCCGTGGTAACAATGGATGACTTCAAGCTCATCCTTGGGTTGGATTTCTTGCGAGATACGAAGACGGCGGTGATGCCTCACGCAGGAGCCCTCATGATGATGGGCAACAAACCCTGTGTGGCTCAGACGGTATCGCCCAAGACGAGTTCTAAGCCATTGTCCGCTATGCAGTTTGTGAAGGGGTGCCGGAAGAATGAACCATCCTTCTTGTGCACCCTCCGGATAGAAGATATTGAAGACAAGTCGGGAAAAATCCCCGAAGTTGTGAAGAGAATCCTTCGAGAGTTCGAAGACACCATGCCTGACGAACTGCCAAAGAAGCTACCGCCGAAGAGGGCGGTCGATCACGAGATCGAGTTGGTGTTGGGCACGAAGCCTCCCGCCCGAGCACCGTATCAAATGTCATACCTTGAGCTTGAGGAGCTCAGAAAACAACTAAAAGAATTGCTCGAGAGTGGGCTAATCCGGCCTGCCAAGTCCCCGTATGGTGCCCCCGTGCTGTTCCAGAAGAAGTCAGATGGCACCCTACGGATGTGTTGTGATTATCACGCCCTAAACAAACTGACGGTGAAGAACAAATATCCAATACCATTGGTGGCAGATTGCTTCGATCGCCTCAGCCGGGCAAAATATTTTTCGAAGATCGACCTCAGATCGGGTTACTGGCAGGTCCGGATCAAGGAAGGAGATGAGTTTAAGATAACCATGGTGACAAGGTATGGGGCATACGAGTACTTGGTGATGCCTTTTGGCTTGACGAATGCCCCCGCCACTTTCAGCACCTTAATGAACCAGGTACTCCACGGGTTCCTGGACGAGTTCGTTGTGGTGTACCTTGACGATATTGTCATTTATAGTGAATCCCGTGAAGAGCATCTGGAGCACCTCCGCAAGGTATTCACTAGACTGCGCGAGCACGAGCTTTACGCTAAACCATCGAAGTGCTCATTTGGCCAAGACAGGATCGAGTTCCTGGGCCACATCATTGAGAGAGGAAGGATTCGCATGGATCCTAAGAAAATCCAAGCAATAGAGGATTGGAAGCCGCCGGAAGACGTTCATGGAGTGAGATCGTTTCTTAGGCTGGCTAACTACTACTGGAGATTCGTGAAGGGGTACTCCGAGATTGCCCGCCCCTTGACGGATCTGACGAAGAAAACTGAAGTGTGGGAGTGGACGCCCCAAGCACAATTGGCCTTTGAGAAGTTGAAGAAGGCGATCATGAGCAACCCCGTGCTCGCACTTCCCGACCTTACCAAGCCTTTTGTCATGGAGACGGATGCTTCTGAGTTCGCCCTCGGTGGAGTGCTAACTCAGGGAGCACACCCAGTGGCATTTGAGAGCCGGAAGTTAAAGGACGTCGAGAGACGCTACCCAGTGCACGAGAAGGAGCTGTTGGCCGTTGTGCATTGCTTGAGACAATGGCAACACTATTTGCTGGGCTTCCCTTTTGTGGTCAAGACAGACAACACAGTGGTGAGTTACTTCTTGACCAAACCGAAACTGACTGCGAAGCAAGCAAGATGGCAGGAATTGCTTACGGAGTTTAATTTCTCGTTGGAGTACCGGGCAGGCTCCAGCAATCATGTCGCAGACGCCCTAAGTCGTAGGGCCGATTTAGAAGATCAACAGGTGGTGGCGGCCCTGGCCTCCAGCAAAGTGACCACCAACCTGAAGAACCGAATCCGTGAGCTCACCAAGGAAGACCCAACTGCACAGGGTCTACTCAACCTAGTCGAGCAAAAGAAGACCCGAAACTTTTGGCTCGAAGAGGGACTGTTGAAGACAAAGGAAAACCGCCTCTATGTCCCGAAAGGCGGGGACTTGCGGAAATCTATCATTGCGGAGTGTCATGACACTCTTTGGGCGGGACACCCTGGTGAAAAGCGCACTGTGGCCCTCGTATAGAGAACGTACTTCTGGCCACAAATGTGAGATGAGATCGAGACGTTTGTCCGCACTTGTATGGTGTGTCAGCAAGACAAGGCGGACCGACACAAGAAAGCAGGGTTACTGGAGCCACTCCCCATACCCTCACGACCGTGGGAGAGTGTCTCGATGGACTTCATTATCGGTTTAACCAAGGTTGGAGACCTAGATGCGATCATGGTGGTGGTAGACCGGTTCTCGAAGTACGCCACTTTTGTGTCAGCTCCCAAGACAATCACAGCAGAAGAGACAACTCAACTTTTCTTTAAGCACATTGTCAAGTTTTGGGGACTGCCGCGGGATATTGTCAGTGACCGGGACTCCCGCTTCACTGGCAACTTCTGGACCGAGCTGTTCAAACTACTCGGGTCCAAGTTGAATATGAGCTCGAGCTTTCATCCACAGTCCGACGGACAAACAGAGCGCTTCAATTCAATGCTGGAGGAATATCTTCGGCACTTTGTCAGCGCCAATCAGAAGGACTGGGTGAAGCTCTTGGATGCTGCCCAGCTGTGCTTTAATGCCCAAAAGTGCTCTACTACCAACGGTACGCCTTTTGAGATATGTACCAGGCAGCAACTGCTCCTCCCACACTCAATCGACGCCCCACAAGGTGCCAGAGTTTCACCGGCGCAGAGTTTCTCTCTGGAATGGAAGCAGAACCTCGACCTCGCCCGAAGCTATCTGGAGAAAGCACAGAAGCGCATGAAAAAATATGCAGATCAGAAGTGCCGCTTCGTGGAATATCGAGTGGGAGACCGAATTATGGTTAAGGTACCAGACCAACGTCTCTCAAAGGCATCTTAAGGGTGGGACGCCCGCTTGATGCCGAAATATATCAGGCCCTTAACCATTTTGCAGCACATTGGGAAGGTAGCCTACCGAGTACAGTTGCCCCCATGGTGGCGGATCCACAATGTCATCCACGTCAGCCAACTGAATCCGTTCCAGACAGATAAAGTGGACGCTACGCGCAACTTGCCCGACCGCCCCCAGCTCTGACTGGCTAACAATATAGGGAAGTGGATCGCGGAAGCCATCCTTTGCCACCGGGACGCAGCAAAATGAAAGAAACTCCATAGAGAGTACCTGGTGAAGTGGAAGGGCTGCTCAAAAGAGGAAAGCACATGGGAGAGAGCGACGACCCTCAAGGCCTTCCAGCCGCTGATCGATGCATACCTGAAGACCATGGCCCCGAGGACGTCACCAACTCAAGAGAGGGAGAGCTGTCACGGGATGCCGCCCTCATCCTATCCCCTCTCCCAGGATACGCCGGGACAAGTCCATTCCCTTATCCCGATCCTAGGGATAGGCAGTGACGGGCCCCTTGCTGCCGAGGCCCATCGGGCTCCCGTGACTGGCGCCCCAGCACCCCGGTCCACCCGCACCCGCCCAGGCCGCTAGCACTAGCACCACCTTACCGTCGGGGCGGATCTCCGCCAAATGCCCCGCCCGATGCCCCAGTGTTGCCTAGAGTGCTATCCATTCTCTTGTAATGTACATAATTGTAAGCACGGCCTTGCACGACCGTTTTTGTCACTTTTTTAGCTTAGTTGCATCTAGTGCCGTCGCTAGCGTTTTTTTCTTTTAGCCTATTATAGAGGGTAGTAGCGAACTTTTGTCTGACTGTGAGCGTTGCAAGGAGCCGCCCTCTCTCCGACCAACGCGTGCTGTATTTGCTTCCAAGCTATAATGTACATTCAAATTGCATTAATGAAGATTTCTTTGCAATCAATCGTGTTCCTGTGTTGCTTGCTCTGCCGAAACCACTAAAAGCACCGGAGGGTGTGAATTGCGTCGTCATCGTGCACCAAGCTTTGCGAGCAAAGCTTTTGATAGTGAGACGGACGTAGTCTAGAGAGGACTACTAGCCACACGGTGCGCTACTAAGCTAAGCACTACAAGCGCCCCGTGACACGCAGTGAGAAGAAGATTAAGGTTTCGAATCCATTCATTGTAATTTTCACCGATTAACTTATTTTCTTTGAGAATAGAGGACAGGTTGGAGAGTGCCATGATGATATAGAATAACTGAAAAATAAACATGCAGTACAATCACAAACTTTAGGATACTCACATATAATCATATACCTCAAAAAAAATTATATGTAATCCACCAACATTTTAAAAATGTTTCTTATAAGCCACGTTAGTGTGGACGTTTATAAAATTCATCCTTAAACAGGTAAAACCACCTTTAATTTACCTCCAGTCAAATTTCCTTATGACAAGTAAATTAATAGTCGGAAATAACCACGGTCATGTAACCTTCCAATTAATAAGCCACGTTAGTGTGGACGTTTATTAATAAATTACACCTAAGTGTGAGCACCATCATCTTAGCACCAAGTCCACTATTTCGAACTCCCTGCTGTAGTTAGAGGAGTCAGTTTGTTCTAGTAGTGTTCTACATCTATCTTGATAAAGAAGTTTAATTTCCAGAGATAACAGTGATATGACACATCCGTTATGGAGGAAGACCTATTGTCAACTCGCATGTCAATCACATCTCAATTAAACCAGATTAATGGAGACCATTTGAGATTTCTACATACTTTGGTATGAATCTCTCCCACTTAGTTATTTAAGATTGAGGTTTCATTTTATCCCATTGTAAAACATGCAAACATCACATAAAAGGATAAAACACCATTGCATGCTTCAAACAACATAATAAGCAATAATAATAAAAACCAACTATCATGGCATATATCTCATGTTGCTGAATTAGATAAAACTGGAAATTCAGCTCCGGAAACTCGGGCATGGGCGCCGCCCCCATCACTGCGCGTCGCTGAAAATCCTAGCTCCAATTAGGATTTCGGGACGTGAATCAGTGACACTTCTTTTCTTGAGCTGTACTACTCTCTTTCTTCGAGTTGATCTTCAAACTTTATTCAATATAGAATTTCTATTCCTTAGAGGAAAAAAACTAATATATATAGAATAAAATTACAACTCAATAACTTGGTCTAACATTTTTATTTCTATTACATTAAAACAACATAAAAAAAACTAGACCTGATCCATGAATTTTCTCATAGATTAAAATCATGTAGCCAAACCGGCATACGGCCCATCATACATCCAACATAAATTAAAACATACATCACATAATTAAGGAGCCATGATAGTCGGTAACCCTGCAAACAAGTCAGTCTACAAATCCAACAATCACAATTACATGATTAGCATAAAATAACATATGATATCCACATATGACATGATTTTCGAAAATTACAATTAATTAAATTAATTAATTTCGAAAATAGCTTCAAGATTTAATTTGGAGATTAAAATAATTATCCACCAAATTTAATCTTGATAAATCTCAAAAATCCCTTAAGAATAAATCTGGAAATTTGTTATAATTATCCACCAAATTTATTTCTTAATTTTCGGATAACACCCTAATTAATTAATATTTGGAAATCTTGATATAAATCAAAAATCTATCCCAAATATTTGGATAGGCTAGGATCAAAAATTACAAAGATAAAATCTGAAAATTTGATCCACTTCAAATTCCATCCAAATTTAAATCTTATCTTCAATCCTATCTAGATTAGAATTAAGTAATTTATTATATACATCAAAAAATTACTTTTCCAATTCTTATCTACAAGAATTTCAAAAATTTCAAGGTAATAAATCTGGAAATTTGATCCACTTCAAATTCTTCCAAATTTAAAATCTATTTTCAAATCTTTTAGGATTAGAATTAGATAACTATTGATATATATCAAAAATTACCTTATCCAATTCAAATCTTTGTAGATTTCAAAAATCACAAGAAGATTAAATTTGGAAATTTGATCCACTTCAAATTCTATACAAATCTAATATTCTATTTTCAAATCTATCTAGATTAGAATTAGGTAATTTTAAGATAAACATCAAAAATACCGAATCTAATTTTTATACACATAATTTTCAAACCACCACATTAAATAAATCTGAAAATTTGATTTCAAATCAAAAACCTCTCCAAATTAATTCAATGTGATCGAAAAATACATAGAACAAGTTAGGGAAATTAAACATCAAATTTTCGAAAAATTTGACATTCAAATTTTCGAAACCTACACTTAATAAATCTGACAATTTTGAGTTATCAAAATTACATTCCAAATCCTACTAGGTGTAGATCGAAAATTACAATTCATCCAAAACTAGAATTTTCGAAACACCATCAAAAATTCATCCAAATTTTGAACACAACCAATTCGAAAATATGAACACATAAATCTGAAAATTTAAGCAACGTAAATATTTCATCGAATTTATACATATTTTTCAAATTAATCCTAGGATTAAATCTAGAACAGTGCCAAAACCCGCTCTGATACCAGTTGTTGGGGTTTTTTCGAATTGAACCACCGCAGGATCTATTTGGATGTTCATTAATCCTAATGTCATGTAGATCATAATTTTATGTAGCACATATGTTTTAATTAACCGAGTTTAATTAACATGCATAACCGGTTTTCGATTCTACTAAAGCGGAAACATAGAAAACCGAAAAATGACTTACAAAATAAACGACGGGTTGAGGACAAGATTAAAGGTCTAATATTGTTGTTGTATGAATGATAATAAGTGCCCCTTGATGCTATTCCACTCCTTGATCTTCTGTTGTATTCCCGGACTGAATCTAGTTTCAGGGTGGGCTGAAATCTACTAGATCGGTATGAAATCTATGGAGATCAAGAGAACACGAGAGGGTTGATATTTTATGATGTTAATTTCGTGCCCTCCACCCTCTTATTTATAAGGGGGTGGACGAAATTAGTGTCCCAGTTGGACTGGAATTCTATCTCTATCTCTTGTTCTATCTCCAATCCAATTCAATCTCTTTTTGGGCTACAACAGGGATCTAGAAGAATATTAAATTGGCCCATTAATTGATTTAATATCCAATATCCAATAAACTTAGGATATAATTAAATAAATTAAGTATTATTTTTATTCCACTAAAGAAATAATACTGACCTACCAATTTAATACATATTTCGGAATATGCTTTCTCCTTTAGTCCAGCCATTCCCCATGTTTAAGATATAATGCCCATTAATTAATTATGTAAGCTTCTGACAACTATAATTAATTAATATCTTTTCCTTGAGTAGTACCACACAAGCTTTACTCGTGCACGTAATAAATTCCATCTGCAGGGTTTTAGCATGAACTTGCATTTCCTCAAGGGGACACCATCAACCTGGCGCACCAGGACATGGTGCCCCTACATATTGCACGACCCATCATAAGTGTAAATGTCACAACCCAAGAGATCGAGATTATTGATCCTATGAAAGAATCTCACCCTTTGATAAACCAAAGCTGCAAACACTACACGTATATGTCCGCCAACATATAGGGGTTAAGAACCCGAACTCTGTGGATTTTTATTCTCTCATTTAAGGTCAGGATAGAGAATAGAATCCTAAGTAGATTCTCCTCAATACACTTGTCTGTGTATTAGAATAATCAGTTAGTCAAGACAAACTAACTATCAGATTATTCTACGACGTACCGATAGCAGGTTCAGTGCCATCTAGATCGTGAGCCTTTTAATACATTACAAGGAACCGATGATATGATCTAACCGTGTGTTTACCCACACCATGTCATCTACAATGTAAGTATAGTGAACATGCATGTAAATATAATAATTTAAATGCAAACAGTGACTGCAATTGTATTCATTCTATATCATCATAAAACCATCATCAATAATGTATACAAAAGACAGGTCTTCTAGTATACAAAACCAACAATAGCAGAAGAAGAATCGAATTCAGGTCTCCAACACCAAAAAACCGCTCTTCTTCTACGTCAATCTAATTTTGATTTTTTTTTATCTGAAATTAGGGATTTGAATTGCGTGCAAAGGTACATGCAGCAGCACAAGATCGAGACCGTGTTGAAGATTTTTAGTGATACTTTTATTTGTAATTAGTGATACTTTATTTTGTAATCAATACTATTTTTCTTTATGGTAATGAAATAAATTTTTTTACTCAAAATGAGTTTTTATTGTATTTATAGACCTGATTCTCAATTTAAGATTATGTTTTAAACTGATACTTTTTTCTAATTAGTGATACTTTCTTTTGTAATTAATTATACTTTCTTTTGTAATTAGTGATACTTTTTTCCATAATAATAGGACTCCACTCCGTAGATAATGATACTTCACCCGATAAATAATGATACTCACATGAGAGTTAATGATACTTCACCCATAAATAATGATAATTAAGTTAATGATACTCCACTCATAGTTAATGACATTTATCTAATGATACTTCATCCATAATTAATGATACTTCATAGACAATTAATGATACTCACCAGGTATATATCTAATGATGCTTCATTTAATAGTTAATGATATTTTGCCAAATTTATATCTAATATCTAATGATACTTCACTTAATAGTTAATGATATTTCGCAAATTTATATCTAATGATACTTTGCTTCATAGTTAATGATGTTTCACTTCACAGTTAGTAATACTTCATACATAGTGATACTTTACTTTATACCTAGTGATACTCCAGTGACTGCGCGTGTGAGCGCGGGTAAAACACGCACCTGCGCGTGAAAATGGGCTTGGGCGGATTTTGGATGGGTTTGGGTTTTATTTGACTCATCTAATGTAAGCGACTCGTTAGACGGTCTCATACAAGTTTTTGTCTTTGAAGAATTGCATGTACAAGAAGTTCTAAACTGTTTGATTAATCAAAGTACGCGATATGCTACAGTTAGACTATATTATTTGATGGGTTAATTACAATTTAATTCCAATATCTCAAGGTTTTAATAAAAACAACTCAACGTTTTAATAATTGCAATTTAATTCCCAACGTTTGTATATTTTAACAGAAATAACTCAACGTTTAATATTAACAATTTAATTCTCAACGTTTGAATATTTTAACATAAATGACCCAACATTTCTGATTAAAATACTATTTCGGTCGATTTCGATCAAATTTACTATCAAGTGAGGTAGATAATCCATATAAGGGACTGACATTTTTGCCAAAAAAAATGACCAATGTAGTTTTTTCACCTAAAATACCGGGTCATTTCTGTTAAAATGTTCAAACATTGGGAATTAAATTGTTAATATTAAACATTGGGTTATTTCTGTTAAAATATTCAAACGCTGGGAATTAAATTGCTAATATTAAACATTGACTTATTTATATTAAAATATTCAGATATTGGGAATTAAATTATAATTATTAAAATATTGGGCTATTTTTGTTAAAACCTTCAAACATTGGGAATTAAATTGTAATTAGCCCCAATTTGGTTGATTTCTTTACATCCAAAATGTCTAATTTATCACACAAAATAAATTTACTAATATAAATAGCATTTACATTCTCAAAGTTTTTATTTTTATTTAGATTAATTATCTTAAAACTTATGAATTTTTGATATAATTGTAAATTTAACACGAACTTTAAAAATAAACAGTTAAAATAATAATTTTGAACTTGAGTGTTATTCAACATCCTTTCATAAACAAATTGACGTTCTATTTAGCCGTCAACTTGCTCGCTCTTCAAAGAAATCATGATTTGACCTTCAATTTAATAATCCTCGATTATTTCTTTCCACCGATGCAATCTGAAATTCCACAATTTTGATGTCCTTTTGTAAAAATTGATGGTTAAATCATATTGGGATTGAAGAGACGAGTAAGTTGACGGTTGAATCAGAGGTCAATTTATTTCACAAAAATTTGAGGATGTTCAATAATACTCAAGTTAAAGTTGATGTTTTAATTACTTACTTTTAAAATTTATGTAAAATTTACAATGATACTCAAAGTTCATAACTTTTAGACAGTTTTCAGTGCATGTGGTGCACATAAACCTTATATCAGACGAGGTGGGTCAAATTCGCGGGTCAACCCGTAAAAAAAATCCGGCAAAATTAGTATCAACGGTAACATTAAAACGTATCACTCAAAATTCAAAAAGTATCACATGTATCATTAAAAAGTAAGGCATCTGCTACTTATTTTGGGGGTGTTTTTAGGGATTTATTTTGTATTTTTAGAGGGGTGTTTTTAGGATTTTTTATTGTGTTTTTAGGGTTTTTAATTGTGTTTTTTAGGGTTTTTTTTGGGGGGGGGGGTTAGGGTTTAGGGTTTTATTTTGTGTTTTTTAGGATTTTTTAGGGTGTTTTTATGGTTTTATTTTGTGTTTTCTAGTATAAATTAATTTCATTTTAGGGTATAAATTTATATTTATTTCAAACAAATTATATCAATTCGCTTTAATTTTAGAGTTCACTAATTTTATTTTATGGTATAAATTTTTTTGGAAAAAATTAAAAAAAAAAACAAAGAAAATTGAAAAAAAAATTAAAAAAATCATCCAAAAAAAAAACTGACAGGCGTGTGGGGCCAATGGGTGCCGCACGGTGGGCTTGGTGCACCGAAAACCACGTCTAACTTTTAAGGCTTCTGTTATTTTTAGTTGGGATGGGAAATTGAGGATCCAAGATGAAAGGTTTTTTTAGCAAAATCGACTTCTTCTTAACTTTATTATTATTTCCTTGACGTGTTTTGGTCTCAATGATAGTCTCATAATAATTTTAAAATTCAAGCGATTTTTTTTTTGCAATACTAAAATATATAATTTTTATAAAAATAAATCGATTAATTAATAGAATTTTCATAAATTTAGAATCTAAAAGATAGTTTATTTGATAAAAAAAAAGATAGTTATTTATTAATTCAGAATCTAAAAAAAATTATCAATTTATGATTTGAATAATTGCAACTATCAATGTAATTCAATTTTTTATTTTTTTAATAATTTTTTATTAAATTTAATAGATAATTAATTCCACTTTTCAAAAAAATTAAGACAAATGTAATAAAAATGAATTAAACAAAAATATAATTTATTTTTGAATCTTAGACAGTTTCAGTCACTCAATCATAGATGTATTTTAAATTAATGGATAACTTATCTTTTAAATTGTGTGTTGAAAAAACTCCAAAATAAATTCATTTCAGTAATTGGGTTATCTATTGTAAGGTATTATGAAAGCATCAAATGCGGCTCAAATTAAAACAATACAAACTAGAGATTCAGCCCAGTACGATTTATTTTGATTCCCAATTGGCCGGTCCACTAAATATCTCATAAATGAGCTTATGAGCCTTTTAGGTTTTATAGTTTTTAAGGCATTTTTAGGCTTTTTAGTTGATTGCACTTACCTTTTTTTATAAAATTGCTAAATTATCAAATGATCTCTTTCTTCTTAGAAAATAAATAAACTCGAGTGCCCCCTTAGACTTTGACACCCCCTCCCTCCAACCCCGAGTTCAACCTTGTAGAATATAGCTGAACAAAACAAGGTAACAAGGTAACAACGTAATAATAATAACAATTAAAGATTCAAATAATAATAGATTGAAATAAACTAAGAATCAAAATAATATTAACAAGAATAAAGCAAACATGAGGCTTTTGGAGATCACGGTGTCATTAAATCAAATTCGTTCCATATGGACATTTAATTCTCAAGACAAAGGATAGACTAGAACTTTTTCTGATGAACTTAACACTATGCTCGAACTTGATCAATTTTGGAATACATACTTTAAAATACGAACTAGAACTAGAACTCGAATGTGCTCAACGAGAGAGTATAAAACTATAGAAGAGAGAAAAATGAGAATGCTTTTGGTGTGTTTTACAAATAAAGTTGAGGATGCCTTTTATAGCCTCCAAAGTGAGGCTTTTCACTTGGTTCTCTATTAAATCAAATGGTGTAACTTCACAAGACATGAAACGTTGTCATTAGGGCAACCTTTGGTCTCTAGGGGTTGAAAAATTTAGATACAATTCCCTCACACATTTTCAATTCCCCATATGAGGGAATTTGATAAAGATTTGATCAAGTTCAGTAGTTGAATCCGCCATAGGATAGATAGGTGTAACCCAATGAACCTTCACTTGTAAAATATATCACTTTACTGCTATCAGTAAATGCGATATCTTTAAACTGGTCTGCCATGTTAGTGCAATGTTTTAGCACTAAGTGTTTTGATTGTCATAATCCTTATGGTAAATCAATTACACAAAAGTTTTGGTTTTTCAAGTATTGAAGAACATGTTCTGGACATGATATAAGAACATCATGTTGCCAATCTGATTGAAGATCGAAGAATATACTGATCAAGTATTATGCACATGATCATGTACATGGTTATCCAGAAGCTCTCAAAGAGACGTGCCAAGCTACTATTAAGAAGATGAAGATTCTTATTGAAGATAGACGCCTCAAAATAGAAGTTGCCTTATCCAGATTGAAGATCAAGGTATAAAAAGATGAGTTCTATTCATGAAAGATCTCTAACTACGGTTTTCAGAGTTAGACAAGGAAAGTTTCCTTGTTAGAGTTTGATTAGAATTAGGACAATTGATTACCTTGTTTAGGCTATCTTTATTATTATAAATAGTTTGGGAATCAGACTAGTTAGATGGTGGAGAACACGTATGCCAAAATATTGATTCACTACAACCACAAAAATTGTAGTAGATGTTTTTGTTGGAGGGTCTCTTTTGACTATAACTTCAAGAGATACAATGAGAATATTGGAATAAGTCGCTTCCAATAACTACTAGTGGCCATCTGAGAGATCCATGACAAGAAAGATAGCAACAGTAGAGGTCAGCGAGAAGACAAAAGCTTTGGAAGCTGAAGTCGAGGATTTGAAGAATCAACTCTATTTGCTGAAGAAAGTTAGAGCTGAAGAGAAAAAAGAATTCATTCAAGCTGCGGGAGAGTAAAATTGTGCTGAAGATGAGAATTATATGAACCAGAGGAATTTCAATAGAGGAAATCAAGGCGGGGGTCCTCAGTGAACAAGTATTGCATAGGGTTCAATAAATCTCCGTGTGCTTGATTGAGAGTGATGACATGTGTGAATAACCGACCAAGTAAAGTGCATGCTCATTATATCTATGTTATGGTATATGTCTTAACAAGCAGTCTGATATCAAACTAGTGATTGCCCACCATTGATAAATTAAAGACTAAAGTCAGGTTGTAAGAATCAATGAATATGAATAAATGAGATAATAATCCATTTTCCCTAAAACCTAGGTTTTTTCCTTTAATAAGTTTAAGTACTTTAATTTGTTTTTAATTATTTTCCTTTTACCTACGTATTTAGTGTTTAGATATTAGTTACATACTTGTATTTAAAAATATAGGAGTTGCGGTCTTTGTGGGATACGATACTCTTGCTCACCTACATATTACAATAACGACGTGCATTTATTATGATCACTTATTTATTAATAAATAGTGTGTCAAGCATGATGAAGAAGAGAAAGAGTTTGTTGATGCTGAAGAAGAAGAAGAAGAAGAAGAAGAAGAAGAAGAAGAAGAAGAGGTGTTTGCATCTAGAAGTGATACAGAAGAAGAGGGTGATGAAGGCTTTGACAAATCAGAGCAATTTACTGTTGTATTTTACTCATTTGCCTTTCTCGGTGACAAATAAGAGGAGTATTTTTGTCTATCTTGCACCATGTTTTGCAAGATTTTGTTGCTGATGATCTTATTTATCTATTTTTATTTTAATATCAACTCTTTGATATTTTGTTTTATCTCTCAAACACTTTATCTTATATGTATTTATATGATCATGATTATGAACTCTGCTAAAAAATTAATCTGATGTCAAAAGAATAAAAATAAAAATTGAATACAACAGAGCAGATAATGACGATAAGAGGAATGTACATTATATAATGTATCCACCAAGCAGTTCATTGTATAGTTTCTGCACATAAATCAGAGTGATAACAAGCATCAAGCGCAGTGGCAGCATGAGCATCAGCATTTGCCCCCAACGTCGGAGGAACTTCAGTCAAGAACCTTGCAAGGTTCAATATTGTCAATTAGAACAACATCTTTTGTTGCCATTGTTTGAAATTCTTGATAGCACTGGCCCTCATAGCAATGTTAGCGGCAATGCCGTTCGTCTGTTCACTAGACATGTTGAAAATTAGTATTTACCAAGTAGTCATTTGGTAACAACATAACAACAGTAACAATTGAAGATCAAAATAACAATAGATTAAAATAAACTAACGATCAAAACAATATTAACAAGAATTAAGGAAACTCGAGGCTTGTGGAGATCACAGCTTTCTTAAACCAAATTCATCCTATATGGACGTTTGATTCCAGGATACAACGGATCGACTGAAACTTCCTCCAACAAACTAACCACTATGCTCGAACTTGATCAACTTTGGAACACAACCTTCAAAACACAAATTAGAGTTAGAACTCGAGCTTGCTCAATGAGAAAGTAAAGAACTAGAGAAGAGGGAAAATGAGAATGATTTAGGTGTGTTTTACAATTGAGGTTGAGGCCACCTTTTATAGCTTCTAAAGTGAGGTTTTTCACTTCCTCATCATTAAATCAAATGGTATAACTCCACAAGACATGAAAGATTGTCATTAGTGCAACCTTTAGTCTATATATAGGGTTTAGAATAATCTAGATACAATTCTCTCACATCTTTTCATATTTTCCAACAAACCTAAGACCATTTGAATAGAAATAGTCGATCATCCATGAATGATGTCGTTTGACGTATGATATGTCAGCATGAAAGTTCACTAATATGTTAAATTGTTGAAACATTTGATAAAAACTTATAATTTCAATCAATATCGTTAACTAAGGCAATATTTTTCTAAGCGTGAGTAGATTGTTAAAGAACTGGAAAGTGCTAAAACTTTGATTGATGAACTATAACTGCCACTGGGATGGGAGCAGGTGCAGGCAATATGTAAACATCACAGTCTCTCGCTAGATCTTGATTGATTAAATTAATGTTTCCTAATTGTCCCCGATTCCCATTTCAATCGTGGCATATGTGAAGAAGCTCCAAAATTAGTTATGGTAAAAAACAAATTTAACGTTGGAATACTCGAATTTGTAATTTGCCACTTCCGTTAATACCATCCAAGAAACCTTAGTATCATCTAGCAATTTGTGTTCAGTCCAAAATCCAAATGTAAGTTATTAATAACTAATATTATTCATAATCGAGAATTTGTCCCATCGAAATGCTAAAAATAGTAGGATTATTTATTTGTTTGTTTTATAAGAAAAAAAGTGAATTCAGTGTGTTAGTATTATACTAAATTTCCACTCGTACCATACACGAGATCGGGACCATTCATGGTCTCAAATTCAATTATTACAATTTTAATGTAATTGTTACATCTTCACATTTTATAAATAATATTTTAGTTAATAAGTTAATATCTTTTTTTTTTCCGGTTATCTTTTTTTTTTATGTTAGACAATTATTATTGCCAATTTAAAAGAAGTTAAGTTGATAATATAATCGATAAAAAATATTTACTTGAATACACACATACATATGCATACATACATGTTATATTATAATATTATAATATATTTCAAATTACAAAAAATAATATTATATATAAATATATATATATATATATAATATTTCAAATACTTTCACAAATAATTAATGAGTAAATTACACTTTGATAACTATATTTTGGGCTTTTTTTTTAAAAATGACCCACTTTCTCAAAATTAACAAAACAACACCCACTTGTTCAAGTTTTTTGCAAATCTAACATTTAATCAATTTTAGAGTCCAAAAATCGTACGTAATTGATTATATTTTAATATTTCTTGATTGAATGGAAATGCCTACATGGTTGGGCATATTCTTACCTGATGTTGATGTATTTCATCAGCCTCCTACCCATGACTCGACAAGTTATGGGTGGGAGAGGCCACAGGACGTATCATTTCTATGGGCCGATCTGGGCATTCCAGGTAATTAATTTTAACTTTGTTGTTCTAAATTAGTGATGCATAGTTAAATCAAGCCAAAACGTAACTGATCTATTAATTTATTTTACAGATATGGGCTTGTGAGGTGATACCTGAGTTGGACCGTGAGATTGGTGTGCTTAGTGAACAACTTACTATGCCTCAATGTTTGAGGTGGATATTCAGGTTCCCAACCACTGACGTATCCACCTTATTGCAGGGATCGGTGTGTTTTTAGGTTTCTTTCTTTGAATATCAAATCTATATTTGTTAATTAATCTTAATAATATTATTAATTTTAATACAGTTACAGGTGGTTTCATTAGTACCATCATCGGAGAAGACGACGACTTCGAATTACTAGAGCATACAATTAGAAGATGGTGCTCAGAGCGTGAGATTTGTTTCCCCTCGAAAGGGGAACAAGAAGAAGATGCCTGCAAATGTAGTATCCTGCTGCTCCACTGAGGTTGCGGACGTTGTGGCCCCATCACCCTGAGGGATGAGGGTTGCTCGAAGACTGCAGAAAGGTCCGTAATCGAGCCAGGCATTGAGGGAGGAGTCAGATGATGAGGTACCGAGTCTCCGGCCCCCACTGACGAGACAAGAGAGCACAGAAGAGATCCAGATCATACATTGAGCCCTCCTCGAGCATAGGGAACTAAGTGTTCAATGAGGGATTGATCTCAGAGCAGTGAGAAGCACGAGCGGCAGGGACGAAGTGCGAAAGAGCCATTAGCGAGCTTTATGGAGCACTGGCTTCAGAGGGCTATGGCAACTATGAGGGAGGATATGATGCCCCGTATTCAGGAGGTTGTTGATCAGGCTGTTAAGAGGGCACTAGCTAGGATGCATAGAGAGCAGAGACCAGCTCCAAATCACCACAGCGCTGGTCCGAGTCGTAAGTCGCCCGCTCCTGATATGGGCCATCACAACCCAGAGCCGAATGAACATAGTGTCATTCGGGCGCCCACTACTGAGGCTTTGTATTTGTTATTCTCTGCTATTATTAATTGGATTTTATGTTTTTGAGTCAATTAAATTTTGTTGAAGAAATATGCGTTTTTAAGATAATGCATCCATCGAACCTCGATTACAATATTTAAAATTTTAACAGTTCAACTTCAAATACTACAATATTTCATTAAGTATTTGTAACACCCTAAATTCTATAATTTAAAATGTTACTCTTTCTATTTTTTTAAAGCGGAAAATGATTAACAATAATAATAGTTGGAGTTTTTTTTTTCTAAAATAATTATGATAGAAATCCCAAGTAGGAAAAATATAGTACAATATATAATTTTTAGAAATATATACTTAGATCAACATATCTACGTTTCATAAACTTCAATATACTCCAGTGCATTTCAAAAAGTATTTCGTAAGTTCTACAATATGAAATTGACACTCAAAACATTGATAAAACATTAATATGCAACTACTAATTTAAGTTAGTCCAAAACTACTAATCGAACATAAAATATCAAGTTTAAAATAATTTCTTCTAGGCATCAAGTCTAAAAGTCAAGTTAAATAACAAAAACGTCTAGAAGAAGCCAACCCTCATTTCCTTCACGCCGCTCCAAGCTTATTGACCTGAAAATATTTAAAAAAATGGGGTGAGCACTCTTAAAACGTACTCAGTGGTGGGGGATTATGAGCATTTCTTTCTATTTATCCAACTGAAATAAATCGCATGAATAATGGATTTAGGGTAGTCTTCTTCTGATTCTAGAATACATCTTGAACTATGCATAGGACATATTTTGATGCCATCCACGATAATTCAAGTTAGATTAAAAACATTTCTGTCTCAAAAAGCATATATTATATACTTTTATTTCAAAGATAATAATTTCACCCACCTGAGAATAATGAGCACGTAAAATTGAGCAGAGCATCACAAAGTAGACGAGGGTCTTAATTGCGCCGCGCCTAGTATCAAAATAAATTTGAATAAATCATTTGGGCTAATTCTAAATTTTAACAAATCTAAAAAATATAAAAAAATATAAGAAACTTTAATTAGACTAAAATATTTTATAATCAAATACTATAGACCAAAATTCGGAAAACTTTGTGGGATCAAAACATATTTTTATACAGTTATGGACCATAATGGAGAGGCCTTTTCCTATTTTGTGAAAATTGAGAAACCCATTAATAGCATAATCAATCTTTAATATTCACCACATGACTTATTCTCTTTCTCTCTCAATCGAAATTCCTCAACGAAAATTACATAAAATGATGCCCCAAATTTCACTCTAAATCCCTAACATCAAATTTCACTCCAAATCTCATTCTCCCTCTTCTTCTATTTCTCTGCCAACACCTTGCTGCCAATTTAACATCAAGAAAAACATGGACACAAAGCCACCCTCAAATCAACCATAAACCCAACTACAAAACTCGACTCAGCCACTGATAACTTGACACAAACCGGTAGCCAATACTTCACTACCGTCGACTACCCATCTAAACACGGACTACCAAACATCGGCGAGTCTCACCGCTACCCACCGACAACCTACGACCAACTACCAAACTGCCTAAGCACAACCACGGCTCAGACAAATGTCGCCGAGACCCAACCCCAGTCGACGACACCCCTGCCCTGCTTCGACAACCCAGATCCACGACTCGACACCACAGACCAGACCAAGGCTCGACTTAGAAGACGACTTCTACACCAAATCCCATTGTCTTTCCTCTCTACTCTACTTTTTCTGAATTTTATAATTTAGGTTCTAAATGCTTGGAAAGGTTGAATCTTGAGTATAGGATGATGTTGAGTGATGAAGCATGTTTTGGTTTTGTGTATTAAGTGTGCAGAGACGTGAATTTTTGTATATAAACTATTGTAATTAGCAGAAATATATGAGTATGTGGACGAATCTTTTAGACATGATGTGCAGCAAAATAGATGATAATTTGATCTTGGTTTTGGTTGTTGAAAACGTGTTAGGGACTAGTTTAAGGAGTTGGGAAAATTAGTGACTGTGTGTATTTAAGAGCATGAAGAATTTCAATTGAACTTTGTTTGTTGATATATGACCAATGAATTTAAACAAAATCATGCTTTTTTGTTTTCTTTTGCTTTATTCTGAATTTCTAAAGGAGATTGAAACCAGATGCTACTTAGCATGTTAGCTGTGAAAACTGAATTTATCAAACTCATCATCATTAAAACCAACCATATATGCAATATGTACCTGAATTCTGTTTTGAATTTCTTGCTTGAAGGAGGAGTCGAAATTCTCTTCAAAAATAAAGGAATCGAAATTGTAAGTTTTGAAGAAAAGAGTATCTGGCCGTTTTGTATAAATAGGAGTAGGAAGCTTCTAGGTAGGATGATGATAAGAGTAAGATTATAACAAAAGCCAAAATATTTAGGATAAACTTTAATTATAATATTAATTTTAAGAAAAAGGATAAATATAAGAGATTAATATATTATATTTTTTTTATAAAATCTCACACTTATCCTTAAAATAAAATAAATTCTTTTGGTTTTAAAAGTAAATAAGGAATAAATTTGGAAATATTAAACAAGTCCATATATAATTCTGAAGCCAAAGTTTAAATTCTAAAATTTCTTTTCTAAATTAGGGGCGCAATGTCGAACTCCTCAAGTCCATCTAATTCTATCGAACATTATTAAATAAATTAAAACTCAAATTTTAAAGCAATCAAATAATTTAAATCACGTAGAAGTGGGTCGTTACAATCCTACCCACTTAAAAAAAATTCGTCCTCGAAATTTATCTTAGAAGATTGTTCTAAGGATGGATATTAAGCTAGGATCCCATCCTCACGCTCCTAAGTCGTTTCTTCTTTCCCATGTCTATTCGTCTATATTCTAATTAGCCAAACCTATTGATTCTTTAGCCCATGAGTCTTTCTATTGAGAATTAAAACAGGTTCCTCTTGGTAGGCCAAATCTTTGTATCTCTTCATGATTTATGGTGTGACTCAGTTTATGCAAATACTTCCTCAACATAGAAATATGAAAGACATCGAGCAACAAGAAGTATATCTAAACAATAAGCCACATTAATTACCAATTCATTCTAAGATTTCGAAAGGTCCGATAAAATGAGGTCTCAACTTCCATTTCATCCCAAATCTTAACATTCCTTTCATAGGAGCGATTTTCAAAAATACTTTGTCTCCTATCTCAAAATGTAAATCTTTTCTTCTTTTATTGGCGTACGATCTTTGTCGATCTTGAACAACTTTAATGTTACCTCGAATCTTCTCCACTGCTTCCACAGTTCTTTCAATTTTTTTTTGGAACCTAAAATCTTTCTCTCTCCAATTTCATCCCAATAAGCTAGCGATTTATACTTTTGTCTGTATAGCGTATAGCGCTTTACATGGAGCCATGCTAAATGTGCCTCATCCAAAATTTCATTCTTTATTTCTTTCATTATTTTGTTGTTCGACGTACAAATCCTTCCCTTAATAAGTGAAGTTCCATCTGACGATATCGTGAATCCCTTAGAATCATCCGACACTTCTCTTGCTCGCATCTTTTCTTGAAAACCATCTTTCCTTTGTGCGACTCTGATTCTATCTCGTTGCATCGGTTGAACTACTAATGTTGCAGTTACAACATTAACTTCTTCTCGCATGGCCACAACTTTGGGACTTAGCTTCTCAAAATTCTTAATCAACTCCTCTTGTTGTATGATCCCCTTAATTAGATTTACTTTCTTTCGACTGAGTGCATTAGCCACAACATTGGCTTTTCTAAGATGATACATAATCATGCAGTCGAAGTCTTTAACTAATTCATACCACATTCTTTGCCTTATATTCAACTCCTCCTAAGTAAAGAAATATTTATGACTTTTATAATCCGTATAAATTTCTTTTAGGAAAAACTATCAAGGAACCTCTAGATAAGGTTTTGATGAGATGTCAAAACTATTTATGAAAAACTGACTAAAATTCAAGCTATAGATCTGAGCTGATCAATCCAGAGCATCAAAGAGGCACTCAATCAAAGCTAAAGTCAACCAAACTGGAGTATGGTCTACCAGCTGTGAGGATACTCCAACCAATCAGAACTCAATTCAACTGAGGATTCGAAGAGACGAACCAGTCGAAACAAACTGACAGCTAAGTCAGCTAAGCTGAGGGAGAAAAGAATCGACTAGACTCAAGAAACTGAGACAAGAACAGTTTAAACTGAAAGACTGGAAGTATCCAACTGATGGCCAAACTGAAGTGAACAGATGAACCAGCTAAAGGCCAGAACGGAAGTCAGCCAGCATATGATCAGTCAAGCTGACAAGAAAGCTTAAGAGAAAGCAGTCAAACTGACAAGCTAGTCAAAAAATTGAGATCAGCCAAACTGGAGGAACAAGCTCAGAACTGCCAACTGGAGCAATAGCCAAACTGAGCTGACAAGCTCAGAACTGCCAACTGGAGCAATAGCCAAACTGAGCTGACAAGCTCAGAACTGCCAGCTGGAGTAATAGCCGAACTGAACAGACAAGTTTAGAACTGCCAACTGAAACTCAAAGTTGCTAAAACTAAAGCTCAGAACTACCAGCCAGAGAACCCTGGAGTTATTGCTCAACCGGCGAATCTTGGAATAAATGCTTCAACAGAGATCCTGAAATTAAATATCTAATGAAGATCGATTGGCAAAGCAACGGCTACTTCAATCAAAAGCTCCAGCGATCAATAAAGACCATCTGCCATTGATGAACCAACAAAGCCATCGATGAATGGAACTCAACAGTCATAAAATCACTCCTCTATAAAAGATGAGTGAATCAAAGTTTTAAAAACTCTTGCCTCCAAGACTTTTCGCAATACTTATTCTTGAAACCTTCATTCAAGCAGAGCTTTCTTTCTCCCTCCCACATAGCTCAAGTTTAGCATTTGTTAAAAACTGCGAGAGTCCAACTGAGAAGAATAATTTAAAGAGTCAAAACATTCAGCCAGCTATTGATAAACTAGCCAGCGCAACCTTCTCAGTTTCAGCAATACAACAATCAACTATCCAACTAAATTGAAGGAGCACATCAGTTGATACCCCCTGTTCAAGACTAACCTATTGAAGATCGAAAGAGATCTAAACCTTATAAAGACGTCAATAGCACCTACCTTCCTAGCGAGTAGTTAGGGACATCAAGTGTGAGCCGTTGACCCGCTAAGGTAGTGAGGAGTTACCAGGTTCAGCCAACTGTTCTTTATTGTGTAATTTGTAAAGAAACTCAAGTTATATAGTGAAGTTGCCCTTCTGCGGAAGGAAGAGAGGACGTAGGAGTTTGAGACTTCGAACCTCTATAAATCATTTGTGTGCTGTACTGTTTTGATTAATTGCATATCTTTGAACTATACACAAGTTCACACAATCTGCACTCAAGCTTTCCAAAGTACTTATTCGAATTGTGCATAGATAAGTTTCTAAGCGAGTCAAAGGCCCTTATTATTCCACAATCGAAGTAAAAGTTTTAATCAGTTTATTCACCCCCCTCTAAACTGATATCGACTCGCTCGGGACCAACAAGTGGTATCAGAGCACTTGATTCTAAGGATCAGCCGTTTCTACAAATCAACTGAATCAGATCTACTTATCTGTGCTAACATTTCAAGCTATGGAAAACCATAAGCTACCTTTGTTTTCAGTTGAGAATTATGATAATTGGAGCAGGCGAATGAAGGTGCATCTCTGCTCAATCCATGAGAATATGTGGGAAGTTATTGGATATGGTCCAATTATCATCATGATGGACAATGATGCTCACATAGTTGATATCAATCAACCAGCAAGGATCACAAAGCCAACTAATCTTCTCACCAGTGAAGAGAAGAAGTTGAAGAATCTAGAATTCGTTGCTCAAGCTGCACTATTTCAAATGCTAGATGAGGATAGAATGAAGGACACAAAGAACTGCACAACTACCAAGGAGATATGGGATTTACTAGCTGATCTATGCCAAGAATCTGAAGCCATCAAATGAAATAAGCTCCAACTAGCAGTAGACAGATATGAGTCCTTCAAAATGCAGCCAGAAGAGTCCATCTCAAGCCTTGAAACCAGATTTCTAGGCATCATCAGTGAGATGACCAACCTTGGGAGAAGTTATCCCAATTCTGAGATGAATTCCAAAGTTTTGGATAATCTCACTGAAGAATGGGACATGAAAGTGGTGATAGCTACAAAATAATCAAGAAATCTAAATAGCATCACTCCCAGAGAACTGTTTGGCTCTCTCAAAGCTCATGAGTACAGCCTAAACCGGAAGAAGGAAGCATCAACATTGTCAGCTCAAGATACAACCTTCTATGATGAGAGGAACCGGTTTAGAGATACTCGAGGAAGGAACAACTTCCGACCTAGGAGCTCACCAGCTAGAGAAAATCAAGGCGGATCTTCATCCGAATGAAATAGAGAAACAACTGAAAAGAAGGAGAACCTGACTGAAGACATCAATGATCAAATTCAGTCAGTTACCAGGTTATTAGAAAAGCTAAAGAGAGTTCGGGATAAGCAATTAGTTCTACCTCAAACTGATGAAATCCCAAAAGATGAGAGAACTCATCAACCAACTGAACGATCAGCTGAACCGCTCAGGGGTGGCAATCGAAATCTAGGAGAATGTTTTCACTGCCACAAACAAGGACATTACAGATATGAATGTCCAGAACTCCCTAATGATAAGAAAGCCAAAGTGATGAGGAGCTTCTTCAAAAGGAAAGCAATGGTTGCAAACTACGAGAATGTCGTGCTAGATGATTCAGACTATCTATCAGGAATTGATTCTGATGGCTGCAGCTCAGATGATGAAGCACTATTTTGCCTTATGACGATTCAAACTAGTGAAATTTGAAAAGTTGAAACTAAGAACTGTCGATCTAGAAGCTGAGAATCAAAAACTCAAGCAAGAGATCTATGAAAGAGAAAAAGTAACTCTGAAGTTCAAAAAGGGATCTCAAACTCTAGATGAGATATTAAATCATCAGAGAACTGGAACCAGCAGCACAGGGCTAGGATATAGCAAGTTCACTACCTTAGAGAAAGGAAATGCAATTGCTCAACCTAGTGATAAAGAAATCCTAAAAGGATTCACCAGGTCAGCTCATGATCAGCTAGCTGAAACAACCAAAGGCAAAGGAATATTGAGAAACCCTCAAAATCAGCCTAGACAATTCGGTCAGTTCTCTCAACCAAAAACACCAGGTCAACTAAAGCCAAAATTCCAGCCAAGACCATCAGTTCACTCAAACCAATCCATTCATTCAAAGCCTTCAGTTCAACAGGGACTACTAGCTCAGCACAGAATGTCTTCAAGGCAAACTGATAGATCAAAAAATTTTAGAAGGAAAAACCAGTTTAGATCTCAAGTCTATTCTGCCAAGAAGTTTAATCAGAACACCTATAGAAGAGATCAAAGAAACTCGTTTCTACCCTATCATCACTATAACAAGTACCTGGATTCTAGAAATGAACCAAGAACTGATATAAAAGGGTTCAATCCAGCAAACTGGAAACACACAAGGCATTGGCCTGATCGAAAGGCTCAAGGGTCTCAAAATAATAGCATTTTAGTTGAATTGTTTTACCCTACTAACTTTCAATGCAGGTACCATTCAACTGATTCAACTCAAAATAGGAGAGTTGAAAGAAAATCTAAACTGATCAAGCGATCCAAATCAGTTGGATCTCTGAATGATAAAAAGCCAAAAGTTTGGCAAGTTTAGATTTCAAAGAACTTGATGTATCAACAAGGACCCGATATAAAACGGGTCCCTAAATGCTAATCCTTATTTTTGCAAGATAAGAGCATCCTGTATATGAAGAAAACTAAAGATATCTGGTATCTAGATAGCGGGTGCTCCAAGCACATGACCAGAGATAGAGAAGATCTCGACGGTTATGAAGAAATCAAAGATCCACTTGTCACATTTGGAGACAACTCCTAGAGCCGAACCATTGGAGAAGGGTTCTTGGTCAAGGGAAAAGTTGTAGTAAAAGAAGTCTCCCATGTGGATGGACTAAAACACAAACCGCTCAGCATCAGCCAGCTGTGCGACAATGGCTACTCAGTTGACTTCACCAAAAACTCCTGCAACATAAGAGACAAGTCAACTGGAGTAATTCTTCTCACTGGCATAAGGAGAGGCAACATGTATATTGTTGACTGGTCAACCGACTACTCAGAAGCTTGCTTTCTTTCAAAGGGATCAACTGAAGCAAGCTGGCTATGGCATCGACAACTGAACCACCTCAACTTCAAAACAATCAACTACCTAGCCAAGAAAGAGCTAGTTGAGGGACTTTCCAAGGAGATATATAAGAAAACATGTGTGTGTGGACCATGCCAAAAAGGGAAGCAAGTGAAGTCATCCTTCAAGAATAGGAGTCATCCACCAGGAACAACTGATTGCCTCCAACTGCTACATATGGATCTGTTTGGTCCAGTCATACCACAGACCCCAAAAGGTAAAAGATTCACTCTTGTAATAGTTGATAATTTCTCAAGATATACGTGGGTGGAATTCTTGAAGAGCAAAGATGAAACTTACGACAAGCTAACGGCGCTGATCAAAAGGCTACAAACTGAAAAAGAGAGATCAGTTCAAAGGATTCACTCCGATAATGGAACTGAATTTGTGAATCAGCAAATGATCAGTTTTCTCAACCAACTTGGAATCACTCATGAACACTCAGCTGCAAGGACTCCACAACAAAACGGTGTAGCTGAACGGCGAAACCGGACACTTAAAGAAGCAGCTCGAGCAATGATAGCTGATGCCAATATAGCTGAAGGTTACTGGGCTAAAGTAGTCAACACATCTTACCATACTCAAAATCGAAGTGCCATTGTAGCCACACATGACAAAATACCCTATGAACTGTATAAGGGTCGTAAGCCTTCCATTTCATATTTTAAAGTATTTGGTTGTAAATGTTATATTCACAACAATGGCAAGACTCAACTGAAAGCTTTCAGTGCTAAAGCTGATGAGGAAATATTCTTTGGGTATAATTCACCTCATGCACAAGCATATAGAGTGTTTAATAAACGAACTCTTATTGTGGAAATAACATGTCATGTGGTATTTTATGAATTTGCTAATGAGTACAGGAACAAAGAAACAATAGACACATCAGTTCAAGTACTACCTAGTGAAACTAAGAACTCGCAGGACTATGTGGATCACATTGTTCCAGAGCGGCTTGAGGTTTCACCAGAAGAATGTGATAAAACTGGTACTAAACCAGTTGAGAACAATCTGGTCAATGAAGACACAAATTGTGCTGAGACCACAAACCCCACAACTGAAACAGGGGGAAGAACTGATGAAGATGTTGAACCAACTGATGAAAGAGCGACTGATGACGTCACCATAATAGAACTAGCTAAAGATCCAGCTGAAGCTATTTTGCCCAAATGGCTCCGAAGCCATCCAACTGACAAGATAGTTGGTGATCCAAGAAGTCGAGTTCAAACCAGAAGTTCAACTGAGCATGCATTATTCACATGCTTCATATCTCAAACGGAACCAGCAAACGTCAAAGAAGCCTTAGAAGATTCAGACTAGATCATGGCCATGCAAGAAGAACTGAATCAGTTCACAAGGAATGACGTATGGTTTCTTGTCGATAGACCAAAATCTCAGAAGGTCATTGGTACAAAATGGGTTTTTCACAATAAGCTGGATGAACAAGGTGTGATCACAAGGAACAAGGAAAGACTGGTAGCCAAAGGATACTCACAAAGTGAAGGGATCGACTTTGATGAGACATTCGCACCAGTTGCAAGATTGGAAGCCATCAGACTGTTCCTAGCCTATGCAGCTCACTTCAACTTCACAGTCTATCAAATGGATGTCAAGAGTGCTTTTCTTCAAGGAATGCTCAAGGAGGATGTGTATGTCGAGCAACCGCCAGGATTTGAAATTGGGGATCAAGTCTTCAAGCTGAAGAAAGCCCTCTACGGACTGAAACAAGCTCCTAGAGCATGGTATGAAACTCTTAAAACATTCTTGCTGAAAAATGGGTTTCAAAAGAGAGTCATTGATCGAACTCTATTCCGAATAGAATGATCAACTGAGATCTTAATGGTTCAAATTTATGTGGATGACATAATTTTTGGATAAAAAAGCAAAGATCTATGCATACAATTCACTCAACTGATGCAAAGCGAATTTGAGATTAGCATGATGGGAGAAATGACATTCTTCCTAGGACTCCAAGTGAAGCAGCTGAAAGATGGGATCTTTATCAGCCAGGCCAAGTACACTAATGAGCTAGTCAAAAAGTTTGGAGTTAATAAAGGAAAAACTCTCAAGATTCCTATGAATACTTCAGTTCAACTAACTCTTGATGAAGAAGGAGAATCAGTTAGCCAAACATATTACAGAGGAATCATTGGGTCGCTACTTTATCTAATAGCTAGCCGACCAGACATCTCCTACTCATTCGGTCTATGCACACGGTTTCAAGCCAACCCAAAGAAAAACCACCCTGAAGCAGCAAAGAGGATTATCAAATATCTCAAAGGAACCATAAATCTTAGACTATGGTATCCCAGAGATGACAGTTTGAGTCTAATTGGTTATTCAGATTCAGACTTTGGTGGATGCAAGATCGACATAAAAAGCACCAGTGGAACATGTCAGTTTCTTAGAAGCAAACTGATATCATGGTTTAGCAAGAAGCAGCACTCAGTTGCCACGTCAACAACTGAAGCAGAATATGTAGCTGCGGGAAGCTGCTGTGCTCAGATACTCTGGATGAAGCAACAGTTGAAGGACTACAAAGTCAAAACTGAAGAAGTACCTATATTCTGTGAAAACAATAGTGCAATTGCAATATCTCAGAATCCAGTTCTGCATTCAAGAACTAAGCACATTGACATAAGACATCACTTCATCAGAGATCACATCAAGAAGAAGGACATATGCATCAAATATGTCAACACGGAGAAGCAGATAGCTGACATCTTCACCAAACCATTGCCTGAGGCAAGGTTTATGGAGCTATGTGTACAACTAGGGCTACTTGAGCTAGCATCAAAGGATGAAGACGGTCAACTGGAAGAAAAAGGCCAAGAAACCATTCTAGCTGAAGAGAGGAACTGAACCGAAAGGCTTTAACTCATCATGAGAAGTTCATAACTGAAAAAGGTCGTTAAACTAATCAGTTGGACACATAAGCTATCAGTTTGAAATAAAGCGAGAAGCTGTGCAAAGAGAGTAAACTGAAGCTGATCAGCCTATCTAATCAGCTCAACTGAATCATCAGTTTATTTGCTCAAACTGAGGCAAGGAGCAAGGCAGAGTTAGTCAAATGGTCTCAACTGATGATCCAGACAGTCAAGCAGAACATACCAGCTGCAAAATCATCAAACTGATGGAGAAATGAAAGGAACTGGCTTCAACTCAATAAGGAGACATGAGTTCAAGAACCAACTGAAGGAAAGTAACAAAACTGAAAGATCAGCTGAATTAAAAGTTCAAGCAGTTGAGGAACTGATGAGAAAATATCTCAGTTGGAACTTATCAATATGGAGATCATTAGCTACAGTCATCCAACTGATGACATAATCAGTTTCAAGCCAAGAAGAAACAGCTAGAGAGAAAAGATAAGTTCAAAATTTTCAATAGTGGAAACGGTAAAAACACGTGTCACTCAAATATTACCGTTGAACTCTCTCTCTCTCCTCACATTTATCTCCAATGGATAGAATTGAAAGGCCAATCGACGTGTCGATTGAATTAATCCGACCGTTGAAATCAAGGCATACGAAATATCCCAACCGTTGGATGAGCCTCATCTCTCTATATAAATAAGATGGCTGAATACTCGAGATAAGCTTCTCACTTTTACTGCCGACTTATCTCTCTCTTCCTCTCTCCCTTCTCTGAGATAAAGAAAAACTCCTTAGCCTTCAAAGATCAATTCGTCAGCCTTACAAATTAATCTCTCATAGAAGCATCATGGCTAAAAATTCCACCAGTCGTATTCGCAAGAGATTCAACTTTCGCCAATCTGGAGAAGATTCCACAGTGTTCTGTGAAAAACTCGACAGAGATAAGTTTTTCAATCCAGCCGGATTAATTCAAGCTCGCAATGTCTCTCCTTTGAGTGGAATAATCATCAAAAAGCTCTCTCAAGCCAAGCTGAAGACGTTTCTGGAAGATTTTCCAGAACGCATTTATCCAGAACCAGTTGCTGAATTTTTCCTAAATTCAAACGGTTCATCAAATCCCAAAGTAATTAGATCTGAAGTAAGAGGACAGGAGATCATCGTGACAGCTGAATCTCTAAGCAACATGTTTGATCTACCCAACAAAGGGCTCAAGTTGGAAGAAATTCAAATCAGCTTTCAAGAAGCCTATGACTTCTGGAAGAAGGAAGGCGAAACTCATCCTTATAAAAGCAATCATCTTATCTCAAGATTTCAAGATGAATATCAAGTGCTAGCTGCTATCACCTCAAAAATAATAGTAGGGACAACTGGCTGCCAATCTGAAATGTCAGAAAGCAAATACAAGATCTGCGCCGCCATCTACAATTGAATGGAGATCAACTGGGCACAATACTTCTTTGATCAGCTAAAGAGATATGTGGATATCATCGAGAGCCACTGGGATGATAAAAAGTTCCCACAAAGGATTGGGTACATTAGTCGAGTTAGCTTAATTCTGGAAAAACAGTTCTCCTGGATAACTGAAGAGACAAAATTCAAAAGCATAGTCAGCAATGATTTCATCTCAAAACCACTAAAAATTGTGGAAATCGATCTTGAGCAAGCTGACCAGCCAAAAAGGAAGAAGCCTGCAGCTGAAGGCAAGGGAAAGAAGCAGTTAGAACCGGTACATCAGCTCAACTAAGATCGTCCACCAGGCAACAAAGCTCAGTTGCAACAAGAGCTGATATTGCTGGACAATCAGCCATACAAGCAGCTACCAGATCAGCTCCTAAGAAGAAGCAAGCTGGTCAAACAAAAAGGAGAAGAATCTTACTTCCTCAATCCAAGAAGAGAAAGGAATTGAGCCCCATTCCAGATCCAACGGATCCGCCAAATCTAACCGTTGAAGATATAGCTCCCTGTGAAAACCCAGAAGACATCATCCCTGGAAGAGGGATTCCTCACGACGGAGCTGGGGTAGATTACTTTCAAATAACATGCTCCCCAATGGCTCAAGTTGAAGGGAACATAAGAGCCTACTCGAAAGGAGAATCTTTGAAGAAATGGGCTGATGAGACAACACAGAAACATATGGCTCAACACTACGCGCAAGAACTAACTGGTCATGAAGAACTCTTCCACACCTTGACCAGGTACATCTACTGGTTTTTGTGGAGACACGTGTATCCATCAGAACCCTTCCTCTCATTACTCGTTTTCTATGGAATGAGCTTCTAGAAGCGAGAAGAAGAATGAAGTCTATGGTGGACGGACAGTGAGAATACCGAAATCACACAGGGCAAACATCTAATGAGGCAGCTACAGCTGAGAAAAGAATGCTCAAATCTATCAGAAGGCTCGATGAAAGATGTTTTTGATAAGCTGTGCAAGCTTCAAGGATTAAAACCGCCAGCCATCACCACAGAGAGAGAACGAGAGAGATGGACGCACTCTCATGTTCAACACAAATGGCTATTCAATGAATTGACAAAGAAATCTCAAAGCCATCAGTCTGGACAGCCATCAACTACAGAAAGAAATCAAATATCCACCCAGTGGATGATCTCATTGATGAAGTAGTAAGAGAAATCCACTCTGAGAAATCTCCTCACGAAGCTGAAGTTGAAATCAACATCATCCCGAAGAGTCGGAAGAGTCAGCTGAGAAGACTCAACAGTTTGAGACGTCAGCTGAGCCCCAGACAGCCCCTTTCCAAGAACCAACTGCTGATAAAGGAGCCACCTCATCTATTCCTCTAACTGATCAAGAGCCAGTTGAGCCTGACCAGTCAGCTGAACAGACAGCCCAAGAGAATGATCAACCTGCGGGTACACTAGCCATAACTGTGTACCTTGATCCAGTTCAAAGGGCTCTCCAAGCTGCTGCCCAAGTTGCTGCCCTTGAGACTCCACCAGAGCCAAGTCATGATGATTCTATCAGCATGGAGAAGGATGAGCTCACCCACACAGTTCCATGTAAGGAACTGAAGCTGGAGAAGAAGTTGATTCAAAAGCAGTTCAGCTGGATACTCAACCAAGCGGTTCATCAGTTCAGCTCCCGGCTTACTATGTGGACTTGATCTATAGCCTGCAGCAACAGGTTAAACTGCACACGGAGCAAATCCAGCGGTTGCAAGCTCATCCAAGACTCCAGTCAGCTGAAACTGAGTCATCAAGCAGCGATGAAAATGAGGAAGATGACGTCACAAAATCGCTTGCCAAAAGGAGGAAAACTGATCACAAGAAGGACTAGTGGCTAATCAAGTTCGAACTGATTAGAAAGCCCTTAGTTTACTTCTTGTAATTCAGTTTGTCATTATTTATTTTTTTTATATAAAAAGATTATCTTTTTATTTTCAAATAAATGTCGAACTTCGCATTTATTTTGAATATTTTGACCGTTGCAAAACAATGACACGTCTCAAAGTCATTAAATGCCAACAACCAAAAGAGGCCAGAGGCTAGTCTCATTCCAACCATTAGATTTATGAGCCTTCCCAAACACTTATAAAAAGCCCTCTCTTTCGAGCCTCTTAGAAACACTCCTCCTTAGCTCTCAAAAATTCTCTCTCTCTCTCTCAAAGCTCTTAAAATTCCTCAAAATCTCAGCCAATCCCAAAGATGGCCGAATTGTCCAGATCTCTAAATTCCTTCAAAGAGCAACTTATGAGAGACAAATTCCTTGATAGGAAGAAATTTCAAATGATTCTAAATGAATCAAACAATCCAATCTTTCTGTCAAATCTTCATAAGACAGGAATTCTTCACTACCTGGAAACACCACCAAAGTTCTTTAGATAAAATTTGGTGAGTGAATTTTTGCTTCAAGTAAAATTGTCTGCAGATGGAAAGACAGTACCATCAGTGATTCAAGGACGGCTACTCCAAATCACTAAAAGAACAATTGCAGAAGTGTTCGCACTTCCACAAGAAGGCTCATTAGTTCAAGAACTAAAGGAATCTGCAGAGTTATACTGGAGAGAATGGAAAGCTTCAACCTGCAACAAGCAATTCAGTTTTACAACCACTAAAACTGACCTGAAGCCCGAGTATGGCGTTCTACTAGATATAACGAACAAGATGATGTTCGGGGCTATTGGAAGCCTGAGTCAACTCACCCAAGAGAGATACAAGGTTATGATTCACCTTGCTGAAGGGTGACAAACAAACTAGGCAGAATTTGTTTTCCAACAATTTAAGCATCAAGTCATCAAGGCCTCTGACTCAAAGAAATCTGGCAAATTTGAGTCCAAGGTAGGACTTGTTCTAAGAATGAGCAAAATGCTTGAAGACCTGCTGAAGCTTCCAAGTGATGAAGCACTACCAGTTCTCATCTCTGATTGGATTCTTAAGAAGGGAACTGCCCATCTTCAGTCACTAAGAAAGAAAAGAAAAGACAAGGCAAAGACAAACAACAACACCTCAAGCAACTCAACTGCCAATGCTGTTCATTCTCCAAGATCAAAGAACGGATCACCAGTTGATTTCCAGGTTTGCTCTGATCCAGATGAGCTTATTCCATTGATTGGAATCCTTCATCCAAACTATGGAGCAGACTACTTCAGAAGCACATGCCCTCCTCTCCAGCTGACTGAAGAAAATATTCGCACTTTCTATAGTGGTGAATATGCAGTCAAAGGTGCACAAAAGGAAGTGACCAATCTCCTTCTCACTCACTTTGCTTTTGTTGCAGAACGTGACCAAGAGTTTTTCAAACAACTCCACCGATATTTCTACTGGTACAATTGGAGACATTCGATGTCCATCCAGTCTCATTTTCTGCTAACTGCCTTTCATGGCATAAGCTACTGGCAACGTGAAGAAACTTAGAGCATTAAATGGATAGGATCGTCAAATCCATTCCCTCCAACCATTGTGCAAGTTCAGCACATCATGAATCACCGGCTTGTCAACAAAATTCCAGCAACCGCCTTGTTAGCTGAATTCAAAACCAGCATCATGCCTCAAGGAGCTATGGTTACAAACCAATCAGTTAACTGCCCAACTGGCTTGCTTTGTCGTAAACTGAACTTTGATAATTTATCAAGTCAGTCAGCTGAGCCATCACGACGAACTCCAGCTGCCACAACAAGGATAGAACCACACCTATCACATACTGAAGTCGTGACTCCTTAGAAGAATCCAAGGCATGATGAGAGCGACAGTGGTGACGAGAATACTGCCACATCACCAAGTCTCCTATCCAAGAGCTATGTCACTCCCCTACTCACATCCAGCTCAAAAGGCGTGCAATTGACTATGAACAATGATCAGTTCCGACCGTCGCCAAAGGGAACTTCACACTCCCTCAATCAAAGGATGAAAAACTCATCAGTTGCCATTCAGCAGTTTCACCAAGCCCGGAAGACAGCAAGGTCCGCACTGCCAAAGAACAGAACTGGATCTGTATCAACATCAAAGCGATCAAACTGCTCGAAAGGAAGCAGTGGAACTACTCCAGCTCGGCCCTTCAAAAAGAGGAAACTGACTCAAGAAAGTCAAGCAGCTGACCAAACGAACTGATCAGTTCAGTTCAGTTAGAGCTTCAGCTAGCTCATCAGCGACAACTGGAAACATGATGTAACTGATCATCCAACTGTTGAATCGTCAAACCAATCAGTTGGATTGTATCCCAACTGACTCCAGCTAAGTTTTCCTTAGTCCTCAAGCTTATCATAATTAAATTGTTACCGTTGTGATTATAAAATTTCTTATATTATATTCAACGGCTACAATTTGAAAATAGGGTTCTCTCTCACAAGTTGCCATTAATATCTCTGCATTGATATTAAGTAATCTCTTCAAAGAAGAAAACAGAAATATATTTTTCTAATGAGATATAAATAGCAAAATCTGCAGAAAATATTTTGCTATTAAAGACAACTACCCCATTTTCAAAAATGCTTCCTCTCAGCCACATGATCATAAAGCTACTTCACAATCGAACGACTGGGATGCATGCATCATTAATTCAACTAATCATCCATCAAATCGGACAGCTGATCAGCTAAGAGAAGCAATCGAGTGTCCTTGATCAATGCATGCAAAGCTGAATATATTTATGCAAGGAGATGAAAGCTCCGATCATCTGCAAATTCTCTCTCATCCTTGCTTTGATCACCTGTAAACTCTCTCTCTCTCTCAACACACTTGCATATCTAACAACACCATCTATTTGCAGAAATGAAGCCTTCATTTCAGATGGTAAATGTCGAATTTCTTATCAAGAAGCTGAAGAAAGATAAAACTCTTAATCTAGAGTTTCTTAACGCATGTCTCGGCCCAGACAACTTTCAAAGAATTTATCGGCCATTGGAAGAAATTGGATTGCTGCCATTCTTGACAATCATGCCAGTCAAGCATATACCTTCCCATGTTGCGGAGTTCTACCACAACGCAACCATCTTCGGCAACAACATCATCTCCACCGTCCAGAACAAAGTAATCACGGTGATAAAAGATACAATGATGTCTACACTTCTCCTCCCCGGCGAAGGCCCAGACGTGATGGAACTGGAACTACCGTGCAAATATGCACTGTGGGCTCTTTGGAAACAACATCCTCACGTGCACCATCATGACTGCTCACACAGGCTGAAGGAAAGCCTGCCCAATGAGATCATCCAACTCCTGGATATCACCGGTCATATCCTGCATGGGAACTTTGAGACAGTCCAATTCTCGGACCTCAAAGCCCATCTAATGGCCGCTCTATACTTTGGGTGCAAAGCCGACTGGGCCTTATTTATTCTTGTTCAACTACGAGCAAATGTCGAGCGAGCAAAATATGATCCATCAACTGGCTCGTTCCGAGAGAATATTAGGTTTATGGGTCACATAAGCCACATCATTCTAAGCCAGTTTGATGAGATCATTCCAACTGGTGAACCGATCAAATGAAAGGACATGCTCCCGACCATCTACTGTCATCCGATCCCAAAGAGATCCCACCAACCAGGAACTCTCGACTCAAGTCATGGAAAGCAACTGATGGTCGTCCATGCCAGCTCCTCAGAAGAAAGGCAGCTGATGATTGATAATGAGCCCCTCTCTAGACTGAGTGATCAGTCTACAATACCAGCCAGCTCACAACCTCTACCCTTAGTCCATCGCGACTCAATTGAGGTTGAGTTTGAGACAGTTCTAGACTATCAGCTAAGAAGCTGCTTCGGTCTCATTGAGGGCACCGATCCCTCTTTATTCGAGCTACTGAAACGGTACCTCCAGTACCACATCTGGCGATTCCATCTCGATGAGGCCACAATGTTCCACCTCATTCATACTCGTGGATCCCTCTTCTGGATCAACAAAGGAGAATAGAGTAGACATTGGATGAACTATCCACTCTGCTCACCGCCAACGCTCTCAGAGATAATGGATTCGATGATCAAAAGAATCCAGCTTAGTGTACCAGCCGACGCTCCTCTTCCCGACAACGAACCAGCCAACTCCTCCTGCACCCCATTCCTCGAAGATCTACCAATCGCCTCAACAGATGAGATCTTCATCAGCTTGGCTTCCATGGACTTCAGAGAGCAAGAACTCTCTCAAACCACTAATCGTGGTCAGTTCATGACAACTGAAGAAGCCTATGCATGGTTCTCCTCGCCCATGCCCATTTCTTCAATTTCCTCACTCCATGATGATAACTTGGCAACTGCCTTCACCTTCTTGCCAAACCTATCAATACCACCATCCGATCCACAACAACTTACCCTTTTGGATGATGCCAAAAAGGGAGAAGATGGAAAGTATGATGATGCTGAAAACTTAACTCTTTGGGATTAGATCCAAAGAGAAATACATCATAAGGGGGAAGCTCAAATTCAGGGGGAAGCTTGGAGAAAATTTGGAGCTCAAGAAAGAGGAGAATCAAGCAGGAAGAGATGAAGCAATCAAAGAAGAGAAGTAGTTCTAACTTGCTTTCAAGAGATCATTTGATATGATTTGATCCATACTTTATGCTCTAATACATGCCTTAATGAGAATATACTCTAATACTTGAATTTATGCTTCAACTTTATGCTCTATTACATGCCTTAATGAGAATATACTCTAATACTTGAATTTATGCTTCAACTTGCTTTAATATCAAGCATTGTGCTCTGCTCTGATACTTGGACAATCATGCACTAATTACTCAAAATGAAAGCATGACTAAAATGAAAGTATGCTTTGAATGCTCTGATACTTGGATTTTGAATGCTCTGATACTTGAATTTCATGCTCTAACGTGCTCTAATTTCAAGAATTTACCTAAGTAAACTACAGCATGTCTATCAAACGAACATTTGCAGTTTTTCCATCATCATTGACAAGGTTTGACATCATCAAAAAGGGGGAAATTATTAGGAAAAACTATCAAGGAACCTCTAGATAAGGTTTTGATGAGATGTCAAAACTATTTATGAAAAACTGACTAAAATTCAAGCTGTAGATCTGAGCTGATCAATCCAGAGCATCAAAGAGGAACTCAATCAAAGCTGAAGTCAACCAAACTGGAGTATGGTCTGCCAGCTGTGAGGATATGCCAACCAGTCAGAACTCAATTCAACTGAGGATTCGAAGAGACGAACCAGTCGAAACAAACTGACAGCTAAGTCAGCTGAGCTGAGGGAGAAAAGAATCGACTAGACTCAAGAAACTGATACAAAATCAGTTTAAACTGAAAGATTGGAAGTATCCAACTGATGGCCAAACTGAAGTGAACAGACAAACCAGCTAAAGGCCAGAACTGAAGTCAGTCAGCTAATGATCAGTCAAGCTGACAAGAAAGCAGTCAAACTGACAAGTTAGTCAAAAAATTGAGATCAGCCGAATTGGAGGAACAAGCTCAGAACTGCCAACTGGAGCAATAGTCAAACTGAGCTGACAAGCTCAGAACTACCAACTGGAGCAATAGCCAAACTGAGCTGACAAGCTCAGAACTGCCAGCTGGAGTAATAGCTGAACTGAACAGACAAGTTCAGAACTGCCAACTGAAACTCAAAGTTGCTAAAACTGAAGCTCAGAACTACCAGCCAGAGAACCCTGGAGTTATTGATCAACCGGCGAATCTTGGAATAAATGCTTCAATAGAGATCCTGGAATTAAATATCCAATAAAGATCGATTGGCAAAGCAACGGCTACTTCAATCAAAAGCTCCAGCGATCAATAAAGACTATCTGCCATTGATGAACCAACAGAGCCATCGATCAATGGAACTCAACGGTCATAAAATCACTCCTCTATAAAAGACGAGTGAATCAAAGTTTTAAAAACTCTCGCCTCCAAGACTTTTCACAATACTTATTCTTGAAACCTTCATTCAAGCAGAGTTTTCTTTCTCCCTCCCACATAGCTCAAGTTTAGCATTTGCTAAAAACTGCGAGAGTCCAACTGAGAAGAAGAATTCAAAGAGTCAAAACATTCAGTCAGTTGTTGATAAACCAGCCAGGGCAACCTTCTCAGTTTCAGCAATACAACGATCAACTATCCAGCTCAATTGAAGGAGCACATCAGTTGATACCCCCTGTTCAAGACTAAACTCTTGAAGATCGAAAGAGATCTAAATCCTTGTAAAGACGTCAATAGCACCTACCTTCCTAGTGAGCAGTTAGGGACTTCAAGTGTGAGCCATCGACCCGCTGAGGTAGTGAGCAGTTACTAGGTTCAGCCAACTGTCCTTCATTGTGTAATTTGTAAAGAAACTCAAGTTATATAGTGAAGTTGCCCTTCTGCGGAAGGAAGAGAGGACATAGGAGTTTGAGACTTCGAACCTCTATAAATCATTTGTGTGTTGTACTGTTTTGATTAATTGCATATCTTTGAACTGTACACAAGCTCACACAATCTGCACTTAAGCTGTCCAAAGTACTTATTCGAATTGTGCATAGATAAGTTTCTAAGCGAGTCAATGGCCCTTATTATTCCGCAATTGAAGCAAAAGTTTTAATCAGTTTATTCACCCCCCATCTAAACTGATATCGACTCACCCAGGACCAAAAATTTCTCACCTACCTCCATAGAGATAGTGTCTCCATATTTTTAGTGCATACACAACAATAGCTAATTCTAAATCATGAGTGGGATAGTTTAATTCATGCGGCTTCAATTGTCTAGAAGCGTAAGCAACCACATTTTCCATTATCAAAACACATCCCAATTTCAGTTTTAATGCATAAGTGTATATCACGACTCCTTTAGATACATCATGGATGGTCAATACTGGGCCGTTACCGATCTCTATTTCAGCTCCAGAAAACTCTTCTTGCATTTTTTTCTGTCAGTTGGTAAATGGTCAAGTTATCCCGCAGAAACCTTCAATAAACCTCTGGTATCATCCTACCAATCCTAGAAAAAAATCCTTACATCTCCCATATTGGATAGAGGACTCAAATTACTGACAACTTCTATATTTGACGAATCTATATCGTTACCTTCAACGATCACTACATGTTCAGAAAATGTTATCCGATCCAACCACAATTCACACTTCTTGAGCTTAGTGTACAATTTCTCATTCATTAGAGTTTCTAATACAACACTCAAGTGTACTGCATGTCGCTCTTTATCTTTTGAGTATACCAAATTATCACCAATGAATACAATGATTAATTGATCTAAGTACAGATGGAACACCAGGTTCATTCGGTCCATCAACACATCTGGCACATTAGACAACTCAAAAGACATTACTACAAACTCATTGTGACCATATCTTGTCTTAAAGGTTATCTTAGGAATATCATCTTCCTTCACCATCACTGATGATATCCTGATCTATCTTTGAGAACACGATTGCCCATCAAGTTGATCGAATAAAACACCGATTCTCGACAAAGGATACATATTCGTTATTGAGAGATGACTTAGATCTCAATAATCTGTGCACATCTTTATACTACCATCTTTCTTCTTTACAAACAGAATAGGGGCTTCCTATGGTGAAATGCTCGATCGAATACACCCCTAACTCTACTTAGATATTAGGTGGAAATCGAGGTGTCTCCTTAGAAAACACATCTGTGAAACATGTCTATTCTATTGGCGTCGTGTTGATATTATTCACCAAGAATTCTTATCATCTTCAATATCTTCACCGCTTTCATTGCCGATATGATTTCTGTTTTCCATCTAACTTAGCTACATGGAAGATAAACTCTTCCTCGTTTGGTTTCTGATACACTACTGCTCAACCATGACAACATATTGTCGCTATACTTCTGCTTAACCGGTCTATTCCCAAGATTAAATTGAATTCTCGCATTTGAAGAGCATAAATAGCCACAAGTCATTTCCTTCCAAAGTCAAATCTTTAACAATCCTATCAGTTTTTAATGTCATTCCTGCAGGAATTCTAATGTCTAGGGCGAAGTTCTCTAAAAGCATTTTGTCTAATTAGGGAAATATTTGTGGAAGAAGCTTCTATATTCATTTTAAATTTCGAGGACTAAAATAATTTCTTTCACATTCATCATGCATTGCAAAATAACTAAACTTCATTTAATAAATCACTTTTCAACATTTCTCACTCTTCACATAATCCACAATCTTCTTAGTGCTCGCCAAATTAAAGAACTTTGCACATAAATAAATCAACTAAAGTACCTTGGAGCAGGAGCATGTGGCAGAAATGAGTGGTGTACTGTAAAATTAAACAATATAAATTCTTTTAAAAACACTGAGTCTACAGGATGGTAGACCCGCTCTGATACCACAAAATGTAACACCCTAAATTCTATAATTTAAAATGTTATTCTTTCTATTTTTTTTAAAGCGGAAAATGATTAACAATAATAATAGTTGGAGTTTTTTTTTCTAAAATAATTATGATAGAAATCCCAAGTAGGAAAAATATAGTACAATATATAATTTTTAGAAATATATACTTAGATCAACATATCTACGTTTCATAAACTTCAATATACTCCAGTGCATTTCAAAAAGTACTTCGTAAGTTCTACAATATAAAATTGACACGCAAAACATTGATAAAACTTTAATACGCAACTACTAATTTAAGTTAGTCCAAAAATACTAATCGAACATAAAATATCAAGTTTAAAATAATTTATTCTAGGCATCAAGTCTAAAAGTCAAGTTAAATAACAAAAACGTCTAGAAGAAGCCAACCCTCATTTCCTTCACGCCGCTCCAAGCCTATTGACCTGAAAATATTTAAAAAAGTGGGGTGAGCACTCTTAAAATGTACTCAGTGGTGGGGGATTATGAGCATTTCTTTCTATTTATCCAACTGAAATAAATCGCAGGAATAATGGATTTAGGGTACTTTTCTTCTGATTCTAGAATACATCTTGAACTATGCATATGATATATTCTGGTGTGTACAAAACGCTTCTGTGCGTATAAAACGCTAATCTGTGCGTACAAAACGCTATCCACATTCTATCCACGATAATTCAAGTTGGATTAAAAATATTTCTGTCTCAAAAAGCATATATCATATACTTTTATTTCAAAGATAATAATTTCACCAACCTGAGAATAATGAGCACATAAAATTGAGCAGAGCATCACAAAATGGACGAGGGTCCTAATTGCGCCGCGCCTAGTATCAAAATAAACTTGAATAAATCATTTAGGCTCATTCTAAATTTTAACAAATCTAAAAAAAATATAAAAAAAATATAAGAAACTTTAATTAGACTAAAATATTTTATATTCAAATACTATGGACCAAAATTCGGAAAACTTTATGGGATCAAAACATATTTTTATACAGTTATGGGCCATAATGAATTAATAAACTTTGAGAGGCCTTTTCCTATTTTGCGAAAATTGAGAAACCCATTAATAGCATAATCAATCTTTAATATTCACCACATGACTTATTATCTCTCTCTCTCCATCCAAATTCCTCAACGAAAACTACATAAAAGGATCCCCCAAATTTCACTCTAAATCCCTAACTCTCATTCTCCATCTTCTTCTACTTCCTTCTTCTACTTCTCTGCCAACACTTTGCTGCCAATTTAACATCAAGAAAAACATGGACACAAAGCCACCCTCAAATCAACCGTAAACCCGACTACAAAACTCGACTCAACCACTGACAACTTGACACAAACCAGTGGCCAATACTTCACTACCGCCGACTACCCATCTAAACCCGGACTACCAAACATCAACGAGTCTCATCGCTGCTCGCCGACAACCTATGACCAACTACCAAACTGCCTAAGCACAACCACGGCTCAGATAAATATTGCCGAGACCCAAGCCCAGTCGACGACACCCCTGCCCTGCTTCGACAACCCAGATCCACGACTCGACACCATAGACCAGACCAAGGCTCGACTTAGAAGACGACTCCTACACCAAATCCCATTGTCTTTTTTCTCTACTCTACTTTTTCTGAATTTTATAATTTATGTTCTAAATGCTTGGAAAGGTTGAATCTTGAGTATGGGATGATGTTGAGTGATGAAGCATGTTTTGGTTTTGTGTATTAAGTGTGCAGAGACGTGAATTTTTGTATATAAACTATTGTAATTAGCAGAAATATATAAGTATGTGGACGAATCTTTTAGACATGATGTGCACCAAAATAGATGATAATTTGATCTTGGTTTTGGTTGTTGAAAACGTGTTAGGGGACTAGTTTAAGGAGTTGGAAAAATTGGTGACTGTGTGTATTTAAGAGCACGAAGAATTTCAATTGAACTTTATTTGTTGATATATGACCAATGAATTTAAACAAAATCATGCTTTCTTATTTTCTTTTGCTTTATTCTGAATTTCTAAAGGAGATTGAAACCAGATGCTACTTAGCATGTTAGCTGTGAAAACTGAATTTATCAAACTCATCATCATTAAAACCAACCATATATGCAATATGTACCTGAATTCTGTTTTGAATTTCTTGCTTGAAGGAGGAGTCGAAATTCTCTTAAAAAATAAAGGAATTGAAGTTGTAAGTTTTGAAGAAAAGAGTATCTGGCCGTTTTGTATAAATAAGAGCAGGAAGCTTCTAGGTAGGATGATGATAAGAGTAAGATTATAACAAAAGCCAAAATATTTAGGATAAACTTTAACTATAATATTAATTTTAAGAAAAAGGATAAATATAAGAGATTAATATATTATATTTTTTTTATAAAATCTCACACTTATCTTTAAAATAAAATAAATTCTTTTGGTTTTAAAAGTAAATAAGAAATACATTTGGAAATATTAAACAAGTCTATATAATAATTCTGAAGCCAAAGTTTAAATTCTAAAATTTCTTTTCTAAACTAGGGGCGCAATGTCGAACTCCTCAAGTCCATCTTATTCTATCGAACATTATTAAATAAATTAAAACTCAAATTTTAAAGCAATCAAATAATTTAAATCACGTAGAAGTGGGTCGTTACCGTATTACTACATTCTTAACTATTAATTTGAATTTATGATTAATTAAGCGAACTTAGTCAAGCATTTGTCAACACTAGTTGTTGAAACTAAAATATTCCATGGCCATAATAATTCTCAAAATTTTAGATCCAACCAACAAACAGCAAAATCAATATCAACGTGTGCTCATGAATAAAATCATAAAATAATTCAGATCTCTATCAAAATGCGGGATTTGAAATCTCATAACAAGACTTTTTAGCAATCTGAGAAAAAACATTTTCCATCTTGCAAAACTTTAAAACCTGCTGACTAAAAATATAAGCTGAACAAAAATCAAAACCAGCTGGTCTCGACACAATTCATTATAATAATTCTATAAAACTGACAAAAATCAACTCGAATTGACATTCTTGAATGTAAAAACAATATAACTTGCAACTTGGACCCCCTGCAGGAAACACTGTCAAAGGGTTCTCGGGAGAGAATACCTATGAGAACTAGACAAGAGAAATCTTGGCTATGAGGGGAGCTCATAGTTCAATCCATCGAAAGAGAGTGTTCGGGTAGAACGGGTATAGAGTGATGTAAGGTCAGCTGTATGTAAGATCCCTAGTAAATTATACATTGGAGTAGTGGATTGTTTATCACGAACTTGACAAGTTCCCCTGATGTAGATCAATTGATTGAACAGGATTATCAATCTCTTGAGTGCTTTACTTTCTGCAATTTACATTGAGTTCATTATAACGTTCGTGAACATTATACTGACCATTATCTGACAACGCTCTAGAACTTCTTTGAGAACGTTTGCAGAACAGATACTTCCACACGAGGTGTGCACTTTTATGGAGAATTATTTGATGTCAGGAGAGATACCACGTGGGTTGAAAGGTACCAGAAAAATTACGGTAAGTGTTGATAATTTAATTTATGTGATACGATTAATTTATATAGTGCTACAATTAATATAACAAGCGATATGATTAGTTTAAATAGTGCCACGATTAATATAACAAGTGCTATAATTATTTTAAATAGTGCTATGATTAATATATATATATATATATATATATATATAAAGTGCTATGATTAATTGAAATTATGCTACGATTAATATAACAAGTGCTATGATTAATTGAAATTGTGCTACGATTAAAATAACAAGTGATATGCTTAATTTAAATATTGCTATGATTAATATAACAAGTACTACAATTATCCAGATGCTACGATTAATAGAACACGTGCTACGATTAATTTTCATAGTGTTACGGTTATGAGTTTCCAGCAATGCTTATTATTAAATAAACGAATGATTGCAAAATTCAACAAAACAAAGCATTGCAAAATTAAACCACTTGTCCAGAAATCCAGCACACACTAAATACGAATTTAAAATAAAAATCTGAAACATATATGAGTAGATGAAGACATCTTCGGCCGTGCTCCCGTTTGTTGCTCCATTGTCGGTGACGATTAACTGAGAGGAATGAAATACCGTGAGTTAAAAGAGAGAGAGAGAGAGAGAGAGAGAGAGAGAGAGAGAGAGAGAGAGAGAGAGAGAGTTTAACCTTCTTTGCTTTCAGATGAAGACGCCAATTTTTTTGTCACGCCCCAATTTTCATAAAATGATAAAATAACAATATTAAAAAAGGGGAGTCACTTTTATTAAACTATAAAATATTTAACTTTAATACAACGAAAACTAAATAATAAAAACTCTTTGAAAATCCATCATCACACATCACCACGTAGATCGCCCGAGTAAATCATCAACCTGAAAAATGTAATAGCTTTGAGGTGAGTGCTATTGACTCAGTGGTGAAAACATTTATCCAAGTTATACAATTATAACAAATTATAATATGGTAGCCCGCGGCTAATAATATATCGGGACATATGCAGCTCGTCAGCCAATAATAATATTTGTAACCCGTAGGTTAATAATTGTGAACCTGCATAAGAGCATAACAAGGATAAATAATTATGTGCGTCACATCGTATTCCCCACCTTAACCTTGACTTGAACTTGAACTTTCGACGTTTGAAAATATATGAGACAAGTTAGATCCACGCGCGCCGCCTATCAATAATATTAATTATAATAAATAATTAATATAAATAAAATAAATACTAATTTACATAAAATTAAATTTATTTAAATAAATAAATAAACGAAGAGTTTAATGAAATGAATAAAATGATGCATGACTTTTATATTTTCAAACTCAACTAATGTAATACCCTAAATTCTATAATTTAAAATGTTACTCTTTCTATTTTTTATTTTTTTTTTGAAAAAATGGAAAATGATTAACAATAATAATAGTTGGAGGTTTTTTTTTCCTTTTTCTAAAATAATTGTGCTAGAAATCCCAAGTAGGAAAAAAAATATAACACAATATATACTTTTTAGAAATATATACTTAGATCAAAATATCTACGTTTCATAAACTTCAATATAATCCAGTGTTTTTCAAAAAGTAATTCATAAGTTCTAAAATATAAAATTGACACTCAAAACATTGATAAAACCTTAATATTCAACTACGAATTTAAGTTAGTCCAAAAACACTAAACGAACACAAAATATCAAGTCTAAAATAATTTATTCTAGGCAGCAAGTCTAAAAGTCAAGTTAAATAACAAAAACGTCTAAAAGAAGTTAACCCCCATTTCCTTCACGCCGCTCCAAGATTATTGACCTGAAACATTTAAAAATGTGAGGTGAGCACTCTTAAAACGTACTCAGTGGTGGGAGATTATGAGCATTTCTTTCTATTTATCCAACTGAAATAAATCGCAGGAATAATGGATTTAGGGTACTTTTCTTCTGATCTAGAATACATCTTGAACTATGCATAGGACATATTCTGGTGTGTATAAAACGCTTCTGTGTGTATAAAACGCTATTCTGATCTGATGTGTATGAAATGCTATCCATATTTCATCCACGATAATTCAAGTCGGATTAAAAACATTTCTGACTGAAAAAAACATATATCATATACTTTTATTTCGCAGATAATAATTTTACCCACTTGAGAATAATGAGCACGTAAAATTGAGCAGATAATCACAAAGTAGACGAATGTCCTAATTGCGCCGCACCTAGTATCAAAATATAAATAATTTTAATTAAATAATTTGAGTCAATTTTAATTTTATTAAATCTGAAAATCCAAGATATGTGCGCTAAAATAATTGGTTTATGAAGTTCTAGGCTTAATAGAAAATTTAGACAAACTTTTTGGGCTAATCATATTTAAATAATTCATGAACCTAAAAGCAATTTCTAAATAAAATTAGAACATACTAATATGTAATATTTGGTAATAGAAGTCATTTATTAGACTTTGTATATTTTGCAAAAAGATCCTTTCTCTTCTTTTACTAAAATCACGGTAGAGTAAATTAGAAATCACAATCCCTAAATTAAATTTCATCTCACCCTTCTTTCACACACTCTCTCTCTCGACTGTGAACAAAACAGAAATCACCCAAATTTGATATGCTTGCCTAATTCCTAAATTTCAATTTCTTATCATCTTCTCTCCCCCTCACCCTACACTATTCTTCTCGACTCCGGCGAGCCCGCCACTGCCCGCCGACAACCGACACAGCCAAGAACCACCGCGGGCCAGGCCAAGCTCCCTTGCCCGACTCGACATCATCTCTCGGCAGACCCGACACCATCCTGACTCAACTCGACTCACAACCCCGACAGCCCCCTTGCCTCGACTCGACTCCAAACTCAGCTGACCGCTGCTCAGCCCGACTCCAGGTATCGACAGATCCAACACCACCTTACCTCGACTCGCTGATTCACACGCCAGCTCACCAAGACCCAGCCTAGACTTCTTCCTCTCTTTTCTTCTATTTTCATAATTTTCTATTTATTTTTATGGAATTCTACAATTTATTTTTAATATATCATTTTTTTTAATATTCAATGACTTCAAAATTAAAATGATTAAATAAAAAGTAATAAATTTTATCTAAACAAGACTCCCATAATGTTATAAGGCTCAAAAGTAAATTTTTAAAATTCAAATATTAATTTTCAAATATTTCTAATACTAGGGGCGCAATTTCGGATTCTATCAACTCCAAGTAATTCTATCGAACATTATCAAATAAAATAAAACTTGATTTTAAAGCAATCAATTAATTTAAATAATTTAGATCATGTAGAAGTGGGTTGTTACAATCCTACCCACTTTAAAAAAATTTCGTCCTCGAAATTTTATCAGGTTTTAGTAAAGTTGGTTACGTAGCTAGGATATTATCCTCACATTCCCAAATTGCTTCTCCCTTCCCTGTCTCTATTCTACTATATTCTAATAGCGAAACCTATCGATTTCTTAGCCCGCGTGCCTTTCTATCGAGAATGACGATATTTTCCACTTCATAGACCAAATATATGTTGCGATGTATTTTCTCATGGTTGATGGTGTGACTTGATTCATGCAAATACGTCCTGAATTACATCACGGACCAATGAAAATCTGAGTGGTAGAGCTAGACGATACGCCACATCACCAATTTGTTCTAAAAAGTTCAAAAGGCATGATAAAACGAGATCTCAACTTTCCCTTTCTTTCAAACTTTAATATTCATTTCATTGGAGCGGTCTTCCAAAACACTATCATCTACTTCAAAATGAAGATCTTTTCTTCTTTTGTTGGCATATGATTTTGATAAACTTTAACGGTGTCTCGAATCATTTTCACCGCTTTCACCGTTCTTTCAATAATTTCAGTATCTAAAAAATATTTTCTCTCTAACTTCATCCTACTACGCAGTTGATCTACACTTTCATTCATATAAAGTCTCTTATGGAGTCATGCCAATGCTAGAGTGAGAACTATCTGTTATAAGCAAACTCTACAAATGGTAAATGCACCTCACAGCTGCTACTGTTTAAATCCACGACGCAAGTCTGTAGCATACCTTCCAACTAATTTCTGATTGACCATCAGTTTAAGGATGATATGTATTGAGAACTTTTAACTTTGTGCTTAAAATGCGTGTAAGATCTTCTGAAATCCTATTGTAAGACGGGGATTTCCATTTGATATTATGGACATTGGGTCTCCACGCAGTCAGACTACTTCTCGAATATATAATTGAGTGAACTGACACATGGCGAATGTCACTCTTACAAGTAAAAAGTGAGCTCATTTTGTCAATCGATCAACTATTATCCATATTGCATCATTGTTCTTCAGTGTTGGGAAGTCGTACCATAAAGTTCATAGTGATATGCTCTTATTCAGGTATTTCCAAAGGATTTAATAATCCTGACAGTCTCTGGTATTCTATCTTTACTTGTTGACAAACTAAACGTCGTGTAATATCTTTTGTAATTGACCTCTTCATGTCATACCACCAGAAATTTCTTTTTAAATCCTATTACATTTTAGTACTTCCAGGTTATGTCATGTAAAGCATTCAATGTGCCTCATCCAATATTTCTTTCATTATTTTGTTGTTCGGTATACAAATTCTTCCCTTAATAAGTAAAGTCCCATCTGATGATATCGTGTATCCCTTAGAATCATCCGATACTTCTCTTGCTCGCAACTTTTCTAGAAAACTATCTTTTCCTTGTGCGACTCCAATTCTATCTCGTAGCGTTGGTTGAACTACGTACTAATGCTGTAATTATAACATTATTACTTCTTCTGGCGTGACCACTACTTCGAGATTTAGCTTCTCACAATCCTTAATCAACTCTTCTTGTTGTGTAATCCTCTTAGATAGATTCACTTTCTTTCGACTAAGTGCATCAGCTACAACATTGGCTTTTATGGAGTTATACATGATCGCGCAGTCATAGTCTTTAACTAGTTCCAACCAACTTTTTTTTTTTCATATTCAATTCCTTCTGAGCGAAGAAGTATTTAAGACGTTTATGATCCATATAAATCTCACACTTAACTCCATAGAGATAATGTCTCCAAATCTTCAATGCATGCACAATAATGGCCAATTCTAAATCACAAGTGGGATAATTTAACTCATAAGGCTTCAATTGTCTAGAAGCATAAGCAACCACCTTTCCCTGTTGTATTAAGACACATCATAGTCCTTGTTTTGATGTATCACTATAAATCATGAATATCTTAGACCCATCAGGGATGGTCAATACTGGGGTCATTACTAGTATTCATTTTAGTTTCTAAAAACTCCACTCGTATGTTTTTGTCCACTTAAAATGTACCACTTTTGTGTCGGTAAATGGTTCTGAAGAACCCTTCGATAAATCTCTGGTATCATCCTACCAATCTTAGAAAAATTCCTTACATATCCCATGTTGGGTAGATGACTCCAGTTGCTGTCAGCTTCTACCTTTGTCAAATTTATCTCATTACCTTCAATGGTCACTACATGTTCAAGAAATGCTACCTAATCCGGCCAAAACTCACACTTCTTGAACTTAGTATACGATTTTTCTTTCCTTAGAGTTTCCAACACAACTCTCAAGTGTCGCATGTTACTCTTTATCCCAAAATGTCATGCAATGACAAAATGATCTAAATTGGGATGAAATACTAAGTTCATTAGAATTATGAACGTGTCTGGTGCATTAAGCAACCCAAAAGACATTACTATAAACTCGCAATGATCATATCTCGTCCTAGAGGTTGTCTTAGGAATATCATCTTTCTTTACATTCAACTGATGATATCTTGATATCAGATCTATCTTTGAGAACATAATTGCTCATCTAAGTTGATCGAATAAATCCTCAATTCTCAGCAAGCGGTATTTATTCTTCATTATGAGATGATTTAGATCTCAATAATCTATATACATCCTTATATTACCATCTTTCTTCTTCACAAATGGAATCCGAGCTTCGCATGGCGAAATGCTCGATTGAATATACCACTTGTCTAATAAAGTTGAACATTTAACTCTTGTAATTTCAGGGGTGCCTCACACACTGATGTGATTCTGTAATTAAGGCAATCATGAACTCTACTTATCTATTCGGTAGAAATCGAGATATCTCTTTAGGAAACACAACTGCGAAACATGTCGATTCTGTTGGCATTGTACCAATAATATTCACCAAGAACTCTAGTCAACTTCAATATCTTTACCACTTTCATTGTCGATATGATTTCTATTTCCATTTAACTTAGCTATATGGAAGATAAACTCTTCCTCATTCAGTTTCTAAAATATTACTGCTCAATCATGACAACGTGTTGTTGCAAAACTTCTGCTAAACCAGTTTATTCCCAAGATTAAATTGAATTCTCGCATTTCAAAAACACAAGTAGCCACAAGTCAATTCCTTCCAAAGGCAAATATAATGTCTTTAACAATCCTATTAGTTCCTAATGTCATTCCTGTAGGAATTCTAATGTCTAGGGCGAGGTTCTCTAAATTACTTATGTCTAATTAGGGAAATATCTGTGGAAGAAGCTTCTATCTTCATTTGAAATTTCGAGGACCAAAATAATTTCTCTTTCATTCATCCAACATTGAAACATAATAAAATTTAATTGCATAAATCACTTCTCAACATTTCTCATTGTTCACATAATATCCACAATCTTCTTAATGCTCACCATATTAAACAAATTCACAAAATAAATAAATCAAGAATAAATCAAGCAAAGTACCTTGGAGCAGGAGCGCGTGGAAGAAATGGGTGGCGTATCATAAAATCAAACAAAATAAATTCTTTCAAACACAATTGAGTCTACAGGAAGGTAGACCCGCTCTGATACCACTAAATATAACACCCTAAATTCTATAATTTAAAATGTTACTCTTTCTTTTTTTTTTTTGAAAAAATGGAAAATGATTAACAATAATAATAGTTGGAGTTTTTTTTTCCTTTTTCTAAAATAATTGTGCTAGAAATCCCAAGTAGGAAAAAAAATATAACACAATATATACTTTTTAGAAATATATACTTAGATTAAAATATCTACGTTTCATAAACTTCAATATAATTCAGTGTATTTCAAAAAGTAATTCATAAGTTCTAAAATATAAAATTGACACTCAAAACATTGATAAAACCTTAATATTCAACTACGAATTTAAGTTAGTCCAAAAATACTAAACGAACACAAAATATCAAGTCTAAAATAATTTATTCTAGGCAGCAAGTCTAAAAGTCAAGTTAAATAACAAAAACGTCTAAAAGAAGTTAACCCCCATTTCCTTCAAGCAGCTCCAAGATTATTGACCTAAAACATTTAAAAATGTGGGGTGAGCACTCTTAAAACGTACTAAGTGGTGGGAGATTATGAGCATTTCTTTCTATTTATCCAACTGAAATAAATCGCAGGAATAATGGATTTAGGGTACTGATGAAGACTCAAATTTGTGCCTTTTCATTTATCTTTTGACACCCTTTATAAGTGTTTAGTATAGAGTCTAGTCTATATTTGGGGGTAAAGCTGATTGCAGGAGGCTGAGGGCACAAAACCACCACAAAAGGCACAAACAGGTGCTATTTATGCTGAGGGCACAAGGGACTGATTTGCCTGCCGAGGACCCAGTCAAAGTTGTTGCGAGAATTGCGCAACAGAATCGTGGGCCAGCTCCTATATGCACGTGGAGGTGATGTGGCGGTCAGTTCCGAGTCTTGGGGAGGTCTAAGCACGTTGGGAAGGAAGTAGGGACATCAGAAAGCTGCTGGAGACGCTAGGGTTTGTTGCTACCACTCCTAAAAATAAGGAAGAACATGGAGCATGAATAGGAGGAAGTGGAGGAGTGCAAGAACCCCTGCGTGGGTGAAATCTGGGCTGCGTGAAGCCTTAATTCATTTTTGCTATAAATACTTTTATCTGTTTTTCATTCGAGAGAGGAGACGCACGCGTACACTCATTCTGCACCTCGAAGATACAATTTACTGTTTTTCGTACTTAGTTTATTTCCTGGATATTCTGTCTGCCTGAAGCTGGCGTTTTGCCTGTAGAGAGGTAGTTCAGTTATTTTGTTGGCAAAACTGGGGTTGGGCCCAGAAGTTAATCGAGTTATTTTCTTTCCAAGTAAGATGTCCTTTATCATTTCTTTTACTTCCGTTTCTATGTTTAGTGGCTAAGTATCCACTGTTCAAGTCAAAGTAATGGTCTAAAGGTAGAATATGTGCATGAGGTAATCGGACTTTAAAGCCTTAAGGGTTCACAATCTTAACTTGTTTTTCACTTAGACATAGGTAAAGGGTGGTTGGAGATGAAAGTGCGCATTTTTGATTAACTGGTACTAGTGTTAGTTACGTGGGAGTGTATAGGTGACCCATGCCTCGATACCCGCATAATAACAAGTCCGGGGGTGACAGCCTTGGTAGTTAAGATTGAGTAGTATATGCTGGCACAAGACCGTGTTAAACCTACTAGAATCGGGTCGCTTTTGCCCTCAAAGCTGCTATGCTTGCAAAACCTTTGTGTGATTCTCTCCTTAGGTTCCTGTATAGTTAGGTCCTTAGGTGCCGATCATATCATCTAGACGATATAATGTAAGAAGTGATTGGGGAGTGGCCGATCGTATCCATTTCCTATAACCGATTAACCCTCAAAGTGACAATTACCCATATTTGGCCATAGGGATTCGATTTTTGATCTTTCTGCTAGTGTGGGCACAATGGGTAGTAGCGGTAATTACATGTGTTTTGCCCGGGATTGCGCATACCTACCGAATGACTTGATGCTTTGATTTGAACACTTTTATTACTAATATTTTCTCTTGTGATTTCCTTTTCAGCATTTAGTTAGTTTAAGTTTATTAGCAAGGTTTTTAGAGTGACACTGAAGACCCAAACCAAAACTAAGAAAAGACAGAAGGTTATAAACACTCCTCATGGGATCGACATCCGTCTTCACCAGCTATACTAGCCGTTGAGGGCAGATTAAGCATTTGTGGACTATTTGCCCGCAAGTGTATTTTGCACACTAAAATGACGGGTGTGCCAAAATTGGCGCCATTGCCGGGGAGTGTAAGCGCACTTTTCTGTCTATTTACTGTTTTACCTTAGTATATGCTTCGTTCTAACCGCGCAGGAAATTTACTCTACGATCTGGAGATAGAGAGGTCAGCGAGGGCAAGAAGGGCACAAGCTAGGGCATTTTTGAAATGATTACAGGAGGATAATCAAACTGAAGGATCCAGTTACGATTTGACCTCAGGCGGAGAAAGTCAAGCAAGCAACAAACAAGCTGAGATAAGCAACGTCAATCCACTCTATTCCGAAGAAGAGATGGAGGACGATCAGATATCAAACCACGGGGAAGAAGAACAACAAAGACCCCCACCACACACCCTTACTTTGAGGCAGCTGAGTTTCCCTCAAACCATGAACATGCGTCCCACGGGCATCGTTTTGCCCACAACTACTGGTAACTGGGAGCTGAGGGCAAACTTCATCTCGATTTTGCCCAAATTCCATGACCATCCAGGGGAGGATCCACAACGACATCTACAAGATTTTGAGATGGCATGTGAGACACAACGCACACGAGCTAATGGGACAGGCGAATACATTTATCTGGATTCTTTTCCTTTCACCTTGCAGGACGGAGCTCGAGAATGGTTATACACTATTCCAGCCAGGAGTGTAACCAACTGGAGTCAACTCCAGCAAAAGTTTCTGGAGAAGTACTTCCCCACATCAAGAGTGCAGAGCATGAGAAAAAAGATCTCAACCGCAAGGGCTAGTCCCCACGAGAGCTCTTACGATTACTGGGAGCGTTTTAAGCAATTGATCTCGAGATGCCCACATGACCAAATTTCAGATCATGACCTGGTGAACTATTTTGTCTCGGGGTTGAGAAGCGAGGACCGAGCCCTACTGAATGCAGTATGCGGAGGATCTATCCTGAACAAGAGGGCAGCTGAAGCTCTAATACTTATTGGAGAAATGGCCGAGGAGAACAGAGACGATTCATATGAAAGAACAAGTGTTGCCGCTGCGGGCAAAACTATCTCTGTGCCTGAAACTGATGACCGAATTGAACAACTCTGCAACAAGATGGAGAAGATGATCACCATGTTTTTCGCTAATACCTTGTGAATTTGTGGGGTATGTGAATTGATGGGGCACCACTCTGACCAGTGTCCACAATTGAAGAAGAAGGAAGAAACGGTTAACGTTATGGATGAAGGGCACAGAAGGAGACACAATCATTTTGCCCCCAACTACAATCAGAGGCAGGCAGCACCATACTATCCTGCGCCCGCAACAGGACCATCGTTATCAAACATGGTTCACAAGATTGTGAATGAAACGGTGTAGGTACAAAAGAAATCAGAAGCCTTCGAGCAGGAGACAAGGAATGGACTGAACTATTTGGGAGGACAAATATCCCAAATTAGTGATGCAATCGCAAGGATGGAGAAAGCTAAAGGAATTCTGCCCTCACAGACAGAACCACCAAAAAAGGCTGGGGTAAATGCAATAACACTGAAGAGTGGAAGGCAACTGCCTGCACCATATCCAGAGACTGTAGAGGATGATGCCCACAGGGATGATGCGCCCACAAAGGAGGAAGCAGAGTTGCGGGCAAATGACGAACCAGAAGCAGTTGTGCCCAAACCCATCTTGAAGGGTAATATTCCAAAAGAGATCGAGGTGCCTTTACCATTTCTAGGAAGGATGAAGCAAAATAAAAAAGAAGTAGAGGATAGGGATCTAATGCACATCTTCAAGAAAGTGGAAATCAATATCCCCCTACTAGACGCAATCAGGCAAGTGCCTCGATATGCCCGTTTCCTGAAGGACTTATGTACAAAGAAAGTGAGATTCACAGAGGAGGCACAAGTGGTTGTGAATGAAAATGTGTCAGCATTATTGCAGAAGAAGCTGCCTGAAAAGTGTGGAGACCCAGAGATGTTCTTTATTCCCTATGAAATTGGAGGACTTCGAGTTGAAAGAGCTATGCTGGACTTAGGGGCATCGATCAATGTTATGCCCCTAAGCATTTTTGAAGAGCTGACCTTAGGACCACTCAAGGATACAAGGACTATTATTCAATTGGCTGACCGTTCCAATGTTTATCCCGAGGGAGTGCTTGAAGATGTCCTAATCAAAGTGGAGAGTCTGATTTTCCCAGCTGACTTCTATGTGCTGGATATGGGCAAAACCAATCCAAAGGCTGCCTGTATACTTTTGGGCAGACCATTTATGAAGATGGCACATACGAAGATTGATGTCGATAAGGGCACATTGACGTGCGAGTTCGATGGAGACAGAGTTACCTTCAACATCATGGAAGCAATGAAGTACCCCAATGACACTGAGGGTGTACATATGATTGACGTTTTTGAGCCTATGATCCAAGAAGAAATGCCAAGGCTGCTGGTAAAGGATCCACTTGAGTGGGTACTTCAGAACAGTAAGATCGATTGGGATGCTGAAGAAAAACGAGATAAGCAAATCAAAGAGGTAATTCTGCAATTGTATCACATCGAAGCCGAGTTTTCAAGGGATACATGTCTGCATTTGCCCACAACAAGGCAGGGTGAAAAACTGGTGCGGTCTATCATTAAGCCACCTAAGCTGGAGTTGAAGGAGTTGCCCGATCACCTCAAATATGCCTACTTGGGTGAAGGAGAGAATTTGCCAGTTATAATCAGTTCATCATTGACCATAAAGCAGGAAGTCAAGTTGATAGCACTATTGAAGATGCACAAGGAAGCAATTGGATGGACCTTAGCCGACATCAAGGGCATAAGTTCCACCATTTGCATGCATCGGATCCAGTTGGAAGAAGGGGCAAAACCAGTGCAAGATCCCCAAAGGAAGCTGAATCCCTTGATGAAAGAAGCTGTGTTAAAGGAGATTCTAAAGCTGCTCGATATGGGCATTATCTTCCCTGTGCCCGATAGTGAGTGGGTGAGCCCTATTCACGTTGTGCCCAAAAAGTCTGGAATCCAGGTTGTGGAGAATGAAAACAAGGAGCTTATTCAGATGAGACTGCAGACTGGATGGAGAGTTTGCATTGACTACCGCAAGTTGAATGCAGTCACAAAGAAGGATCATTTTCCTTTACCTTTCATCGATCAAATGTTGGAGAGGCTTGCGGGAAAATTGTACTTCTGTTTTCTGGATGGGTATTCTGGTTATATGCAAATCGTGGTGGCCCAAGACGATCAAGGAAAAACAACATTCACTTGCCCCTTTGGCACATTTGCCTACAGAAGGATGCCTTTTGGCCTTTGCAACGCTCCAGGCACATTCCAACGTTGCATGATGAGTATATTTTCTGATATGCTTGAGACTTGTATTGAGATCTTTATGGACGACTTCACAGTTTATGGAGATAGCTTTGATCAATGCCTTGATCATTTGAGCAAGGTACTTAGCCACTGTGTGGAAAAAGACTTGGTGTTGAATTATGAGAAGTGTCACTTTATGGTGAGAGAAGGAATCATGCTGGGACATGTAGTATCCGAGCAAGGAATTGAGGTGGACAGGGCAAAAGTGGAGATCATTGCCAAATTGCCCTATCCCATCAATGTTAAGCAGATTCGGGCATTTCTAGGCCATGCGGGTTTCTATCGTCGATTCATTAAGGACTTCGCAAAGATTGCTCAACCACTCACAAACCTGCTACAACTGGAGGTAAAATTTGACTTTGATGATGACTGCAAGAAAGCTTTTCATACATTGCAGAATATGTTAGTGTCTTCCCCTATTATCCAACCTCCGGATTGGGGAATGCCATTTGAGGTGATGTGTGATGCCAGTGGATTTGCTGTGGGAGCAGTTTTGGGCCAGAAAAGAGGCAAAGAGAGCTATGTTATCTATTATACCTCCAAGACATTAAATGCTGCGCAACGCAACTATACCACCACGGAGAAGGACCTGTTAGCAGTAGTGTTTGCTTTTGAGAAGTTCCGTTCCTATCTGCTGGGGGCACAAGTGATTGTTTACACGGATCACGCAGCTCTGAAGTACCTACTGTCTAAAAAGGAGTCAAAGTCGAGACTCATAAGGTGGATATTGCTCTTACAAGAGTTCGATGTGCAGATCAAAGACAAGACTGGGGCAGAAAACCTGGTTGTAGACCATCTCAGCCGTTTGATGGTTGAGAGCAAAGAAGAAATCACTGAGAATTTTCCAGATGAGCACTTGTATGAGGTTGCAGGCAAAACAGCAAAGGAGCCATGGTTTGCCGACATAGTGAACTACCTGGTCGCAAGGCAGTTTCCAGTTGGTTTGAGTGATTATCAAAGGAATAAAATGAGGCGTGAGTGCAGGTTCTATCTCTGGAAAGCACTAACTCTTTGGAAAATTGGAACTGATCAAGTCATAAGGAGGTGCATCAGTGATGATGAGGTCCTAGACATCTTGAAATTCTGCCATAACAATGCATGTGGAGGACATTTTGGACCACGAAGAACAGCAAGGAAGGTATTAGATGGAGGATTTTACTGGCCTACATTATTCAGGGATGCTTATATATTTGTGAAGAAGTGCAAGAATTGCCAGATGACTGGGAATATTTCTATTCGGGAGGCCATGCCACAAACACCCATCATGCCCGTGGAAATCTTCGACATATGGGGCATAGATTTCATGGGACCATTTCCCAAGTCAGGTAATAATCTCTACATTATCCTGGCTATAGATTATGTGTCCAAATGGGTGGAGGCAAAAGCCACTCCAACGAACGATGCAAATACAGTGGTGAAGTTCCTGGGGGCAAATGTGTTCTGTCGCTTCGGAATGCCCAAAGTCCTGATCAGTGATCAAGGGACTCATTTCTGCAACTCAGTCATAAAGAAGATGATGGCAAAGTATGGGGTCACACACAAGGTTACTACTGCATATCACCCCCAGGCAAATGGACAAGCAGAAGTCTCAAACAGGGAGGTCAAAAATATTCTAGAGAAAGTTGTGGGACCAAGGCGCAAGGACTGGAGCAATCACTTGGAAGATGCTCTGTGGGCATATAGCACAGCCTACAAGACACCTATTGGGATGTCTCCTTATAGGCTGGTTTTTGGAAAGTATTGCAATTTGCCCGTAGAAATGGAGCATAAAGCATTTTGGGCAATCAAGAAGTTGAATTTCAATAATGAATGCGCTGGAATTGAGAGGAAACTGCAGATCCAAGAATTGGAAGAGTTGAGGTCCGAGGCCTATGATAATGCTGTGATGTATAAGAAAAGGACCAAGAGATACCACGATGCACTCGCAAGGGGCAAACAGTTGCTCTATGGGCAAAAGGTACTCGTATTTAACTTAAAGCTCAAATTGCATGCGGGCAAATTGAAGTCAAAATAGATGGACCCCTATCTGGTGCAACATCAACACCCAAGTAGAGCAATCGATCTGGTGAATCCAAAAGATGGATGCGAATTTCGAGTCAATGGCCAGAGGGTGAAACCCTACTTCGAGCAAGAGAAGGAAACTTGGGCAGAAACCCAAGTTTTGAACAGTCCTGAGTACTACTGAAGGCACAACACGGTCGAGCCAAAGACCTTAAACAAAGGCGCTGAACGGGAGGCAACCCGGTTTGTTTACTTGCTTTAATTTCAATTAGGTTTGTTATTTGTATTTTGTTTGTGAATTAACGCTGCAGGAAGGCAAAGACTAGAAACGCATCGCTATGGGCAAAGTCATGTGCAGGGCACAGCAAGGTTCAAGTGTGTGGGTGGGGACTGTAGCTGATTTGACTGATTTGATAGGGCCAGTAGCTGCAGAGATGGTTGGCTTCCCCATGCAGTTTCGATAGTGGTTGAAAATTGAAGCCGAAAAAAAAGGGGGATTGAGGGAGAAATGGTATATTCAGATAACTATTTCAAATTATAAACATTTCTCCTTCCTCAATTCAAAATTCCCCAAATCTCTCAAAATTAGGCACAACCATTCCCTAAATCCTCGGCCACGATCACTCTGCACAAATCCACCACCCTCACAACACCCCACGTCCCTAGGAGCATTTCAAATACCCTCCCCTCCGCCTTTGATTTCTCACAACTCAAGCAAAGCAAACCCTACTTCTCAAATTCCTCAAAGAAAAAATGGTGAAGGCAAAGAAAACTAGAGAAACTGCCAAGCGAGGCACACGCTGCAGTGCCCGCAACGCCGGCGAATCATCGCAAGAGACGACGCAGACCACCCAGTCGACCCAGCCAGAGGAGCTGAAATAAAGTTCCGAACCCGTTCTCAACCCCTCACCCATCCAAACCATTCTGCCACAACACCCACCACTTCCGCCGCCGCAAGCAGAGAAAAAGAAACGAGCATCGCCGAAGGCTAATGGCGGTGCGTCGAAAAGGAAGAAAGTTGAAGCTGATAAGGGCAAACCACAGAGCCCACCACCAGTGGAGCAAAACCCCGACCGAACGCCTACACCTGAGAAGCCACCAACCCCTGAGAAGCCACCGACACCCCAACCCAGCGAAGAAACAGGTGATTCTGAGCCTGAAAAAGAACCAGAGAAAGAAGAGGAGGCGGAGGAAGAAAAACAAAATGGCAGCGGCGATGAAGAAGAAGACGGCGATGAAGAAGAAGGGGATGAGGAGTCTGAAGGCGAAAGCATGGAAGAAGAAGACGAAAAAGAGGAGGAGAAATTAGAGCAAGATCAGCAAAAGGAGAAGGAGAAGGAACCAGAACCGGAAAAAGAGAAAGAGGAATCGATGGAGGACGACAAAGTTGCCTCAGAGGGATCTACTTCTGAAAATGCCCACAGCCAGTCTCAACAACCAAAACAGGCACAACCCGATCCACCCGCAGAGAAGAAAAAGTCGAAGAAGGCAAAACCACAAGAGGTCTCAAAGGAGGCACAGAGGGAACCAAGTCAAAGCAAGGGTCCCGATGTGCCCGAAAAGTCGAAGAGCAAGTCGAAGGGAACCAAGCCAGTCATCAAGGAGTCAAAGAAGCCAGTCAGTAAGGAGTCAAAGAAACAAGAGAAGTTACCCACCAAGAAAAAGCTAGATGTGGAGCAGTCCAACAATGAAGAGGAAGAGAAGTCGGTGCACAGCGAGGAAGTGGAACCGGAAATCCAAATCATCCCAGCTCCTGTTCAATCCTATGTGCCCGCAAGAGTAAAAAAGGGCACAAACAGCAGAGTGCCACTCAGAAATCTCCCCCGCCGCTCGGCTGAGGAAGAGAAGGAGGATCCAAGCAGCTCAAGACAAGGAATTGTCGAGAGATTGAACAAGAAGAAGCATCTGCCCTTGTACGTTCTTCATGACAGCACGCTGAACACACTTGGAGTCATGGACCAAGTGTATGAATATTTTGCCAACATCGGTTGGGAGCAAGTACTCGGCTGGAGGAACACGGTACGCCCTTCTTTGACCATTGAATTTCTTTCCTTATATGAGTTCAAGCCAGTGCAGGGATTTGGTCTGGAGACACCCGGAGTGGTAAAGTTCTACATAGCTGGAGAGAGCTATAACATGTCAATCTCAGGATTGAATCTGCTGTTGGATTTCATCCAACCAAAAGATGTGCATTCGAAGTGGTACAAAGAAGTAGCAACCAGCATTGGCGACGACTGGAGTCGAAACATTCAGCAACGGTGGGAGGAAATTGGAGGCAAAGGCTTCTATCTTTCGGGCTCAAGCAAAGACAAGCACATCTCTGACCACGCCCTCCAGATTTGCCATAGATGGATGGCATTCAACCTTTATGGGCGCAAGGATGGCACAGGCCAAGTCACGCAGCAGGAGGTATTCCTATTATGGAACATGGTGCACAGGCGGAAGGTCAACCTCGGCTACATTCTAGCGATTCAATTGCAGGCTTAGACCAGCAACACCAGAGCAACTGTTGTAGCTTTGGGCACGTTCATGGCTAGAATATTTGAAGGCTTGAAAGGTGGCGACCTCGATGACGTCTTTGAAGGGTACCCAGAGCTTGATGAAGGGACAGAGTATCTCGATGCCCAGAGGCTCGAGCGGATGCAGCTAGTTGGGTTCACTGAAGAGAACACCCCATACTTCCTCCCTTTTGACGAACCAACATACTTTGACAAGAGAAAGGCCCCCAAGGCACAAGAAGGATCGCCCAGGGCACAAGAAGGACCAAGCAGGGCACAGAGCAGTGCAGATTCAAAGAAGCTTGAAAGAGTTGAGAAAGCCCTGCAGAGCATTTGTGTTCACCTCGGGTTAGACTACCCCTCCTATCCTTAAATCATGATTTATCCCCATTAGTTTAGGATTTGTTTGTTTTTATTTTTGTTTGTGTGTTTAGTGTCTACTTTTGTTTCTATATTTGCGTCTGTGTATATAGAGTCTGTTTTGGGCATATATAACCCACATTACTGCTTGTGCCCGCAAAGGGTACTTTGCACAGCAAGTGTGTGGGAGGGATATGCCTAGGTCGTTGTGTTTGTATGTTTTGTTTTTATTTTGTGTGTGCATGTTGAGTCTATAGCATATGAGTCATGGATTGACATTGGGCATATATGGACATAAATTTATTGTTAGGCAAATGGAATTAATCAATCGCATGTGAAAGCAATATATAACTACCCAGTGAGCTTTGAGCCCAAATTACATTTGCGACTTCTTTCTGTGTGTTTAAATTCCACCACCTCATTTGATGCTTACTTGCTTATGCCCTGTCAAACTTGATTTCATGCATGCTTAGATGATTAAGGCATTTTCGTTTGTCGTTATTTGGCCATATTATTCACGGATAAATGCTTCTCATTGTTGCCATTATTTGAGCCTGCTTAATTGTTCATGACCTACGTTCTGAAAATCTTTCTTTAAAGAGTATCTTATGACTGGGAATGAAACCTTCTATGCTCGTATTGGTAGCATGTTTAAGCCAAATAGTGACAGGATGCCAGAAATGGACACAAAGAAAGAAAATAAATAAAAAAAAAAAAAAAAAATATATATATATATATAATAAAAAGGTGTTTAAATTTTTATGATTTCCCAGGTTGTTATGTGGGCACAGAGCTGCCAGTGCTGATTTTGCCCGAATACTATTGAAGGTAGTCAGTTCCTAAATATTTCCAACCTTGATCCGCATGCCCCATTACAACCCTCACAAGACCTTTTGATATGCATGCATGTGAATAACGTAAATTGTTTATACAGGGTGTTTGCAAGTTTGTTGATGATGATTTGGTGGAATTGTTGAGAGTAAACACTTAACCTAAACACTCGAGAAAAAGGCGAGCTGAGTTTACACTACAATAGTAGCCTGAGTTTGATTGATTCGATTTGCCTACATCATTATGACCAACTGTTATGCCCTTTATCAACTTATGATTCATATGCTGTATTGTCTTGTTTTGAGTCATTTGAGTCTTCTGTTTTTTATTGTTGTTTTGAGTTAAAGTTACATTCATACTTGAGGACAAGTATAGTCCAAGTGTGTGGGTGTGATGAAGACTTAAATTTGTGCCTTTTCTTTTATCTTTTTACACCCTTTATAAGTGTTTAGTATAGAGTCTAGTCTAGTTTTGGGGGGTAAAGCTGATTGCAGGAGGCTGAGGGCACAAAACCACCACAAAAGACACAAACAGGTGCTATTTATGCTGAGGGCACAAGGGACTGATTTGCCTGCCGAGGACCCAGTCAAAGTTGTTGCGAGAATTGTGCAACAGAATCGCGGGCCAGCTCCTATATGCACGTGGAGGTGATGTGGCGGTCAGTTCCGAGTCTTGGGGAGGTCTAAGCACGTTGGGAAGGAAGTGGGGACATCAGAAAGCTGCTGGAGACGCTAGGGTTTGTTGCTACCACTCCTAAAAACAAGGAAGAACATAGAGCATGAATAGGAGGAAGGGGAGGAGTGCAAGAACCCCTGCGTGGGTGAAATCTGGGCTGCGTGAAGCCTTAATTCATTTTTGCTATAAATACTTTTATCTGTTTTTCATTCGAGGGAAGAGACACACGCGTACACTCATTCTGCACCTCGAAGATACAATTTACCATTTTTCATACTTAGTTTATTTCCTGGATATTCTGTCTGCCTGAAGCTGGCGTTTTGCCTGCAGAGAGGTAGTTCAGTTGTTTTGTTGGCAAAACTGGGGTTGGGCCCAGAAGTTAATCGAGTTATTTCCTTTCCAAGTAAGATGTCCTTTATCATTTCTTTTACTTCCGTTTCTATGTTTAGTGTCTAAGTATCCACTGTTCAAGTCAAAGTAATGGTCTAAAGGTAGAATATGTGCATGAGGTAATCGGACTTTAAAGCCTTAAGGGTTCACAATCTTAACTTGTTTTTCACTTAGACATAGGTAAAGGGTGGTTGGAGATAAAAGCGCGCATTTCTGATTAACTGGTACTAGTGTTAGTTATGTGGGAGTGTATAGGTGACCCATGCCTCGATACCCGCATAGTAACAAGTCCAGGGGTGACAGTCTTGGTAGTTAAGATTAAGTAGTATATGCAGGCACAAGACCGTGTCAAACCTACTAGAATCGGGTCGCTTTTGCCCTCAAAGCTGCTATGCTTGCAAAAATTTTGTGTGATTCTCTTCTTAGATTCCTGTATAGTTAGGTCCCTAGGTGCCGATCGTATCATCTAGACGATATAATGTAAGAAGTGATTGGGGAGTGGCCGATCGTATCCATTTCCTATAACCGGTTAACCCTCAAAGTGACAATTACCCATATTTGGCCATAGGGATTCGATTTTTGATCTTTCTGCTAGTGTGGGCACAATGAGTAGTAGCGGTAATTACATGTGTTTTGCTCGGGATTGCGCATACCTACCGAATGACTTGATGCTTTGATTTGAACACTTTTATTACTAATATTTTCTCTTGTGATTTCCTTTTCAGCATTTAGTTAGTTTAAGTTTATTAGCAAGGTTTTTAGAGTGACACTGAAGACCCAAACTAAAACTAAGAAAAGACAGAAGGTTATAAACACTCCTCGTTGGATCGACATCCGTCTTCACCAGCTATACTAGCCGTTGAGGGCAGATTAAGCATTTGTGGACTATTTGCCCGCAAGTGTATTTTTCACACTAAAATGACGGGTGTTCCAGGTACTCTTCTTTTGATCTAGAATACATCTTGAACTATGCATAGGACATATTCTGGTGCGTATAAAATGCTTATGTGCGTATAAAACGCTATTCTGATCTGATGCGTATGAAATGCTATCCATATTCCATCCACAATAATTCAAGTCGGATTAAAAACATTTCTGACTGAAAAAAGCATATATCATATACTTTTATTGTTGGTTTTGTATACTGGAAGACTTGTCTTTGTATACTTTTCTGATGATATGATGATATGAAATGAAAGTTATTGCAGTCACTGTTTGCATTTAGATTATGTTCTATAATTATTTTATGCAATGTTCCATATACTTACATTGTAGATGATATCGTGTGGGGAGTCACATAGTAAGATCATATCATTAGAATCTTGTAATGTATTAAAGAGCTCACGGCTTAGATGGTCCTGAACACACCATCGGTACACCGTAGAATAATCTGATAAGTTAGTTTATCTTGACTAATTGATTATTCTAGTACACTTGTTAGTGTATTGAGGAGGATCACGATAGGATACTATTCTCTGTCTCTGACCCAGTTACTGAGAGAATAAAGATCCACAGAGTTCGGGTTCTGAACTCATGTGATATTGGCGAGCATATGTGTGTGTTGTTTATTACTTTGATTTATCAATGGGTGAGATCTTTTCGTAGATCGAATTCGATATCTTGGGTAATAACAATGTATACAAAATGTCTCGAGCAGTATGCATGAGCACTGTGTCCTGGTGCGCCAGGTTGATGATGTTCTCTTGAGGAAGCACAAGTTCATGTTAAAACCCTGCAGGTGGAATTTATTCCGTACATGAATAAAGCTTGTGTGGTACTACTCAAGGTTTTAGATGTTAATTAATTATAGCTGTCAGAGGCTTACATAATTAATTAATGAACATTATATCTTAAACACGGGGAATGGCTGGACTAAAGGAGAAAACATATTCGTAAATATGTATTAAATTGGTAGGTCAGTTTTACTTCTTTAGTGGAATAAAAGTAAAACTTAATTTATTTAATTATATCCTAGGTTTATTGGATATTGGATATTAAATAAATTAGTGGGCCAATTTAATATTCTTCTAGATCCCTGTTGTAGCCCAATTGACTGAAAGTGGACTGGATATTGAACTTGAGATAGAGGCCCAGCCCAATAGGGCTGAAACATGAAATTTTCGCCCCTCCCTATATATAAAGGGAGGGGGGCACGAAAATTGATGAATATTATTCATTGGAAATCAGCCCCTCTTTGTCTCTCAAAGTTATCCACAGATTTCACAACTCTATCTAGTAGATTTCAGCCCACTCTGAATCTAGATACAGTCCGGGAATACAACAGAAGATCTTGGAGTGGAATACAGTGGTGATCGAAATTTTGAGTACTAGGTGGCGCCAACTACATTTCATTCAACAGCAAGATTAGATCTTTAATCTTGTCCACAGACCGTCTATCGATTTGTAAGTAGATTCGTTTCTATGTCTTCCGCTTTATTAGATTCGAATCTGCTTTGCATGCTTTTTGTATAGACTGTGATAAACATGCATATTACATAAAAGTATGATTTGCATGAACATGGATTAATGAACAACCAAATGATCCTGCGGTGGTTTAATTCGAAAAAATCCCAACATTTATTTCGCAGATAATAATTTTACCCACCTGAGAATAATGAGCACGTAAAATTGAGCAGATAATCACAAAGTGGACGAATGTCCTAATTGCGCCGCACCTAGTATCAAAATATAAATAATTTTAATTAAATAATTTGAGCCAATTTTAATTTTATTAAATCTGAAAATCCAAGATATGTGCGCCAAAATAATTGGTTTATGAAGTTCTAGGCTTAATAGAAAATTTAGACAAACTTTTTGGGCTAATCATATTTAAATAATTCATGAACCTAAAAGCAATTTCTAAATAAAATTAGAACGTACTAATATGTAATATTTGGTAATAGAAGTCATTTATTAGACTTTGTATATTTTGCAAAAAGATCCTTTCTCTTCTTTTACTAAAATCACGGTAGAGTAAATTAGAAATCACAATCCCTAAATTAAATTTCATCTCACCCTTCTTTCACACACTCTCTCTCTCTCGACTGTGAACAAAATAGAAATCACCCAAATTTGATATGCTTGCCTAATTCCTAAATTTCAATTTCTTATCATCTTCTCTCCCCCTCACCCTACACTATTCTTCTCGACTCCGGCGAGCCCGCCACTGCCCGCCGACAACCGACACAGCCAAGAACCACCGCGGGCCAGGCCAAGCTCCCTTGCCCGACTCGACATCATCTCTTAGCAGACCCGACACCATCCTGACTCAACTCGACTCACAACCCCGACAGCCCCCTTGCCTCGACTCGACTCCAAACTCAGCTGACTGCTGCTCAGCCCGACTCCAGGTATCGACAGATCCAACACCACCTTACCTCGACTCGCTGATTCACACGCCAACTCACCAAGACTCAGCCTAGACTTCTTCCTCTCTTTTCTTCTATTTTCATAATTTTCTATTTATTTTTATGGAATTCTACAATTTATAGTTCTAAATTCTGACACTTATAGTATGAAATTCACGTGTGAATATGAAGGAATTTGATTGGAATATGATGTGTTGAAATTGGGCTCGAGAAATCAATTTGATGGCAGTTCTTATTTTGGTATTGTATTGGTGTATTATGAGGTATGAGTTGGTGGTGTGCAGATACATAAATTCATGATTTTTGGTTAATGGAAATTTGGAAAATATGATGAGATTGATTGTGTGTAATTGTATACAGCAAATACAGGGGATTGAATTGAAAATAAACTTACCCAAAAGGATCAAATTTTGTTGCAGTTAAATCCTAATAAAATTGGTGAATTTGCTGTGAAATTTTAATTCTAAATGAATTCTGGATGCAGAGCTTGGAGTAGTGTAGATAAGACATCTCTTTTTATATTAAAATGTGGAAATGTGAACTCATAGGATTTGGTTAACAAGAGAAGGGCACGTATATTGGTTGCAATGGGCTACGTGTTTAGTTACTAATAAAAGAAGCATCAATAATCATTATCCTAGCCATTTTTTTTTCATTTTTTTAATATATCATTTTTTTTAATATTCAATGACTTCAAAATTAAAATGATTAAATAAAAAGTAATAAATTTTATCTAAACAAGACTCTCAAAATGTTATAAGGCTCAAAAGTAAATTTTTAAAATTCAAATATTAATTTTCAAATATTTCTAATACTAGGGGCGCAATTTCGAATTCTATCAACTCCAAGTAATTCTATCGAACATTATCAAATAAAATAAAACTTGATTTTAAAGCAATCAATTAATTTAAATAATTTAGATCATGTAGAAGTGGGTTGTTACAACTAATCTCCTCCACAAATAAATAAACTTGTCTTTCTATCTCCTTATTGGAAAAAAAAAATAACTATTTCTTTCTCACAAACCTTCTTTTAGAAAAACCAACCCCAACAATTTAGATTAAAAATAAAAATGATCACTCACTCTCTCACATTTTCCTCTTACATCTTCTCTCTCCCTAACCTTATTTCTCCCACACAATGCATAATGCTATGCATGAAAAAAATGATTGAAACAAATGAATGTTTGGTGTGTTTTTACAATGAAACAAAAGCTTCTATTTATAGTGAAACTTGAGGAAATGAAAGGTCTCAAATTAAATAGCAAACTTTAATTTTTATTTAAGAAAATGAAAGATGTAAATTAATGCAATAGATATTTTATAATTTCTCAATTCACATTTTTGTCAATTCATGTGAAAAAGAAAACTAAAAGGTCACCAATTTAATTTCTCAAATTTATTTTTTTTAATGAAGTTGAAATAACTTAAATAAATGCTATGATGTTATGGAAAAATATTTACTCTCATATCATTATTCACATGAAAAAGAGATCTTTCAAATGACTTCTTTTAAAACCTTTAAAACCCAATTTAATTTAACAAAAATAAAATAAATAATTAAATAAACATTGTACACTTTTATATAATTGTTTAATGTAATAATACTATGTAATAACTTTGAAAATAGATCAACTTATGTAAAAGATTTTAATTTCAAAAGATATAAAATTTCCACTAAGCTAAAAAATAATAGTGATAATAATAATAATAATAATAATAATAATAATAATAATAATAATAGGCAAATGAAAAAAATAATAATGTGAGCACGACTTATAGGAACGTAACAAAATATTTTAAATTAACATGCACTAATAAATAATATTTTCGAACCACACTTTATAAAACGATAACGACCAATTTTAAAAATATTCGGGTCGTTACATTTTTTTTTCAAGTGTAACATCGGGGTAGAGAGAGGAGAAGTGGCCATTTTTTTTAAACCCTAAAAAAACTGCTTGAGAAATTGGGAAAGAGAGAAGAGGGCAACCGCTTTTTATTTAGGGCAGAAAGAGAGAAGAGAGTGATCGTGGTAGTTGCGGTTTTAATTCAAATCCCTATCATATTTATTCATTTCCTTTTGCGGTATGTAAATCAGTTACAAGTACAAAAATTGTAAGTTTTTTAGAATTAAATCTGATTCCGTGTGCCCTACACCATAGTTACAAGTACAAAAGTTATTAGTTTTTTAGAATTAAATCTGATTATGTGGACCCTACACCATGGGTATAGTGTAAAGGTAAATACATAAGCCCAAATAACTATTATGTTTTAAATACTGATTACCTAATTTTATTATATTTTTGCCCAAATAAATATTTCTCCATTTATTCATTCGTACAAATAAATATGATTGACATGAACATAATGAAATACATAGAATATAATTTTTGCATAAATGAATTATATAATTAAAAATGTGTGTGTGTGTGTGTGTGAAAGAGAGAGAGAGAGAGGAAATAATAAAAAAATGAAAAAAATAATTTTTAATTTATAATAGCTATTGAAGATGGTTCTAAAAAAATATCAGAATATTATAATATAGAAGTTATTCTTATTTATAACTGATCCCGAATTGGAATCATAACTTTTTATTACTATAAGAAAGTTATTCTTATATAGATTATTCTTATACAGAGATTTTACTGTATATTGTTCGGATTGTTCTTCTAGGTCTCGGCATCAACCGAAACACCTCCCATATTTTGAGATTTATCAATGACCTTTTATAGATGATAAATATTTCTTAGTTAAATAATTGCTGGAGAATTAATCATTGAAATTTGATTGAAGGGGCACACTTGTGTGAGACCGTCTAACGGGTCTCTTACGTTAGACGGATCTCCACTCGATCCGGATCAAATTTAAATGTAAAATTAATGTTACTTCTCTTTCTCTCTCCTTCTGTGCGCAGCGCCGCTCTCTTTCTCTCTCCCTCTCCGCTTCTAGCACCGATACTCATTCTCTCTCTCTCTCTTACCCCTCACTCTCATTCGATTTGCAGTTCATCGATCGCCGCCTTTCTCCACATCACACTGGTGAAGCCCTGTCACGATTGTCTCACCACATCATCTATTGTTCCCCAACTTGAAGAAGGGGTTCTGATTCCTCGGCCGCAGACGGAGGCGATTGTGGATTTGGTTGATGCGGCGGTGAAGTCGGATGAGGAGTTGAGAGATGGTTGTTGGGCTGATTTGGGGACTGGTAGCGGGACGCTGACGATTGCGATTGCTAGGGTTTTGGGCAGCGGTGGAGGAGGAGGGAGAGTGGCTGCTGTAGACTTGAGCCCTATTGCTGTTGCCGTTGCTTCCTACAATGTGCAGAGATATAATCTGTAGGAGAGAATCAGTGTGAGGCTGGGGTTGTGGTTCGATCCTCTCGAGGATCTCCGAGGAGAACTGAGCGGGCTCGTTAGCGATCCATCGTACATCCCGAGCGATGACATTGACGGCCTGCAAGCTGAGGTTTCTAGACATGAACCCAGACTTGCCCTTGATGGTGGACCTAATGGTATGGATGACCTTATCCACCTCTGCAACGGAGCTGCTTCGATGTTGAAACCTCGTGTTTTTTTTGCATTCGAGACAAATGGTGAGATGCAGAGCAAATTTCTTGTGGAATACATGGATACTAAGATGAAAGGAAGCTTTGCAGATTAAATATTATGTCTGATTTTGCTGGAATTCAAAGATTTGTGACAGGGTATAGAATTGCGTGAGTTTTTTTTTCTTTCAAATATTTGTAATACACTAGAGCATTTTGAAGTATCTAATTCTATTCACTTTATTGCAATCTGCTCAAGTGCTTACACATATAAGCAAAGGTGGTGAAAGTATTCCGAAAAGTAAACATCATGGTGTTTAATTGATTGCAGAAGTTAATTATATTTTTTGTAATTGGTGCTTCGTATGTTGTTTGCTGATTTTTGTTGAAGAAGAATTGATAATTGGGAAAGTAGAAGAAGAATCAAATCCAGGTCTCCAACAACAAAAAGTCGCTCTTCTTCTACGTTAATCTAATTTTGATTTTTTTTATCTGAAATTGGGGATTTTAATTGTGTGCAGAGGTACATGCAACAGTACAAGATCGAGATCTTGTTGAAGATTTTTAGTGATACTTTTATTTGTAATTAGTGTTATTTGCTTTTGTAATTAGTGATACTTTATTTTGTAATCAATAATATTTTTATCTATGCTAATGAAATAATTTTTTTTACTCAAGAATAAGTTTTTTTTGCATTCATAGACCCAATTCTCAATTTGAGATTATGTTTTAAACTGACGCTTTTTTTTTCTAATTAGTGATACTTTCTTTTATAATTAGTGATACTTTCTTCTGTAATTAGTGATACTTTTATTTCTAATTAGTGATACTTTCTTCTGCAATTAGTGGTACTTTTCTTTCTAATTAGTGATACTTTCTTCAGTGATTAGTGATACTTTTCTTCTAATTAGTGATACTTTCTTCTGCAATTAGTGATACTTTTCTTTTTAATTAGTGATACTTTCTTCGCAATTAGTGGTACTTTTATTTCTAATTAGTGATACATTCTTCAACGATTAGTGATACTTTTCTTCTAATTAGTGATACTTTCTTCTGCAATTAGTGATACTTTTCTTTCATATTAGTGATACTTTCTTATGCAATTAGTTATACGTTTCTTCAATTAGTGATACTTTTTTCTGCAATTAGTGATACTTTTTTCCATAGTGATGAGACTCCACTTCAAAGGTAATGATACTTTGCCGCATAAATAATGATACTCCTATGTGATTTAATGATACTTCACCTTATAAATAATGATACTTGAGTTAATGATATACTCCACTCATATTTAATGACATTTATCTATTCTTGATTTGATAATTAATATTTAATCATCAATAATATCATATTATACTTCACTTCCGAGTTAATGATACTTCATCCCTAATTAATGATACTTCACACACAGTTAATGATACTTCACCAGATATATATATATATATATATATATATATATATATCTAATGCTACTTCACTTAATAGCTAATGATATTTTACCAAATTTATATCTAATGATACTTAACTTCATAGTAAATGATACCTCATTTCATAGCTAATGTTACTGATACATCTTGTTATTGGTTTGATAATTAATGTTTAATTAACGAGCTACTCATACTTCATATCATAGATAATGATACTTTACCTTATAATTAATGATACTTCTTTTTTTTTGCTTAATAATTAGTCAACCGCCAGAAAAAATAAAATATTTTTAAAAATAAATGTATACCCTAAAATAGAATTAGTGAACCTTAAAATTGAATTGAATAAATTTATTTTTTTTAAATAAATTTTATTTTTTTATCCGGCATTTCGCGCAGTGCACTCTCTCGATAATTAATTTTTTTGAAATAAATATATAACCTAAAATTAAATTGAATTAATTTAATTTTTTTATTCAATATACAATAGTTATTAAAACAAAAAAGAAAAAAAAAAGAAAAAAAGAAATGAACAAAACGAGAAGAAAAGAATGAAGTAAGAAAGAGAATAAAGAAAAAGAGAGAGTAAAAAGCTGGGCCTGATTAACACAACACACAAATCTGGGCCTGGTTATAGGTGTGCCCAGTTTTTTTTTTTTTTTTTTAAATCACCACAGCACATCACACATGCCATATGGGCTTGGGCTGCGCCAGGGCCTGTCTCGAAATGGGCGGGTGGGCGGGTTTTGGAGTGGGTTTGGATATTATTTGACCCGTCTAACGTAAGAGATCCGTTAAACGGTCTCATACAAGTTTTTGTCTTGATTGAAATTTGAGTGCAATAATTACTAACTTTCAAGAGTTAACTCTTATGAGAGAGAGAGAGAGAGAGAGAGAGAGAGAGAGAGCTTTCCCACGAAATTGAGAATGTGGCGCTGACTGTATTTGCAAAACTTTCAGAACAGAATATTCTAACCACATGAATATTACTCCCTCTATTTCTATATAAATATCATTTTGTATGAATGTTCTCAAATTAATAAATTAATTAAATTATCTAATATATCTTTATGTGAATACATTAAATAAGTTAAATATAGATGTTTGAATGTATTAAATGAGGACAAATATTTGAAAATTGTGAATTTTATGTCTTGAATTTGTAGAATGACATTTTTTTAAAATAAAATTAAAATGTTAGAATGACACTTATTCAAAACACAGATGAATTTTTTTTTTCTTTTTTTTTTTTGGATGTCGAGGGTAACCCGCAGCCGCTACCGTGGTGCGCACTGGGTAACCCCGCCCCTGTGTAATAGCCTGCAAACCTACACAGGGGAAGTAAACCACACTTGGCAAGTCAGGTGTGACAGGCTCACACCTAGTGGTGTAATAGCCTGCAAACCTAATGTTTTATTGAGTATGAAATTAATAAACGTGTTTGAAAAATTAAAACCAACCAAAACTACGTTTCTGTCACCTTTTTTATTAATTTTATTTTTAAATGGGCCATGAAATGGTCAACGTTCAAGTGGGAAAGAAATTGGTAAATTAAATGCTATGAATTAGAGCTTTTTTCAGGTAACTTGTAATCGTTATCGAATTGTGTACTGAGTAAATTTTGCTCTTGTATAATAGTCTATAAATCATATAAGGAAGGTAAATTAAACTTGGCAGACCATGTGTTATAGGCTTACCCCTAATGATTTTAGTGATGGAATTTGAACTTGAGATATTTCGCCTCAAGATAATACCACTCCACCACTAAACTTTCTCCAAAGAGATTGAATTAGACTCTATTATAATCAAAGACGGACGTTGAAATTTTAACTCGAGTACGAAAATTAGTTATAATTTGAATTAAAAAGAAAAAACTTGCATTTAAATTAATTGTCTCGCATAAATCGAGCAACAATGTCCCAAATTTTAATAAGTCATAAATATAATATTTTTTTACCTTAAATATATAATAAAGTAAACTTGAAGCATTACTTCTAAACATAAAATATTAAATATTAATAAGAATAAAAAAAGTAATAAGAAAATGAACTCACACTAGTTACATAGCAGCAGCAAAAACCGAAAAAAAAATTGGATAAAATTATAAATTTCATATTATATATTTTGGGCCCCTAGTACATCAATTTAAATCCATATTAGTCATACTTAGATACTACCTCCGTTTCATAATGTTTGTTGTTTAAAGTTTTTTTTTTAGTTTCAAAATGTTTGTTGTTTTATATAATTTGACATCTTCTCTCCCAATTTTAACCCTCTCAAATCCTACAAGATTTTTTGATTCTAACTTACCTATAATATATGAAGAGAGAAAAATATATGGAGAGAGAAAATATTGTTATTTTTTAGGAAAATATAGATAAATTAGATTTTATGACATATATAAAGGATGGGTATATTTGTCCACGAAATTAATTCTTAATTCCAGATAAAAAAAACAAAACAACAAACATTATAAAACGGAGGTAGTATTAGATAGTAGGCAAATTGAAAATCATCTAATTCATTTTATTTATGTCATTTGGTATCCAATTACAAATTTTATTTTATTTTTTCTTCAATTTAGAATTCACAATCATTACTTAGGTTTATTCCATTGAATTAAGATTATAATTAATTTTTAGTATTTAATTTCCATTTAATATAATTGATTATTCAATAATTATGGTACATATAAAGTAAGGTTGGTTATATTAAGAGAGACTTCAACTTGAGTGGGGCCGGGGACCCTGAAGTTTAAAGTTTGATTGTATCTCTACATTTGAAGTTTGAAGTAGTTGTAGTTGCATCTTCTGGTTGTGGCTGGGAAAATAATAATAATAATAATACATTAAATGCAATGCCAGCTACAGCATTACTGCATTAGTAGTATATTTTAGAATCCACCACTGCACAAATCACAACTTCACCACTGCTGCTATCATCATCAATCAACAACAAGGAGATGGAGAAATCCGGCTATGGCCGCGACGGCGTATTCAGATCGCTGCGCCCGCCGTTATTTTTCCCCAGGGACCCCAATCTTTCCATGATTCCTTTCCTCTTCAGAAACGCTTCATCCTTCGCCGACAAACCAGCCCTAATCGACGCTCACACCGGAAAAACACTTACTTTCTCTCAGTTCAAATCCATGGTTGCCAAATTCTCACATGCCTTGCTCCACCTCGGCATCAACAAGAACGACGTCGTCCTCATTTTCGCCCCCAATTCGATCCAATTCCCAGTTGCTTTCTTCGGGATTATTGCAATCGGCGCCGTCGCCACCACCGTCAATCCCACCTACACCGTTTCCGAGCTCTCCAAGCAGCTCAAAGATTCCACGGCTAAGATTATAGTCACCGTCGAAGATTTGTTGCCCAAGGTTAAAGATTTCAATCTGCCGGTTATTCTCTTGGGAGATGGGGAAAACGAAAAACCCATTTTGCCTATTGGGAAAATCCCTAGCATAGTTCCGTTCTCGGAGTTCGTCAACAATGAGGGGTCTGTGGATTTAGACGGCAATTCATTCGGAATCAAGCAGGATGACACTGCTGTGTTGCTCTACTCTTCGGGCACCACGGGCGCCAGCAAGGGCGTCGTTCTCTCTCATCGGAACTTCATCGCCGCGTCATTGATGGTCACCGCCGATCAAGAAATGGCAGGAGAAATCAACAACGTGTTCCTCCTTGTCCTGCCGATGTTTCATGTGTTTGGCCTCGCCGTGATCATGTTCTCGCAGCTGCAGCGTGGCAGCGCCATTGTTTCCATGTCCAAGTTCGAGTTGGGGATGATTTTGAGGACTGTGGAGAAGCATGGTGTCACGCATTTGTGGGTTGTGCCGCCGATTATACTGGCGTTGGCCAAGAACAGCATAGTCAAGAACTATAATCTGTCGTCGTTGAAGCAGGTTGGATCGGGGGCGGCTCCTCTCGGGAAGGAGTTGATGCAGGAATGCGCCAAGAATATTCCTCTAGCTGTTGTTATGCAAGTAATCTTCGATGATCACGTGAACTATAGCTTTAATGACATCTTATTGCGTGCATTTTAGTTTCTGCTACCATATACTTATCTTCATCTTACATGTTAGATGCTATTTAGTATTCTTGCAATGAAAAACACTGTATGACTATTCTGCTTATGATAGTCGTTGAATGCCATTATGTGATTATGTGCGTAGGGGAAACCTTTATGAGGTTAACTATTAATGAAAATAGCTCGTTTAGTTGTGTACATCTTTATACTAGACTGATCTACCTGAGAATAATTCTCAATTATGTGCTATTTGACTTATTAAGTTTATTTTCTGTGAATTTGGATGGTACTTTTCTTGAGGAGTCTTTATCTTTTTCTAAGGGGTAGCTTATACAAATGAAAATTCTGAAACATGTTTTATTGTTTAAAAAAAAAAAAAAAATTGGAAAAACTCTATCTATCTCAAATTATGGAAATTATTTCAATTGTTTGAGCAACTATTTTCATTTTGATATGCTGCCAAAAACTGGAAATATGATTTTTGAGCAGAGTCCACAGGCCCTGTGATTCAACAAAATCCAATCACATAATCAGTAAAAAAAAGTGATAGAAATCTGTGTGTTGAGTCTTTACTTGTGTACATCATCAGAAAATACAAGAACTTAACCTTTTTTTTTAATTATTTTTTGAAGTACCTGAATTTTAGGGGACCTTTTGGGATCTTCATTCTGCTTCATTATTTATGTGAGGCCTGGGCGATAGAATTTTGTTGCAAGCATGTATGAGGTGATTTATTTTTATGAGTACTAACTGCAGAGAGTGCTTGTAGGTAATTTTTAGTCTGACAACACGAATCATTTGATTAGTGTGGTTTGACATTAATATACTGCTTGGTTGCACTCTGACCCAAAATTCCTCCAATTTTAGGGCTATGGAATGACAGAAACCTGTGGAATTGTTTGTGTCGAGAGTCCATATTCAGGGCCTCGACATTCTGGTTCTGCTGGCATGCTTGTTCCCGGAGTGGAGTGTCAAATAGTCAGTGTTGATAAACTGAAACCTCTTCCTCCCACCCAGTTGGGGGAAATTTGGGTGCGAGGACCAAATATGATGCAAGGTATACTTGTGGCCAATTTAACTGATAGAAACATACGCATATCATATGTCATGGTAATCTGTTCCTTTCCAAAAGAACTCCTGTGTTTGTCTGTTTCGTGTTAAGCTGATGATTGGTTAATAAATTTAAAAAGGAGACTGGGGATGTTCTGCTTCTCTTCTTTTAGGTCCTGGTTTTATATGTTTGTGTATGTATAAAGATAAGTTGATAAGAAAACAGAAACTATATTCTGGCTGCTCCATTACTGTCCTCACTCTTTTAAGGGGGGGCACTCATTATTGTATCAATGGAGGTGGATCTTTTCATTTTCCTTCTTTATTTTCATTGTTCATGTTTTATTGTTTTCCTATCATCTTTAGGTTATTTCAGGAATCCGCAAGCCACCAAGCTGACAATAGATAGACAGGGTTGGGTGCATACCGGAGATCTTGGATACTTCGACGAGGAGGGTCAGCTATACGTTGTTGACCGCATTAAAGAGCTCATCAAGTACAAGGGCTTTCAGGTAGCGACTCTTTATTGGAATAAGGAGTTCAGACTACTTTATCTTGAAAATCAGGCTAATATTGTTACGGGTCTACATTTTTATACTGATGGACTTCGAGATTGCTTCATGAGTAATATTATCTATATCTACTCTAAACAAGTGCAACTAGTTCACATATGTATATTGCATTTATTCAAACTTTTCATAGTAAAAGCGGTTGCCTGATGGTTTTAGCCAAAATTTAGCATCTCTTTGTAGGATCCCCCTGGCAGAGGACAGTTTTGCAGCACTTAACATATTGCCATATTATGCTTAGTTATGTGGTCAAATAGATTAGACAAACAGATGTTGGGAGCGTTATCATTTTTTTCATGTTACTATTGGTGGTGATCTAGTCTCCGTGCTTGCTAGGTTGCTCCAGCGGAGCTTGAAGGGCTGCTCGTCTCCCATCCCGAGATATCAGATGCTGTGGTCATCCCGTAAGTCATCTGCCGAAGTCCACAAGGATTTCAACACAGTGAATGAGTCTGTTTATTTTTGTAACAGCATACGATTTTGATAGTTGATACCCTCCTTTCAGATTTCCTGATGCAGAAGCTGGTGAAGTCCCAGCTGCATATGTGGTTCGGGCCCCTAATAGCTCTCTCTCTGAAGAAGATATCAAGAAATTTATCGCTGATCAGGTATTATTACAGAAAAAATAAGACTTTTATTATAGACTTAAATTGGCTATATTTATTTCTTACAGATTTAAAACAACACAATAATTTCATAATATTTCAGGTTGCACCTTTTAAAAGATTGAGGAGAGTTACCTTCATTAAAAGTGTCCCAAAATCGGCTTCAGGGAAGATATTGAGACGAGAACTCATCGCGGAAGTCAAATCAAAATTGTAATCTCATGATTAATTTCGATCCTAATTGATTTCCAGTTTGGATATTTATACTATGTAACTCTACTATTATTTGGAAATTAATGTAAAAAATAAACAGTTTCTTAGATTTTGAGACTCTATAGCTCGTGCATTTCGACTCAAAAGCTTCGTTATGCATTTGCATACATACAGACATTCATGTGGAACCTGGTAATACTTTACCACTTTCAAAGTTATTGGCCTGTTGAGATGTTGAAATATATATATATATATATATATATATATATATATATATATATATATATATATATCAGAGTTCAAATAGGATCACTATTCCCATGTAGGAAATAGGAACAAATCAAAGCCATATAATCAAGTTATTCTAACGGTCAAGATTAATTGATGATAAATGGGGGTTAGAATGCAATTAGTTGATAAATAAAATTAGATAGGGTTATAGTAGTAATTTAATTCTTATCCATATATCAAATCCCACGTTTGATGGGAATTCTAATCTTCATCCAATATTTAATTATATTTCCTTTTTTTTCACAAAGATAATGAATCCAGCGGGTTTTTTTTCCTTCACTTCAAGCCGCCGCGTTTCCTTCTTTCGGTATGCATCACAAAATTTTTGCAAAAATTGCTTCATGGGAAGTTGAGATCCATTGAGTTCTGCCACTTTCGATCACACTTTTCTCGTTTTTGGTAACGGTTTTTTAGTTTATTATTGATCTTTTTTTAAAGTCTATATAAAGTTGCAATCTCCATGGAATGTGATTTTATGTTTTCTATCTGACGTAGTATAGGATAATTGACCACACTAATTGAAATAGGAAAATATAAAAAACATGGAAGAAATTGTGTGTAATCACGTATTTATGAATTTTATATCATTTAGATAATCTTTACTAATTAACAAAATGGATACTTTTTTGCTATCATCCATCTTAATATTTGCTAACACAGGAAACGTGATTTGCTAATTCATAATATTAATGTATTTGTTGTTGTTGTGATTGTGATTTCATTTTATACATGGTGTTAGTGTATATTGCAGTAGAATGTGATTTTCTGTTTTGTATGTGACGTGTTATAGGATAAATTAGTACATTAATGGAAATAGGAAAATATAAAGGTAAAAAAAGACATAAAAGAAATTGTATGCAATCATGTGTTTATGAATTTTATGTCATTAGATAACCTTGCTAACAAAATGGAAACTTTTGCTATCATTCACCTTAATATTCGCTAACACAGGAAACGTGATTGCTAATACTGAACACACTAATTTGTTTGCAGCAAATGATGTTGTTGAAGATCATATACTAGAATGTGACAAATCTTTTGAAATCATTTATTGGATAAAAGTTCAAAAGTTGAGGATGACATTGTTTAAGAGGGACCAATGAACTAATAGTTGTGTTTGTTTCCGGTGATGCACAAAGTTCATGTGGTTATCCAACAAAGAGCAAGTTGTTCGGGTTATTCTATGGGGTCCACCTGATCGGATGCAGTAGTTGTCAATCCACCAATGTCAATTAAGACTAAAGATAGTGATAGTCATCTCAAATCTCGGATAGAGAGTATCAAATAAGCATTTGAGAACGTGCAATAATTGTGGACAAAAAACACACCACAATGCTAGGAATTGTCCATTTCCCAAATAGGGTGATCATTTTTTATGCATATGGATGTTTTAAGTTTTGAACAATGTGTTTGATTGCTTAATATAATTAAAGTTATTTACTTTAATTTTATTTTCATTTTAAATAGTATACAAATATGTTGTTATTATTTGTCAAACATTATGTATGTAATACATGAGGCGTATTGTCATGATTATGCTATAGTTATTTCAGCAAATTTGGGTTGAATAACATTCACATATCATGAATAACGGAAATTGTAAGCTACAAAAATTTTGATATCACGAACAAGCAAAATATATGTTACTATGCATACATATATTTGCTAGTTATAGTTAAACAATTTGCTAACACATACACAAAACTTCGCTACTCCTAATAAAATCATTTATTATTTGACAGTTAAACATTTGCTATTTACAGCACGTACATTTGCTAGTTACATGTAAACAATTTACTAACAACTACATAAAAATTCACTACTCCCAATAATTAACTGCTATTTTAAACAGAAAATCATATCAACTAATACAGTTGTTAAAATTAATTGCTATATAGATGTTTATTACACACACATATTTGCTAGTTACAATTAAATAATTTGCTAACATATAAAATAAAATAAAACACAACTATATAAAATTGTATGTATTATTAATGTAGTCATTTTGCTAATGGTATCGAATTATTTGCTAACAATGGGGTCCGTACATTTTCACATAAATAAATGTTCAATACTTATTGATAAATAAACATTGTACTGATCCATTACATAAGTAGTATTTTGAAAAAAATAATATGCAATATGGAACCTATAAATATGCACAACGAATAATGTTTCATACTATGCATTCCTCATAATAATGGCTTCAATGTTGTGGGGACTATCCTAACATATTCAGATTTCCTTGCTAATAACATTCATAATTTTGCTAATCTAGACCATATTCTTTGCAACATGTATTCAAACAAATAACAATTGCTAGCAGTTTCAGTACTATTTGCTAATAGAACAGATTAATTTGCTAATATTGTCCAAATTAATTGCTATTCTTGCGGAAACAAATTAATAAAAAAAACTGCCCTTACATATTCAGCTCCAAATTACAGCAATTTTTAAGCAATTACCTCTACATTTCTATTTGCTAATATAGTACAACATCTTGCTATCAATTACGACATTACTCCATATACGCAATTACACAGAATACATGCAAATAAACACACGTTCTTTGCTAAATCTTACATACTAATTTGCAACCATTTCGAATGTGATTAGCTAACCATTATTATCTCATTACAACAACAATTACACTAACATCGTAAAAACCACACTTATCCAACACAAATACAAAATACCACCAATATACAATCAAACATAAAAATTTGCTAACATATTCATATTAATTTGCTAATAACATTCATAAATCTGATAATGAAGAGCAGATTGTTAGATATATGTATTAAAACAGATAATAATTGCTACCAGGTTCATTAATATTTCCTAATATAACACTTTAAATGGATAATATGGACGAAATTAATTGCTACTCTCAATTAAACAAAGTAATAAAAAAAAATTCCCTACTATATATATTCAGCTTCAATTTTTAAGCAAAAAAAATTGCTACCATATTCAGATTTCTCTGATAATAACATTCATGAATTAGCCAATCAAGTGCAGATTGTTTGCACCATGTATTCAAACAAATAACAACTGTAAAATCTAACAAAAAAAAAAATTGTTAACACATTCAGATTCATTTGCTTACAAAATTTGTAAATCTGCTAAATAAAGAGCAGATTGTTAGCTATATGTATTCAAACAGATAACAATTGCTATCAGCTGCTTTAATATGTCCTAATATAACACATTCATCTGCTAATATTGTTTTCAACATTCACGATCACCTTGGGCACAATTACATCGTTAGCCCTTTTTGTTCTTAACTCCCATGCAACGCCATCAATATCTGTTGCACGTCTCTTACCAGTACCTGCACACCGGATAACCGATAAATTACATATATATACATATCTACGAATATAGGATAAACCATTCAAACCCATAAATGTACATCAAACAGAGAATGCAAGGGAACCCACCATCAAAAACCAACCACTATACAGAAGAATGCAAAACATAAAAAAAAAATTCTAATCATATTCATCAAGAGCAGATTGTTTGCATTATGTATTAAAAAAAGTAACAATTGTAAAATCAAACAAAAAAAAAAATCTTCTAACACATTCAGATTTATTTGCTTACAACATTCATAAATCTGCTAATTGAAGAGCAGATTGTTAGCTATATGTACTCAAAATAGATAACAATTTACTATCGGTTGCTTTAATATTTGACAATACAACACATTAATTTGTTAATATTGACCAAACTAATCATAAAACTTCCCTCCTACATTCAGCTTCAAATTGTAACAAATGTTTAGCAAAAAACTTTTGCTAACATATTCAGATTTTCTTGCTAATAACATTCATAATTTTGCTAATCTAGACCAAATTGTTTGCAACATGTATTCAAACAAATAACAAGTTTCAGTACTATTTGCTAATAGAACAGATTAATTTGCTAATGTTGTCCAAATTAATTGCTATTCTCGCGTAAACAAATTAATAAAAAAATTGCCCTTACATATTCAGCTCCAAATTACAGCAATTTTTAAGCAATTACCTCTACATTTCTATTTGCTAATATAGTACATCATCTTGCTACCAATTACGACATTACTCCAAATACGCAATTACACAGAATACATGCAAATAATACACACGTTCTTTGCTAAATGTTATATACTAATTTGCAACCATTTCAAATGTGATTAGCTAACCATTATTATCTCATTACAACAACAATTACACTAACATCGTAAAAAACACATGTATCCAACACAAATACAAAATACCACCAATATACAATCACACATAAAAATTTGCTAACATATTCATATTGATTTACTAATAACATTCATAAATCTCATAATGAAGAGCAGATTGTTAGCTATATGTATTAAAACAGATAACAATTGCTACCAGGTTCATTAATATAACACTTTAATTGGATAATATGGACGCAATTAATTGCTACTCTCAATTAAACAAAATAATCAAAAAAATTACCTACTATATTCAGCTTCAATTTTTTAGCAAAAAAAAAATGCTACCATATTCAGATTTCTCTTATAATAACATTCATGAATTAGCTAATCAAGTGCAGATTGTTTGCACCATGTATTCAAACAAATAACAACTGTAAAATCTAACAAAAAAAACTGCTAACACATTCAGATTTATTTGCTTACAAAATTTATAAATCTGATAAAAGAAGAGTAGATTGTTAGCTATATGTATTCAAATAGATAACAATTGCTATCCGCTGCTTTAATATTTGCTAATATAACACATTCATCTGCTAATATTGACCAAATTAATCATAAAAATTCCCTTATACATTCAACTTCAAATTGTCGTAATTGTTTATCAAAAAAATTTGCAACCATATTCAGATTTCTTTGCTAATAACATTCATAAATTTGCTAATCAAGACCTTATTGTTTGCAACATGTATTTAAACAACTAACAAAAACCCAATAAAAATAAAATCAAACCCCACCAACATTCATATGTTAAATTATCAATACTCTCAATCACTTTTCATCCAAAAACCCAGTACAAAAAAGCATCGGCAACCAAAACTAAAATTACAACTTCCATAAAAAAAACAAAGAAAAAAAATAGAAGAACCTAAAATAAAAAGTGCCGTCATTCTTTCTGTAAAAAAAATAAAAAAAAAAAGAAAAAAATCGAATAAAAAAATAAAATAATACAACTTCCAGCAAAGAAACCCATCAAAAGTGGTAGAAAAAGAAAAAAAATGGCGAACTAAAACCTGGGCTACTTCTTGTTGAAGCAAACAGACACAATCGAAGTCACAACAAAACCTGTATTACTCCTCGTTAAACGGCCACCGGACATCCTCATGTTGCTGTCAATGTCGCCGTCCTTCTCCGCTACTGTGCTTAGGTTGACGGGAAAAGACTGTCGCCGCTAGGTTTTGTCAAAAACCTCGATTCTTGCCTCCTAAATGAAATTGCTTGGAAATCTAGAGAAATCTCATAGATTTGGGCGGTTCCGAGATTGGAGAGAGCTTAATTTACGGTATAATTTTATCACCCCTTTTTACCCTTTTTCAACCGCAATTAATGAAGCAAGGTAAAAAAATTGCTGTTTCATCCCTAAAATATTGATTGAATCTGGACCATCCATTTTGGGGTGATCTATGGTTTTATTGTTGTTCCTATTTCCTACATAGGGGGGTGGTAAACACTTTAACCCTCCCCTATATATATATATATATATATATATATATATATATATATATCTATATATATATATATAGGGAAAGGATCAAATGAAAACCCTTCCCCTACGTAGGAACTAGGAACCAATCCTAGTCCTTGTTTGACTCAATCTGGATGGCCCAGATTAAATCAGATTTAAGTGGATAGACGGTGGCATTTCTGTAATTTTCGGCAACTTTATGGGAGGGGGTAATATAGTAATTTAATAATTCTTCCCTTTTGTTCTGAGGCTAAAATGAGAATCGCATGAGGCTAAAATGATCGAAGTAGGAGGCTAAAATTGATGTGACATTTTCTACTAGAGTTCACTGTTCCCAATTAGGGTTTATTACGTTCCGATTAGGGTTCATCTGATCCCAACTAGTAATTATGAGATTCCCATTAGGGTTCACTGTCCCCAAATAGGGTGTATTGCATTTCATTCCAATGAAATCATCGTACCATTTTTGTTTATCAACACATGCTAAAATGAGAAATGCATGACGCTAAAATGAGTGAAGTAGGAGGCTAAAATTGAATCTGGACAATTTTTTCCGATTTTGCCCTTAATGAGACGCGCGAATTGAAGATTTTCATTTTAATTACAAAATTGCCACCGAAAATCTGGATTAATCTGGATTGTTCAGATTTTGGAATGGAGGGATGAGATTGGTTCCCAGTTCCCACATGGTGACTGGTTCTCACCCGATCCCATCTATATATATATATATATATATATATATATATAGGGGTGGGGTTATATAAAAATAACCCCTTGTGTGAGAAATGAGAACACATCTCACACCACACATCCATAAAAAATCAAAGGTCCAGATTTGATGAAAAAGGCGGTGGCAATTTTGTAATATCTGAAAAGTTTTTCGCGCGGGGGTATTACTGTAATTTGGTAATTCTTCTAAAAATCGCGGAGGATTTGACAACAGATCGTTATGCTAACGAAGTATTATCATAATGCTAACGAAGCATTATAGTTATGCTAATTAAAGTTTTCAAATATTGTTGGCGAAAAAATATTCTAAAAATTAATTATAAACCTAATTCGATTTAATAAACCCTAATTAAATGGAAAAAATCATAATTGGATGAAATAAACATAATTAGATGAAATAAACATTTATTGGATGTGGTAAACCCTAAATGAGTTGAAAGAAATCATAATAATAATAATAATATATTTGTACTACGTTAGCATTATAGTTTTGGTTCGTCAGCATTGCGAATACACTATGTTAGCATATGACAATACTCTATCAACATACATTATAAATTATAATTGGATAGGATAAATCATAATAATCAATTAAGAACTATAAACAAAAAATTAAATTTCAAAAGAATAATGATAATTAGATGGAATAAACCATAATCGAGATTAAATAAACCATAATTGAGATTTAATAAACCCTAATAAATTTATACTATGTTAGCATTATGATAATTCTTTGTTAGCACATCGAATATATTATGTTAGCATATGACAAATGCTTCATTAGCATACGTTCATATGTTATCATAATGCTGACGAAGAATTATTATATGCTAACGAAAGCATTTACAACCTGGGCACACGTAAAAAAAATTTCTTTTTTATTTTTCGTTCATATTTTTTCCTCCAAACATAGTCTTTCGACATCTTAAATGAAAGAGCATGAAGAGAGCTTTAATTTGATATATTTTTGGTGTGCATTGGATTAAAAACGAGGAAGTTATGATCGATTAAAGTTTTTAAGATTTTTTTTTTTAATTGCTGACATCATCAATTTTAATGGATTTGGACGAAAATAGTTCTCCTTCCTTATTTTTTGCCCTATTATTTACGAAATTGACACCTTAAATCTCAACCATTTAATCATTAAATTGGATGGTGTAAGATTTGTTCTCATTTCTCACACCAACAAGGTGTTCTCATATGAACCATATCCTATATATATATATATATATGTATGTATCATTTATATTAATAAGTTATTAAATACGAGTAAGTAGTAACTAGCTAGCTTACCTCAATATAAAATAAAATACCTGGAGATGATAAAATAAATGAGAGAGAGGCTGACATTCACCTGCAGATGCATCTGCACCTTCACCTTCCTTTTGGATCCTCTCATAATAATAAAAATAAGAAGAAGAAGAAGAAGGTGCAAGTACAAATGCAAATGTAGGAAAATGCAACTTCTTTTGCTTTCCATCTTCCCATATTGCTTTCCATCTAATGCAGTTTTGTGTTGTGTGTTTTATTCTGTTTAAAAATAAGGGTTAATTATACTTAATACATGTTTACAATTCATAACAATAATATTTCAATATATATTTAATAGCAATAATTATCCTAACTTTTCATTTTCATAATAATTATAATTGTTGATATGTCTTGAATCTATCGCTTCACTGAGTTGGACGGGGTCTCGCTGCCCGGTCAGCGAGTCGGGGGGTCAAGGGGGGCGATGTCCCCCTTGCCTGGGGGTCCGGGGGGCGTCCCAACGGTATGCAGTTTTAGGCTTTAAGCCCAAAATTGGTGTTTTATCTCAGTGCTATATATATGGTATTTGAGATCTGTAATCTGTAACCTAGCCGCATAATATAATCTGTTCTCCTCTCTACCCGTGGACGTAGCCAAATTGGTGAACCACGTAAATCTGCGTCTACTTTACGTTTTCTGTTTGTTTTATGCTCAATAATCCTATTCTGTCATAACAATAATATCCGCAAGGTTTTTTAACAAATGAAAGTTCAGTCATCAAGTAGGAGAACATGTTGACAAAAAAAATATTCCACATTATCCAAAACGACGTGGGTTCCGAAAGTCAAACAGAATCCGACGGACAAAGTTCCACGTAGATACCGAAAGTCTAATATTTTATATAAAACAATAATAATTTCGAGCAAAATTTAATATATTATGTTTAAAAATAGCAATATTTCTTGTCCACGTGTTCTCCTGCTTTGTGACTCAACTTTTAATTGTCGAAAAAACTTGTAAAATTACTACTAATTACTAAATATAGATTAAGGTATTATTGTTATAAGTTGCAAAGGTTGGGGGATTAAGTATTATTTATCCTTATTTTTAAGCAAAATAAAATAGTCACTAAAGGCTAGAACTTAGAAAAAAAAACGTAAAAGATCTAAAAATTTATTGCGGGAGAAAATTGAAAAGAATATAAGTTGCAATGTTCTTTATCAAATTCAAAAGAATATGCTCTAGATGTTTAATTTTAGTTATAGAATATGGGATATGCTAATCTTATGTATGTGTAATTTTCTCTCGGTTAATTGATCTTTATATATACATACATATATATATATAAAACAGATTGGTCCTCATAATAGAAACTTTAAAATTTTCCCGCCTAAACGATCATTACTACATATAATAACTTTATATTAATTTCTTTTTTTTTTCATTTTAAGTCTTGAAATCCTAAATACGTTTAACTTGTATTAAATTTCATTACTACAAATCATAAATATCAATTTATTTAATTTTATGCAACTTCATTTTATTCCTTGAAATATGTGTAATTGACTATTCAATTTATTCATTGATTTTATTAATTCTAATTTTATTCCTATAAATTCGTCTGTAACATTTTGTATTATTTGACAATTAATGAATTAATAATTATTATATTATATGTTGGTACAAATCAAATATTATATATGGTAATAATATGTATTCATTCTGGATCATTGATACACTGCAAATATTAATACAAGAAAAAATTATACTATGTGTTATATTGATATGCTAGCATTACATCCCGTGTGATGCACGGCGAGAGATTTATAAAATAATTAGTCTAAATGGATAAAAGTAGACAAAAGTAAATAGTAATTGGGAAAAAACAATAACTTTTAAAAATAGGTAGTTTGTTAGGCAATTTGTACTATATTAGACTTGGTCCCCACACCCAATGATTGGCACATTGTACTTTTGTCAGGCATTAAATGCACCTAACAGTCGAAACCCTAATTCTAAAAATGAAACCCTAACAATTCTAACTGCCTCGATTATATTTAGTAAGCCTCGATTAATTTTTAGCTGTGATTATTTACTGAAAATCGCCTCGATTGAAATTACAATATTCGATTAATTCATAGCCTCGATTAATTTTATAAGTTGAGCCTCGATTATTTTTTAAAAAATAATTTACAAAACTGGTCTCGAATAAATATTTCATAAGAAGCCTCAATTACTAGTTAAAAGTAATCGAGGATTTTAAAATCACGCCCTCGATTATGATGATTTAAGAAGAATTGATTATTTTTTAGATTTAATCGATTATTTAGTATAACTAATCGAGGCTTCTTAAAAGCCTCGATTATTTTAGACTTCATCGATTTACATTACATATTAAAATTAATTGAGGCATTTAAATTATTAATCGAGGCTATTAATAATCCATCGAGGCATTTCAAATATTAATCGAGGCTCTTAAGATCAATCGAGGAAATTTAAAAAATATCCTCGATTGATCTTAAAAAGCATCGATTAATTTTTAGGAAGACCTCGATTGATTTTCAATAGCCTTAAAGTAGTCGATGCTACTAATTAATCGATGCTAATCGATTCCATTATTGATTAATCGATGCTTTATAATTATTAATTGTGGCTTTTTTATATTAATCGATGCTATAATTATTAACTGTGGCTAATTTTTTATATTAATCGGTGCTTTTTTTAATTATTAATCGTGGCTACGTTTTATAGTGAATGCATTTATTTCTTCTGTAAGGTAGGTAGTTTCACTACATAAAAAGAAGGAAATGTTACTGGCTTCATTAAATGAAAAGAAGGGGAAGGTAGGACCGAATTAATGAAAAGAAGGGAAGGTAGGACCGAATTTAATACAGTTTAATGTTCTGTAACGAAGTAGGTTAAATTTTTGAATAAATAGACGTAACATCCGAGCTCGCTCATTCACACTACAATACAAATCTTATTGACACTACAATACAAGCTTTTATTCACACTATAATACAAATCAACCAAGAAGAGCAAAAGTTGGAGAAATTTTTTCGAGCAAGGGGGCGAAAGAAAAGATTTTTCTGGAGAAAAAAATAGTGCACGAAAATTTTCACCAATTTTCAAAGGTACGTTTTGTACTCCATTTTTTTGAACTTATTTTGCAAATATTTATTATTTTGATTATATATTGCATGTGTTGTTAGATTTAATTTGAAAATAGGTGACATAGAGAGATTTGCATGTCGTACCATTTAATCTTTAATATATTGATGATTTGCATGTGGTAGACTATAATCGTGGCTATTAGAATTAATCGAGGCTATTTTAGAATTAATCGATGTATTTTTTAGAATTAATCGAGGAGAGATTTATATGTTAGTTGTATGTTATTTATATGTTAATAGTAGATTTAGGTCAAATCAGAGATAAGTTTATATTTTTTAGAATTAATCGAGGAGGGCCTTGATTAATTTTAAAAAACATAAGCTAATCGAGTCAATCCTCGATTGATTTAAAATTTAATTTAAAATTAATCGAGGCCTTCCTCGATTAATTTTAAAAAACACAAGCTAATCGAGTCAATCCTCGATTGATTTAAAATGTAATTTAAAATTAATCGAGGCCTTCCTCGATTAATTTTAAAAAACACAAGCTAATCGAGGATGGATTTAATACAAATCGAGGCATTACTCGATTAATTTTAAAAAAAATTAATCGATTAATTTAAGACTAATCGATTAATATTTAATGTAAATCGATTAATATATTACAAAAAATTAATTGATTAATTTTAAAAAAAACTAATCGATTAATATTTAAAAAAAAACTAATTGATTAGTTTTAAAAAAAAACTAATAGCCTAATCGATGCGGTTTTTAGAATTAATCGAGAAAATTTTATTAATTGAGATTAATTTAAAGTTAATTGAGGCTTAGTTGGAATTATTTAAATTAATCGAGTAAAAGTAATCGAGACATTTTTTATTCAAGTTTTTAATCGATGACTATTAAGAAGCACTATTAATCGTGACTATTATTTTATTCAAGATTTTAATTCATGCTATTTGCTTTAATAGGTTTTAGGTTGTGGGGTTTTAGGTTTTAGAGTTTTATAGGGTTTAGGGCTTTAGGGTTTTAGGGTTTTAAGGTTTAGGGCTTTAGGGTTTAGGGTTTTATAGGGTTTACGGTTTAATAGGGTTTATGGTTAAATTGTGATCTCATGTAGCATTGTTTATAAATTGCAGATGGTTAGACGTCGCATTATTGTACGACACAGTGGACGATGTGAGAGATCAAAATATGTAGATGGGGACGAGTAACTCGTGACGATGTCATCCGATAAGCTGTGTTTTAGCTCACTGGTGAGGGAGGTTCACAAGTTGTTGCGGACTGACCCAAACAGGATCGAGTATGAATTATTTTACCTCACCAGCACTAATACTGGCAGACGGATCAGAGCATCTTTGCAAGATGATGGAGATTTGCTCGATTTGCTTCACGAGCAGACTACTGAGATGGTCGTGTACGTGATTTCAAGACAGTTGGAAGGTTCTGGAGCCGGACCATCTATGAGGGACGACTATATTCCCTACTTTTCACATGCAGAGACGCATGGTCCTACTGCAGAAGAAGAGGGAGAAGGAGAAGAAGAAGAACAAGAAGAGGTGAATGATAGAACGAGGTTGGTGGAGTCACTGTTGACAGAATTCAGTGGCTGGCTTCATTCTTCTGCTGATCGTACAAACAGATTGCTGTGCTTGACGGGAGTCGTCCCACCATCTACCAATGGTGTTCCGTTTAGATCTGACGGGCCTTCGAGCAATTGGGTGGTTCCCCTTGCTGACTGGGACATTGCGGGCCCACTATCTTGGGATGAGAGACCAGCACCAGACTCAGATACACTGCACCAGGGAGCTATTTTTCAGACGAAGGAGGATCTCGCCCTGGCGGTCGGACCGATAGAGAACGACGAATCTTGGATATGGTTCCTGGCCCACTTGCACATGGCTCTGGGTGACATAGATGATCTTCTCGTCGTTTCGGATCAGCATCAGAGCATTAAAAATGCTGTGGAGGCCGTTTTCCCGAGAGCGACGCACGGACTGCGCTACTACCATTTGAAGAATAAGATGACGAAGAGAGGGAAACACGTGACGACGCTATTTCAGGAGGCTGCCTACGCATATCGGAGAGACACCTTCCAGGAGAGTATGTCGACGTTGGAGCAGGTCTGTCCAAATGCATATCAAAAGCTGTGTAATATTGGCCCAGTGCATTGGGCTCGTTCACACTGTCCCGTACGGCGCTACGGGTTCATGACATCTAATGCCGCGGAGAGTCTCAATGCTCGTCTGTTGTGGGCGAGGAGGTTACCTGTTTGCTCGCTGCTGGAGATGTTTAGATCAATTGTTGAGCAGTGGTTCGTCGAGCGATGTGCGGCAGCACAGAGCTCAAATCATGTGTTGACTGATGGCATCGTGCTGAAGCTTTCGGGGAACGTCAATAAAGGACGCTGCTATGCCGTGCGGCCCACTACATTAGCAACTTTATAGAAAGTCGAGGTTGGGAGGGAGGTCTACATGGTCGATCTTCAGAACCGAACCTGTGACTGTCGTGAGTTCGAGCTGGACTTGATCCCCTGTTCTCACGCGGCAGCGGTCATCTGGTATGATATTTAAATGTCTATTTGTTCTTATTTTCTTACATGTAGCTAATCGAGTGTGTTGAACTTTATTTTCCCTTTCGCAGTTGTACTGGGGCGGCTATATATGATTATGTGGATAGGTGTTACAAGGCGGAGAGCTTGGTAGGCATGTATAATTCGGTCATCAGGGGTCTGCCTCATCCAGAACAATGGATTATGCCCGATGCATTTGGAGCACGAGTGGTCTTAGCGCCAGAGATCAGATGACGTGCTGGGCGTCCGTCTACATCCAGAGCTCGAGCCCCGTTTGAGGCCTCGTCCAGTGCACGGAGGCAGTTTTGCACTAGATGCCATGGACAGGGGCACAACAGGCGCGTATGCACATCCCATTTGCCTATTGGCGGTGTTGATCTGAATTCACCGCCCGAAGATGTTCCGCGGAGAAGGGCGCCGAAGAAGTGTAGCATTTGCGGTAGTACGGAGCATACACGTCCTACATGTCCTATTCGATTGTCGGCCGACGAGCATTAGTCGATTAAATGAAGTTGTTGTGTTTTTACGAAACAACTTATTTTGTCATGAATCAGATTATTTTGTCACTAAGCAACTTGTTTTGTCACGAGAAGTAGGCTTTCACAAAAACATTTACATTAATCAAGTTCAAGTACAAAATGAACAAAAACACCATATAAGTCATAGTCTACTCATACGAACATCTTAATCTCAAGGTATTAATGTAAGCATCTACACGCCAGGCCTCTGGATGTAAGTCAATGAATATATCCGAGCCCCTATAACCTTCCGATATTCATGTACTGCCTGCTCCGATATATCGGGTGGAGGTCCTGCACCCAATAGCCGCTCCACGTACATGCAGGCATATACCCCACAGCTCGTTGCGTCCGTCTGCACGTACTGATCCGGTATAGACTTGTCCAGGGTCATCGCAAAAGCACATTGGGGCAGCATCGGACGACCCTTCCAAAAACCGGCACATATGAGTAGGCGTGGAAGTAGGCGGAGTAGGGGCATCAACTCTCTATCTCGCCTCTCGTACTCTACGCGGTCGCTCGGATCGTCCATCTGAAATAGTAGTGAGTCGTACAACTCTACTACCCAATCAGAAAAGCGGATACGAACCACTACCCAGTGCTCACCTGAGACGTCACATACCACGATAGCCTACAACATAAAACCGGGATCATATCAAGATTAATGTCAGCAAATAATATATGACAATATATTATTTGCTTGTGAAGCTCACTTACATAATCACGCCCCTTCCATGCCACCTGATACCGCCCATCACTGCCCTGGATCCGATGTACCAGGCCCTCTGCAGGTCTCCACCGCCGGTAGTCATCGTCTCCGTATGTCGCTCTGCACAGGGGGTCAATAGGATGAAGGATCTTCTATGCTCCGACGAGGGCCTCCTGCAAAAATTGACTCACGATTATGACTGGAGTAAAAAAGACTAACTAACAATGTTTTGCAAAAAACATTCAAACAAGTACTTGAACTCACATATAGACCGGTATTAGCCACCGCTGTCGGACAACCAGGGTCCCTCTTTACTCGTCGAGCAATTGCACTCAGAAAGTAGCTCATGTGCATATCCTTCAACTCATTCCTCAGATCCTCAAGCTCGTCAAACCAGGGCTGCCGCAGGCGATCGCTGTTGAAGTAGAGCTGAACAACTGCCTCCGAACCCTGAAGTCTGAATCATGAGTAGGAGACCTGGAGGCTGCTATCATCAATGCCATTCATGAGCTGATAGGTCGCGCTAAAACCATCATGGTGTGGAGCCGAAGTGCTAGGACCCTCCTGGACTACGGTGGGCTGTGGAGCCCTCACGCCAGGTGGGCTGGGCGGCCGATGAGCTGCACTACGGTGGCTCAGCTCCGGGCTGTGGCGGGCTCTAACGTCAGACGTGGATGACCTCTGGGCACGGCTAGTCCTCCCACCTAATGCCCGATCAATAGCTCGGTCCACGTACTCTTGGACACGGGGCGCAATAGTCGTGTCAATAAGCTCCTGGACACGGGGCATCACTCGATCCACAACCCTCTGAATGAAACTCTCTAAGGGCTCTCCGCTGCTCGGCGTGCGATCCCTCCTCGAATGCTTCATTCCCCAAGCTCGAGGAGGGCTCTCTGGATCAATCGAATCTGCTGTGTGCACTGGTGCATCCTCAGTGGGGGGCGGGGCTCCAGTCTCAGTATGATCTGGCTCGTCCCTCAATGCCCGGCTACTCGAGGGTCGACTGGTCTCCTGACGGCCCGTCTGTGGTGTCCGAGCAGCTCTGGTGCCTCGTGCTGATGGGGGGACAACCTCCTCTGCCGAAGTGGAACAACAAGATGTCACATTCGCAAACATCTTCTTCTTGTTCCCGGATTGAGCGGGAACAAATCTCACGCTCTGAGCTCCAGGCTCCAACTGCATGCTCATGTAATATGAAGTTGCCGTCTCCTCGAGAGATGGCTCCAACATAACCACACGTGACTGCATGGAAATAATAATAATATCATTAAGATGAATTAACAAATATAGATCGAAGATTCTAAATATATCAAGAAACATCAAAATGTACCACTCGCTGTAATAAGGTGGCTGGATCGGTGGCAGAGAGACTGAATGTCCACCTCAAACATCGAGGCACAGTGAGCTGTCCACTATGCACACCAGCCTCACTAGCCATCTCCGGTATCACCTCACAAGCTCATACCTGTAAAGTGGATTAATGGATTAGTTACGTATTCACTTGATTTCAACTAATTTAGAACAATTAAATTTAAACTAATTACCTGGAATGCCCAGATCGGCCCGTAAAAATGATACTGTCCCGATCCTTTCCCGTCCATAGCCTCTCGTGTCCTGGGGACGAGGCCAATGTAGTGCATCAACGACTGGTAAGAATATGCTCCCCATGGAAACGAGTTCCATCGCTCCACATCCTCCGCTAGTGCCCACACCCATGGATCCACGTACCGGTACTGATCTAGGCACAGAATCATCCGGTATATGAACAATATGTTCGCAACTTTCACATAATCCGCAGCGTCTCTGGCCATCCCCAGCTCTTTGAACCTGTCCTCCATCTGTTTGATTGTCGTACGCTTCCCTTCGAATAAACGGTGGTACACAGATCTCGACGGAACAATATGATCGCCATGAGGATCGAATGTCGAGCTGTCGAATCGTAAACCTGACACCAACGCGTACTCACTCGGACCGAACCGTAGTTGGGAGTGATGAATGTGAAACCATGCCTCCCGCCCCACACGTGCACGATCCGGCGCGTGCACCTCAAACGTCATCAGCGCGTGTATGACCCTCTTCTAGACGTCACCACCTCTGTAGTCCAGAAAATATTCGAAATAGCCCGATCTGAATAGTCGGACGGCGTCACCACCAATCACGAGCAGTGTGTCTCTAATCGTGTCAATAACACCTGAGATGGCGTACACGACGACCGAGGTCTTTCGACTCCATAACGGCAGTCTAACCCAATCAATCTAACAACATTTTCAAAATTAAAACTATTAAAGTAAATTCTTTTAATATTTCATATAAATTGGAATTTCTTAAAATTTAAATTTAACATTAATCGATCGAGGACAATTAATATTAATCGATTAGTTTTATTTAGGCTATTAGATTTTTTTAAACTAATCGATTAGTTGTTTTTAAATATTAATCGATTAGTTTTTTTTTAAATTAATCTATTAATTTTTTTTAAATATTCATCTATTAGTTTTTTTTACATTAAATATTAATGTAATAGGTTTTTTTTAAACTAATCGATTAGTTTTCCTTTAAATAGGGCCTCGATTAGTTCTTTTTTAAATATTAATCGATTAGTTCTTTTTTCAAATTAATCGATTAATTTATTTTTGAATTAATCGATCTACATTAAATATTAACGAGTAGTCTTAAATTAATAGAGGCAAGCCGTCTATTAGTTTTATTTAGGCTATTAGGTTTTTATTTTTTAAAATAATCGATTAGATTTCTTTTTAAATTAGATATTCATCGATTACTTATATATTAATCGATTAGATTTGTTTAATTTAGGCTATTAGCTTTTTTTTTAAAACTAATCGATTAGTTTTTTTTAAATATTAATCGATTAATTTTTTTTTAAATTAATCAATTAATTTTTTGTATTATATTAATCAATTTACAATAAATATTAATCGATTAGTCTTAAATTAATCGATTAATTTTTTTTAAAATTAATCGAGTAATGCCTCGATTTATATTAAATCCCTCCTCGATTAGCTTGTGTTTTTTAAAATTAATCTAGGAAGGCCTCGATTAATTTTAAATTAAATTTTAAATCAATCGAGGATTGACTCGATTAGCTTGTGTTTTTTAAAATTAATCGAGGCCCTCCTCGATTAATTTTAAATTAATCGGAGAGGGCCTCGATTTTTTTTATTTGGGGTTCCTCGATTGAGTTTATTTTTATTTTTTAGATTAAGCCTCAATTAGTTTTTTAAAATTGATGAAGCCTCAATTAGTATTAAATTATTAATTAGCCTCGATTAATTCTAAACATGAATAATTATAAAATTATTAAGGTGCCTCGATTAATAGAGGCAAGCCTCGATTAGGTTTTTTTTTAGTGAAGCATCGATTAGTATTAAGTTAAATATTCATCAATTAATTAACCTCGACTAATTAAGATTCCTCAATTAGTCTAATATAGTTCCTCGATTGTTTTGAGATGTTCCTCAATTAAATTCAAACGCATCAATTAATATAATTCAGTCCTCGATTAGCATAATACTTCACAAATAACATACAAATAACATACAACTAATATATAAATCTACGATTAGCATAATACTTCACAAATAACATACAAATAACATACAACTAACATACACGCTTATAAAGCATAATCTGTGAAAATAAACATCACAAATTTGATCGAAAGGCCTACTTGAGAAGATGACGTCGCCTCCGGTGGTTCTCCAGCTCCTCACTCCATCTCCGGTGCCGGCGTGAGTTTTCAACTGAGAGATGAATATCGTGAATTGGAGAGAAAGCGATAGAGAGAGAGAGAGAGACAGAGAGAGCAACCTTCAAAAGCGTGGAAGAGAGGCTGCTGGAGGAGTCGCCTTTTTTTTAAATTCAATCGCCGACCGTTGTTCAATCGAGGAAGAGAGGTTGCTGCGTTAATCGTGGAGATGTGGCCGTTTTTTTTTAATGGAGTAAATTGTCGGCTATTTTTTTGCAAAATTAATCGAGGGGTTGTTTAAAAAAATCGAGGCTTGTAGTGTTGTGAAGAAGATACAATGAGGAGGAGAGAGAAGTGGGTAGTTGAATGTTTTTAATTTTCCAACCCTAAATCATAAATATTCTCGGTTCTCTTGCATGCTTTGAATTAAGTTGATTCTCCTTGCAGCTTTTTAGTTTCTTTTCAGATTGTGTGGGACCATATGAAGGGTTTGTGGGTAAAGAAAGTACACAGTGTCGAAGAAACTCCCATAATTTAAATCTTGCTTTATTTTCCCACTTTTTATATACTTTTGTCGAAAAAAACTTTACACCCAAATAATTAAATTACAGTTAAATAATTAATAGAAACAAATATAAAATATATAGTTAATATAATGTTAAATGTATTTAAATTTATCCACTATTTTATCAGCAGACAATCCATATCAATGAATAAACATACACTTTCCATTCATTGTTTCTAATTAAAAAATAACATAATCGGTTCGCCTAAAATTCATTACGAACATAACTAAAAGCATTTATAATTTTAGGTACAATGGGAAAAATTAAGAGAAAATTACACACCTTCATAAATATAAGGAGAATTGTCGATTCAGAACCTGAAAGATTAGTAATCTATCAATTCAGGACCTGAAAGATGAAAACTCTCAATCCAGGACCTCAAAAATCACAAATATTGATTTCTTTTTTATTTTTTAATTAATTTTTAAAATTTCTTTATTAGATTTAATAGATGATTAATGAAGGAATTTTCATTGAAAATTAATTAAAAAATAAAAAGAAATCAAAATTCGTGATTTTTGAGGTCTTGGATTGAGAATTTTCATCTTTCGAGTCTTAGATTGAGAGTTTTCATCTTTCGGGTCCTGAATCGATAGATTACACATCTTTCAGGTCCTGGATTGATAATTCTGCTAAATATAATTAAAAAAATTATTATATATACATCCTCGTCCTTCCTCCATAATGTGTGAAGTGGATATGTAGGGCATCGTCGAAGGACAATTGTCACAACTTGAGCAGCACTTCTACAATTTGATTAATGCTTCATCGTCATCCCTTTTATTGTAGAGAACATCTCAAACTCCATCTCATACATCATACTACCTCCGTTTCAAAATGTTTGTTGTTTTGTTTTTTTTTATCTGGAATTAAGAATTAATTTTATGGACAAATATACACATCCCTCATATATGCCATAAAATCTAATTCATCTATATTTTCCTAAAAAATATCAATATTTTCTCTCTCGATATATTTTTCTCTCTTCATATATTATAGGTAAGTTAGAATCAAAAAATTCTTGTAGGATTTTAGAGGGTTAAAATTGGGAGGGAGGATGACAAATTATATAAAACAACAAACATTTTGAAACAAAAAAAAATCTAAAATAACAAATATTTCGAAATGGAGGTAGTATTATTTTATGTCTCCTTACACATAAATATGAATGTATTAAATTATATTATTGTAAAAATGTTGGTCTATATATATGTAGTGTGAAATTAAATATTGGCCACTTTTATGTATGATATGTAAAATATACAGATGATATCTAACTATTAAAGAAAAACGTTAAAGAATTTGAAATGTCTAGTATGAATAATTTTTTAGATTGAATGAGGTAGCATAGAAATATTCAAACACGAGTATCACGTATTTGAATCTCATTATAATATAATTTTGGTAACTAAAAATATTGTTCATTTTCAACATAATTTAACATAATTTGACTATCCAACAATCAAGATTCTAAATATAGGCCAGGAGTCTCACTTCTAAGTGAAATTAAATTAGGATTTAAGAGTCATAAATTAGTTCATGAAACAATATCAATAAGAGAAATTATTTCTCTCAAATGAATCATTATTATATGATAATATAAAAACAATAAAAAACATAAATAAGAAATTAATTACTTATGCTAAATAAAATTATTATGAATTTTGTATACAAACATAAAATTAATCACATTAACGTCACCGACGAAATACGTGAAAAGTTTTATTCGTTCAATGGGTCAAACTTTAACTCAAAAATACGTTTATTTCAACAGTGGAACACGTGGAATACATTGAACACAAATTTGAATGTACCTAATAAATTTAAAAAAAAATAAAAAATGAATACAATAATGAAGTTATATCCAAACATGAAAAATTCAACCCATAAAATATCTTCAATGTTATAGGTGTGTCTTTCTTCAATTTTTCTCTCTCGCTGATTCATTCTTCATCAAGAATTTTTTTCATTCTAATTTTTTCTTAGCATTTGCAACTAATTAAAACTGTTGTGTTAATTTCATCTTCACCTTCCAGTCTATTATTAAGAACATACTTTAAGCATAACTTTTATATTATTTTTACGCCATTTGTTTCCATTACCTACTCTATTGCACAAAATATTCATCAAATGATGCGACCTATTATAAATAGATAATCATTTGGTAATTGTGCATGAAATTTAAAAGGTAAAATTATATATACTAAGCATATTTTAGTGTCAATAACCTCTCATCGTGTATTTTTTAATAAATATAGATGAAATGTGATCATGCTAGTTTATATTTTCAATTAGTAAATGAATTATTTATTAATATTTTATGAAATATCCTTTGATAGGTGAAAATTTAATATATTTCATTTATTTAAAAAAATTAATTTTTGAATATATAATTATAAAATATATTTAATATTAATATTAATCTTATATTGATTTAATATAAATGAATTTTTCGATGCCGATTTTTCAAAAATTAAAATATACTACCTCCGTTTCATAATGTTTGTTGTTTTGTTTTTTTTATCTGGAATTAAGAATTAATTTTGTGGACAAATATACACATCCCTTATATATGCCATAAAATCTAATTCATTTATATTTTCCTAAAAAATAACAATATTTTCTCTCTCCATATATTTTTCTCTCTTCATATATTATAAGTAAGTTAGACTCAAAAAATCTTGTAGGATTTGAGAGGGTGAAAATTGGGAGATAGGATGTCAAATTATATAAAACAACAAACATTTTGAAACTAAAAAAAAAAACCTTAAACAACAAACATTATGAAACGGAGGTAGTATAAGTTATATATATATATATATATAATGATAACTTAAATATTTTAGCTTCAAAATTTTAAAATATTTAGAATTAAGTTGATAAAATCAATTAATTCATTTAATTCAATCAATTAAATATAATTAATTTAAATTTTTGGATGTGGCAGGATTTTTCTATAGTTTTAGTTAACTCAAAACATAAAAAATGTTCTCAATAAACACATTAAAAATATTTTATTTCAACTCTTCAATATATTTAATTCAAAATTTAAACTTTAAAATATTGAAATTCTACAAACTTAAAATATATTAAATATTTAATATTAAAGTATATAAAATTAAATATTGCAATTAGTCTCAACTGAAAATCTGAGAAGATGGATTAATCATTTTAAAGTTTCACAATTTATAGTTTGCTTATGCACAACAATATATGTAAGTTATTCGATGTGGAATAAATTTAATTTAAAAAATTAAAATATATAAGTACTATTTAAAATTTATTTGAACTTGATAAAATAAATATTTTAACTTCAAAACTTTAAAAATATTTACACTAAATTAATAAACATTAAATCCTTAAATTTAGATATATTACCTTTAAAAATTTTGATGTGGATCTTGATTTTTAATATATTTAATTAACTAATTTTAAAAAAAAAATCTAAATCAATATATATTTAAATTATTTTATTAGAAAATTTTAATATATTTAATTAAATCATTTAATTTTCTAATATTTAAATTTTATAATTTAAAATTTATTTAATATTTAATATTCAATATTAAATTAATAAAATCAAATATCATGATATTACATTTGATCTCAACTGGAAAAAAAATTCCATTGCGGGAACTTAAAATTTATAGTTTGTTCGTTTACACAAATATTTATCAAATTTCAATGTGGGATAAATATTATTTCAAAAATTAAATATATTTAAAGTTGATAAGTTAAGTATTCTACCAATTATATTTAACGATATATTTAGAATATATTTATTATATTTAAATTCTACAAATTTAAAACATATTTAATATTTGTTAGTTCTTCGATGTAGATTAAATTTTTTTCAAATTTATAAAAAAATAAGTTTCAACTATTTAAATTTAACAACTTAAATGTTCTAGTTTCAAAAATTAAAAATATTTAACATTAAATGTATTGAAATCAATTAATTCATTTAATCGACTTTAAATATATTTAATTTAATATTTTGGATGTCAGTGTGAGTTGTTTAGTATACATAATTCCTTAAATTAACTAAATATATTTTAAAAATTCTATATCGACATCCAAGATTAAATATATTTAAAGTTAGCATATTTATAAAAGGTAAAAAATGAGTGGTCCACTCCTACCATTGAATCTAGGTGGAATGTAGTGATGAAATTGCTCGATCACTTGACTAGCAGTTGACGAAGCGGGTGCATTGGGCACTGCATTTTTGTTGATTCATTGCGCTGTGCGTTTGGATGTTGGCCGAATCCCTAAAGTGCTCTAATCAGATCGGACATGAAGTTATTTCTCTCTACATCCAAAGCTTGATTGGCCCAAGGTACATGTGATGCGCGCGGGTAATCGAGAAAATCCACACTACTAGGTTCAGGTTAACTAATAAATCTCTAAATACCTTGGATCTAATAGGGAAACATCTATGGGGAAGCTTCTATATTCTTCTAAATTTCGAGGACTAAAATAATTTCTTTCTCATTCATCATATGCATTTAAATATAATAAAAATTAAACAACTTTGCAAAATAAATAAATCAAGCAAAGTACCTTGGAGTAGGAGCACGTGGCAGAAATGGGCGGTGTATCATAAAATCAAATAATTTAATTCTTTCGAACACATTGAGTCTACAGGAAGGTAGACCTGCTCTGATACCACTAAATGTAACACCCTAAATTCTATAATTTAAAATGTTACTCTCTCTATTCTTTAAAGCGGAAAATTATTAATAAAAATATCAGTTCGAATAATAATATTTTTTTTTTCCTATAATTAATCTTGCTAGAAATCCTAAGAAGAAAAATAGAACACAAAATTTATATTTTTCAAAAATATGTGTACTCAGAACAAAGTACCTGCATTACGTAAACACCAAGTTCATTTCAAAAAGGAACTCACAAGTTCTAAAATATAAAATTTACACTCCTAATATTAATAAAACCATATTAGTAAACCACTACATTAAGTTAGACCAAAAACTACTAACAAACACAAAAATACTAAATTCAAAATAATTTACTTTCAGAAATAAGTGCAAAAGTTAAGGTCAAGCATTGGAAACATTTTGAGAAAGTTCACCCCCATTTCCATCGCGCTGCTCCCAGCTCACTGACCTGAAAATATTTAAAAATGTGGGGTGAGCACTCTTAAAACGTACTCAGTGGTGGGGGATCATGAGCGTTTCTTTCTATTTATCCAACATAAATAAATCGCAGGAATTATGAATTTAGGGTACTCTTCTTCTGATTCTAGAATACATCTTGAACTATGCATAGGACATATTCTGGTGCGTATAAAACGCTTCTATGCGTACGAAACGCTATTCTGATCTGATGCGTATAAAACGTTATCCATATTCCATCCACGATAATTTAAGTTGGATTTAAAACATTTCTGTCTGAAAAAGCATATACATATACTTTTATTTCAAATATAATAATTTCACCCACCTGATAATAGAGACCACGTAAAATTGAACAGGCAATCACAAATTAGACGAGGGTCCTAATTGCGCCGCACCTAGTTTCAAAATAATTTCAAATAAATAATTTCGGTCAATTCTAATTTTTAATAAATCTGAAAATCAGAAATTTATGAGCTAAAAGAATAATTTATAAAGTTTTGAGCAGATTTTGAAAGAGATTAGACTAAATATAGTGTTCATAATCTTTCTGGGTAATTATTATAATTATTGAAAACAATTGAGCCCAAATTGTAAATAACTTTAATTGCAATTAAACCCCATCACTTCTCTCTAACAAAAATCACGGCAAGGCCCAAATTAGAATCAAAATCTCTCAATTCATTTTGTCTCTCTCTCTCTCTCTCTCTCTCTCTCTCTCTCCATACCTCTTTCTCTCCGTACCTCTCTCTCTCTCTCTACTGTATGCCAAAGAGGAAATAAAAATGGAAGATCCCCAATTTAAAATAAATAAAAAAAATCCCCTAACTCTTCTCTCCATCTCCGCTTCTACCCAACATCGACGAGCTCACCGATGTCCGCCGAATACGTATGACCAACTACCAAACTGCCTAAGCACAACCGTGCCTCAGACAAGCGTCGCTGAGGCTCAAGCCCAACCGCCGACGCCACTTCCCTACTTTGACAATCCTGACCGATGACTTGACACAACTGACTCGCTATAGCCGAACTCAGCTCCTCTTGACAATCAATTCTCTGAATAGACTCGATCTCCAAACTCAGACTCTGCTAGCCAGGTCGTGACCCAGACTCGACACCACAGACCAGACCAAAGCTCCACTCAAAACGAGACTCCTACATCAAACCCCATTATCTTCCCTTTCTTCTCTTTTATTTTTCTGAGTTTTTATAATTTAGTTTCTAAATGCTTGGAATAGTTGAATCATGTGTATGGGGTGATGTTGAGAAATGAAGCATGTTTTAGGTTTTGGGTTTATGAATTGTGATATGAAATTAGGAAATTAGGAAGTATACATATACTTGAATTCTTTTAAATAAACTACTGTAATTAGCATAAATATTTTACAAATATGTATATGAATTTTTAGGCATGATGTGCAGCAAGAATAGGTCATAGTTTGGCCTCTGTTTTGGTTGTTGGAAACATGAGTTGGGAATTCTGAAGATAGCTAATTTGACTTTGTTTGGTTTATGTTTTGCGGAGCCACACTCAAATGGTTTTCATTGTTAGAATTTAGTGAAATATGTTGAGATTGTATGCTTGAGTTTTGGTAAAGCTTTTGATCAACAAATAGTAGGGATATGAAAGTGCAGATGGAAAATCTTACCTTACCGAAAGAAAGACGAATTTGCAGGAGCTTTTCCGAAAATAAACCAACTAATTTGATTCATGTATAAACTTATGTGATTTAGTTTGAAACACAAATTTTAATTGAGTAGAATCTATATATCCTTCGTATAAATAGAGGTAGGAAGTTTAGGATAGGAACAAGATTTTTTTTTCATGATTTTTTTTAAATGATAAATAAGGATACATATTAATTTATAGGATAAGCTTTGAGAATAATATAAATTTTAAGAATAAAAATAATATTAATTTTTAATTTCATATTTATCTTTAAATAAAAATAATTTTTTGTTATTTAAAAAAAACACATAAGACACATGTTTGATAATATTTAACAGGCTCGCATAATAATTTTAAAGTCCAAATTAAGTTGTAAAATTTCTTTTCTAAACTAGGGGCGCAATATTAGACTACCTCAAGTTTATTAGCATTATCAAATAAATTAAAACTCAATTTTAATGTAATCAGACAATTTAAATAATTTAGATCATGTAGAAGCGGGTCGTTACAATTCAAATATTATATTTTTAATTTCAATAGCATAAAATTGTCCAATGGATAGGAAAACTGATAATTACTTTTACATTGCTTTGAGCACAAAAATTTAAGAAAATAAATAATTACACTAATTAAAATAAAGAATAATTGAGCTTATAACTATTGTATGATAAACTTAGTGTCTACACAAGGTTTCAATATTTAAATGTAATTGTTTTACACAAACATGTGAAATAAATGGGACAAATTGAAGAACTGGACAAATATTACTTCATTTCAATTTATAGTTAGACAAATTAGAACTCTAAAATCTTCCAAATCATGAATCAAAGTGTTGACATATCTCATTGAGACAACATAATGAAATCATAATGTATCCCTGCCTTAAAATTAAAATTACAAATAATAAAATATTGTATTAGAAAATATATTTAAAATTCAAAAGAATATTGAGTAAATTAAATAAAAAAGTAATCCAACACACATAATATGAAAATATAGGTTTGGTAAAGCAAGCAACTTATTTACAATCGAGAGGTATCCACCCAAAGATCAACTTCAAAGAAAGAAAATGATTGAAACTATAAATAAAAAATGACAAATATAAAACACTGCTAAAAATAGATACAATAGATGATTACGATACAATCATTTTAACTACAAAATGTTTAGATGAATGCAAAGCTATTCTATTTTTACAATAACTCAAAATTAAATTGTCCCTCTATCTGTCAATATGTGATAGAAGATAAATCTTGATCAGATAAACTTCAATTAAAGCTCTCAACCAATGATGAAACAATGACATTTTCTCAAGAATTTGAAGTAATTGTACTATTCTCTACAATATAATGTTAATTAAAAAATGAAAAATCAAATTACAAAATAAAAATATAGAAGAATAATAAAACATAACATCAAAAATGCATGAACACAAAATTTGGAGTTAAGAAATTGTGATATAACAATTCGTTATTTATAGATATCAAAGATCTATCACAACGCACACATTTTGAATTGAACGTGCACAAAAATATGGTAATTAATTAAATATGCACAAATTTGTTAATCAAAATTTATTTTAATTAATACCAATAAGTGCAATTCAATTGTATTCAAAGAAAATCATACATTAAACATAAATTGGGCATATCTATAGTATTTATTTTTATATCATTATTTGCATGGTATTAGTATAAACAATATACCATCTATTAGCTACTATAGGAACGTAAATCTAAATTATTGAATTCAAATATAAATTTTGCAAATCTAAATTGATTTTTGTATTTATATTATTTTTTTGAGCTATATCTATTATGCACAAATTATGAAAAATTATGTAAAAATAAATTAGCTAGTGTGATAAGCGTGTATTGATTAACATATCAATATGGTAAATTGATTGACAAATATTAGACACTAATTTTTGGATAGCAATTATTTTTTAATATATTGACTAACAGTATAATTATGATAATATACTGATCATATTATATTATATATGTTCATTACATTAATGTATTATATTATTTTATTGTTTGTATATGAGATTAGTTATATATTGGTATATCGATATATATCATTAAATTAAATATACACACACACACACTATTATATTATATTAAAGATTAATGATGTGATATATAATTAAATAATTAAATCAATATATAGGGAATTTACTATTTCGGGATAGTGATTTAGGTTGAAAAACTGAAATTACTATTTATGGCATACTTATTCGCTTATATATATAAAGATAAATATGTGCTGTATATTTCTACCATAATTTTATATGTGCATATTTATGTCATATATTTCTTTAATTAGTACATTCGTATTTCAATTGTAGGTAAATTTGATTATATATGTTTTTATAATTCATTAATAAATATCACAATGTAAATACATATTGCACATATGATATTACATTATTAGTTAATTATAAAGTAATTAACCATTTCAATTGTAGGTAAATTCGATTATATATATTTTTATAATTCATTAATAAATATCACAATGTAAATACATATTGCACATATGATATTACATTATTAGTTAATTATAAAGTAATTAACCATGAATTCGCCCTTCTTTTATGTCCATTGAAAATATATCTTATAAATAGGGTACATATTTAGTAATTTGTTTTGTTTCTATAATAAGATTTCAACTATTGTTTCTATAATACTCGCACTATATATATGCAAACACACACATGAGTATTGACAAATTAAAATCTTATTAAAAATTATCTAAATTGACGAACTATAATTAATGCTTTTTTAACATAAGATTAAATAATTGATTTTAAGGCAATTCAATAATTTATTTAATGGTTGGAATTATACCAAGTTTGAATGATTTTCTAATTATTACTACTATATGGCTGCCCATTTTCTGTAAATTTGAGGTTAATTAAACCCTTAGTTTGTGTTAAATATTAATTTTGACATCAATATTGGAATAATATTTATATCCATGAAAATATTTTTGGAATAGAATACAACTTCAAGGTTTACATATCAACACTCATCATCTAGCTCCCACCGGATTAATGTTAATTTCCTTTCATGTAACAATTTTGTTTCATAGTGTTTTTTATTTGTTGTGGTGTGATTTATTTGTTTTCATGCATAATATAATTTTATTAATTTTGTAATTCATCTCTCAGATGATCAAGAGTTCTTTCAGCAATGTTCTCAAACTAAATACAACTGAGGCATAATTCAACATCATATAGGAGAATATTTTATTTCAACAAGCTGAACATTACCAATTGTATTTACACTTTCTAGCAATTTCAAATTTGTAATCTATTGCATAGATTTTTTTTATTTTTTTTTCTGTATTGTAAAAGAATGAATGTGTGGAAATATTGATCGATCGGTGTATCACTTTGAATCACTTTTTTTTTAAAGACAATTTTGATTGTTTAGGATTAGACTAAATGGGTGGTGCTTGTGTTGGAAGATTTTGGAATGAGGAAAGACGCTATGTTTGTTAGCTATAATATATATATTTTTGTACTCGCAAATGGAGTATTGACAATTCTATCATATCCTTGATTGGATTTAATTATCAGGTCATACATCTACATAGTTACTGTGTAATCTTTTAATCACATGATCGATCATTTCTTCTTCTTCTCTTTTTGTTTTTTTTTGGAAATTTTATACAGTAGATTATTTGTTTTCCTCCAACAATCCACAATCAACATTTTATTGGTCTTCTCTTTGTAACTGGTGTGCACTGTGCACATTTATTTGGGCATAATGCTACAACCTTCAATTTTGGACTGCACAATTTTTAGGAGTTACATGCATTTTGATGTCTTGGTTTCAATTTCTTCAAAATTAGCAACTGCGAGAAAGTAACATGCAAGGATCGGAGCTGATTATCTCTTTTGATCGCTTAATTAGGAACTAAGGAAGGGTGACATAGTGACCAATGATTGCAGTTTGTAATTAAGTATATTTTTCACCTACTTATTTCTTTGAGTTCCTCGGCTGATCATTTTTCTTGGTTGTTTAATCTTGAACTGATATCAACTCTATTGTTTTTGGTCGTTTATTTTAGGAAATCAATTACCTTAGTATACTTAATTTTTTACAACAAATTAAAGAAATGGGAACTTTTCACCATTACTTTAAAATATTTGTTAGCCTAGCCATATTTTCACACGGATCACTCATATTTACAATTATATATTATTTGATATTTTAATTTGAAAATCATCTAAATTTATTTTATACATGATTATTTCCATCAATAGTTATTAAAATGTTGTTGTAACCAATGATTAAAATATCGCGAAATATCACGGATATATCACAAATTTTAACATTGCGATATGAATATGGGGGATAATGTATTTTTTCTCGATTATCGATGGAATATTGCGAAATATCGTAATATATCGCGATTTTTATTTATATTTCTATAATATATTTTGCTTTTTATTTAATTCTATTTTTTTGTGTTCTTCTTCTATTTATAAATTGGCATGCATGCTGTATGAGTCAATGTGTAATTATATCTTATGAAATATTTTACTTGTAGTTGTAAATTTATAATTTAGTTGCAAATTCATTTTGTTTTTCTGATGATTTTCAATTAATTTGATTAATGATATTCATGATTGGACTTGAAAAAAAAATATATACATATATTAAGGTAAAATTGTAGAGGTAAAATTATAAATAAAAAATATAAGCAAAATATTTCCTATAAAATAGTTTATCCGTCGAAGAAATTTCAAAATGTGCAAATGGTAAAGTGGCTTAATAGGCTTGGTTGTAAAGGTTGATATTCATCCACTCATGATCAAGTCCTTTTTCCAACACACATTTTTCTCATCTTTTTTTTTTCTTTTTATATTTCTTTAATCCTACTTCTAACTTCAGATTTTCTCTCTCACATTTTTCTCATTTTTTTTTTCTTTTTATATTTCTTTAATCCTACTTCTAACTTCAGATTTTCTCTATCTTTTTGTTTGGATGACGTTTTTTTGTGAAGCTTGCTCTAAGAGTTGCTCCAAATTATCTATTTTCATTTCCACTAATCAACAAATCTTTTCAAATTCTCACCACCATATCATTTATTTAGATTTTTTTATATAATGGTGGTTGTTGGTATTCGTTTTTAGTAACTTATATATATGTGTTTGTGTGTGTTTTCATATTTCACTATATTTATTTTTTTAGACATAAATGGTGGGGGTCATATTATCTTAATCTAGAATATTTTTTTAGACACAAACTTGAATCATAATACATCATATGAGATGTTGAGAAATGGTGTATTATTTAATTAAAAATTATAAACAAGAACTATGCTGAGAACTTATATGTACGTCTTACATATATATGGAAGTTCACAATTTGATTGGACTACTCAAAATGTGTATGAAGTTCAAAATGTGCATCAACAAAATAATTGGGTTAATGGACATTATTCAATCCATGGTGAAACAGTTGGAAGAAATCAAGAAACATATCAAGTACATGCGCATAATTATATTCAGAATTACGATAATATGGTGAGTTCGTACCAATATTGTTTGGAACAAGATGACATTCCATCTACTATATTTGAACCTCATATATGGTCATTTTGGTATTAATTGTACTTTATAATGTGTATTTAGTTATTTTATATTGTATTATGCATTATTTTGTCAAATGTATTATCTCGGACAATATTTATATAATCCATTATTCATATGGTTGCTTTCAAAATACAATTTTATCAAAATTTTGAGTAGAATATGTGTGTGTGTGTAATAATATGTTATAATAATTTCTGAAAATTTTTTATTGAATTTTCAAGATTTTAATATAATTTTCGTCTTTTTTTTTTCAATTTTCTGCGATATCGATATATTCGTAAAATTGAAGTTGCGATATTTGGTGCGATAGCGATATTTTTATCCTTAGTTGTAACATATAGCATCTCTCTATATATAAATTTTTATCCATGCATTGTATGCAGGGTAATGCTGGTTTTAATTATAAGAGAGAAAGTGGGGGCTATAATGCATGTTTTGGGGGTTATGTAATTAGGGTTTTAAATATTGAATTAAGGGGTAAAATAGTGGGGCTATAAAAATAATATTAATATTTATAAAAAAATAGGGCTATATTGAGAAAAATGGGGATTGTGTTTAGAATTTATCATATATTAATTGCAAAAAATAAAAATTAGTATTATAGTTTCTATAGTCAAATGATCTATTAGAAATAAAATCGAATAAATAAGCCCAATAAAAAAGCCCAAATGAAAGCAGTTTCACTGCTAAATCTCTACAACTTTACATGTGCAGGGCAGCATACAAAACCCATCATCATTACAGGCACGTCCCACGAACCAAAAACTGCTCTCCTCTTCTCTCTCTACTTTCTTTCTCTACTACTTACTACATTCGCATATTCCCACTCCGCAGATTGCGTCGTCGACCATGGTTGAGGTAACCACAATAATCATGAACGTCTTCATTGATTTTTAATTCGATTTGATTTATTCGTGATTTTTGCAGAAGAATACGAAGAGCAACGGAGAGCAGCAGAAGAAGGAGGGAGCAGCAGAGGGCAAGAAGAAATTAGAGAGCGGAGGAGGGAAGGGCAACGGCAATGTCACCGTCGTGCTCAAAACTGACTTTCACTGCGAAGGATGCGTCTCCAAAATTTTGAAGTGCATTCGCGCTAGTGAAGGTGGATTCAAAACTGAGATTGATTTTCTCTTATTACTATTCGATTGATTTATACTTTTTTTGAGAAATTTGGTGCGTGAATATATAGGCGTGGATGTAGCGAAAATCGGCGACGGACAGATCACGGTGGTCGGGAAGGTGGATCCGGCAAAGCTCCGGGAAAGGGTGGAGAAGAAGACTCACAAGAAAGTTGAGGTGGTTTCGCCGCAGACCAACAAAAATGGAGACGGGAGAGAGAAAGACAAAGGAAAAGAGAACGGCGGCGGCGGCGGCGACAATGCGAAGCAAGAGAAGAAGAAGGATTGCGGAGACAAAAACTCCGGCAATAAATCTGATGATAAAAAGTCCAAGGGAAAGGAGGTACGAACTGTGATACTGTTACTCATTAAAATCGAACTACTTGTTTCCTTTTTCTCGTTTGTATGAATAGGCAAATTAATTGTTACCGTGCGCCTGCTTGCAGCGTGCTGTCCCAGAATTAATGGCAGATTCTGATGAATTTCTGAATGCAATTGATGAGTTTTTGTCATCTTCCTTTGTACGAATCGCGTACGTTAGTCTTTTTGCAGGTGGGGAGGGGGATGGGGGGGTTTTATTTGTGTTTCTGTCGGTTTCATATTAGCGCGATCGGCGCATGTTAGCGCCTTTGTCGTTGTTGCTAATGAGTAAGAAAACCCAGAACACAGACCCCCCCACTGCTAGTTTGACTGGTGCACGTTAGTTTTATTTAGATTTCTCTGTGGGCAGGCGCTTGTTAGCGGCCAGCAGTCGTATTTAGTGCTGCTGCCGTTTTTAAAATCGAAAAGTTGGCCGTTTCATTCCATTTACAATCTCTGCTAAAACTCCTACTCCCCCACGGTTGTTGCCGATTTTAGCCTGTGCCACGTAGACCCAGCGCATTTTAGCTCAATTTGTTTTTTCTTCTCTCGTCCATAATTTATCCAGCTTTGATATATATTAATAAAAATAAAATAAAATAAAATGCTTCAAATATTTATTTAATTTTGGCAGCCCCCGGTTACAACGGCGGTGTTGAAGGTTAACTTACACTGTGAGGGGTGCATCCAGAAAATCCGCAGAATCGTGGCGAAAACGAAGGGTGAGATTTCCATCTCCTTAAAACTCCTCCCATTTTCCGGCAGAGAAATTGATTCTCACGGCGTTTACAGGTTATAGAGATCTGAAGGTTGATAAGCAGAAGGATATCGTGACTGTCACCGGCGCTCTCGACATGAAGGCCTTAGCCGAGGTGCTGAAGAAGCATTTGAAGAGGGAGGTGCAAATCGTGCCGCCGAAGAAAGAAGCCGAGAAGAAAGAGAATCCGGGGAAAGGCGGTGGCGGCGACAAGGCGAAAAATGGCGGTGGCGACAAGGGGAGGAACGGTGGGGAGAAGGCTGCCGGCGGTGAGAAGATGGAAGGGAATAATAATAAAATGCAGTTCCAAGTTGCGCACCCATATCCGCACCCGCACCCGTTTACGTACGAATCGGGCGATCAGTTTCAGTACAACCAGTATCCGTATCCGTATGCATTCGGACCCATCCATGCCCCTCAGTTGTTTAGCGACGAGAATCCTAACTCCTGCAGCGTTATGTGAGCGAGAGTAGCCTTTTGCTGTAAATAAAAGTTGCCAGGGGTAGTTTGGTCATTTCAGATGAACTTGGTTATTTTTGGTTTCTTAATCCAAATATTAAATAAGTGGTGATAGTCTCCCACCTAGAGAAGTGAATTATTGCCTAATGTTAGCTTTGGTATATAGCTAGCTAGCTTGCTCGAAAGTTTGACTACCATTATTTTATCTAATTCGAAGCCTATTTTTCATGGTTGATTTTAAAGTTGGTTGTTTTAAGGTCTTCGCATGTAATTGCGTCTTAATTTGTTAACCATACTTTATGCTTAATATTAATAATCCCCACCCCCTCCCAACAAAAAACTTATCACTTGGATCTCAAATGTGAGAGTTTGATATCTTTGAGCCTCGTTCAAAAGAATTAATATGTAATATTTTCGTCACTTTAAATAGTCACTCCATCGAAATTTAATCACACGACAAAATTTATTTGTCCGAAATCATTTCACTATCCATCTTCAACAACGGGTTGATTGAAGAACTATATAATCACACTTCTACAATCACATCTACTATCCCTTTAAAGCAATTGAATTTAAAGAATGAGATAGTCATTGCACTTTATAATTAGTGTCGTTCCAACACTTAATTTTTTTTTTTGTGGGTAAAAATTGTATAATAAAAGAAAAACAAATCGTACAAAATTTCAAATAAAATCCTTTTGACAAACCCAAAAGAAGGATAACAACTATACAGAGTAAGCTTAGGAAGCAGAGGAAAAATTATACGGAGTCCATAGCCTTTACAAGAATACCATAAAAACTCAGGACGATGAACCAAAGTACTAAGGGAAATTAGAACAAGATACAAGTTAGAAAAAGAGAGCTCTTGTCGTTCTACACATTCAAACATCCTATTATTGAATCATTGTTGAGATTAAAAAAATTAAATAAAGATCTATTATGTAATTTTATTATTTTATCAATACACAGGGCCGGACATGTGGTTCACAGGGTACTATGTGAGAATTTTAAAATGGGACCTTATAGAGGAAAAAAATTATTATGCCGTGCACGAATCACGGCTAAGTGGAGACTGGAGATTAGGGATGTCAACTTACTCGCATGGTAAAATTATCCGCGGGTAAATTGGTTATAGGGACGGATAGTACCCGTAGATTCAGGTAATGGGTAAGATACTGCCCATACCAGCTAAATTTTGTTAGGGCATGAGATTAAGATTTTACCTAATTAGTTTACCCGATTATCCTAACACACACACACACACACATAGATAGGGGTGAGCAAACATGGAGCCGAGACCGACCCGACCGACCGAACCGACAAGGTTCGATCGGTTCGGATCGGTGGTGCTTAAGTGTCGGTTCGGTGATCGGTGCTAAGGGGTGTAACCGACTGGTATTCGGTGCGGTGGTCGGTGCTGTGGCCGGAAACCGACGGCCACACCGAACCGTCTGAAAAATAGAAAAAAAAACTATTTTTTATTTTATTATTCATATTCAATAATAGTATTCCCTAATTTTCTAAATCCCTAATTGTTAATTCAGACTCTCTCAAACTCTCACTCTCGCGAGTCACGACTCTCAGAAATAGAATGAAGAATCGGTGAATCGCGGCTCTCACTCACTCGCTCTGTTTCGACTCTCGCCTCTCAGGCTCTCACTCAGTCTCGCTCGCCTCTACTCTCGTCATCGGCGTTCACTAGTCACGTCAGTCGACAGCGCCCGCCCACCGCCGAAGTTCCCCTCATCTCTGCAAGTCTGCCGTCTGCCACTACAAGGCCGTCGCCGCACCGGCGCACCGCCACTATCAACGACTCACAGACTCACCAGCACTGCACGATGCACCACCACTGTCAACAGAAGCCTGCAATCTTTCTCATTTCTCAAGGTATTTTTATGCATATGAGATTTATACATTATGTATATATCATTATTTTTGGGGACTTTTTTAATGAGTATGTATCATGATGTATCTCTGCAACTCTGCGAGTATTATTGTATCAGTAGAAATGTAGAATGGTAGATTGTTGCTTTTGGGGATTGTTAAGTTAGATGTATCATGTGTTATTGTATACATCTCTGATCTCTGCGAGTGTCTGCAATACACAAATGGGGATTAATTTGTCAGTTTGTTGTGGTTGTAACTTGTATTGCTTGTTTTTTTCTTAAATTCTTGCAGATTTCGGTCAAACCGACCGAACCACCCAATCACCAACGGTGATCGGTGCGGTGGCCAACCACCATCGGTGCGGTGGTCGGTCGGTTAGTAACACACCGGTCGGTTATATCGGTTGCCAAATTTTCGATCAGTGCCGTGGCCGACCGCCCGTTTGCTCACCCCCTATATATAGATGAAGGATTAAATGTAAATATTATTTTAGTGTGTAAAATAGGAATTGATCCTAACCACTAGATCTTATTACATGTATGGCTAAGATTTAGTTGTTGTTTCACTTATATTTTGTATTTATTTTATGGAAAAGGTTATTATTGTCGTGCAAAATTAATCAATATCTTAATAAATATATATATATATTTCCTTAATTCATGCATTTTCTTTTGTGCAAGTTGCAACCGTCAATTTGAAGTATTTAATTCATTAATTGATATGTAATGAATAATTATCTTAATTTCACTTTTCATTTAGTTTTTATTTAAATTTTCATTTATATTATCTAAATGATTATCGTAGTCTATTTTTCTATGCTTTTATTTTTCATAAGATTTAATTGTTCTAATGATTATCGTAATGATTTTTCATTTAGTTTTTATTTAATATTAATGAATTGCTATAATAATTAATAATTTATATTAACAAATAAATACAATTATTTTTTATTTTCTAATACATTTTTAATATTAATAAATTATTATGTTTTAGCAGTATCAAAACAACTTTTTCATTTATTACATTTATAGTTAATACTAAACATTACGATACTAAATACAAGCATATCAGATAACAAAAGAAGCATAATCATATAACATATTAAGCCACTAATCATAGATTAGAGCATTATAAAATCACAAAATAAGCACCTTAAAATTTAAAAATAACATGATGATTTATGTTGACATCAAACGACCACCTAAACTGATCAAATAAAAAGGCATTAACAAATAGTATAAAGAGCATCCAGTAGAACAAAAATAACATAACAGCATCATGCATAAGATAAAAAAGCAGCAACATATATATAACCTAGTAAGACACTAATCATATATTAAAGCATCATAAATAACAAAACAAACATTCTAAATACTAAAAATAACATGACGATTTACAAAAAAAAAAAATCAACATATAACCTAGTAAGACACTAATCATATATTAAAGCATCATAAATAACAAAATAAGCATTCTAAATATTGAAAATAACATGATGCTTTACAAAAAGGCATTAACATATAACCTAGTAAAACACTAATTATATATTAAAGCATCATAAATAACAAAATAAGCATTTTAAAGACTAAAAATTACATGAGGATTAGCATTGTTTCATAGTTTATAAGTTGAAAATAAACCTTAATAAATTATAATTGATCCACCTTAATAAAAATAAAATTTATAGGTTCACCTTAAAATGAATTTGATGTTTTATGTATTTTTGTAGTGTTTAGGAGAATACTCAAAAAACCTAAATGCCAAAATAAATCCATACAAAATAAAGTTAAAAAATCTTCAGCATATCTATAATTAAATGTTGGCGTGCTTGTGTAGTTAATAATTGTGTTATTTGTATGATTTGATTTCCCAAATATCTAGCCGAAAATTCATGTTAATTGAAGATCCTACAATATACAATGACGTTTATGCCATTGGGTGCGTAATATAATTAAATCTTGTTCAATTTTATAATTTTTCCCTATATAATCATGACCGTTGAGATCAACAATTTAATGGGTAAGATTAATTCTTATTTTACACACTAGGGGTATATATGCATGATAACCCTCCCCATATATTGGATGGATCAAATATAAATAGATCCCTCATGTGTAAATTAGGGATTAATTATGTTCATTAGATCTAAATACATGAAAGGTTAGGATTAGTTTTTTATTAATGTAGATCATTTTCTTAATTTGTACAAAAGGTCATTTTAGGCAAACAAGATTAATATCCTAATGAATTTTCATTCCCTTCATTCATGATTTCTTCCTTTTTTTTGTGTAACGGTACGTTTCTGTTTTTTTAACAAAGATACATACGCTCCTATTGGGAATCAACATTAGAGTTTTTTCATGTCATTTATGTGTGGTTTTAAAAAAAAGTATTTTTTTTATATATTTTTTAATGTTTTTATTTTTTATTTTTATTTTTGCCAGTCATCAATATTTAATTTTGGAATCAACATTAAAGTGTTTTTTTTTTTTTTTTTTTTTGTGAGTGAGTATGCTTAATTTGTTGATTTTGATTCTTTACTAATTGATTATGTTAGGTTATTGTATGTTGTTTATTTGAATACTAATGCTTATTTTTATTGTACTAATGTTTTTTTGTCGTGGATCATTTGAATAACTAATGATTATTTTTATTGTATGTTGTTTATTTGAATACCAATGATTATTTTTATTGTACTAATGCTTTTATTTGAATACTAATGTTTATTTTGAATTATTAGATCATTTTATTTTACTTTATTCGGTAATATTATTAATGTTTTTTTTTATGTTTAAAATCGTAAATTGTTCGTCGTTTTAAAATTCATTTATTTAGTTTCTTGATTTAAAGTTTTTTGGATTACATGGATTAAAAAAATAGTAATTTTTTTATTAATTTAATTTAGTATCAAATTCGAACATTTTTTTTGTGTGTGTAAATGCTTATTTTGTTTATTTTGATGCTTTATAAATTGATTAGGTTAGGTTACTGTAAATTCCTTTGTTAAATATTAATGCTTTTTTTTTAACTAATGAATGCTTATTTTGTGGTTGGTAATGCTTTATTATCTTATTTGGTGCATTTTGAATTGTTATTAAATTCAAAATCACATTAAAGTAGCTAGCATTATCAAATAAAAATTGAAGCATCATGTACTGTCAAATTAACATTGACAAATAGATTATAGTAGAACCGTGTTTAACATTACCCACAAAAGATTATAACATTGTCAAATATGATCAATTGCATAACTATAAATTCTAATAAATATTATAACTATCAAATTCTGATTTACACTAAAGTAACATTATCAAAAATAATTAAATAATCACGTATTGTAAAATTAAAATTGTTTCGTACTTTAAAAATTTAAAGTAAATCATAATAAATTATTTTAATAGACCCCCTTAAAAAATCTATATCTATATAATATATAATAACGACTCCGCATCTGAAAATAGAAAAATTTACTTTTCCCGCCTAAATGACATTACCGTACTTGGAAATATAGTATTATTATTAATATTAATTACTTAATTAATTAGTAAGTCTCAAATCCACAATAGTATATTAACGCATGTGCCGAAAATATGTATTATATGGAAAGAAATTTTCGCTTTATACTCTATTGTATACAATATTAAATGTCCGCCTATTACATATGCAATATTGTAGGTTGTATTTTAATTTTTTGTTTCTATAATATATACTATATTATACTATATATTGAAAATCTTACAACACAATTAATTAAAAAATTTGTTCTGCAAATTGAATCGTTATTTTGATCAATCAAATCTCTAAATCTCGATTATGTATATTATATCATCAATAGAATATCCTCACCTTATAAAATGGAACATATGTGTGTGTGTGTGTGTGTGTATATAATTATGGTAATATTATCAATCAATCAATAATACAATCACTTTATATATTCATTGATTTTGTGTTAAATATAGAATGTGTTGCTTTAGCTAAAAAGTAGGAAAGTGATGCTACTATATATTAAATCAACCTCTCAATGATCTTCTTGAATTGAGAGGCACGCGTATCTTCTTTGTACTCTTAAGTCACCGAGTTTTGGATGTGTTTGATTAGCATTATAGCTTCTACGGAAACAAATATGTAATAAATTTTTGTCACATAATTTCTTAGTCTAATATTATGTTTTATGTATATGTATGTTCAATATCCATACTCTCGACATAATTCGATTTCGGACTTTTTCATTGTATTTTGTTGTGGTTTTTGGTTCTTACAATCTATTATTTATATGTGTTCTGTTATGGCTAAGTTTGTCAATATGTTATATTTTGTAACAAGTATTACAAGTAGCATCATGACAATATGATTCTCTTTTTTCAACTTCTTCAAACAAATTAATTACTATAATCATGAATGAGTGCTCAAACTCAATTTGAGAGCATACAACTAACCTGCACACGGACATGATTTTTTCAACTTTGAAGTAATTTCTCAAGTTTAGGAGATTTGTGCTCTCTTGTACCTTTATATCAATTTCCATGTTGGCAGCAAATAAACAAATTGTTTCATTCAAATGCAACACGGGAAAATCAAAAAAATTCTCAATCAGAGCTATAGTAGATGAAAATAGAATTTTTGTTGTAGTTATTCTTATATTGTTCCAAATCCAATTTAGTTTTGGTCTATTACTATAAAATTTTATTTCATTTCTTTTATTTACTTTGAATATTGTTGTCTCTAAATACCACAATCATGGTAATTAAGATGCATATCAGATTTACGATCAATTAGTGAATTAATAAAATATTTTATAGTTTTATCATAATTACATGAAAATAAATTGTAAAGAATGAAAATAAATTGTGAAGAACTTGAATCGGATTTTGAAATCTTAACCTATGCAATTTACCATTCAGTTGATATAGGCATATCGTTGAACTTCGAGATTCTAATTCTTTTTCATTTATTTTATCATATTAACCATAAGAAACTTAATCAAATAATAAAATATCAAATACTGTAGTGAAAAGATTTAGATTAATCGATTAGTGTGTAGTTGCTCGACTACTATAATGAAACAATAAAATCTTAATTTATCATATGTCACACTGCACATATTTTCTGCATATATATATAAATGTGTGTGTGTGTGTGTGTATTTGGATTTAAAATTAATTAATCCCCTTTTTAAAATTTACAAATACGTATTGATTGATTAGCACGGGTAATCAATTTATTTATATATAGATATATCAATCAATTTATAATGATTAATCCACACATTGTGTGTAAACCAACCGATCAATATATTTCTATAAATAAACCATTAATTACAATAATTATATGTCTAATAATAATTATTATTTCAATACACATACTACGATTATGTTAAATATATATATCTTATATATACGTGCTATGTTTATTGAAAAAATTCAAACATTTGTGTGAAATTTAGGCTAAGTAAATGGTGGTACATCTCAAAATTAATTCTAACCATCAAAATAAAAAATTTCAATAAATTAACCCTAACATGCCGCCCAAAAAACTAACAAATTACACTTTCCCAATAGAAGGTTGTAAGTGTGGTTCATTTCAAATTTGATTATTTATTTAATTTATGTATACTTGTAAATAATAAACTAATAATAATTTGAATGTCGGTTTAAAAGATTCAATTTTGAACCGAAGCCGAGTAGCAAGCAAAACCATTTAATTTTGCTCACTCATGAAACCAATAATTAATTACGTGCTTCACAAAAATGATGCAAATCTCACCTGGGTCATTTTTTTTTTTATTGAGAAGAACATTTGGGTCAAAATTGAAAGGCCTATTAACCACAAAAAAAAATAAAAAAATAAAAAAATTGCAAGAATACAACCCACAAAGTAACACTTATCAAAATACAATCTATGTAATTATAGATAAAATCAGTTTAACCCAACATTTTTTTTCGTAATAAGCAAACGAATTAATTAGATGTGTTATATATTAATTCAAGACTTGGAAGGTGTAAATTATCAACTCAGCACTTGAAAAATCATATATTTTGATTTATTTTATTTTTAATTAATTTTATGATATATTCGGAAAAAAAAACTCAACGAAAAAATCAAGATCATAAATACACGGTGAAGGATTAAAGTTGAACACACACAGTGTGTGTGTGTGGTTATGGTCCAAAAATAGTATAGAGAGAGATTGGCGGACACTGATTATTTAAAAGAAGAATACGAGATATGAAACACAACGAAATCTGATATTTTAGGATTGAATTTTTTATTTAAAAGACATTTATTAATGAAAAATATTTCCATTTGCCGTTCATTTTATTTATCAACATCATTATGTGTCGGGTATCATAAAATGGTCTTTCAATGCAATTCGAATTTGTTGTTGTTATTGCTACTATTATAATATTTTTAATGGCATTTCCATTCATATTTCAAATAACATATCGGTGGTAAACATGATAATATATTATTAATTACATATTATATAAATTTAAATAAATATATATATTTTAATAATCTTTTCATTTTTATCTTAAAACAGGAGAGGTTGAGACATTTTAATATTTAAAAATATTTATCATAAAATTTCTAATAAACATTGGTATGACCACTACATTTATATATTACATAACTACTTCTCATTAAAAAGTGTTGCTTAACATTTATACGTTATGATGAATATAAATGATTGATGATAAATAGATGAAAATTTTGTAATGATTGTTTTTCAAAACTTTAATTAATATAATTCAAAATGTGTTATAGAAAAAATAACTTTTGAGAAATATATACATAATAAAATTTAAGTATTATATTTTATATGCATTTTTTGTATTTAATATTTTAGAAATATATTGTATCACTATAAAAATAAAAATTCCATATATGATAGAAAGAACCTTGATGTTTTTTTTAGAAAAAAATAAGATTTTATTAATTCATTACCCCCCTCAACCAGGGAGGATAATCCCTATTCCAAGTACAAAAACCATCACTTTTAGCACTAAATTTGGCTCAAGCATGTGCATCGATATTTGCATCACGAATCACGATACATATGTCAAAAATCATGAACAAAACCTGATTTTACGACTTCCTCTAAAATTGGCAACTCATTCACCATATCACGTCACTCTCATCACCATTTGCGAGTAACCGAATAGCCAACAACGAGAAAGAACCTTCAAATATACATTAAAAATGTTATAAATCCATGTAAAATTTCAAAATAAAAATTTTAAAATCAACATATCTTATATTTTTTTTATAAAATAAAAAAATTGTATACAATAGAAAGAACCTTTAAATTTATGCATTAAAAACGTTATTAAATTCCCATCCTTTTAAGAATAAAAACTTTAAAATCTATATATCTTAGATTTTTCTAACTTATCTATTTTTTTTTAGTTGGGTGAAGGGGGAGCAGTAAGTTTCGAATTCGAGATGCCTCTCTTTTACACACTGGTGTTACAATATTTTGTTTATTATTTTGATTATATTTATTCATATTTATAGTTTCTAATAAAATAATTATATATACATATATTATATTGAGAGTTCGCAGCCATTACTCGATGGTGCACACTGGGAAAACCACACTTTCATGTATAATAATATGCAAATCACATAGAAGTGATAAATTAGGTGTGACAGACTTACACCTAGCGGTATTGGTGGAATTTGAATTCAAGGTCTTTGGTCTTGAACTTATACCATTCCACTACTAGGCGATTAACAAGAGACAATAATTGTAGGTGTTGGTGGGATTCAAACTTGAAATATTTGGTATCGAGCTTACATAATTCCACCATTAGATCATTTAAAAAGGACAATAATAATAAATATATAATCTGTGCATTGCACGGTGGGTCATTCTAGTAACTTTTATAGATGCACCTTAAAATGAATTTGATGCTTAATACATTTTTTTTAGTGTTTAGAAAAATTCTCATAATACAAAAAATCAATTGACATTCAATGAATTCTTGCGAAAAAATAATTTTTGTCAGGGGAATCAAAATTTTATCTTCATTAATCATGATTTCATAGGGGAGTTATGAAAGATTTAGTTTATTTGATAGGCGATCAAAAAGGAAAATAATAAATTAAAGTTGCTAAAATTCATTTTTACCCTTGTGCACAATGAATCAAATAAAAAAGTATGTAGATTTTTGATAATTTCCAAAACAATCTAGACCATCCAAATCACTATATTAATTGATATGATTAATCCCTAATTTATATACTAGGGGTCTATATACATACTGACCATCCCATACATACATACATACATACATATATATATAAACTTTTTACTTTTAATTTTTATTTGATGGCATCATAAGAATTTGATTTGTTTGTATGTTTATATTTTGACAAGAACTCATGTATTAATTTTTTTTTTCGTGTTTTTGGGATTTTTTTATTATGATATATTATTAAATAAATCTAAACGGGTAACCCGTTTTACCCGTGAGTATCCGATTACCCGTAGGGAAATACCCGTATCCTACTCTTTATAAAAAATAGGGTGATATAATAGAATATGAGTAAGACATTTTATATTAGGGTAGGGTATAAAGAAGACATATTCGTACCCTACCCTACCCATTGACATCCCTACAGGAGATGAATAAATGACTATCTTTCTTAATATTTTGGTTTTGTTAATTGCTCCAGTCTTGACTTTTAAAAAAAGAAATGGGCCCACATATAAATATAAAATGGGCTAAAAAATTTTTTGGATCCTAAACAAATACAGGACCAACATCTTATCATACTGAAACTTATGATGATGATAACCTCAACTGAAACTTCATTCTTTTTCCACACGTTGTGCAAAAATTTACAGTTTTAAAAATATTTTATGTCTTCATATCAGTAGACATCATACATTGTTTATGCATGCAATCTAACATGGCAATGGTGCGTGGGGTATGGCCATATGCCACGCACATACAAAATTAACTACTATTTTCGTTTCATAATGTTTGTTGTTTTGTTTTTTTATCTGGAATTAAGAATTAATTTTGTGGACAAATATACCCATCCCTTATATATGCCATAAAATCTAATTCATCTATATTTTCCTAAAAAATAACAATATTTTCTCTCTCCATATATTTTTCTCTCTTCATATATTATAGGTAAGTTAGAATCAAAAAATCTTGTAGGATTTGAGAGGGTTAAAATTGGGAGAGAAGATGTCAAATTATATAAAACAACAAACATTTTGAAACTAAAAGAAAAACCTTAAACAACAAACATTATGAAACGGAGGTAGTATTATTTTCGTATTCATATTTTTTCTCAATTATATATCTAATGCAATTTGCATATTTACCATGATTTGAACCATTTTACCGTAGCAAAAATTACACCATAAAAGCTGCAGATTTCTCTCATCACTAAAAAAACGCAGGGCAAAGATAAGTGGGTAGGGCCCATATGGCATGCACACAACAAATTAACTAGTGAATTTTAGAGTTCATAGATTTTGAAGTAATATTAGAAGTTTAGAACATTACACATGTTATATATATATATATATATATATATACATATCATGAAGAGTATGCCTATAATGATAATCATAACAAATGAATCATCAAATTCTTAGGGAAAAAAAATATTGTTGTAGCATTTGCAAATAATAACCAGCTCTTATCAATTGTTGTACGAGGTATGAACAGAGCGTGCCTTTTCTTTAATAGTTTAATAGCTCTTTTTTTTTTGTTATTTATAAAGAAATAATTGAACACTTCAATCTTTAAATGGGTGCATTGACTTCATTCATTCACTCGTAATGATAAAAAATTGCGTACAAATATCATTTTGTATTTATACTAGTAGTATATTTTGATCGTTTCAAATTGTTACGCTGAGCGGCCAAATATCAGCGCATGTGAGCGACCATGCTAGAGAAAAATTCATTTTTGGTCTCACTGGACAAGGTTGAATCTGAAAATGGCCCCAATTTTTTCTAAAATGGTCCTGGGATATCAAAATTGGTCCTTCCGTCACATTTACCGTTAACTTTTACTCCCATTTTTGGTCCCAAACGTTAAAAGTAGCAAATTTTTGTATTTCTCAACTAAAACAGTTGGATTGACTGGTCAATCAACTTTGGAGGGAAAGTTAGCATTTTGGAGGGAAAAAATTGAGTGCAGAAGCTGAGAGAATACATTTGTATATATATACACTCTCCACAAACAATCAAAACACACAACCATCCCAAAAAATCCACACACAAAATCATGTCTGCTGCATCAAGCAATAAGCATTTTGGTAGAGGTTTTCTAACTTGTCACTGTGGTAGAGCAGCACAGAGGTGGGTATCCAAACAACCTCACAGTCGAGACAAGGCTTTCTACAACTGCCCAGATTCTCAATATGGTAAAGGGTGCGATTTTTTCATGTGGGAGGATGAAGATTTCATTTCAGAGGAC